>CM060940.1:552268668-553518668 GCA_030765085.1 Allium cepa
AAACTTTAAATCTGGTTCACATCTTGATTGCATGTGATAATCTGTTAATGTGTGATAAAAATTATGCTTGTATATTGAATATATATATATATATATATATATATAGAGAGAGAGAGAGAGAGAGAGATGTGCATGCCTGTATATGAATGAACACACCTCTGTTTTGTTTCCAAGCTAAAGATAAATTCAAAAACTCAATTTCTTTTTCCTCAAACTCTTATAGGTTATGATCTCTGAAAGGTAAATGAGTATAGCAATGTAATTTTATTTATAAAAACAATTTTAAGCATATATATCTAATAAATATTCTGGAAATAGAAGATTACAGCAAAAATAAAAAATAAGTTGAAAATAAGTTATTAAAATTTCATATTTAGATTTCATAATCTGATTTGTACGAGAAAATCATGAATTTTGTTATGGGTTTTGAGATTTTTAAGATTGTGGTCGATGAGATTTTATGAGTTGATCAGTTTTGGGAGTTTCAACGTTCTGGCGAATGGCGTGGGATTAGGCTCCGCGATTTGGACTGGAGGTGGCCAGTGGTTTGTGGATCGCTGGAAAAATGGTGATCGAATTTTCTGACGAACGTGGCGGCTAGTCGTTGGCGAAGTAAGGTTGCGACGTTGGTCTGTGTGGTCGATATATTCAAGGCATTTGCGATGTCGTGAGAAGGCCGGAAGCAATCGCAACTAGAGGAATCGATTTATCATGTCGAGGCGATGCTTTGGTATGATCGGCGATGGTTCCCGGGGATGGAATCATCGGTGGATGATTGATTTCATCGGAGTGTTGGGTTTCTAGATTGTGGCTGGGTGATCAATTTTCGATAGGTTGACTCGGTCAGGTTTCTGGGTGGTTAAATGGGATGAGGTGATCAAAGATGGCTTGCGGGTGATCTCGTCGATGATCAGAATGTAACGACCCAAAATTTTTAGTGATTTTATTTATTTAATTAATTGAAATTTTGTGAAAGTTTAAACAATAAAATTTGGAAATAAAATTTTACTTCTTGTAATATGCCCAGTTAAACATATCAACTAGTAAATTTTCATCAAAAAATATGGAAGTTATTTTTCTAGTGCTAATTTATTTAAATCTATATCAGTTAATATTTGATGATAATTAAATGTTTTGCAAACCTGAATATTTTTCGATAGAAAAATTATAAATTATCTTCTGAGTAGACGTCACATTTCGTTTCTCAAAATTTTAGTGTTACTGCTCCGTTGATCTTATTTTCGATGAAATAACAGTTGAATTTAAAAGTTTTCCGAAACCTAAATATGTCAGCATGAGAAAATTTATTCAGAACACTAATGAATTAGACAGCGAAATTCGTTTCCCCAAATTTGGATGTTTATAGCTTCGTTTGGATTTTTCCGTACGGAATAGCAACGTATATCAGAACCGATTATCGATTTTTGATTTGAACGATCGTACCACTGATATTTATATACCATTTTGATCGTCTCATCATGCTGATCTTCGTAGTATATTCATTTTTATATTTTGATGTCTGATACACGACAAAATCTACGTAATAATTTGTCGTATCAGTATCCAATTTTTATCTTTTGTTTTCTTTCTGACTTTTCGTTTGTCCACCGTGTAAATCATATTGCCAGTTGTTTCAATAATTCATGAATTGAACTGATGTCTTTTTCGATTCGCCGACCATTCACGTTCCTCTCCATGACAACCGTCCTCTATTTCTTTCCTGTTAATAAAGAAATCATACCGTTAAATAGTTTAGATATCAGAGCATGCTAACGTCCTCCTATTTCCATCATTTTTTTGTTTTGTGAACCATTCCTCTCTCCTTTTTCTTTTCTTCACCTTCATTTTCGTTTTCAATGCCTATAGCTTCCTGAAGCCATGCGACCTTAGCTTCCCTTCTCCTCTTCTATTCCAACTTTATTTTCTCTGTTCATTTTTCTCCTCTATCCCATACTTCACTACACACGGCCAAGCCAAAGCACCAATCTCCCCGCATGCCATCCTCCCCTGATCCGTCAACCAACCGGCCTCTTCCTCCAAGTCATCACCGACGCAAACACTCCTCCAACCATCGCCCTTGTTATCCCACGGCTTCGACTTCTAGCCATCCTTATGAATGCACCGATCATCCGACTACTCGCCACCGATCGGCAAACTCACCTAACAACCTACGTCTTCTACCTCTATAACCTGCCTCACGCCCAGAGCTCCAACCTCCGCTGAGACGACCCGACTTTCCACTTCCGGAAAATCGCATCATCTTTAAGAAAGAAAGGGATAGAAAAGAGAAAAGAAAGAAGAGAAAGAAGAAACAACACAAGAATCTCAACAGCGGAACGAATAAATTATATTAATAACCAAAGTATTACATAGTATACATCAAATATCAGAGTACACAGACATATACAACACATACTAGACAGTTATAAGCACCTGTCTAGTTATTACAACTCAATCACAATACATAACAACTCAGAGATACCAACACAGCGGAAAACAATATAACTATACGCAGAAGCCTCCTGCTCCATTGCTCCTCCACAATTCATCAAAGCTATCCTGAATCCTAACCTGAATTCCCTTGGCTACTCGTAAAAATTTGAGTACCCAAGAGTTGTCGAAAACAGAAATAACTCCGGGTCAGACATGGGTCTGGTGTGAGTAGCAGGTTAAAGTTGCTTAATTTTCAAAACCTTTTGGAAAGAAAGGTATCACGTAAGACTTCCCACACATAAACATGGAAAAGTTTTTACCTTACGCTAACCAAAACATTTGATAGGAAATCTGATGATATTATAATAGTGTCTAGGGTTTTCAAATAAATAAGAAATAGCCGAAATTGTTACATTTATTAAATTCCAGCTACATAGGTATACAATCAAAACCGTTGGCACTTATTGGATTTTGGATTCCATACAATGGCAGGGCTACTGGGGTACCGCCCGTCACAGTACGTGGCCTAGATCACCGTACCGAGGATTACTCCCTTCATCCCCTGCAACACAAGGCCGGACCCATTCCTTACTGAATAGTTCCGAACAAGACAACCCCGCAGTTGGTGCGCACTAACAACTGCCCACTAAGCCGAATAAAAAGGGACCTCTAGACAGGGATCAATCTTGCTCTCCAGTGGGGGCTACCCACGAAGCCTTGCTGCACCTCCCCTGTTTTAGCCATTCCCGGTTGATGAGGCTTGAGGCTACGATTACCTTTAGAGGACACATCTCTTAGAATGCTCATCGTCCACCTGACGATGTTCTGAAAGCATTCAATCCATACAAGTTCGTTTCGGGTTCGAACGAAACCGAAGGCATTATTTCGTTACACTCATTTTGGAATCACCCTCAGAGTTAACGACAATAACCCTTGCACTCTGAATCACCATCTCGAATCTATAAGATCTATTCCGTCAAACTCATTACGGAATCACCCACAGAGTTATACTGACGTATAGCCCTTACACCTCGAGTCTTCACTCGCTCCACTTGGATTAACGACCTAACGTTAAATTGGAATCGATGTGGTTTTCGGATGTCCAAATATGGAAACCCGATCCCGGTCTCATTGAAAACCGATGCGTGTCTTTTATGTCCAAGTTGTTTTAATTTTAAAACAATTCAATTCATTATCTAAACATACACAGATAGATAACTCACAACACAATAGATAATCAACCTTATCATTATCAACAGATAATCATATCAAAATCAGATAATCCATATTATCATCCAAAAGCAACCAATGCATCCATATCTCATACACTACTCATCTCATGACTGGGATTACAAACCATACCAAACAACCAATACCAATCATCAAACATAAGCAAATGATCTAATGATCACACCTCTATAATTAATTTAAAATGAATTAAATTAATTACTCAATCTCTAATTAATTTAAAATGAATTAAATTAATTACTTCATCAATAAAATTCTGCTTAACTTAACCATTCATTGATTTCAAATAAATTTATAAATCATCATCTCAATATTCTTTCCAATTAATCATTACTGATTAACTATCTCTAATTACAATAAGTAATTAGCATTTAATATTAATCACACAAGTTAATTATATTAAACCCTTGCAATTAATTAACTTGAAATTGCTTAATTAATTAATTAATGATTTCTAACTATATTTAATTAGATAAGTAATTAATCTAAATCAATCCCTACAAATATATTAATCACCCTTGATTAATAACCCTTCAGTAATTAACTACATTAATTACTCAACCAAATAATTAATTATTTTTAATTAACTATCTAAATTAATCCCCTTGATTAATTTCTAAGTAACTTAAATCCAAATTACTTCTATATAAAATATCTTTAGTTACATCCAGTAATTATTAATCAATTACTTCCTTAAGTAATTACAAATTCATTAATTACATAAGTAATTATCATCAATTCAACCAATGTTTAAATTAATTAACTAAATTAATTAATCTAAACAAATCACATTAACCTTAATTAATTACATTAAGTAATTAATTCATTAATTATTTTCATTAAGTAATTAACCCTAAACAATTGATTATTAATTAATTAATTAATCTAATTAATTATCAAAATTAAACACATTAATTAATTGTTAATATCTTAAGTTAATGACTTCATTAACATTTCTTAATTACTTAATTAAGAGATTAACTTATATTAATCATCATTAGTTATTAAATATTTAATATTTAATTACTATTTAATTAATCTCTAATTATTAATTAACTAAGTGTTAATTAAAATCTAAATTATCATTAATCACTTGATTAAATAAATCTTAATCCTAAATTAAAATTAAATTAACCATTTTTAATTATGGATTAATTAAACTTAATTAATTAATCTTAAATCAAATTAAAAATCATTAATTATTTAATTAAACATCCACCTTATCAATTAATTAAATAATTAATATTCATCTTAATAACCTTAATAATTAAATGATTCCAATCATTAAACCTTTATTTATCTTTTAGATAAAACATTTCTTATTGAAATCATGCATTTAAAAACAAAAATGTTTTTAAATTTACATTAATTTCCATTTAACATTTCTTTTAACTTTAAGACTCAAACTTATTTAAAACAAGATTTTAAAACAATACAATTTAATCTTATATGTTTACAAGAAACATATACTTAATTAATAAATTGAAAAGGATTTAAATTTCAATTCAAATCAAATTCAAATCAATTTTAAAAATTACTTAAAAATCTCAAAATTGAAATATAACTTCCATTCTCAATTTAGTTTAAACTCTTTAAAACTCTTCCTACAATTTCACCTTCAATTCAAATGTAAATCATTTGAAACCAATTTAAATTTAAATCTTTATTTAAAAACTGAAGTTTATATTTGAATCCAGATTTTAAAAACTCAGATTGAATTCATTTGAATTTCCTAATTAAATACTTAACTTTCTAACCCAAATGCAAATTACATATGCATTTGTACTTGAGATTTCCAAATCAAATTTAAATTTAAAAACACAATATGGTTTCAAATTACAGACAATTAAAATTTGAATCATTTTCAAATTTCAAACTTAACTCAGTTTAAATCTCACTTAAAAACTTAAACTTACCCTTTTACATTTTAAAAACAGAAACAGTTCTGTTTTATATAAAAAAAACTTAAACTTTGAAATTTCTAGAATTTAAATAATTTCATAAGAACAGAATTTAAACTTGTTTAGATTCATTATTATATTCAGTTTAAAATCCAATGTTAACATGGTAGTTTGTAATCAAATTTTAAAAACTGGAAACAATTTCCTGTTCTTCTCTCTCTTTTTTTTTATTTTAAAACCAAATTTGAATCCTGCAGTTAAATTATTTCAACATCTGAATTCTAATATTGAATTCATCTTCAGATTCAAATTTAAATCCTAAGCTAACATTTAGTTTAAATTTAAACTTAACTCTCAAATTTACTTAAAACAGAACAGTTCTGTTTGTTACAACCTGGAACAATGTAACTCGAGCAAGCAAAATTCTACTTCGGGTCAATACAACATTGACTTCGAGTTTCCTATCAAAAATCCCGAGTCCATCCCGAGCTAAAATACACTGCAACCACCAATCAACCCAAACCTGAAACAGACCAACCCCATCCACCTTCAAACCTGTCAACACCAATTCCTCCACCCCACGACCATCTTCAACACCCAAACTCCGGTGATAGCTCCATCACTTCACCACCCATCAATACCCTAAACATCTTTGAACTCGATGCACAGAGTAGTTCAAATTCGACCCAAACTGTAACCCAATAGCAACTAGGGTTCAACACCATTAAATTCCCAATCTAAATTCCAAATTTGAATTGCAGACCATATCAATGATTTTCCTATGATTGTTGCTAGCTACATTCACTCCAGAATAAATTTCACTCAAATTCAATGCAAGGATCAATTGATTTTGATAAAATTGTAAAATACAGTCAATTTAACACTGCATTTTATTTTCTTAATACTGCAAACAAAATTTTTAGTTTTAAAATCCTGGAATTCTCTTAATGATTCTGTTAGTAACCTTAAGCTATTCTAAAACATCATGATTTAGTCAAAGCTAAGTAATAACAACAACAAAAACAAGTCAAAGAAAAATCCAAATATCAAACATCACTTGAAATTTCAGAAATCACACATGCACAATCATAACCATGTTCACAAACACATACTTGCAGATCAATTCATAAATATTTATCTGAAATTCATAAGCATGATTAACTACCTATTAACAGTTTTTTTTAAAATTTGAGTTACTCACCTTATTTTCCAAATGCAGAGCACATTGCAGTTGCAGGTTCCAAACTATGAAATGCAGACTCCCTTCTTGCTTTTAAATGATGCATGCAGGCCTTCAATCTTGATGAAGATTAAAATGCAGAGTACATCCTGATTTTGAAAATGCAGGCAGGCTCCTTTGAATGCTTTTAAAATTGAAATGCAGTAGCTTGAATCCTTCTAAAACTTGAATATTGCTTTTTAAATGATGCATGCAGATCTTTGAAATGCAGAGCTTTGTTCTCATATGTAAAGAAATGCAGAGCTTTCTTGCATTTCCAGATTTGAAAAGAAATGCAAATGTTTGTTTTTTTAAAACTTGCAGGCTTCTTACTTGATGAAGATTGAATCAGAGTTTTTGTTTTCAGATGCAAGAACAGCAGAGCTTTTGTTTTCAGATCAAAGAAATGCAGGTAGTATTTTGAGTTTGAGGAGTTTGTTTGAGTTTCAGAGTTTGATTGTTTGATGCCGAACTTGAAATTGCAGAGCATTTTCATGTTGATGCAGGTTTGATCTTTGGGGAAATGCAGATTTGTTTTGAAAAAGAGGAGGAGTTTGAATGCACATGTAAACAGGTTTGAAAAATATGCAGTTTTTCATATTGAAAAGCTTCAGATTTTCTTTTTAGAATGAGGAATGAGAAAGAAATGCATATGAATGAAGAAACTAATTAATATGAATGTAAATTTTCAGAAAATGAATTAAAAGAAAATTAAAATAAAACATTGACACTTGTAAACATAGAGACACTTGTTAGCTTAAATCTCTAATACACAAACACATGTCTTTTTGAATTAAGTTAATGTTTAATTAGAGTTAATAAAGTATTAAGCTTTGTTAATTAAATCTTTATACACAATTATGAACATAAATAAGTTTCTAAAGAAACAAGCAAAGTATTATAAATAAAATAATATACAAATGATTCATTTGAAAAAGAAAACTTTTAAACAAATTTATAAAAGAGTTTGTAACATAATTTAATATACAACTTGAAATAAAAAATGAATTTTAAACTAGTTAAAACATTTATCTCTTATTTAAAAACATATAGTATTTAATTAAATATTTTTGAAAAGCTTAAATTAAAAATAAATCACCATTTCCATTTTCAAAACATTAAAACTATACTATACTAATTTAAATAAAAACAACTTATCTATTTAAAAATATATATAAATACATATACATTATTAAATAGAAAACAATTTATTAACTTATCAAAAATAATTTCACAAATTAAATAATTAAATAAAGAAGATTATTTAAATCAATATCAAATTTATTAATCAAAATTATCAATTCAATATAAATTTAAATCCAGATTATCAAATTTATATTGTCCAAAATTCCTGGTCGTTACATCCGCCTTATCTAAATACCACCATGTGCTCCTTCGACCAATCACCCCCGCCATCTAGCACTTGTCAAATCCATCGCCTCCGTCTTCCCCATGCTCGATCATCCTTGCCCTACTTAGTTGACCCAGAGATCGAGCCTTGTCTCCATGCTCCCACCTGTGCTCACCACGCATCACCGTGCTCTGGCCATTGCAGCCGCTTCCTTTGGTATGCTTATATATTTATGGTTATATGCTAGTTTAAATATATATCAATATGTTTTTACAGTAGTCAATATATATTTATAGTATGTTGTATTTGGATTTTTTTTAAACCTAATATGTAAGCTGCTATTATAGATTGTGAAAGTTATATATAGCTTTGTTTATTCTTAAACATATACAGTATATGTTATAAAGATTTTTTCTTTTATATAATGATTTCGATTGAGTTTGTAAATGAGTTTATATATCTATGCCAGTTATATATATATATTGCTTTTATGCGAGTTTGTGATATGCCGTATATGATTATATATATAATATATATATATATATATATATATATAGTGTAAGTTTATATATGGTCATGTTTTGCAGTTCTGTTTATTCAATATATTTATACACACGTTGTTTTATATGGATTATGTGTAGTTTACTTATATTAGTTGAATACATATATGACTGTCTTTGTTTTATTTTATATATCAAATGTTAATTAAAGTTTTATACGTGTATACATATATGGGTTTTAAAAGTATATGCAAATACTAATATAGGCATGTACGTATTCTTTGGTTTGTATCGATTTATATATGCATGTATAGTATTATATGTATTTCTGTAATATATTTTTGATATATATATGTTATAAGCTGTTTAAGTATATATCAGTGTGTGTATATATATATATTAGTTTATTTATACTCATTTTGGTTTTGTGTGTATATATATAGTTACATAAGTGTTTAGTTTATATTAGTGTTGTCACTTTGTAATTGATTTATATGTTTTAGAGCATTGGTTCATATGTTTTTAAAGCATTGTATATGCTTGCTTTTAAAGCATTATATAGTTTATATAGTTATACGTTTTAAAGCTTACTTTTAGAAGTTGTCGGAGGGGTATTATACATGAATATATATACGCTGATTCTTTATATAGATGCGTTGAGGCTTAAATGTGAGTTTTAATTATTTATATATTAAGTACTGATTTAGAGAATGGATATAAATATATATACATGTATATTTAGTATATACTTAAATTAAGGATATGATTTTATGTATGTATATAGTCATATATATATTTGTTCACTTATACCATTTATCTTTATCGATCGAGTTCTAATTTGATTTCGATAATTCCTTATTATCAGCTTTGTTCATCGATTCGAATTCAATCTTGCATTATTTTGAGGTTCGTACCTGGATTTCGTAACTCATTTCTGTTGTCTATTCTCTCTAACGTTGAAAGGTAAGCAATCATTCACTATTAATGTTTTTTTATTTATTAAATTTGATTTCAATTGAGACGACAATTGAAATATGCTGCTGTAGTTATTTAAATTGTTATATATGCTATTGACTGTAACTGTTCAACTGTAGGATATGACACCATATCCTGTTGTTTATATTATTGTTGTTAATGATATACGCCTTTTATATTATTATCATATCTGTTATCACTCTGCTAGTTCCAGGTTAGTATAGAATTCACTATGGGTTGAAATGATACATGCCCGAATGGACTTTAGAATAGGAGAAAATCCTTATGGGTTGAAATGATAGACCGAAGCGATTTTTCATTTGAGTTAAATTTGGGATTGCGGGTCGAAATGATATCTACCTATATATATTTAATTACGGATTGAAATGATAAATATCCGTACCACTTGACCATTTGATAGGAAATTATATACAGACACCGTTGGTCCATATATAAATAATTTGAAAATAAATTCTATGGTTTTGGAAAGAAATATATGGTTTTAATAAATGTTGATTCTTAAATTATGTTATATAAATGGTAGTGATATATATATATTTAATAATAATATTTATTTTAATTAAGATTGATTTAATACATATAATATTTTTAGTATGTAGATCTATATTTCAAAATAGATTTTGATAATAATCTGAATAAGTTAAGGTTGGGAATATAATTCAAATTTAGTTGTAATTTTATTTAATTAAACCGATTTAGAACATACTGAAATTAAGATTTAAGATATGATTTATAACTTGGTTTTGAGTTAAATAATGTAATGAAGATTTCGTGTTTAAATAAGTTTAAGGAAATATTTAGTAAAACTGTAATTTAAGGCTAGTTAAATGATAGTGAATTTATTAAGTGAATATTCCCTGACTAAAAAATCATGAAGTCAAATTGAGATCTATGTGAAACTGTTTAATTTAACTTTGAAAATGTTGAACATTAAAGCTTTGAAATATACTGGAATTTAAATGGTTTATTTGTCATTCAAATCTGTATTTGAAATCAGTATAATTTGAATTTGTTATTTAGAAACCAAACCGCATTAAAATGGATAAGTCTAGATTGAAAAATGTGAATTTGGAACTCGAATTGATTTGAATCAATTTGTGAGGTTTGAGGATATTATAAATACTTTACTTCATAAATTATTTAATATACATACTATTTTGGAAATTAGATATATTTGAAATGAAAATGACATTAGGTTTTGAAGTATAAATTAATTTGAAATGACTACGGTGTTATAGTGTATATTTCTACATTATAGATAGTTCCATGGATCCTTAGAGGATAGTTATGCCAAATATCCTTTAAGTTACTTGTATTTCAGTTGATATTTCACTTGAGTTGGATTTAATGATATATGAATTTTAATCTTGACTCAAGTGTTTTGTGTTTGGCTTTACGCTCGGGTCAGACTGAGTGATACGGCATTTGAGACTCACTTTGGAGTTTGGAGCTTAGTTTGGAGATCCAACTATCGATTCAGCTTTCAGCTTTCCAGTTGATTGGTTCAAAGAAGTCATCTGTTCGTACTGGAGACTTCACTGTATTTGAGATATTCTGTTGCATTTTAATTCTAATTCTGATGTTTATATAGTAGCTTCATGGACTACTATTTATTTATTCCGCTGCATTATTATTATATTACTCTATGCCTGTGATTATATGAATGATTTATTTATTGTATTGTTGAGTTTTGCCAAATTTAAATTTACAATCTGATATTTTGAGAAATTCAAGTCTGGCATGTGAGGATGCGAATGCTTTAAAATAGCAGGTTGTTATAGTTGGTATCAGAGCTTTGGCTCTAGGCAAACTTGGCGTATATAATAAGTTTATTTGCAGAATCACTTTCGTTCAAGCTTGAAGTTCTTCCTCTTTGGTTTGGTTTTTCTTTGGATTTGGAATGTCCCCTACGATTCCAAAATCCATTATCTTGTCTCCCTATCCGTATTTCTTGATTCTAGAGTATTCCATAACTCCACTTCGAATGATCTCTATGAGAATAGGCAATCCCGCGGATCTTTGAACGATTTGTAAAGGGGTGAAACTCATGTACAATTGGCATTGATCCATTGAAGATTTATATATCACTCGGTTTAGATGATGCTATCTTTTGTTATGCCGAATTCTATCTCTAGTGATCGAATGGCGATTTGCCTCAGAATTCTGCACCGATCATATTTTGAAATTACGGTTGACCGGTTAAGGTCGCCCGTGATTTGTATAAAATATATCCACCTTCTAGTTTGAAATTTGATTATCTCATCTTCGTCGAGCCTATCTTCGAATCAGAATACTATTTGATTATAGTTCCACTAATTTGGATCTCTATCTTTGTTTTGAAATCCATTTTTGGTTCATCCTTTGAAAAATCGAGTTTGTTTGTATTTTAGAAATCGTTTTATATATCGAAATTATTATTTTGATAAGTATAATTATATTATATATATAAAAGTGAATTTTTTTTCCGAAAGGATTACATCTAAAAAAAACTAGTATTTGAAATTTCAAGAGGATTTGAAATTTTGAAATTTATATAAGAAATTTGATTTATATGGAATGATTTATAACTAAAGGGTTTTGAATTTGAAATTCGAGGAATTGAACTTCGATGTTTTGAAATTGTGTAACGACCCGATATTTCAACCATTCGCATCCGCACATGTCGGACTTGAATTGCTCAAAATACCGCGTTGTAAATAAAATTTGGCAAATCTCAGAATATACAGTAAATACAATCACAGATCACAGACACAGAGTATTTAATAATGCAGCGAAAGTAAAAGAGATAGTAGTTCATGAAGCTACTATGTATATGAGATACATCAGAGTTAAATAATATACAGTAGAAGAGTAACAAGATACATCAAGTACAAATCAAAATACATCACTGGAAACACTGGATACTGAAAACAAATAGATGGCTGGATCTTCAAGCAATGCTCCAACTCCAAAGGTGAATCTTGAATGCTAACTCACTCAATCTGACTCGAGCGTAAAGCAAAATACAAAACACTCGAGTCAGGACATAAATACTTATGAACTGCAAATCAACTCAAGTGAACAGTAGCAAAAATGCATCAGTAACTTAAAGAATGCTTAGGATCGCCCATCCTTTAAGGATCCGTTAAACTATTTACTATGTAGTAATATTGCGCTATTATAATAATGTCTACAGTAAAATAAACATACTTTTAAATAGCGTTCCGGGCTACCCATATCACCCTTCACACATAATAGTCCCAGTAGTCCATCCAATATCATGCCATCTCCACTCCGGGTGACTGTCAGAGGATACCACACGGGCTACGGGAGAAAAACAAACTCGTAATAAAGGCTCGGTATTGTAGGTGGCACGGCACACAAGGCAATGCCAGGGTAGATATACCAATTACGCACACAGGCTGGTGGTAACGCAGCAGCCACATACGCCCACCTCGGAACACACTCCCAATCAAAATCGGAGGATGGCCATCTAATCAATCACCAGTAAGAGTATAGTATCGAAGGAATGTGTCCGACCAGAGGTGCTACCTCCTTTGGCCCGAGATCGCTCCTGCTTTAGCCACCTTATGCCAACTCACGGGAGTTGGGTCCACGTAATATACCTCAAGAACGTCGCCACCATCCTACTTCATTCTGGAATCTCCACCGCGTACACGGTTGTCAAAGTGGTTTTCGGAGTTGGCAGAGAGTATGACAACTTCCGATGTCGGTCTCTTTTACAACCAAACGTTATTATAACGCCGTGGTCATTTCAAAATAGTTTATACTTCAAAAGGATCAAATAATTTCATTTCAAAACTATATTCCTTTCAAAATAGTTTATACTTCGAAACCAAAACCATTTTTATTTCAAAACTATTTACAATCAAAATAGTTTATAAATCGAAACCAAAATCATTTTTATTTCAAAACTATATTCAAATCAAAATAGTTTATACTTTATCATTTCCATCTCAAACCTATATTCACTTCCAAAAATCATAATACTTTCAAAGTTATAACTCTTTCGAAACCAAAATACTTGAAATCATTACACTTTGAAAATCATAACATTCTGAAATCATACATTTGAAATCATGAAACATTTATTTAATTCTTTACATTTTAAAATTTTATTTCCAATTTAATTCAAAATTTCAAATTTCCAATTTAATTCAAATCAAACCATCAATTTCAATTCAATTCAGTTTTCTAACAAAAAATTTCAAATGTTATAAATTTCAAATATAGATTTGATCTACAAAATAAGCTATCCAATTTTAATATGTTTCCAAACTTTAATATCCCACATTTCAAAACTAAACTTTATAATTCCATATATTCATATCTCAAATCTAATTTCATTATTATGTAGTTTTGAAATATTCATTTCATAAATCCAATATTATTAAAATAAACTTAAATTACAATTAAACCAAATATCTTTTCATACAAATATAAACTTCAAATATTCCTTTATCAAATAAAGCAAAATCAAATATCATTCAACATTCACATTCTTTATTAAAATAAAGATCAAATCATTTCCAAACCATTTCAAAATCATTAAAATATTACATCCTTTCAAAACTTCATAATCAAATCATTATTTGAATTCAAATCCAAATATTCAAAGTTAAATATCATTTAAAAATCAAATATGTCATTCATTTATGATTTCAAACATCATTACCAAAAATACATTCCAAAATTCCATTCAAAAATTCATTTATTATATTACATTTCATTCCGTTTAACACATAACCAAGTAAACTTTATTTAAATTCAAATTCAATTTAAATTCCTTAAAAATTCAAATTTAAGTATTCAAAACTTCTAAAATTTCACAGATAATCCATTTCAAAAGTTAAATTATTTAACACTTTAAAATATAGCCCAAACAGTGTTAAATTTATAACATTTCAAAACATTGTCAAATTATAGCAACGACAGCATTTATAAAGTGCTATCGTAGCTTATATTTTCCAAAATGGTTTATTTCAAGAATAGCGACATTTATAAATTGTCATAATAGATATTTAGTTATTTCAAACATTGTTAGATTCAAAACAATAGCATTTAAAAATGCTGTCAAAAGACTACAACATTTTGAAAATGCTATAAAATTCCAGATTTCATTTTAGCTTTTCGAAAATAATAATAAAACTCCAAATTTTTATTATAACTTAAAATTCATATTTCTAGACTTCAAATTTTCACATTTAAAATCATTTTAACATATGATTTAACACAACAAAATTTTTAGATCAAATATTCAATTTAAAAACTCCATTCATTTATTAAGTCAAAATTCACTGTTTGTTAACATATAAATTAAATAAAACTTAAAATTTTACTTAAAATATAATTTTAAAACTTTAAATTTAATTTCCATTATTTATTTACATCTTAAAATAAAATTTAAAGTCTAAAATCTCAATTATTTCACATTTACGTACTCAAATTCACAATTTCAAGACTTAATATTTAATTTTGTTAAAACCATAAAATATATTTTTTTAAATCAAAATTTCATACTTTTAAAATACATATTTTAATAAAAATCATTTAAAAATATACCACGGGGTCTGTATATAATTTTCTAACCTAGGTCAAGTGATACAGATATATATCATTTCAATCCGCAGTTTACAAAGAAGACCCGGGTTCTATAATTTCAAACCCGCAATCCCAAGTCAAATAAAATACAATAAAAATCGCTCAGGCCTATCATTTCAGCCCATAACGATTTTTTCCTATTCTAAAGTCCGTTCGGGTATGTATCATTTCAACCCATAGTGATTCTATTCTAACAGGGAACTTGCAGTGTGATCTTATGCATAAACAATATAAACAATGTCAATGTCGCAATATATCAAATGTCAGGTGATAACTAACAGTTTTAACATGGTAATAACATGGCATAGCATATCATATGATCATCATTCACTTGCATAAACAATTTATATTACTATACACTTGCCATCAATTTACTATTTCATAAGTAAATATGTCAGAGTGAGAAAGACTCACCTTTTACGAAGCTAGAGACAAACAACACACACAAGAGCGATTCCAAAGGCACGACAAGCATGATTTGATTTGAATTGATGGAGACCCTTGTAAACAACACAAAATATAACATACATAAGCACAAATATAGATATCGACGTACAAATATAATCAACAACTTTAGTTTGCAGAACAGTTGCAAAACAAGAGAGATGACCAAACCTTAGAAGCAAAAGACTTGCACACGACAACATAAGCTTGTCACATGATCAAATGGGCTTGACCTCACCACACTAGGCTCAGCCTAGGTGTCAAAATTGCTCGGCCATGGCCTAGAGACAAGGCTCAGGGCATGAATGTGGAAGGTAAAGGAAACACAAGTGGAAAGTAAAGGAGGCAAGGGGTTTGGGTCAAGGAATGGAAGGTTTTGGTGTACATAGGCTCGGCCTATGGCCCTATGGGCTCGGCCTGGTGCATCTTCAGGTCAGGTCAGAGATGATGATGATGGCTATAGGTCATGGCAGCAAGTGGTGGTGGTGTTAGAGGTGGTGGCCAAGGCTAAACATGAAGGAAATGGGAATACAAGGCTCGGTTAGGCAATATTTGGAGTTTTAAGCAAAGTTTTGTGGAGATGGCTTCAATTGGATGGCATGGTTTGTCATGGTCAGAGGAGGAGGAGATGTTTGCTGCTGTAGATGGTGGAGGAGATGGTGGAGCTGATGGTGGAGGTGATAGGCCGAGAATCATATGTGAAGTCAAGGCAAATTTAAGCAGAAAACAAGGCAAATTCAAGGAAGAAAGGTAGAAAAGAATAAAGAGAAGCCATTAGCTTGGAATTTTTTTTTCACAAATGAGAAATAGCCATGAGTTGAAGAGGATAAGAAGTATTTTCATGTGAAAGGCAATGGGAAATGTATGGCTATCAAGGAGAAAATGAAAAGCTAAGGAAATGAAGAGACTAGCTATTGAAAAGTCACAAGAAATGAAGAGCCTTGTCTCTTTGAATTTCTAATTTCTTTTTTAAAATTTAAATACATGTAAAATATGTATAAATACAGATAAAACACGAAAATATAGTAAACAAACAAAAATAAATAAATAAATATTAATTAAATATAATTAAATTAAGAAAATAACAAAGAAAATGTAAATTAGGCTTGAAAATTTGAAAATAAATGAAATGAACTTTGGGAAAATTGTTTGTACATGAAAAATATTTATAAATAAAGATAAAAACATAAAAATAAAATGCATACATAAAAATGAATAAATAAATTTTAATTAAATATAATTTAAATGAAGAAAATAGCAGAAAAATGGAAACTAACCTTTAAAAATAGAAAATAAATTCAATGAGCTTTGGAAAAATTCAAACATCACTATAAAATATTTAAAAGGTAAAAATAAATGTAACATAACATATAATACAATTTAGAATAATATATGACAATTAAAAAGATTATTTATATAATTTAAAGTAAAAAGTAGTGTTAAATAAAACAATTTACACCCAATTTTGTAAAAAGCATAACTTTCACAATATTATTCGGATTTCAATGAAACGAAAAGCAGTGTTCTTGAAAATTTAAATTTAAAAGTAAAAGTTTGACCAGATTGACCAAAATTCACATTTTCTGGAAATATTCAATTTATGCATGTTTGAAATTCTAATCCACATCAAAATCAAATTTTATATTTCAATTAACAAAATATATTCATTTTAATAAATAAAATAAAGTTTTTAAACTACGAATTTAAATTAAAATAATTAAAATATACAATTACAATAATAAGAAAATACAGGGTTGTTACAAATTGATTTTAAGATTTTGGAAAATATATAATAATACGATTTAAAAGTAGTTCCTGAATAAGAAATGTTTCAAATGACTTTAAAGGAGTTCCAATGATTTCGAAGAAATTTCAAAGAAGTTTTAAGAAAATAGAAGTCTGGAACTCACTTATGTCGCTGGAGAATAATTTTGGTGATGAGTGCACGCATCATCGACATTGATTTTCGAGTTTCAAAGTTGGGGAGAGGTCACTCTAGTAGCTTTGCTATGTGAGTGATTGTGTGAAACAAATTTTGATTTCAAATTCCAAAGTATGATTTGATTGTGACGACCCAGAATTTGAGCAATATCAATTTAATAATCTTTGATAATAATTAAATTTATTTGATCATTTTACATTATAAATTGACAAGTTAAAATTCTTTTAAAGGCTGATATTATAATTTGATAATATCTATCAACATTTTTCTTAACAATATAAAATAGGTAAGTTTAATTCTTTTGAAAATTTAGAATATTTTAATTTGGAAATATTTATTTTGGCAATTTAAAATTGATAAGATTTATTTTTCAAAGCCTAATCAGCATATTTTCAATTTATGATATATATATATATATATATATATTGATATGTCTTGTAAATAGGAAATTTTAAAGTAATAAAAACTTTATATTCAAACTGTAATATATATGAATATATATATTATGATTTGGTTTGTGTTTTAAAATTCAACACAGTAATTATCAAAACTAATGATTAAAAATGTTTTTCCATTTGAAATATATATATTTGTATATATTAGAAATGGGAAAATTGTATTCATTTGAATATAATTAGTATTTGGAAACTTTAATAAATATATAATTTGTAATTGAAATGCTAATTTGATTTAATTCTTTTGAAATGATATTTGAAATTTAAATTTTAATAACAAAGTTAATTTCTTATTTAATATAGAAATATATATATATATATATATATATATATATATATATATATATATTAAGCTTTTGTTTTAAATAAGATTTAAATTAAAAAAGTTCATTTGTTTTAATATTGTTTCATTTTAATTTTAACATAAGATAGATTGTTTTAAAAATTTATATAAAGAGTTAAACTAAATTCTCAAGTTTATAAACATATGATACATTAAATTGGATTAAAAATATAAGTTAGTTATAAATGTTTACATGAATTCATTTTTCAATATTTATTAAAATCTAAAACTTGTTTATTAAAAAGATAAGTACTTAATATTACATAATTACTTATATATAACTTAAATAAGTTTTAAATAAGAAAATAACATTTAAAACATTAATAAAATATTAGAAAATAACTTTTGTAAATAATAATTAAACATTTTAACACATGTAAGTATTTTGGCTTATTAAAAGACACTTGTGTATCAAATTGCATATGTGTAAGATCATTAAGGCATTAAAGAGACACATGCCATTCTCTTTAATAATTAAATTTAAAATTAAATTGTAAAATAAAAGATGAGTTTTATACTTCAGCTGAAAACCTTTTCTTCATTTTTTTTCAACTCAAACTTAATACAAAACAAATCAACAATAATAAGGAAAGACATTAAAACCTGTAAAATCTGAAATAGCAAAAGAAGATAACAAGGCAAGATCAATAATCAGAGGGAAGGAAGCAACTTGATGTAAACATCAGCAAGCAATTCAGGAAAATTTATTCATCATCAACTATAGGAAGATTTGTTTTCAAAATGCAACTGGAATTAATCAAGCAATTCAACATGCAGTGAAATTTTAGAAGGCCTGGAAACAATACAGTTTCTATCCCCTACAAATAAATGTGAGTAAATGCAATTTTAAAAATAGTTTTGAATCCTAAAATTTATCTTGTTCTTATGCAATTATGATGATTTGTATGGATTATTGGATTTAAACTAATGCATGTAGATGCATGGATGTTTGATGATTGTGAGTTTCCTGTATATATAAATATATGCTTAGTATGCTTATAAAAAGGTTTTCAATTTCATAATAATTTCAACAACACAATGTTGAATTCATATTTGCTTATGATTTGTAAACAAAGTTTGTTTGTAATTATGTAAAATTTTATCTAAAAATAATTGTAAGTTTTTAAATTGAATAATTAGCTTAAAATTATCAAATTTACAGTTAAATGGTAAATTAGGTCAAAAATTTATTAAATCAATTTTGAATTTTGGTTTTATAATGGGATTACATATTGGAAATCATGATTTTTAATGTCTGTATAATGATTTTTAACTGGGTGATTAGTGAGATATCTCGGTTTTTCAATTTTGGGCAATTTGGCCAATTGGAGGCAAACAACGGCGAACTTGTTGTCGTGGTTGAGCAGGAAGGTAGAGGGGTTGACGATGTTCACCAGAAAAAAACTTTGGGAATTTTAAATCAATTGAGATGATTGTAAATCGAGGAATTAGGGTTCAACATCCTGTAAGTATCATAGTTGATCATTTGGGTTTTGCGGCGTCGTAATGCAACCAGAGGCGATCGCGGTTGTGGCCGAAGGATCTGGAGGACGTGGCGTAGCTAGAGTGGAGATCGTGGGTTGTTTCGAAGCTTTGGTTGCCGTGGAGGGTTGGCTTTACTGGTGATGGTGGTTCGAACTATTTGGTTCGAGGGTCAAAATTTGATTCTCAATCGTATTTGAGTTTCTGGGTCTCGAGAGTTGCTATAGGTGTCGTTTGCGACTTAGTGGAGGCCGGCATGGAGTTCGCCGATGACCGGTGAGGAAGTGCACGTTGATGTGCACGAATTTTCATGCACCAGTATAGGGTAATGGAAGAGAGATGGTAGGAGCTCGAAGATAACCTCGGGTTTGTGATGGTTGAGCTTGAAGCAGGCTTAAGGATTGGGGGATACTCGGGGCTTTGCTTGATTTACCCGAGATCGACGCGTGAGTTTGCTGTAGGTTGATCGTGTATTGATTGAGCGGGTTTTGTTTTGGATAGTTGAAGTTTTTTTTAGGCTTTAAAAATTTATCAGTAAGATTTTGAAAGTTTAAAACGAAGATAATATGATTTTGTAAACGATTAAAGTTTTAAACAAGTTTTTTTTTAAAAATTAAATTTGTTTCAAGTTAAAGTTTTTAAACAAGTTTATATATATTAAATTATGATGTTTTAAAATAAAATAAGTGGATTTTGAAATAAAGTTTGTATTAAACTTTATTAAATAACTTTAGAAAAAGTTTTAAAAGATTTAAAAGTTAATTTAAAATGTGTTTAATTATAAATTGATTTCTAAAATGTTATATTTTATTTTAAATAAAGTGTAATGATTAGAATTTGAAAATTAATTATAATAAAGATTGTGTTAAGTAATTTAGAATTTTGATTTAATTCAAAGATAATCAAATATATGAAGATAATTGGAATACTTCAATTATGAATAATAATTAAAGTGTTTTGGTTAATAAATGATTTAATTAAGATAATGGTTTTCTTAATTAAGTATCTTTTTAAAATAAGGAATTAAGAATCATTTAATTAATAATTAATTAAGTAATTAATTAGTTATTAATTGATGATTATCACTTTGGAGTGAATTAAATATAATTGCTTGGTAAAGTAATTAGGTAATTGATTACTGAGGTAATTAAGTAAAGTAAATTATTGATCAAAGTAATTAAAGGATAATTACTTTAGGAAAGTAATTAGGTGGAAGTGATTAAGGGTTAATCACTTGTGTTATTAATTAAAGAATTAATTAATACAATTAATTAAAGGTTTTAATTATTTAGTTAATGATTAATTAATAAAAGGATTAAGAGGATTTAATAATGTGATTAATTACTTGTTAAAGTAATTAATTAAGGAAGAAATTTAATTAATGGAAGTAATCATCATTAATTAATGGAAATAATTAATTAATTCTTAATTAATAATTAAAAGATAATTAATTTATATTTATGCTTTAATTACTCAGTGTAATTAAAAGTAATTAATCCAATGTGATTAATTAAAAGTAATTAATTAAATGTATTTAATTAAAATCAATTAATCAAGTATGATTTATTAAAGCTGATTAATCAGGTGTGATTAATTAAAGGATAATTAAGGAATAACTATCAGAATAATTAAAGAATAATTAATCAAGTGTGATTAATTTTAGAGGGTAATTAAGAAAATAATTACTTGGTATAATTAGGAAGTAATTAATCAAGATGATAAATTAAATTTGCAATTAAGGAATAATTACTTAAAGTAATTAAGTAATAATTAATCAAGGATGATTAATTCAAAATGGATAACTAAGTGATGTTTATTAATTAATTTGTAATTTAATTAATGAATGGTAAGATGGATTGATGATAATCCAAGTGTTTAAGTAATAATTAATTTAATTAAGGATCAATTAAATTAATTAAGTTTGGATCAAACCTTGTTATGGTTGATTAATGATTGGATGATAAATATCATTGGATGAGTTAATGATATTGGATGATATCGTATGTCATTGATTGATATGTGATGATATGAATGTGATATATCTGAAATGTGATATATGCTGCTTTGTGATATGTGTGGATGAATGTGATAATAGTGGATTATCTATCTGTGTAATGTGAATCATCCATTTATATTAAGTGATATTCTGAATTTCTACTGTTTAAGTCCCTAAAGTTCAACTTGGACATTAAAATGGCATTTGGATTCGGTGAGACCGGGATCGGGTTTCCATATTTGGATGTCCGAAAACCATACCGATCCAAAATAAATGTTAGGTCGTGAATCCAAGTGGAGTGCAAGTGAAGACCCAAGGTCTAAGAACTATTCGTCAGTATAACTCTGGGGGTGATTCTGTAATGAGTTGGACGGAAATAGTACTTACAGGTTTGAGATGGTGATTCAGAATGCAAGGGCTACTGTCGTTGACTCTGAGGGTGATTCCAAAATGAGTGCAACGAGATAGTGCCTTCAGTTCCGTTCGAACCCGGAACAGACCTGTGTGGATTGAATGATTTCAGAACATCGTCAGGTGGACGATGAGCATTCTAAGATAAATGTGTCATATAAAGGTAATCGCAGCGTCAAGCCTCATCAACCACGAATGGCTAAAATAGGGGAGGTGCAGCAAGGTTAAGTGGGTCATCCCCAAGTAGGACGAGATTTACCCCTGTCTAGAGATCCCTTTATATTTCGGTTTTGTGGGCGGTTGGTCTGCAGCCAACTGCTGGGTGGTCTTGTTCGGGACTGTTCAGTAAGGAATGGTCCCGGCCTTGTGTTGCAGGGGAGCAGGCGTACTCCTCGGTATGGTGATCTAGGCCACGTACCATGACGGGCGGTACCCCAATAGCCCTGCCATTGATGGAAACCCATTTTCCCTACGAGACCATACAGTTTTGTTTGTATTACCCACTTTTGTGGCTAGTAGCTGGAATTTAATCATATAACAATTTCGGCTATTTCTTATTTACTTGAAAACCCTAGACACTACTATAATATCACTGGATTTCCCATCAAATGTTTTGGTTAGCGTAAGGTAAAAACTTTTCCATGTTCATATGTAGGAAGTCTTACGTGATACCTTTTCTTTCAAAGGATTTTCTAAAGTTAAGCAATTTTAAACCGTTTACTCACACCAGACCCTTGTCTGACCCGAGTGTTTATTTTATGTTTTATTAAACTCTTGGTACTCATATTATGTATGAGTAGTCGAGTGATTTAGGTTATCCTTGACGAATTCTGGAGGAGCTTTGAAGTAGGAGGCTTCAGCATGTAGATATATAGTTAGAGTTTCCGTTGTGTGTGATTCTGTATAGTTGTTCTTGTATTGTATATTAGACAGAAATGTTATAACTGTCTAATTTGAGATGTTTAGTTGTGTACTCTGATGGATATGATACTATGTATATGTTATATATTATATTTCATTCGTTTCGCTGTGAGATTCTGATGTGTTGTTTCTTTCTTTCTTCTCTTTCTTTTCTTCTTCTATCTTTTTCTTTCTTAATTAGTGATGCAATTTTCTGGTGTTAGAAAGTCGGGTCGCTTCATTGATATTCGGAAGATATATGTATAGATAGTTGAAAAGATTTGAAGTGAGCCGGTGTTCAGTCCTCGAGTTTCGAATTTAACCCTATCTATTGAAAATATATTTACTGATTTGTTGTTAGTCTCCAACTCTTGGATTTGAAATTTGATTTCTTCGACTATTTTGAATGTTCGAGAACTTCCAAATCGAGGTTTATATTTTCAAAGATAAGTAATTTCAAAAAGTGTAAATCATTCGATAAAGTAAATGAGTTTGAATTGTTTTGTTTAAGTAAATGAATAAGACTATTTTGAATTATACTAATTAGAAATTTTGTTTCGAAATGTGTCGAATAATATTTAGTTCAAAAAGTTTTGACTTTGGAACGTCTACTATACAATTATATATATATATATATATATATATATATATATATATATATAATGATTTCCAAAGGGTATATTGGATCTTTCGAATAGAAAAAATAGTTTAAAGATTTTAAAGGGATGGTTATGAACTTGGTAACCAGTTTTGGGGATAACTGATTTTGAGAAAATAATTTGGTTTCGAAAATAGACTGAAATTTAAAACCCAGTAATATATGATGATTTTGGAAATGAATTTGTTAGTCCTGAATTAGGTTGATTTGGAAACTTGGATTATTTTCTAAGCCTATTATTTTGGAAACCTTGAAACTGAAGATAATAAATTTGGAAGAAATAATTTGGTGAAATCGTATATGATATTGAAACGAATTGAAATTGAGAACCTTATTTTACTAAATACCTTGATTTGGGAGTTATCGAACTTATATAAAATTGATTTGTATAAGTATGAAGTTGATTTGGAAACTATTGATTGGGAAGGTACTCAATTTGAAAAGCGAAATCTTATATAATCGAAGTCTATATAATAGTGATTTGATGTACTATTGATTTCGGAAAGTATTCGATTTGAAAGTGGAATCTTATATATAATGGACTTTATATAAGTATGATATTTGAACGTGATTTGAAAAGGTACTATATGATACATATTTTCGAAGTAAAGATATGGAAAGTGCCTTCTGCTTGATATCCGCTTTGTGCCCACATTGTGGATTTATTCTCTCGATATTATTCTCTCTGATTTTGATTTTCTGGATGTGATACTCGAGTGTCCTTCCATGGCGTAACCCATGGTCATTTTTTTGTTTAACGTAATCCGCAAGGCAGAGATTGCTTAAAGTGTATGGATGTTTCCTGGGGGCCTAGGCGCAATCATTGTTATGTATCCTGCGGTCTATCGGTTTTGTTGTCGTGGCGTAATCCACAAGGCAGAGATTGCTTAATGGGTATGGATGTTTCCTGGGGGATCCAGGCGTAACCATTATTATGTATCTTGCGGTCCATGGGCTTTGGTTATCATGTCGTAATTCACAACGTAGTGAATGCTTAAAGGTACGGATGTTTCCTGGGGGATCCAGGCGTAATCATTGTGTATCTACGATCCAGGTGATTTGTTTGGATTGTACTTTCCATATAGGTTTTGAAGGTTTTTCAAGTATTTCCACTAGGTGTTGAAACAGGTCTACTAATTACTTGAAGAATTCTAGCTTTGCGCTTGATCAACGCATGGCCAAAGTCTGCAAGAACGAGGACAAACTTGTTGAAATATCGAGTTATAAAAGCATTTTCGAAAGAAAAATTCGTTTCTATAGAAAAGTATTTATTATAAAAGTATTTCCAACAGAGAAATTTTGTAAAAATATTTGAAATTGAAATTCTTGTGGTTTGAATTAACTATTCATGCCCGATACTATTCTTTTGAATCTACCTTATTTGCTCAGCTTTATTTTCACCTACATTCTGTTTTTCGAATCCCCCTTCTTTTCCGTGTTGACTATATCCTTTTTAAAGTATTGTTTAATTATATACTACATGGTTTAATAGTAAATTATTAGTGTTATAAATATTTTAGAAGTTATTAATTAAATAAAACATATTTAAAGAAAATGATTATTGTTTTATTAATAATGTTTGAAAATGTCTTGAGTTAAATTTATAAATTTATGAATTATGGATTTAATGTTTTCAATAGCTTCTTTGTAAATATAACCAATAATGTAAATAATTGTTTTCAAATAGTTTTCATATAGCTACAAAGGTGTTATTTAAATGTATAAATTGTACTTATAAAAGAAGCAAGAAATTTTAAAATGGGTTTGGAAAAGTATTAAAGTGTTAAAGATAATTAATTTCAAATTAAGTTTTTAAATGAATATTTCAAGAAAAAATTTATATTATTTCAAATTAGTTGTTTAATCTTGACTTTCAGTCTACCTTTAATTCTGGTTGTTCTATTCCCCTACCTCCTTTCTTTTCGAGGATGAAAAGTTTTGAGTGGGGGAGAGCGTAACAAGCCAAAAATTTTAGGGATTTTATTTATTTAATTAATTGAAATTTTGTAAAATTTTAAACAATAAAAATTGGAAATAAAAATTTATTATTTGTAGTACGCCCAATCAAACATAGCAACTGGTAAATTTTCATCAGAAAATATGGAAGTTATTTTTCTAGTGATATTTTATTTGAATGTATATCAATTAATATTTGATGATAAATAAATGTTTTCCAAAGCTGAATATTTTTCAATAGAAAAATTGTAAATCATCTCTGAGCAAGACGTCACATTTCGTTCTCAAATTTGGAGTGCTATTGCTCCATCGATCTTATTTTCGATGAAATAATAGTTGAATTTAAAAGTTTTCCAGAACTTAAATACGTCAACATGAGAAAATTTATTCAGAACACTCTGAATCAGACTGCGAAATTCATTTCGCCAAATTCAGACGTTTCTAGCTCCGTTTGGATTTTTCCGTATGGAATAGCAACGTATAACGGTACGGATTATCGACTTTTGATTTGAATGATCGTACCACTGATATCTGTATACCGTTTTGATCGTCTCGTCATGCTGAACTTCATGTCCGATACGTGAAGAAATCTGCGTAACGATTTGTCGTATCAGTATCCAATTTTTATCTTTTGTTTTCTTTCTGACTTTTCGTTTGTCCACCGTGTAAATCATATTGCCAGTTGTTTCAATAATTCATGAATTGAACTGATGCCTTTTTCTATTCCCCGACCATTCACGTTCCTTTCCTTGACAACCGTCCTCCATTTCTTTCCGGTTAATAAATAAATCATATTGTTAAATAGTTTAGATATCATAGCATGCAGGCGTCTTCCTATTCCCATCATTTTTTTGTTTGTTTTGGGAACCATTCCTCTCTCCTTTTTCTTTTCTTCACCTCTATTTTCGTTTTTAATGCCTATAGCTTCCTGAAGCCATGCGACCTTAGCTTCCCTTCTCCTCTTCTATTTCCACTTTATTTTCTCTGTTCATTTTTCTCCTCTCTTCCATACTTCACTACACACGGCCGAGCCAAAGCACCAATCTCCCCGCATGCCATCTTCTCCCTGATCCGAAAACCAACCGGCCTCTTCCTCCATGTCATCACCGATGCAAACACTCCTCTATCCATAGCCCTTGTTACCCTTCGGCTTCGACTTCTGGCCATCCTTATGAACTCACCGATCATCCGACTGCTCGCCACCGATTGGCAAACTCACCTAACAACCAGCCTCTTCTACCTCTGTAACCTACCTCGCGCCTAGAGCTCCAACCTCCGCCTTATTTAAATCCCACTGTGAGCTCCTTCGACCAATCACCCCCGCCATCTAGCGCCTGTCAAATCCATCACCTCCGCTTCCCCATGCTCGTTCATCCTTTCCCTACTCAACTGACCCAAAGATCGAGCCTCCTCTCCATGCTTCCACCTGTGCTCGCCACGCATCACCATGCTCTGGCCATTGCAGCCCCTTCCTTTGGTATGCGTATATATGTATGGTTATATACTAGTTTAAATATATATATATATATATATCAATATGGGTTAACATTTGCCTATATATATTTATAGTATGTTGTATTTGGATTTTTTTTCAACCTATATATAAGCTGTTGTTCTAGATTGTGAAAGTTATATATAATTATGTTTATTCTTAAACATATACATTATATGCTATAAAGATTTTTTTGTATAATGATTTCGATTGAGTTTGTAAATGAGTTTATATATCTATGCCAGTTGTATATATATAGATATATATATACATATATTGCTTTTATGCGAGTTTGTGATATGCCGTATATGATTATATATATATATATATATATATATATATATATATATATAGTGTAAGTTTATATGTGGTCATGTTTTGCAGTTCTGTTTATTCAATATATTTATACACACGTTGTTTTATATAGATTATGTGTAGTTTACTATTATTAGTTAAATACATATATGACTGTCTTTGTTTTATTTTATATATCAAATGTTAATTAAATGTTTATATGTGTATATATACGGGTTTTAAAAGTATATGCAAATACTAATATAGGCGTGTACATATTCTTTGGTTTGTATCGATTTACATATGTATGTATAGTATCATATGTATTTCTGTAAATATTTTTGATATATATGTTATAAGTCGTTCATGTATATACTAGTGTATATATATTTATACTAATTTTGGTTTTTTGTATATATATATAAAGTTATATAAGTGTTTAATTTATATTAGTGTTGTCACTTTGTAATTGATTTATATGTTTTAGAGCATTGATTCATATGGTTTTAAAGCATTGTATATGTTTGCTTTTAAAGCATGATATAGTTTATATAGTTATACGTTTTAAAGCTTGCTTTTAGAAGTTGTCAGAGAGGTATTATACATGAATATATATACGCTGATTCTTTATATAGATGTGTTGAGGGTTAAATGGGAGTTATAATTATTTATATATTAAGTACCGATTTAGAGAATGTATACAAATATATATACATGTATATTTGATTTATACCTAAATTTAGGATATGATTTTATGTATGTATATAGCATATATATATTTGTTCACTTATACCATTTATCTTCATTGATCGGGTTTTAATTTGATTTCGTTGATTCCTTTTTATCAGCTTTGTTCGTCGATTCGAATTCAATCTTGCATTGTTTTGAGGTTCGTGCCTGGATTTCGTAACTCATTTGTATTGTCTATTCTCTCTAACCTTGAAAGGTGAGCAATCACTCACGATTAACGTTCTTTTATTTATTAAATTTGATTTCAATTAAAACGACAATTGGAATATACTGCTGTAGTTATTTAAATTGTTATATATGCTATTGTTTGTAACTGTTCATCTGTAGGATATGACACCATATCGTGTTTTTTATATTATTGTTGTTAATGATATATGCCTATTATACTATTATCATTTCTGTTATCACTCTACCAGTTCCCGGTTAGCATAGAATTCACTATAGGTTGAAATGGTACATACCGGAACGGACTTTAGAATATGAGAAAATCATTATGGGTTGAAATGATAGACCCAAGCGATTTTCATTTGAATTGAATTTGGGATTGTGGTTCGAAATGTTATCTACCCTTATATATCTAATTACGGATTGAAATGATAAATATCCACACCACATGACCATTTGATAGGAAATTATATTCAGACACCGTTGGTCCATACATAAATAATTTGAAAATAAATTCCATGGTATATGGTTTTAGTAAATGTTGATTCTTAAATTATGGTATATAAACGGTAATGATATATATATATATATATATATATATATTTAATAATAATATTTATTTTAATTAAGATTGATTTAATACATACAATATTTTAAGTATTTAGATCTATATTTCAAAATAGATTTTGATAATAATTTGAATAGGTTAAGGTTGGGAAGATAATTCAAATTTAGTTATAATTTTATTTAACTAAATCGATTTGGAACATACTGAAATTAAGATTTAAAATATGATTTATAGCTTGGTCTTGAGTTAACTAATTTAATGAAGATCTCTCGTTTAAATAAATGGAAGAAAATATTTAGTAAAAATGTAATTTAAGGCTAGTTAAATGATATTGAATTGATTAAGTGAATATTCCCTGACTAAAAAATAATGAAGTCAAATCGAGATCTACGTGAAACTGTTAAATTTAACTTTGAAAATGATGAACATTAAAGCTTTGAAATATACTAGAATTTAAATGGTTTATTTGTGATTCAGATCGATATTTGAAATCAGTATAATTTGAATTTGTTATTTAGAAACCGAACTGAATTAAAATGGATAGGTCTAGATTGAAAAATGTTAATTTGGAACTCGAATTGATTTGAATCAATTTGTAAGGTTTGAGGAAATTATAAATACTTTACTTTATAAATTATTTAATATATATACTATTTTGGAAAATAGATATATTCGAAATGAAAATGATATTTGGTTTTGAAGTATAAATTAATTTGAAATGACTACGGTGTTATAGTGTATATTTCTACATTGTAGATAGTTCCATGGATCCTTAGTGGATGGTTATCCCAAACATCCTTTAAGTTACTTTTATTTCAGTTGATATTTCACTTGAGTTGGATATATTGATATAAGAATGTTAATCCTGACTCGAGTGTTTTGTGTTGGTCTTTATGCTCGGGTCAGACTGAGTGATACGACATTTGAAACTCACTTTGGAGTTTGGAGCTTCGTTTGGAGATCCAACTATCGATTCAGCTTTCAGCTTTCTAGCTGATTGGTTCAGGGAAGTCATTTGTTCGTACTGGAGACTTCACTGTATTTGAGATATTCTGTTGTATTTTAACTCTATCTCTGCTATTTATATAGTAGCTTCATGAACTACTATTTATCTGTTCCGCTGCATTATTATTATATTACTCTGTGCCTGTGATTATGTGATTGATTTATTTACTTTATATGTTGAGTTTTGTTAAATTTAAATTTACAATCTGATATTTTGAGCAATTCAAGTACGGCATGTGTGGATGCGAATGGTTGAAAATAGCAGGTCGTTACACAGAAGGTCGACGATCGGTGGTGCATATATACGCGTGCATCTATGTGGATCAGAAATTTGAGAGGGAAGAAGAAGAAGGCGACTTGGGGATGGTATCGAGGCATTCTCGTGTTTGTTTCGAAGCATGGGCGGGTTGTAGTTGTTCGTGAGTGAATGTTGTTTTGCTCAGGGTTTTCACGAGGGACAATCGTGTTTGACTTGGGTTTGCTTCCGGGTATTTTTGAACTAGTTTAATCTATATAACCATTTATAAAATTTAAAATAAAATAGAGTTAAAAAGAAGAAGGGGGAAAAGACTCGGGGACAACGCGGGATTGTCTTCGGGTTACCATGAGTGATTCATGCAACAGCTTTAAGCCTGAAATAAATCAAGTTTATAAAATTTAGATAAACCAAATTGAAGTATTTTCTTTAATAAAATTTTCTTGTAAATGATTGATGTTTATCTAAATGTTTGATAAATAAGAATTATGCAATTTACTTTTATTTAAATTAATCAAGTTAATTTAAAATGGTGTAATCAATTAGTTGATTTAAGAAAGTGAAAATGTTTTTGATCTTAAGTTAACTCATATGTTATGATAAATTATTTTCAAGGTCTATTTTATGAAAATTTAATAATATGATTAAGTGATTAATAAAGATAAATGATTTATCTTTAATTTATTAATGACTTGAGTAAATAAAGGATCATTTATTAACTTAATTACTTAAAGGTTAATTACTTTAATATAATTAAAGGTTGATTAATTAATGTGATTAATTAATTAAGGTGATTAATTAGAGGATAATTAAAGGTTAATTAATTAATGGAATTGATTAGGCATAATCAATTGTTGTAATTAAATAAGGATAATTAATTAAAAGGATAATTAATTAAATTTGAGAATAAATAAATAATTAAAGGTTAATTAATTAAAGTGAATAATTAAAGGATAACCAATCAACGTGATTTATTAATTAATGATTATTAATTAAGGGTTAATTAAGTAATATAATTAATTTGGAATAATTAAATAATTAGAGGTTAATTATTTAAAGATTGATTTAATTATTAATTAAGGATAATTAATTAAAAATTTAAGGTTAATTTTTTTATCATTAAAAGTTAATTAATTAAAATGGTTTGTAATTAAGTAATGTTAATTAACCAGGAATAGTAGTTTCATAAGTAAGTAATCTGATTTAAATTGGTCAAATGATAAATTAATCTTACTTATGAATGTTTGGATTCTATTGAATGCTTTGAATTGTTTGATATCCTTGGCATGTGATGCTTTGTGATATGAGTTATTTTGATTTATCTGTGATGAATGTATATTATTTATCTATGAATCTGTGAATCTGCGAATAGAAGATAAGCGTTGTAGATTATACCGCTTATCGATATTGATATGATTGAAATCTGTGATGATTGATGTTGTTTCACTATTGTGTAAAACCCTGGACTACACCTTACACACACAAATATGGATTGCATGAGGGAATTGGTTAAGTCACAAATTTTTGAAATGGTTTTAAAGTTGAGTTTTAAATCCAAAATAGTCTGGGAAATGGAATTGTGTTAGATGTGAAAAGCTTTTGAAAAGGAGTTTTAAAGAAAAGGTTATTTTGAATAAGTTGATAAAGTTTTGATATTTAAATAGTTTGATTTGAATTTAAATTCATGTTTTGAAATTGAATTCTATGTTTGGAAATTATGGTTTAAACAGGTTATATAAGTTATAAATGTGTTTACATGGGTTTAAACCACTTTAAAAGTATTGTTTTGGGAATTTGAATTTAACCCAAGTTTTATAATTGAAGGGCTTTAACTTGTGCAAATAAAATCGGATTTTTCCGAAACGAAAACTATTTTTTTTCAAATAATAATAGCTTTCATACAAAGAAAGGGTTTCCAATTTGTGTTGAAAAGATTTCAAGTTTGAAATGAAAACTGTTGTGAAAGCTATTAATGAATCTTGGTTAAAGATTAGTGAACTTTGTTTCCAAAATAAGAGGATCTTAAAGGTGTATCTTTTGTATAAAAGATTTGAATTGTGAATAGTTTTGAAAGCTATGAATTAATCTTTATGAAAGATGGGTGAACTTTGTGAAGTGAATCTTTTTGTTTAAAAGATTTGAAAATGGTAATTTGTTCAAACCATTTGAAGAAAGGGTTTGGGCTTTAAGTTGTGACTAACTAAGATCGCATATATCCATATGTTTTTAAATATTGCGCTCATTATTCCGTTTAGACATGGGAGGACCTGGTGTCATATAACCCATTCTGAATAATGATATGATGCTATAGATTACATTTGAAGACCGGTGATGAAGACCGGGTATTTTCGAAAACGAAAGGATTACCCGTCGAATGACTTTGCACTAAGTACCTACGGTATAGATATCTCCATACGTGATGGGAAGACCGATCGGGATTGTGAATACTCGGATTGCAAGGGCTTCTTTGGATGTGCCTTTGGTTCTGTTCGAACCCGGAATAGATTTGTATGGTTGTATGTCTAACATTACACTTTGAGATATAAAGTTGATCTCTATCAAATACATTTCTGTTTGGTGGCGAAGAATTTATTCTCTTAGCTTAACATTCTTCTCAGAGATGTACGAGCTCAGAGGTTATGTAGTTGATAGTTATCAGTGATATACTCCCAATTTGGTAATGTGGCATGCTAAGTGCTGCTGTGTGTTGCTTAATCATTTGTTGATCGAAGCATGGCTTTTGTGTAAAGCATAGCTTTGTGGACGTGACCTCGTCGTACCTCACAACCCGGAAATGGTCAAAACAGCAAAGATGCGGCAAGGATACGAAGGTCGCACCCTTTAGGGTATGTCATTTCCTTCTGGAAAAGGGTGGTATCATGGTATGGAGCCCAGATATTTAACCTATGTGGTTACTACAAATTTATTACTTTGTGTTGTTGCTTTTTGGTTGAGGATCCTTGGATAAAGGTCGTAAACGACCGGGGGATGGCATACTCGAGTAATAGTTACCTAGTGATAGAGGTAACCCGACATTATGTTGGTAGAGATCCGGGTAGGTTCTCGGGGCGTCCCTCCAGATGCGTAGCCATGTGGCAATAGGAAGTTCATTAGCTTGACCATTTGTTGGAAATCCAATCTCCAATACGCGCCTTGTACGGTTTTAATTGTATAGCCTGCCACTTACTTATGGTGGACACCGCTGTTTAGATGGTAGCTATAGTAGGCATACAATAATTGTTATATACTGGCTAAGATTAATATTATACTTGCAAATGTTTTCCACTATGCACTAATAATAATATAAAAACGTTTTCGCATATCAAGCATGTTTGACTATCATAAGGAGAAATCTCCCCTAATTCTGCGTTTGCATTGTGTTTGCGGTGGGAGGCCTTATGGTAGTTTCATTTTCCAAAAAACAAAGCGGATTTTATTTTTATTTCTTTTGTTGTTTGTTGTTTAAAAGATAGAACCATTTTTGTTTGCTCACACCAGTCCCATGACTGACCCAGAGTTTATTGTTTCCTTCCTAAACTCTGGGTGCCTATAATTTTCCACAAGGGCAGTCTAGATGTGGGTCATTCAGATAATCAAATAGAAAGTGTAGATTCGATAGCATTCAATCTCTGGATATTGGCAATCACATTTGGATCGAATTGCTTCACTTCAGCATTGATGGAGCCTTCGGTTTGGAATTTGGAATCTTTCTAAGCTTTGAAGCTTTGGCAATGGAGTCGCTATATGTTGGAGTATCTATCTTGAGGACTTTTGAAGATACTATCTTTTGGAGTTATTTCTTTCCGCTTTATCTGTATCTATGATAATATTGATCAATTCATTGTATCATTGTTGTAATCAACTATTGTATATTAGTGATATATTCATTTTTCTTTCACTATGTTGTTGTACTTAATGTATTATAAGCTTCGACGAACCGGATTCGGCGTTTGAATCTGCGGCATTCGAATAAGGGTGATGTATTTGGTGACAATTTTCGAAAGTCAAGACAAGGACGTTTCATTTGGTACCAGAGATGAAGGTTGAACTTTAGCTTTTGGAGTATAACACATTAGGTAGCTCATTAGAGATAGGGCTACAAATGCCCTAGAATGAGTATCCCTAAGATATCCGTCTGTGTGCCTCAGTTAATTCTTTTGCTATCCACTGATAGTGAGTATGAGTGCAAGAAGAGGATGAGGTAGGGAACAGGGGAGTACCACTACAAATGGTCAATACCTGTAACAACAAGGAAACAACTCTTCTCAATCTCCTTTGATCCAATTTCAAATTCTTTGATGGCTATGTTGCAGCTATAGAAGAAGCTTTGGTGTGGTGGTGGCTCTGCGAATCATTGTAGAAAAGGTTCTTATTCCTGTTTCGTATTCTTTCCATCATTTTTAACTTTAATGAATTAAAATTTTAAATTGAAATAATTGGTTAAAAAATTATAAAGCTAAAAGCTAGATTGTATCGATAAAACGATTTCGATTAAAACCAAATTTGAAATTTATGTTGAAATTTCTGGTGTGGATCCAAGTCCGAAGATGGACAAGTTGGTGTATACTTCGGGACATTCCAACCTGGATTGGGCATCCATTGTTTATTGTATAGGGTTCGGATATATCCTACGAATGGTTAGTTATCCTTCGAACTAACCCCCCTGTATATTTCATAGATCTGGTCACCCGAGTATCTTGTGAATTATTGAATGAGTTTGTTCTCATATTATTGATGATATTCTGATTTGGTAAGCCAAATGCAGAATAAATATTTTAGTTTGATTTGGTAAAACATTTCATCTATTCTTTGTTCATCTCCCCGTCTAGCAAATTTCGGGGATGAAATTTTCTTAAGGGTGTAATCTGTAACGATCCCGATATTTGAGTTAAATTTTAAGTTGATAATTAAAATAAAATTTTGGATTAAATTGTGGATTAATTTGAATTTTTCAAATTTAATAAGATATAAACTAATTTATTTATGTAAATAAATTTTAAAATTTGAACTTGAAACTCAAAATAAATATTTTAAATAGAATTGGTTTGTAAATAAATTTTTGATTGGGAAATCAAAATGTATTGAAGATGAATTGTGTTTAAAATTTTATTTAAAGTTAATGAGAATTTTTTCTGATTATAATATACAATATAATATATTAAAGTCATATTCTGAAATTAATATAGTAAAAGTTTTGTAACAACCCTGTATTTTCTGATTATTTTAATTGTATATTTTAATTTTGTTAACTTCAATTTCTGATGTAAAAAATTTATTTATTTATTAAAATGAATAAGTTTTAATATTTTAAATATAAATTTTATTTTTTATGGGAATTATAATTTCAAACATGAATAAATTGAATATTTCCAGAAAATGTGAATTTTGGTCAAAACAGTCAAACTTTGGCATTTAAATTTGAAATTTGAATTTTTGAATTTTATCTTTTATTATGAAAATAAATTAAATTTTAAGAATACTGCTTTTAGTTTCGTTGAAATCCGATTTATATTGAAAGTTATGCTTTTTACACTATTGTATGTAAATTGTTTTATTTAACAACTTTGTTTATTTTAATTTACATAAATAATATTTTGTTTGTCATATCATGTGTTTATATGTGTAACATGACATGTTATGTATATTATTTTCTTTTTAAAACATTTTTAAAGTGTAGTTCTAATTTTCCAATGCTTATTGTATTTTGTTTACAATTTTAATACTAGTTTCAATTTAATAAGCTATTTTCTGATTTATCTTCTATTTTTTCTAAAATTATTTATTTATTTTCTTTTTCATTTTTTTCATTTTTTATTTGTATTGACTTAAATTTTATTTGTTTATTTTGATTAAAAGAAATTAGAAATTCAAAGAGACAAGGCTCTTCATTTCTTGTCACTTTTCATTAGCTTGTCTGTTCATTTCCTTTTGGCTTTTCCTCTTCTTGCTTTGGCCGTACATCTCTGTAGCCCATAGCCGTGTATTTTTCTTCTCATTCACACTATAAAACTCCTTTCTCTCAAAAACTCACGGCATTTTTATCCTGAGAAAAAAAAATTAAGTTCTAGTGGCTTCTTTCTTTCTCATTTTTCTTCTTATTTAGATTGATTTTGCATCCCTCCTCTTCACAGCTATGCTCAGCCCTACCACCCTCATCTCCACCATTTTCTCTACCATCACCAGCCATAGCAACCACCACCTCCTCCTTTGACCAGCACCTTAAGCCGTTACCTTCAAGTGGAACAAACACCATAATACTTTTCACAAACTCCTTGAAAACATGCCTAGCCAAGCCTAGTTTCACCACTCCCTTCACATATGGCTTCGGCCACACCCCTAGCTCCACCACCACCTGCCTACACCACCTCTGGCCATCATTTGACCTCAGTCCAGATCTGAAGCATGCATGGCCGAGCCCTATGATGACCATGGCCGAGCCAAATGCTACACCAAAACCCTTCTCTTTTGCCTTGTCCCCTTGCATTTTTATGCTGTAACTCCTACCTCCTCACATCCCATTGTTTTACCTTTTTCTTGCTGACCATTGGATGAGCAATTCAGTCTTAGACCTGATCATGGCTGAGCCAAATGATTTCATGGCCAAGCATTTGGATGGTTAAAGCAAGGTCTAGCCATTCTATTCCTTGTTGCTTTTAAATTTCCAATTGTTTCAATGTATTTTGTATTGAATACATATGTTTATATTGTCTTGTTTATTTGTTGTATACAAGGTCAATATCAAGGCTCTCTATTCATTCAAATCAAATAGTGGTTGTCTTGCCTTTGGAATCGTTCTTGTGTGTTGTTTGTCTCTAGCTTTGATAAAGGTGAGTCCTTCTCACTCTGACATTTCTACTTATGAAATAGTGAATTGATGACAAGCGTTAAGTAATTAAAAATGTTTATGCAAGTAAACGATGATTATATGTTATGCTATGCCATGTTATTATCATGTTAACTCTGCTAATTGTCACTTGACTTATGATATATGATAATATATTATGACATTGACATGTTAGCATAATTGTGTATATCGTTAATGCATATATTCACACTGCAAGTTCCCTGTAGAATAGAATCACTATGGGTTTAAATAATACATACACTTTAATACTTTTCCAAGCCCATTTTAAAATCACACTGCAAGCCTAAGTTAGAAATCGAATCACTATGGGCTAAAATGATAGGCCTGAGCGATTTTATTTATTTTTATTTACTTGGGATTGCGGGTTTGAAATGATAAAACCGGGGTTTTCTTTGTAAACTACGGATTGAAATGATATATATCCGTATCACTTGACCTAGGTTAGAAAAATTATATACAGACCCCATGGTATATTTTTAAATGATTTTCCTTAAGATATGTATTTTTAAAATATGAAATTTGATTTAAAAATATACATCTTATGGTTTTGAGAAGGCTAAATATTTAGTTTTGAATTTATGTATTTAAGTATGTAAATTTGAAGTAAATGTGATTTTTGACTTTAAATTTTATTTTTTAAAATGTAAATAAATAATGGAAATTAAATTTGAAGTTTTGAAATGATATTTGAAATAAAATGTTAAGTTTTATTAAATTTATAAGTTAATAAACAGCGAATTTTGACCTAATAAATGAATTGAGTTTTAAAATTGAATAATTGATTTTAAAATTTACTGTGATGAATCATATGTTAAAATGATTTAAAATGGAAAATATTGAAGTCTAGAAATATTATTTGTAAATTTAAATTTGCTAAAAATTTGAAGTGTTAATGTTATGAAGTTATAGTAAAATTTGAAATTCTATTAACAGCATTTCCCAAAAAAATGCTGTAGTTTTATGACAGCACTTTAAAATGCTGTTGTTTTGAACTTAACTATGCTTGAAATAACTAAATATCTATTACGGCATTTTGTAAATTCCATTATTCTTGAACTAAAATATTTTGGAAACTATAGGCTACAATAGCACTTTAAAAATGTCGTCGTTGCTATAATTTGACAATGTTTTGAAATGTTGTAGATTTTAACACTGTTTGAGTTATATTTTAAAGTGTTAAATGATTTAACTTTTGACAATTGATTATTTGTGAAACATAAGGAGTTTTAAATATGATTTAATATTTAAATTTGAATTTTTAAGGAATTTAAATTGAATTTTAATTTAAATAAGATTTACTTGGTTATGTGTTAAATGGAATGAAAGGAAATGTGATAAATGAATTTTTGAATGGAATTTTGAAATGTATTTTGTAATGATACTTGGAATAATAAAGGAATGATATATTTGATTTCAAAATGATGTTTAAATTTTGAATATTTGATTATGAATTAAAATAATGATTTGATAATGAGATTTTGAAAGGATATGATATTTTAACGATTTTGACATGGTTTTGATTGATATAGTCTTTATTTGATAAAGAATGTGAATTTGGGATGATATTTTATTTTGATTAATGAATATTTGAAGTAATATTTGTATGATAATATTGGATTTATGAAATGAATATTTCAAAACTAAGTAATAATGAAGTTAAATTTGAGATATATGAAATTATAAATTTAGTTTTGAAATATGGTATATTAAAACATTGAAATATACTAAATTCGAATAGTTTATTTTGTGGATCAAACCTGTATTTGAAATTTATAAGATTTGAAATGTTTGTGGGAAAACTAATTTGAATTGAAACTGATGGTTTGAATTTAATTAAATTGGAAATTTGAAAATTTGGATTAAAGAAATGTTTCATGATTTCAAGTGTATTATTTCAAAATGTTATGATTTCCAAAGCGTAATGATTTCAAGTATTTCGGTTTCGAAAGATTTGTAACTTTGGAAGTATTATGATTTTTGAAAAGTAAATATATGTTTGAAATGGAAATGATATCGTACTGATTTGGGTATAGTTTTGGAATAAAAGTGGTTTTGGTTTCGAAGTATAAACTATTTTGAAAGGAATATAGTTTTGAAATGAAATGATTTGATTTTTTAAATATAAACTATTTTGAAATGACCACGGCGTTATAAAAATATTTGGTTGTTAAAGAGACCAGGATCGGAAGTTGTCATACTCTCTACCAACTCCGAAAACAACTTTAACAACCGTGTACGCGGTAGACATTCCAGAATGAAGTAGGATGGTGGCGACGTTCTTGAGGTATATTACGTGGACCCAACTCCCGTGAGTTGGCATAAGGTGGCTAAAACAGGAGCGATCTCGGCCAAGTGAGGTCATTCCTCCTATCGGACACATTTCTTCGATTCTATACTCTTACTTGTGGTTGATTTGATGGCTATCCTCCGATTTTGATTTGGGAGTGTGTTCTGAGGTGGGCGTATGTGGTTGCTATGTTACCACCAGCCCGTGTGCGTAATTGGTATATCTAACCTGGCATTGCCTTGTGTGTCGTGTCACCTACCATAGCGAGCCTTACTATGTGTTTGTTTTTCTCCCATAGCCTATGGAGTATTTAGGGTAGTCTTCCGATCTGGAGATATGCTGATATTGGATGGCGTACTGGGACTATTACATCTTGGGGGCTATATGGCTAACCCTTCAACGCTATTTTAAAGTAAGTTTATTTCACTGTAGACACTATTATAATAACGCAATATTACTACATAGTAAATAGTTTAACGGATCCTTAAAGGATGGGTGATCCCAAGCATTCTATAAGTTACTGATGCATTTTTGTTACTGTTCACTTGAGTTGATTTACAGTTCATAAGTATTTATGTCCTGACTCGAGTGTTTTGTGTTTTGCTTTACGCTTGATCAGACTGAGTGATTCAGCATTCAAGACTCGCCTTCAGAGTTGGAGCTTTGCTTGAAGATCCAGCCATCTATTTTACTTTCAGTATCCAGTGATTTCAGTGATGTATTCTGATTTATATACGATGTATCTTGTTACTCTTCTGTTGTATCTTGTTTAACTCTAATATATCTTATTTTTATATAGTAGCTTCATGAACTACAATCTCTTCTACTTCCGCTGCATTAGTATTTACTCTGTGTCTATGATCTGTGAGTATGTATTTATTGTATATTCTGAGGTTTGCCAAATTTTATTTACAACGCGGTATTTTGAGAAATTCAAGTCCGGCATGTGCGGATGCGAATGGTTGAAAATATCGGGTTGTTACATTTGGTATCAGAGCTTTGGTAGCTCTACGAAAAACTCGGCATGTATGGTAAATGTGTTTGCAGAATCACTAATATTCAAGTTTGAATCTCTTCCTTTTCGACTCAATTTCTTTGAATTTTGGAACATTCCTTGCGGTTCCAAAAATCCATTCGTGTCCCTCACTATTCATCTTCTTTTGATTCTGGAGTATCCCATAACTCCACTTCGAATGATCTTTATAATGAGTCGGCGGTCTCACCAATCTCAAATTGATTTGTAAAGGGGCGAAACTCCTTTATAATAGCATCAATTTACCAGAGTTTTTATTTCCTCAGTTTAGATTCTAGTATCTCTTATTATCCCAAAACTCTATCTCTTGAGATCGAATGTTGATTTACCCCAGAAATCGACATCGATCTTATTCTTTAAGTCACGGTTGACCCGGTTAAGGTTGCCCGTGATTTATATAAGCTTATCCATCTTCCTGTTCTGTTATTTAATCATCTCATCTTGTTTCCAAGTTATCTTCAAATTATTCTTGAAGTGTATTTGTAAGCTAATATTTAAAATGTTTTATATATTGAGTTGTTGATGTTGATTTGGATTTCTGATATATTCGTTTGGTCAACGCTATCGATAAGTTTTCCAAAACACTTGAACAGAGCAAACTGACACAATATGTTTTTTTTCAAATTTAGCAATGAAATAAATTTTTGTAACTATATTAGAAAAAAAATTCTGGATTTTATTTAATTGGTTATTAAGAAATAATATTTGATTATATATATATATATCATTATTTCTTGTTTCATATATAAACAATTGGACTATAAACATGGTTATAAATTTATTTGGAAATTTAAAATGAATTTAAAACAAGAATTTGGGAATTTAATTTCCGATGGTTTCAAATCTTGTATTTAAAGTTTTAAAGGATATACTATTTAAAGTATTTTAAAATAGAAGTTTGTTTCCAAAGAATTTTAAAGTTTAAAATTAGTGCTCTTCTCTTTGTCGCTGGAAAATAACTTTGGTAATGACTGCAGTATCATCGACATTCATTTTCGAGTTTCGAAGTGAGAGGCCGTTCTGTAGTCTAGCTACAGTTTTGTTTTGGGGAATTTAATTGATTTGAATTTCTAAATAAGACTGGATTTATAACATATGTTGATATATGATTTAAATTTGAATGGATATATATATATATAGTATATGTGCATTTATTTATCTCTGAATAGTTTGGAATTTATCGAAAATTTAATTCCTAAATTTTATCTTGAAGGATAATTTTTAAGTATAATTTCAAGATTTGGATAAATAGTCAAACTTGAAATGATTAAATTCGAAAGTTTTATTTGTATAATACACAATTTCATTCTAATATAGCTTACCTTAATTTTCAGAAGTTGAATATGTAATTGGATAATATACAATATAAAAAGGATTTTGTATAAATAAAACTTTGAGTGGTTATAATAAATGTTATACACTTAAATTTTAGTTATAAAAAGATTAACAGAGGTAAATAAAAAGAAAAAGGGGGTAATGGAATAATTTACAAAATAAAATGATTTAAAGGAAATAAGAATAAATTTAAAGCAGTTATAATAAGTATAAATATATTTAACATAGGTGATAAAATAAATTGAGAGGAATAAATTTAATTATAATTAGGAATAAAGAAGAATTAAATTTATTGAATACATTATGAGTATAATAAATGATTTTCTTTCAAACCCATGATTTTAGAGATTGTTTATATAAGATAATTGGATGATAAGATAATGAAATTAGAGAAGATATATTTAACTTATGTATAATTAATTTTCAATTTAAGTTGAAATTTTTATGGTTTCAAATTTATTATCTTACTTTGTTTTTCAGACTATCTTTTGGTTGTCCTTATTTCCCTTATCTTGCTAAAGAATGGGGAGGCTATTGCTTATACTAGTCTGTTTAAAAATCTTTCTATAATTTTGATAATCTTTGGCACTCATCTGAATCTGAGCACTGCTGTAACTACCCGATATTTTCAACCATTCGCATTCGCACATGTTGGACTTGAATGGCTTAAAAATATCGCGTTGTAAATAAAATTTGGAAAATCTCCGAATATACAGTAAATAAAATCGCAAATCACAGACATAGAGTAATAATAGTGCAGCAGAAGTAAAAGAAATAGTAGTTCATGAAGCTACTATGTAATATATCAGAGTTACATAAGATACAACAGAAGAAATAAAGTACAAAAGAAGTCTTAAGATAATAACCAAGTACAAAATGAATACAACACTGGGATCAACAGGATAACTGGAAGTGAAACAGATAAAACTAGACAAGCAGATAATCTCCAATGACTCCAATCTCCAGAAAGTGGAAATCCAAGTCTTTGAATACCCAAGCTGACCCGAGTGTAAATAAAAATACAAACGCTCGAGTCAGGACATACATACTTATACAGTGCAAACCAACTCAAGTGAACTGTGGTAAAAGTACAAGTAACTTAAAGGATGCTTGAGACCGCCCATCCTCTAAGGATCCGTTAAACTATTTACTATATAGTATATTGCGCTATTATAATAATGTCTAACAGTAAAATAAACATATATTTAAATTGCTTTAAGGCATTACATTTTCCACCTTAACACAAATAATGCCAATTGTCTATACAATATCTGCATATCTCCTGATCAGGAGACTACGAGAAGATACTGCATTTGTACGACACAAATAGAAATTCGTAGTAAAGGCTCGATATGGTAGGTGACACGATACACAAGGCAATGCCAGGGTAGATATACCAATTACGACACTTGGGCTGGTGTAACGCAGCAGCAACATACGCCCACCGCGGAACACATTCCCATAAAAATCGGAGGGGCACCCAAACAATTACAAGTAATAGTATGGTATCGAAGAAATGCGTCCGCTACGAGGTGCGACCTCAACTGGCCCGAGACAGCTCCTGTTTTAGCCACCTTATGCCAACTCACGGAGTTGGGTCCACGTAACATACCACAAGAGCGTCGCCACCATCCTACTTCATTCTGGAATCTCCACCGCATACACGGTTGTCAAAGTGGTTTTGGGTATCGACAGAGAGTATGCCCATATCCGATCCCGGTCTCTTTGCCGACCAATTGTTATTATAACCCGTGGTTATAACTTTAAAATAATATTTTATACTTCAAAATAAAATATCATTTAACTCCAAATCTTTGTCAAAATAAAGATTAAATCATTTCGAAACCATTTCAATATATTAAATTATCATATCCTTTCAAAACTTCATTTCAAATCATTTTAATACATAAAATATCATATTCTTTCAAAGCTTCATTTTCAAATCATTTTAATATCAAAATATCATATCTTTCAGAACTTTATTTTTAAATCATTTTAATATCAAAATATCATATCTTTTAAAACTTCATTTTTAAATCATTTTAATATCAAAATATCATATCTTTCAAAACTTCATTTTAATCATTTTAATATCAAAATATCATATCTTTCAAAACTTCACTTCAAATCATTTTATTTTCAAAATATCATATCTTTCAAAACTTTATTTTCAAACCATTTTAATATCAAAATATCATATCTTTCAAAACTTTATTTCAAATACTTTTAATATCAAAATATCATATCTTTCAAAACTTTATTTTTAAATCATTTTAATATTAAAATATCAGATCTTTCAAAACTTTATTTCAAATCATTTTAATATCAAAATATCATGTCTTTCAGAACTTCATTTTTAAATCGTTTTAATATCAAAATATCATATCTTTCAAAACTTCATTTTTAAATCATTTTAATATCAAAATATCATACCTTTCAAATATTCATTTTTAAATCATTTTAATATCAAAATATCATATCTTTCAAAACTTTATTTCAAATCATTTCAATATCAAAATATCATATCTTTCAAAACTTCATTTTTAAACCATTTTAATATCAAAATATCATATATTTCAAAACTTTATTTCAAATCATTTTAATATCAAAATATCGTATCTTTCAAAACTTTATTTCAAATCATTTTAATTCAGCAAAGACAGTATTTAAAAACTACTATTAAAACTCATTTTAGTTGAAATTTTGTTTAAAAAAGCAAAGACAGTATTCTAGAAATGCTGTAATAGCTCAGGTTTCAAATTAAAGGTTTTTATTAATTTCAGCAAAGACAGCAGACCACTACAGCAATTACAGAACTGCTGTAGTAGGCCTTTATTAAGTTTTAGCCTTTTAGTTTACTTCAGCAACTACAGCAATTACAGAACTGCTGTAATAGGCCTTTATTAAGTTTTAGCCGTTTAGTTTACTTCAGCAACTACAGCATTTCAGAATTGCTGTAATAGCCTTTTTGTTAGGTTTTTAGTTCATTTACAGAAACCATAGCATTTTAAATGCTATTAAAAGTATTTCCAGATTTTAGTGTATTTCCAGCAAATAATAAACTTCAATTTAAACTCTTTAAACATTGTAAAAATCATATTTTTAACATTCAAAATGTTTATTAACATACCTTTAACATATAATTTTTATAAAATAAATTTCTTATAAATAAATCAAAATTTCAATAATTCCACTTATTGATTCAAATCTATAATTTCCTTTTCTTTACTTTTTAACAAATAAACTTAACACTTAAACTTTAAATTACTATTTCAAAAATTTAACTAAATTTCCAATTTATTTAATTAACTTAAATCTTTAGTCAAGACCCAAATTTCACATTTCCAAGTCAAGTTATATTTTAAAATCACACATTTAGGCATTCATTTATTTAACCATTTAAATTCAGAAAAAAACAATAATACTTTAATAAACCACTTAAGTTCAAATTTATATCATATTATCATATTTACCATTTTCCAAATACAATTAAATTTCCATTTTATTTATATACGTAAATTTCATTTTTAACCAAAATTCCAAATTTTGAAACTTAAGTTATATTTCAAAATTTTAATTTAACCATTTATTTATTCAACATTTTTAACTTATAGAAAAATCAAAATTTCTTTATTTAAAACAATAAAATCCAATTTAAATCAAATCTTCATAAATTTACACTTTTAAGAATACTTAAAAATATTAAAAATACTTTATAAATAACCACGGGCATGTATATAGTTTTATAACCTAGGTCAAGTGATACGGATATATATCATTTCAATCCGCAGTTTAAAAAGAAAAATCCGGGTTCTATCATTTCAAACCCGCAAACCCAAGTTAAAACATAATAAATAAAAACCATTCAGGCCTATCATTTCAACCCATAACGATTTTCCCTATTCTAAAGTCCGTTCGGGTATGTATCATTTCAACCCATAGTGAACCTAATCTACAGGGAACTTGCAGTGTGATAAACAGATATAAATGAACAGTTAACAACATATAACAGATGATATGATAGGTAACATCATATATAAAAAATCACAAGCAGTTATAAGATCAAATATAATTCTACACATTCAATTGTTATCGCTTCATAATTGCATAAGTATAATATGTCGTGTGAGATCTACTCACCTCTAAATGCTGGAGATAACAAAGCCAATGGCACAACGGAATCAAAAGCACGATGCAAGACTACGGACTTGAGCGGAGAGCAAATACAAGCGACACATCTTGTGTAACCAAACAAAATCAAAACAAACCATAAATTCAATATACTTTGAAATGGTATTACTTTGGAAAAAAAAGGAGTTTAAATGCAACTTCTTTTGCCTTGCTTCCGATATTCTTTGGCACGGCCTAGGGATGGTTTTGCTCTGGTTTGAACAAGGTTTGGCTCGGATACAAGAATGGGAATGTATGGCCTAAGTGGTGAAACATGGTGAGGAGTTATAATATGAGAAGGTGAAAGGTTTTAGGCAATGTAGTGTGGATTTTTGTCAACAAAGAGGCACGACCATGGTCTTGTTGGCTCGACCAGAGGGGTGTGGGTCTGGTCAAGGGCTGGAGGTGTGTGTGGTGGTCTAGACAGTGGTGTTAATGGAGGCCTAAGGTGGTGGTGGTGGAAGAAAGTGAAATGGTGAACAAGTAGTGGTGAAACAACATGATTTTATGGCTTTAGGTTGGATTTTGAGGGGTTTTGTCACCATGGTGGGCTCGGCCTTGGTCATGGCCTAGAGTATAGGTGGTGTTGATGGTAGGGAAGAGGTGCAGGAGCTTGTGGCTATGACTATGGAGTAGAGGCAGATCCAAACAAGCATTGAAAACTAGGCAAAATACTAAGAAAATAAGAAGAAAAGGAAGAAGAAAGTAAAGCCATTACCCAAATTCTTTTCCAAGCTGTGAATAGAAGTGAGAACAAATGTTTTTGCATGAGAAATGAGAAGTGCAAGTCACGGCGAATTGAGAAAAATTGCACGGCCAAAGTAAATGAGGGGAGTTATGGTAAATGAAGAGACATTGGAGACGAAAAGACTTAAGTTTCAAAGGTTTTTATTTTCTGTAATTCAAATAAACAAAATATAATTTAGCAAATAATTTTAAAAACTGAAACAAAGTGAAATAAAATGAAAATAAAAAATAAAATTTAAAGAAAATATAAAAAGAATAAAAGAAATTGCTTAAAAAGTCAAAACAAGGTTCAAAAATTACAATTAAAACATCACTGGCTTTGGAAAAATATCTACTTCATTTTAAAAATATTCTAAGAAAATTTTTCAAATAAATTACTTCATTTATCATTTCTAAAATGAAATAAGTAATTTAAATTAAAGAAAATATAAAAATGATTAAATAAATAGCTTAAAATTTGGAAACAGGACTTAAAACTTACAAATGAAATATCACTAGCCTTAGAAAATTTCTATTTCACTTTAAAACAAATAAGAAGTTAAATAAATAAAATAAACGAGGAACAAAATAAAGTGGGAATGAGAAGAAATAAGTTCTTAAGAAAAATAAAAAATAAAAAAATAATTTCTTTAATAAATTGAAACTAGAAATTAAAAATTGTAAACAGAATACAACTGGCATTGGAAAATGTCAATTAGATGACCAAATAAATTATTATTTATATAATTTAAAATAAACAATTTTGTTAAATACAGCAATTTCACACAATAGTTAAAAATGCATAACTTTCACATTATACATCAGATTTCAACTAAACGAAAAGCAGTTACCCTAAAATTTTATTTACTTTCATAATAAAAGATAAAATTTAAAATTTCAGATTTTTAAATTTAAAAGTCAAAGTTGACCTTATTGACCAAATTACATTTTTTGTAAAATATTCTATTTAATCATGTTTGGAATTCTAATTCATAACAAAATTATCTAAATTAAATAAATAAAATAAAGTTAAATAAAATTCAATTAAAATAATTACAAAATACAGGGTTTTTACACTCTCCCCTACTCAAAACATTTCGTCCCCGAAAAGGAATGAGGTATGGGAAAGCACAGAAAAGATAGAAATGAAATAAGATTAAGACAAGGTGACAAGAAGATTGAGATTATACCTGATAACTGTTGTTAGCGGTAAGTTTAACAAGGTGGAGATGATCTTTCCAAGATCCTCCAGAATCAAGAATACAAGCACGAAAAAGGTGGATTCGAAATGAGCACCAAAGACTGTCAAAGATTATAGAAAACTTTCTAAATAGAAATAATATAGAAGGATGCCTATATCAGTCTGTAGCAAGATAAGGATAATAAGGACAACCAAAAGATAGTTTGAAAAAACAAAATAAGGTAATAAATTTGAAACCATGGAAATTTCAACTTAAATAGAAAAAATATTTTTTTTTAATTTTTTTACACAAGTTAAATAAATCTTAACTATCTCAAATTTCATTATCTTATTATCCAATTACCTTAAATTAACAATTTTTAAAACCATGGGTTTGGAAACTAATCATTTATTATACTCATAATATACTTAATAAATTTAATTCTTCTTTATTTCTACTTAAAGTTAAATTTATTCCTCTCAATATATTTATCACTTATGTTAAATATACTTACACTTATTATAACTGCTTTATTTTATTCTTAGTTCTTTTAACATTATTTCATTGTAAGTTATTCAATTTACCTTTTATTATTTTTACCTCTGTTAATCATTTTATAGCTAAAATTTAAGTGTATAACATTTATTTTAACCATTCAAATTTTATTTATAAAATCTGTTTATATTGTATATTATGCAATTACATTGTTAACTTATGAAATTAAGGTAAGTTATATTTGAATGCAATTGTATTATAAAATGAAACTTTCCAATTAAATCATTTCATGCTTGAATATTCGTCCCAAATTTTGATTTTCTTTTTTTATAATTGAAATTTAAGTTAAAATTTAAGAATTAAATTTTCGATTTCTTTAAACCATTTAGAGATAAATAAATGTATGTACATGATTTATCAAATCAAATTTAAATCATACATTTATATATATTATAAATCAAGTCATATTTTAGAAATTCAAATCAATTTGATTTCCCAAAACAAAGCTGTAGCAAGACTACAGAGCGGTCTCTTCACTTCGAAACTCAAAAATGAATGTCGATGATGCCGCGGTCATCACCGAAGTTATTTTCCAGCGACAAAGAGAAGAGCACTAATTTTAAACTTTAAAACTCCTTGGAAACAAATTTCTATTAGAAAATACTTTAAATAATATACTTTAAAACTTAAACACGAGGTTTGAAACCATCGGAAATTAAATTCTCAAATTTCTTGTTTTAAATTCATTTCAGTTCCCAAATCAATTTATTAACAACTATTTATAAATTCATTTATAGAACAATAAATGATAAATCAAGTATTACCATTTCAAATAATCAATTTAAATCAATTTATTAAGTTCCATAAATTTACTTATATATCGAAATTTATTTCACTAACCAAATTTTAAAATAATATTGTGTCTGTTTATTCTGTCAAAGTGTTGCAGAAATCCTATCGATAGCGTTGATCAGACGATCGATCGGAAACCCAAATCAACCTCAACAACTCAAACAACACAATATATAAAACAAAACATAGATAAACAAGTACAATTCAAAATGTTTGGAAGAATAGATTGGAAACAAAAGACAAGATGATTAATTAAAAGCGTAGGGAGATGGGTAAGCTTAAGTAAATCGCGGGCAACCTTAACCGGGTCAACCATGACTTAAAAAATAAGATCAATGTGGATTTTCCTGGGGTAAATCTATATTCGATCTCAAGAGATAGAGTTTGGAATAACAAAAGATATTAGCATCTAAACCAAGGATAGATATAAACCTCTGGTGAATCGATGCTAATTGTAAAGGAGTTTCCCCTTTTACAATTAAATTTGAAATTGGCGAGACCGCCGACTCACTAAAATGATCATCCGAAGCGGAGTTATTGGATACTCCAGAATCAAAAGAAGATGAATAGTGAGGGACATGAATGGATTTTTGAACCGTAGGGAACGTTCCAAAATTAAAAGGAAATTCGAATCAAAGAGGAAAGATTAAAACTTGAACGAAAGTGATTTTATAAATAATTTACCTTATATTCTAAGTTTTGTCTCAAAGCCAAAGCTCTGATACCAAATGTAACAACCCGATATTTTCAACCATTCGCATCCGCACATGTCAGACTTGAATTGTTCAAAATACCGCATTGTAAATAAAATTTGGCTAATCTTCGAATATACAAAATATAAAATCACAGATCACATACACAGAGTAATAATAGTGCAGCAGAAGTAAAAGACAGAGAAGTTCATGAAGCTACTATGTAATATATCAGAGTTACATAAGATAAAATAGAAGAAATAAAGTACAAAAGAAGTCTCAAGATAATAACCAAGTACAAAATGAATAAAACACTGGGATCAACAGGATAACCGGAACTGAAACAGATAAAACTGGACAAGCAGATAATCTCCAGTGACTCCAACCTCCAAAAAGTGGAAATCCAAATCTGTGAATACCCAGGCTGACCCGAGCGTAAATAAAAATACAAACGCTCGAGTCAGGACATACATACTTATACAATGCAAACCAACTCAAGTGAACTGTGGTAAAAGTACAAGTAACTTAAAGGATGCTTGGGACCGCCCATCCTCTAAGGATCCGTTAAACTATTTACTATATAGTATATTGCGCTATTATAATAATGTCTAACAGTAAAATAAACATACTTTTAAATAGCGTTAAGGCTTTACATTTTCCACCTTAACACAAATAATACATTTTCCACCTTAACACAAATAATGCCAATAGTCTATACAATACCTGCATATCTCCTGATTGGCGGACTACGAGAAGATACTGCATCGGTACAGCACAAATAGAAACTCATAGTAAAGGCTCGATATGGTAGGTGACATGGTACACAAGGCAATGCCTGGGTAGATATACCAATTATGACACTCGGGTTGGTGGTAATGCAGCAACCACATACGCCCACCGTGGAACACATTCCCACAAAAATCGGAGGGGTGCCCTAACAATCACAAAAATAGTATGGTATCGAAGAAATGCGTACGCCACGATGTGCGACCTCAACTGGCCCGAGACCGCTCCTGTTTTAGCCAACTTATGCCAACTCATGGGAGTTGGGTCCCTATGATGCTCCACCTCTATGCTCACAATAACAAAGGTTATTATAAGGAATAACGTCTGCTATCGCGAAGAATAAGGCTTGTTAGAAGCGACCATCCGTAAGTTATGCCTTAGAATAGTATCGATTACATCGATAGGAGTTGTGTTAATTACTCCCAAAGATATAAATTCAATCCAAATCTAAAACGAAACTACCGTGGCTAAAGAAAAATTCAGAACAACTCATAATAACAACAACACAGATAGTATAATCACATCAGAATAGAAATATCATATATATAGCGGAAGACAAGTCTGGAATACATGCTACAACAATCGATAGTTAACATGAACCAAATGTACATATACAAAGACATCAACATACATGAGGTGATCGTCAATACACCAAAAGTACACCTCGAAGACTAGACAAAAGATGGAGTGAAATCCCAAAAGTCGAGGCTGCAACTGAATCAGAGATAGCGACTATCTTGAAATAACTCGGTCTGGCCCGAGTATTATTTAAAAGAAAATAATAAATGGATCAGCCTAATTTAAACTAAGAAGTGAATGCATCATAAACAACATCAAGCAAAATAATCATAGTCTCGAATGAGATTATTCAACATAAGAAATCAACATAGTTTAAATGTAGAAATCACATTCAACTCCATCAAATTCAACTCATTAAACTCCATCAAAATCACTTTCAAATTCAAAATTGAATTCAAAACTGCAAATCACAAAATCTAGAAATAAAAAATAGATAACTAGAAAATCAACATAAAAGTGGATCGATCCTAGCATATGGCGAGCCTAAGCTATGTAGGCACGTGCATCAACATATGGCCAAAGCCTACGAAGTACTGTCATCATAATTTTTGGCACCCAACAAATGACTCGAAGGTCCAACATATGACTCGAAGGTCTAGTACTGGTAATTGGCCCGAAGGTCCATCATATGACCCGAAGGTCTAGCATAGTGGCTCGAAAGCCCAAAAAATCATCAAAATCATCAAACAACAACAAATATTTCAATTATCGAGTCCGGAATTAACTGAACTAGTAAAATGTGGTCCCATACTCTGCACTTTTGCTAAATCGTTTAAATCTCTTCATTGTTTCCTTGAAAGTGCAAAATTATGTGTTTTAAATAAATAAAATTTACGTTCTCAAATGGACAAGTCCGAAATTAAGCGAATCAGTAAAAGTAAGGGTTCATAGTCCTCAATTTTGCTGAAGTGTTTAAATCGCTTACTCGTTCTTTTGAAAGCGCAAACTGTAAATTTTTGGGAAACAATTTTATTTTAAAATAATTTTTAAAACACACGATTAAAACAGCAACAACTATAGCAATTTCGGCGAGGAAAATACAAAACACCGTAAAAACGGATATCAAACAAGCATTGCGGGATTACCTCTTAAAAATTCACTTTAATTTAAAGGTTACTGAAGTTAAAACAACAGTAATATTATTCATCAAAAAATCTCATCAAAACAACATGCTTAAAAATGTAACACCGGAGTGAAAACCCGTTATAAAAATAACGACAATGAAATACGTTTCAAAACAAAACACCGGTTCAAAATAAATTAATAACTAGACCGCACTGCTTCTAAATAATTTTATTGCACAGCCTTGACATGTTACGTGCAACACATACTTGCACTCACCAAAATAGAATAAAAATGATGTAGTCTGGACTTGTTACGTGCCACACATAATTGCACTCACCAAAATGTAATTAAAATAATGTTGCCTGGACTCAACTCACGTATGCAACACAAGTGAGAAAAATAACGATAAAGCCTGAACCTGGTATACATGCACGCACACTACGATGTAAACCAAGTATAACTTGAACTAAATTTTTCCATGCATACAGGCTAACTCATATAAATTGACAATTAGTCTAGACCACCCTTACGTGCGCAAATGAAATCAATGGCAACGCAATATAACAAGCAGGACCGAACACTTTTTGAAAAAAATTGATGTACAAAATACACGTGTCTCTTGTTGCACTGCCATGCAACCAAATATGCCTGGACAATACTATATATATGCTCACTCACGGAACAAATGATGTCTGGGTGTATAACTTTGCATGCAAATAAATATTTCAATTATAAGTGAGTTTCCAGCTTTTTTTTTGATATGTTGAAGTATGGAACGACAAGGAAATGCAAAGTAGAAACATAGACAGGGGATGCAAAATATAGTTCTTAGATATAAATGTGTGAGTGTTTGCTTACACGTCTACACTCAAGAGACATAACAGAATGAAGTGGATAAACTAAATGCCTCCGTTTTGTGCAAAAATAAACAGAGCCTACTTCAAAAAACAACTTACAATTGGAACCTTTGCCGTAAGTTTTTAAGTGATAAAGAATTGTCTGCAACAATTTTGGCTAACTAATAAAAGTTGCAAACCAAAATAAAAACCAAAACAACATACAGAAACAAGCAACAAAGTTTAATTAGAAATGTGAGTTTTTACACTCACCTTTAATTTTGCTTCAAAAATTAGTTAGCACTAAAAATCCAAAAGAGAGCAAGTATTTGGTACCGCCATTAAAGCATTCTCGGGGCTGTTGGAAAAATGGAACGAAAGACTAGATGCGGCTTTCACTTTTCTTTTCAAAATTGTGTATAAGTCAAAGAATACACGTGCTGGCAAATTTTGTACATTTGCATTAAAGGTGATACGTGAATAAGTGAAAAGAAGAACTCATTGCATTAAATAAAGATGGCAGTAAAAAAATAACAAAGTGTGCAACTTGCTTTGAATGGACCAAATCACATATACACGTGAAGGCAATATTTGAACTTCATTTCCAATGTGCATCATACCCCTGACTTTGTAACATTTTTGCATATATTTTTTTTCGAATATAAATTTTTAAAATTTCTATTTAAAATATTTATTTCGACAGTGATCCAAAAACACGGTTGTTACAAACTCCCACCCTTATAAAAATTGCATCCCCGCAATTTTCGTACTAGAAGTTGTTTATAACACAAATTAATTCATCACGACAAAGATTTAAAATAGAAAAGATGAATAAAGAATGCTCACCCCCACCCGAAGAGGAGAGAAAACAGGGATAAGAACGCTCGATGAATTCTTTGGTTTCCCAAGTGCAATCATTGGGGCTTGCGGACCATTGACTTTTGACTAGCAGAACTTTCCTTACTGCGAAGGCGTTTAACCTCTAAAGCTAGCACATGAGCAGGATTTTGCTCAATAGACAAGTCGGGTGAGATCTCAAGATCTTGTAACGTATGGGATCAATAATAGAATCTGAATCTCGAAGGCATCGACGAAGCTGGGATACATGAAATACGTCATGAATTCCCAAAAACTGAATAGGTAGCGATACACGATAAGCAACAGGGCGAATGCGTTCTGTAATAGGAAATGGTCCAATATATCGAGGAGCCAATTTCCTGGAGCTACTAAAACGCACCACACCCTTCATCGGGGAAACATGAATGAATACGTGATCGCCAACAGAAAATTCCAATGGTTTCCAACGATGATCGGCATAAGATTTCTGCCTATCCTGAGCCTCTTTCATTCTCTGTCTAATAATATCAATCCTCTCAGAAGAATCACGAATATAATCGGGGTCGAGAACTAGCTTTTCCCCCGATTCCAACCAACAAGATGGTGATCGACACGGTCTTCCGTAAAAAGCTTCGAAAGGAGCCATGCCGATACTGGATTGGAAACTGTTGTTATAATAAAATTCAACAAGAGATAAGTGGTCTTCCCAACTACCATCAAACTCAAGAATGCAAGCTCGAAGGAGATCCTCTATTACTTGATTTACCCTTTCAGTCTGACCATCAGACTATGGATGATAAGCTGTACTGAGATTGAGCTTAGTGCCCAAAGCTTTCTAAAGGCTCTGCTAGAAACCACTAGTAAAAAGCGGATCTCTGTCACTAAAAATAGAACTAGGCACACCATGAAGTCGAACGACTTCTTTAATAAACATCTTAGCCAACAAAGGAGCAGTCCGATTGGACTTGATAGGAATAAAATGGGCTGATTTAGTCAATCTGTCAACAATCACCGAAATACTAGTATGGCCCGACCTCGAACGAGGTAGACCATCAATGAAGTCCATGGAAATCCGATCCCATTTCCATAACGGAATCCCAAGAGGCTGCAAAAGACCACTAGGACGCTGGTGTTCTGCTTTAATAAGTTGACAAGTCATGAAACGACTTACATAACTTGCAACATCACGCTTCATACCCACCCAATAGTATAAGCATTTCATATCAGCATACGTCTTACTACTACCCGGATGGATAGTATACTTAGAACGATGACAGTCCTCAAGAATGTCATTTCTAAGATTAGAAACACTAGGCACGACCAACCTACCCTTCTTCCGAATACAACCATGAACATCAATATCGAAATCCTTTAGATCATCACTTCGGGATTCTGATTTACAACTCTAAATAAGAAAAGCAATATGTGGATCTTGTTTCTGGGCATCAACAACACGATCCAACAAACTAGGACGAGCTTCCATGCTAAATAAAAGCACGGAAGAATCAGAAAATGAAGGACGATCTCTAATATAACAAAGAGATAAAGCTTCCAATATATTCCACTCTGCTAGCATCATGGAAACAACAACTTGCTGCTTGCGACTAAGCGCATCAGCAACTCGATTACCCTTACCAGGGGTATACTGAATATCGAAATCATATGAAGCAACAAATTCGAGCCAACGCTATTGCCTCATATTAAGCTCTTTCTGAGTAAATAAATACTTCATAGATTTGTGATCAGTGAGGAGAATAAAATGCTCGCCCGATAAATAATGTCGCCAAATCTTTAGAGCAAAGACTATGGTGGCTAACTGCAAATCATGGGTAGCATAACGAAACTCGTTAGGATTTTGTTGTCTACAAGCGTAGGCAACTACTCTTTTCTTTTGCATGAGAACAGCACCGAGTCCATAACCACTGGCATCGGTATAAACAAGAAGATCTTGATTCCCTTCGGGAACTACTAAGATAGGAGCATGAGTAAGGAGATCTTTTAACTTCAAGAAAGAATTCTCACACTTATCCGACCAAATAAAAGGAACAGCTTTTCTCATAAGAGTGGTAAGCTGTAAAGCAATACGAGAAAGGTCCTTAATAAACTGGCGATAATAACCTGCCAATCCAAGAAAACTACGGTTCTCAGTAACAGTCATGGGCCTCTTCCAATTATGAATAGATTAGATCTTGGAAGGATCGACAGAGATACCATCGGAAGAAATAATATGGCCAAGAAACTTCACCATATTCTCCCGGAAGTGACACTTGGAGAATTTGGCATAAAGCCGATGCCGACAAAGAGTGCTCAAAACAATCTCCAAATCTGAATATGATCGGCTTCAGATTTTGAATAAATAAGAATATCGTCAATGAAAACCAAGACGAACTTATCGAGATATTCCCGGAATATCCGATTCATAAGATCAACAAAATACGCCGGAGCGTTCGTCAAACCGAACGGCATAACAAGCCATTCGTAAGAACCATAACGAGTACGAAATGCGGTGAGAGGAATGCTATCTTTCGCAACTCATAACTGATGAAAACTGGTAGCAAGATTGAGTTGGGAGAAGATCTTAGCGCCACTTAATTGATCGAACATGTCGCCGACCCTAGGTAATGGATATCTATTTTTGATAGTTAGCTCGTTAAGCTTGCGCTAATCAATGCAAAGCCTAAGAGTACCATCTGGCTTCTTAACAAAGACAACGGCGACGCCCCAAGGAGAAGAGCTAGAACGAATAAAATGCTTGGCTTCCAACTCAGATAATTTTTGCTTGAGTTCCTCATTTTCCTTAGCAGACATTCTCGTGGGAGGACGACTGACAAGATGAGCACTAGAGATAGGATCAATACGGAATTCAATTGTCCTCTTCGGCGGCAATCTCGAAATAGGCTCAAAAACATCAAAAAAATCACAAACAACTGGAATATTATCTATGACATCCTTCGATTTGAAGGAAGAAATAAGAGCATTCGAAGTATAATCCATGCTTCGAAATATAATTGATAACTGCTCGCTAGCATTGGAAGCTTGAGATATAAAGTTCTTTCGGGACATAGGATTTGAACTTCATAACGGACAAGCCAATTCATACCCAATATCATATCAAAATCAAGATGATCCATAACATGCAGATTCACACGGAAAGAAAGACCACATAGAATAATCTCAACATCAACACATAACAAACCAAGAGTAGCGGATCCACCAACAGGATTCACAACCCTCAAAGGGTCACAAAGAGTAACAACATCCATAGGAATAACATCAAACAGCTCCTTCGACACAAATGAATGTGATGCACCCATATCGAAAAGAACTCTAATAGAACGGCCATAAAATAAAATAAAACCTTACAAAACAGAAGGAGTAATACCTTTGGGCTTAGAAGAATCACCAGAAGCTTTAGCAACATTAAGCTTTTCAGATTTGAAACCCTTAGGAGCAATAGGACAATCAGAAACCCAATGAACTTCTTTCTTGCAATAACGACAAATGCGAGGCTTAGGACAGCTACGGAGAAAATGATCTAAAGAACCACAGTTATAGCACGCCCTCTGAATAGAAGGTGCACTACTAGACTGAGAACTAGAGGTAGCTTGCTTCTTCTTCTTCTTGTTGGAAGAAGAATTAGGCCTATAAAATGGTAACCTATTCTTATTGGGGTTCTTAGATACCTCATCACAACTATCACGTTCGTTTTCAACAGCTTCAAGGCAAAGAGCCGAATCAACAAGCTCCTCAAAAGAGAGCTTAAGCTAGAGCAAAAGAACTTTCTTCAAATACTTCTTCAAAACATCCACAAAACAAAGATTCTTCTTAAGCGGAGTATTAATGAATTCAACTCCTTATTTGGATAAGGCCTCGAAAGATGCAACATAATAAAAAACAGAGGACTTTCCTTGCTTCAAATCAAGGAAACTACGAGCAAGATTAGCCTTTTCTGATTCAGCAACGATCTTAAGTTCGAAACGTTCCTTAAACTGAATCCATGAGAGAGAGGACTCATCAACTTCAACAATAAAAAGCTCATACCCATCAAGCGCACGTTCTTGCAACATGCTAGATGCCACGAGAATGCGATGATGATCAGAAAGATCCATCCAAGAAAATATGCGCTCACAAGCGCGCAACCAAGTCTGAACCTCCATTACACTTTCCGATCCCTTGAAAGGCTGACCTCCAAGGTGGGAATATTCACTACATATGCAGGCGAAGGCAGACTTGTGATTAGGTACTGCGGGAGTAGCAACAGAAGGCTGAGTACCTTGAAATAGCTCCATAAACTGATCAGCTGACATATAGACTCCGTCTGGATGAGAACCACTAGACGGGCCTGTAGAAGAACGCTTCCGTCTACCTCTTTCAACCATAGGCTGAGAGACAAGAGAAGGTAAAGATTAGTTAAAACAATACAAAATTGACAAGAAATTTAACAAATGGAATACTACGGAGTATAAAATTTATTCATAGACATACTCCACATGTTAAAGTGGAAGGAATGGATTAAAAAGGCACGAATAAAACCCCCGAATAGTTGTAACATATGTTCCATTCTGCTTTTGTTCTGTGTTTATTATAATTTGTTATGAAACTCAGCTCTGATACCAAGCTGTGACGCCCCACCTCTATGCTCACAATAACAAAGGTTATTATAAAGAACAACGTCTGCAATCGCGAAGAATAAGGCTTGTTAGAAGCGACCATCCGTAATTTCTACCATAAACGAGTATTGATTACATCGATAGGAGTTGTGTAAATTACTCCCAAAGAAATATATTCAATCCAAATCTAAAACAAAACTACAGTGGCCAAAGAAAAATTCAAAACAACTCATAAAAACAACAACACAGAGAGTATAATCACATCAGAACAGAAATATCAGATATATAGCGAAAGACAAGTTTGGAATACATGCTACAACAATACATGAGGCGATCATCAATACACTAAAAGTTCACCTCGAAGACTGGACAAAAGATGGAGTGAAATCCCAAAAGCCGAGGCTGCAACTGAATCCGAGATAGCGACTATCCTAAAATAACTCGGTATGAACCGAGTATTATTTAAAAGAAAATAATAAATGGATCAGTCTAATTTAAACTTAGAAGTGAATGCATCATAAACAACATCAAGCAAAATAATCATAGTCTCGAATGAGACTATTCAACATAAGAAATCAACATAGTTTAAATGTAGAAATCACATTCAACTCCATCAAATTCAACTCATTAAACTCCATCAAAATCACTTTCAAATTTAAAATTGAATTCAAAACTGCAAATCACAAAATCTAGAAATTAAGAATATATAACTAGAAAATCAACATAAAAGTGGATCGATCCTAGCATATGGCGAGTCTAAGCTACGCCGCACGTGCATCAACATACGGCCGAAGCCTACCAAGTACTGTCTTCATAATTTTTGGCGCCCAACAAATGACCCGAAGGTCCAACATATGACCCGAAGGTCTAGTACTGGTAATTGACCCGAAGGTCCATCATATGACCCGAAGGTCCAGCATAGTGGCTCGAAAGCCCAACAAAATCATCAAAATCATCAAACAACAACAAATATTTCAATTAACGAGTCTGGAATGAACCGAATTAGTAAAATTGTGGTTCCATACTCCGCACTTTTGCTAAATCATTTAAATCTCTTCTTCGTTTCCTTGAAAGTGCAAAATAGTGTATTTTAAATAAATAAAATTTACATTCTCAAACGGACAAGTCCGGAATTAAGAGAATCGGTAAAAGTAAGGGTTCATAGGCCTCAATTTTGCTGAAACGTTTAAATCGCTTCCTCATTCTTTTGAAAGCGCAAACTGTAAAATTTTGGAAAACAATTTTACTTTAAAACGATTTTTAAAACACGTGATTAAAATAGCAACAACTATAGCAATTTCGACGAGAAAATTGCGCTTCGCAAAACACCGTAAAAACGGATATCAAAACCAGCGTTGCGGGGTTACCGCTTAAGAATTTACTTTAATTTGACGGTTACCGAAGTCAAAACAATAGTAATTTTATTTGTCAAAAAAATCTCATCAAAACAACACGCTTCAAAAATATAACACCGGAGTGACAACCCGTTATAAAAATAACGGCAACGAAATACGTCTCAAAACCAAACACCCGTTCAAAATAAATTAATAACTAGACTGCACTGCTTACAAATAATTTTATTGCACTGCCTTGACATGTTACGTGCAATACATATTTGCACTCACCAAAATAGAATAAAAATGATGTAGTCTGGTCTTGTTACATGCCACACATAATTGCGCTCACCAAAATGTAATTAAAATAATGTTGCCTGGACTCAACTCACGTATGCAACGCAAGTGGGAAAAAAAATGATAAATCCTGGACCTGGTATACATGCACGCACACTATGATGTAAACCAAGTATAACTTGAACTAAAATTTTCCATGCGTGCAGGCTAACTCATATGAATTGAAAATTAGTCTAGACCACCCCTACATGCACAAATGAACTCGATGGCAACACAACATAGCAAGCAGGACCGAACACTTTTAGAAAAAAATTGATGTACAAAATACACGTGTCTCTTGTTGCACTTCCATGCAACCAAATATGCCTGGACAATACTATATATATGCTCACACATGGAACAAATGATGTCTGGGCGTATAGCTTTGCATGCAAATAAATGTTTCAATTATAGGTGAGTTTCTAGCTTTTTTTTGATATGTTGAAGTATGGCGTGACAAGGAAATGCAAAGTAGAAACATAGCCAGGGGATGCAAAGTATAGTGCTTAAATATAAATGTGTGAGTGTTTGCTCACACTTCTGCACTCAATAGACACAACAGAATGAAGTGGATAAAATAAATGCCTCCGTTTTGTGCAAAAATAAAACAGAGCCTACTTCAAAAAACAACTTGCAATTGGACCTTTGCCATAAGTTTTAAAGTGATAAAGAATTGTCTGCAACAATTTTGGCTAACTAATAAAAGTTGTAAACCAAAATAAAACACCAAAACATCATACAGGAGCAAGCAACAAAGTTTAATTAGAAATGTGAGTTTTTGCACTCACATTTAATTTTACTTCAAAAATCAGTTAGCACTAAAAATCCAAAAGAGAGCAAGCATTTGGTACCGCCATTAAAGCATTCTCGGGGCTGTTGGAAAAATGGAACGAAAGACTAGATGCGGCTTTCACTTTTCTTTTCAAAATTGTGTATAAGTCAATGTTGGGTGAGTTTTGACCAGCTCCTTCCCACCAAACCAACTCTCGCCGGACCGGCTCCACACCATGCCCACCGAACCACCTACCTCCCAAACAACACAGGACCAACCCACTCACAAGTCACCACCGAACCAACACATTTCCACATCACTACCGAACCAGCCTAACCGGACCAAGCTACGCCCTCGACCGAACCGAGGCCTCTCCATCCACTACCGAACCAGAAGCCTCTCCAATTCCACACCACCGATCCCAGGCACCACCGGACCGCCTATCTAACCTACACCGAACCAACATGCTACCAAACCAGCCATTGCCAGACCGAAAAACAACTCCAACCATCTCCGAACCAAAAGGATGCCGAACCAACATTGCCAGGCCAGATTGTCTTGGCCCAAGCCCACCAGCAGCTATACACATCCAGAACCCCTGCCCCCAGCCTCACTCTATAAACAGAGGGGCAGGGGTACAACAATGGCAGACAAGCTTGAGAGCTCAAGCACGGATAGAACTTTCAAAAAACTTTCACTTACTTGTAATCAAAGCTTTGTACTTGTGATCTGAATAGAAGAGGAGAATAACATATAAAGTGGACGTAGGCACGTTCTGGCCGAACCACTATAAATCCGTGTGTCTTTTACAATTTAGTCCCTGATTTTTATATATTTGCATAAATCACCCAAATCACTAAGAACAACGTATAATCAACTAAATCATACGACTTGGAGGTGTTTGCCCATTTTTTGTGCAAACATTTTTGGTGCTTTTATTTAGAGAGGGAGCTCAGAGCTTCAACTTCTCCCACTTAACCCTTTTCCTATCAGCATCGTTCATTGCTTGGAAAGCATGCCTCTCGGACGGATGAAAGATGCTAACAAAGGAAAGAACATCGCAGCTGGCAGTATCCTAGACCCAGTGATCGGAGACCAAGGCAATCGTCCGGTTCCAACAGAAAATGTAAATCAGGCGAATTCGACAGCCCCTGCTACGAAACAACCAATTACAAGGGCGGATCTGGACAGGGTTGTGGCTGAAGTAACTAACCAATTCGCATCTCAACAAGAAGCCTTGGAGGATCAACTCATGTCATGCTTAAGGGATGTTGAAGAAACCAAACGCAACACTGAATCATGGAGTGAGTCCCGGTCTGAAGGATCTGGGAGATGACAAAGGTCTTTCTTCTTCAAAGAGGCTAACAACAGAAACAACTATGGTAGGAGCCGAGCCCAGACTCAGCCCGAATTCCGACCCGAGGAAACACTTGGAACCAAACCCAACAGGGGAGGTACCAGGCAGGGGTCGGATGTAGCTGAGCCCGTCATGCTACCTAACCACGGAAACACTAATGGACGGGGCCGAGCTGGAGTCCCGCCCGAAGTTGGACCCGAGGAAGTGCTGAGAACATAACCCAGCAGGAGAAGATCAAGGCAAGGCCAACTGTGGCTGACCCCAGCGTGCCCCCAGAAGACCAGAGGCAGCCATTGGAGAATGTTAGGAGTGATAGACGATACCATCCCTATAGGTCATCTGGACGGAATCAATTTCGCAGGAAAGAACCAAACTCATTTCTATCCGCTCCAAGTTCTGATGAAAGGATGGTGCGATTGTGCAAAGAGTGCATCCAACGAGAACAATGGAATCGAGGGATAGGCACTAGGGTAACCAGACCCTTCACCCGCAATACCGAAACAGCCATCACCCCTCGGGAATGGAAAATGCCAACAATGGAACCTTACAAGGGAACCTCTGACCCCGTCGTACACTTACAAAGATACACACAGCATATGCTCATGAGCGGAGCAACAGAGGGAGTGTTGTGTAAATGCTTCCCACTATTCTTGGCAGATCTAGCTACCTCCTGGTTCTACCATCTGCCCCAAGGGTCCATCATCTCATGGGAAATGTTGAAAGAAAAGTTCATCAGCCAGTTCCACATTCATGTGGAACAACCCAAAGACGCTTATTCCCTATCTAATATCAAACAAAACCTGGAGAGACAGTGCAACAATATCTAACCCGATTCAACGCCGCAGCGGCCGCAATCCAAGATGCCGACAAGAAACTTATCCTAATGGCCCTCTGCAGTGGTGTACACCCAGATACTAAATTTGTCAGGAGACTAACGAAAGAAAAGCCAGCTACCTTGCCCGATTTCTTCCACGAAGCCGGGAAATATATGAGACTTGAAGACGCTGCCATTGAAAGGCTGATAGGGCAACAAACCAAGGCAGCTCATGGCAACACCTCCGCAGTAGCAAAGGACGTTCGAAGAAATGACTCCAGAGATAGTGCTGGAGGCAAGAAGGGAGAAAAGCGCTTATATAGGCCAGGGTCGAGATTTGACTCTTACACTCCTCTAAATGAAACAATCAAAAACATCTTCTTGGCCACCCAAGACGAAGTTAGATACAAGCGCCCTCCGCACAAGAAGGAATCAGATAATGCAATTAAGTCTGGAAAGTTCTGCCGCTTCCACGAATCTCATGGGCATGACACCAATGAATGCCATCATCTCCGGGACTTGATTGAAGAACACATCAGAAGCAAGAGACTGGAGCGCTATGCGAAAGGTCAGAACAGGACTTCAACTCCTACCAATGAGAACCCAGGGCTACCCCTCCCAGAAGTTGGCAGAGGAAATCGCAACACCAGCGGCTCTAGTCAAGAGAAGATAGTGGTCCTTACCATATCAGGAGGACCACAAATCGCCGATGGAAGTTGTGCAGAGATGGAAAGATACAGTAGGTCACTTAGCAACAATGAAGGCTACCTCAATTCCGTTACGGAAGAGCGCCACCCGAAACGGAAGGAGAATGATGACATCACATTCAGTAGGCGTGATCTAGAGGGAAGGCAGTAACCTCACATGGATCCTATGGTCATCTCTGCCTGGTTCGGTCCAGCCAAGGTTTTCCGAATTCTAGTAGACACTAGAAGCTCAGTAAATATCTTATTCAAACATGCTTTCGACAAAATGAAGCTGTCAATGAAGGATGTGTCTCCCTGCAGCAAACCGCTACATGGCTTCACTGGAGATGCGAAGATGCCCATCGGGAAACTGGACCTCTTTGTCGAGATAGGAAGTCATCCCCGCTCCGTTGTGCGAAAAAAACCATTTGTGCTAATAGAAAGCCACTCGGCCTACAACGCCTTTTTGGGGAGACCAGCCTTGTCTGACTTCCAAATTGTCCTAGCCTCATGGTGCCTGAAAATGAAATTCCCAACAGATAACGGAGTAGGGGAAATAGAGGGAGATCAAGACGCCGCTTGAGATTGCTATGTGACTGAACTTCGCAATAACTGCAGGAAGGATAAAGGGAAGGATGCAGAGACTTCTCTCTGCAAGAAAAACATGGAAGCATAGCAATTAAAGAAAGCCCCTCCTCTTCGATATACCAACGATCCTTTCAACGAATTAGACCCCAGGGATAAAGCGGAGGAGGCCACCGTCGAGCCTGCAGAGGCTATGGAATTTGTATCTGTAGACAAACACGACCTAAGTAGACTACTGAGAGTTGGGTCTCAGTTAAGAGCGAAGTTGAAGGATCAACTCATCGATTTTCTTCGCCACAACATGGATGTATTTGCATGGACGCACGCCAACATGATGGGAATCTCCCCAGACGTAGCATGCCACGTACTGAACATCGATCCCACCAAGGTGCCAGTGAAGCAGAAAAAGAGGAGCATGGGGGCAGAACGATCAGCAGCCCTCGAGGAAGAAGTAAAGAACTTACTTGCCAATGACTTCATACGAGAAACCATCTACCCAGAATGGATTGCCAACCCGGTACTGGTAAAGAAGGCTAACGGGAAGTGGCGAACATGCATCGACTTCTCCAACTTAAATGACGCTTGCCAGAAGGACTGCTTCCCACTCCCCCAAATCGATTAGCTCGTGGACAGCACAGCTGGACACGAACTCTTATCCTTTATAGACGCGTACTCAGGATATAACCAAATCCCTATGCATGCCCCCGATCAAGACCACACTAGTTTCATCACTGACCGGGGATTGTACTACTACAAAGTAATGCCTTTTGGACTTAAAAACGCCGGAGCTACTTATCAGCGCCTCGTCAACAAGATGTTTGCGGAATTAATAGGACGAACTACGGAAGTTTATGTGGATGACATGATGGTAAAATCGAGGAAAGCCAACGATCATATAAACCACCTGGACGAGATGTTTCAAGTACTTCGCCAATATGGAATGAAGCTGAATCCTCTAAAGTGCTCCTTCGGAGTATCGTCGGGAAAGTTCTTGGGATTCATCGTCCATGCCAGGGGGATTGAAGCAAACCCCGAACAAGTCCGGGCTTTGCAAGATATCAAGATACCATCCACGCGAAGAGAGATGAAAAGCCTAAACGGGAAGGTTGGCTGCCCTAAGCAGGTTCATCTCTAAAGCAACCGACAAATGCATCCCTTTCTTTGAAGCTCTGAAGAAAGACAAAGGAAAGTTCGAATGGACTGACGAATGCTCGACAGCCTTCCTTAAATTAATCGAACACCTCCAGAAACCACCAGTACTCTCAACTCCAAATGAAGGCGAGGAACTATGCCTATACCTTGCTGTATCGTCCCATGCTTTAAGCGTCGCTTTGGTGAGAGAAGACAACTACGCACAGCGGCCCATATACTTTGTAAGCAAGAGATTTACGGGGGTAGAAGCCAGATACCCTAAACTTGAAAAGCTAGCATACTGTTTGCTAATCACGTCACAGAAACTGCGACACTATTTCCAATCTCATTCCATCAGAGTTTTAACCGATCAACCGCTAAGGCAGGTACTCCATCGCCCCGACACTTCTGGGCGACTACTTAAATGGTGCATTGAACTGAGTCAATATGATATCACCTAACACCCTCGTACCGCCATCAAGGGACAAGTCATGGCCGATTTCATTGCCGAATTCACTACCAACGAAGGTAAGGATCAATCTGAAATAGCAAAAGATATCAAGTGGAATCTCTTTGTAGATGGAGCATCAAACGAACAGGGCACGAGGGCAGGTATTGTGATAATCACCCCCAAGGGAAGGAAGCTGCACTATGCCCTAAGGTTGGAATTCGCTTCCACCAACAACGATGCAGAATATGAAGCAGTAATAGCAGGACTGGAACTCGCCTTAGAAATTGGAGTCAGCTCTTTATGTCTCCATAGCGATTCTCAACTTATTGTAAATCAAATACTGGGAGAATTCCAGACTCGAGGAGAATGACTCACATCATATCTAAAGAAGACCAAGCTGCTGCTTACTCAATTGGATCACTATTTAATCAAACACGTCCGTCGAGAGGAGAACCGAGAGGCTGACGAACTGGCAAAGCAAGCTAGCATGAAGAACAGCACCATTTCTGGAACAGTAGCCATCTCAAAACAACTAGCCCCAAGTTTCGAACAAGAGGATCTGATAGCTGAAATCGAAGAAGAAACTTGGATGACTCCTATCCGGAAATACTTGCAAGATGGCACACTACCCAACGAGCGTAGTGAAGACAAGAAAATCTTGAGGAGTGCTTCCCGCTACACAATACAAGAACGCATCCTCTATCGGCACGGCTTCTCTAACCCCTTATTAAGATGTGTCACCGGAAGGGAAGCCAAGGAAATCTTATCCAACATCCATCAAGGAAGTTGCGGAGACCACACTGGAGGGCAGACTCTGGCAAAAAAGACACTCCGATATGGATATTTCTGGCCCACCTTAAAAAAAGACGCCTTGGACTTCGTCAAAAAATGCGACAGATGCCAGAAATTTGCTAAAGTCCCTCGACTACCAACCAATGAGATTACTCAGATGACCAGTCCTTGGCCCTTTGCGGTATGGGGAATTGACCTAATTGGCGAACTGCCGATGGGCCGAGGCGGAGCCAAATATGTTATAGTGGCAGTCGACTACTTCACCAAATGGGTGATCAAAAATGTTTTATGCAGGTACGGGGTTCCACTCAAAATAATATCAGACAATGGACTTCAATTTGACAGCGAGGAATTACCGACTGGTGCCGAGCGCGCGAAATTCACAAAAGCTTCTCATCTGTAGCTTATCCCCAGGCAAACGGACAAGTCGAAGCTGTCAACAAAATTCTCAAAACTCTAATCAAGAAGAAGCTTGAAAAGTCAAAAGGCGCTTGGGTGGATGAACTTCCTACGGCACTTTGGTCCTATTGCACATCTTATAGAATATCAACAGGACATACTCCTTTCTCTTTGGCATACGGATCGGAGGCCATGCTCCCAGTTGAAACTGTAGTGCCCTCCCACCGTAGGATCCACTACAACCCAGAAGAGAATGAAGAACTCCTACACATGTCTTTGGACCTAATTGAAGAAAGAAGAAATGATGCAGCACTTAAGGCGACAGCTCACAAGAAAAAAGTGGCAGCACGATACAACTCCAAATTCAAGCACCGCGACTTATGAGAAGGAGACTTTGTTCTCAAACGGATCTTCTCGCGCCCCGGAGCGTTAGATCCTATCTGGGACGGACCATATGTAATTCATAAAGATCTCCCTAACGGAGCTTATATTTTGTCAACAGTGGACGGAGAGGTGTTCTAGAGGGCATGGAACATCCAACACCTTCTTCGATACTTTTCTTAACTTGTACTGCCCATATGAAGTGAATTAACAAAGCGAATCAGTGGACGTAGGCATTTTCGTGCCGAACCACTTTAAAAATCTTGTCTCTTTTTAACTTGTTCCTTTATATCTTGGCTGTTTGTTAAGCTTTATCCTTTTCTGTTGAACAAAATCCTGTATAACGACATTTCCATTCTGGATACTTCACGGCACAACCTCACCTGGACAAGACCCAACAGGTACTATACGAGTCTATGCCCTCGTTAGTGAGACACTTTTGCTCCAGCATCCCTCTTCTGCGGGTTAACTCGTTGCTCGCGACGGCCCTCAAAGCCAACTGTAATGAGCCTATCATAAGCCACCGAGAAGGCCGACTATAGCCGAGGTAGCTCATTACGGCGTTCGGCTCGCCGGCGACTGTGAACCGATTATAAGCCCCAATATAAGGTGTGGCCAACCAGGGGCAGTTCACAGTTGGCGATCGGCACCCACGCTAGCCGGCCACGGTAAATCGAATAATACCCATAGGCCATAATGGCCCGGGTAGTTACTATGCGCGATCTCGGCTCCGATGTGTCTTAAGTACGGCTGTGGTAAAAAAGAAAACTCCCTGCGGAGGCGTAAGATGGGTGACGAATGTCTCCAAGACCCACAGCTAGGGAAAGTGACTACAAAACCCGTTTGCCACGAACTTAAGCACATCGAAGGCCTTCCGTGATTGGAAGTTTTACCGTTTTCTTATATTTCTATTCTATTTAAAAACTTTCGTCCTATCATCTATAACAACCCTTAAAGTACAGGGCATAGAATCAGAGACACTCGCTAACGGAAATGAAAACTCACAACTGGATAACAGGTCACTCAGCTACATTCCATCCTCAGTCACACAAGACATTCAAAGTTACCGTCTACAACTAAAGCATGAAGGGCGGGTACTTTCTTTTCTTGTACATAAACATGTAGCCATAGTTTATTCACCTGTCACACTAAAATTGCAAGACATGAAATTATACTTTAAGCAAGAGCATAACATCAAACACGATTAAAACACATGCATATACATAGCTATGTTTCTTATGCAACACATCAAAATAACGACAGCATTCAAATATGACAGAATCAGCTTATGTTATAAAACTATATAAGAATAAAATCATTCGCTACAATGACATAATTGCATAATTACAGCCTGAAAGTACATTGATGTTTTGGACTAGTATATTTAGGAATGCCAAGTAAACCAAAAGAAGTAGTCAGCTGCGGCAGGGCTCCGCCTCTATCCTGCTAGCCCCCCGGGATCTACTTATCCGCTGGATCAAAACTCCCAGCATGCTGGCCAGAGGTCCCACCTGTCCGATTCAGGAGAAGAATCCATCAGATAAATGATAGGCAATTAAGTTAAGAAAAGATTGAGAGGGAAGACTTACCAGCATCTGCTCCCTGATCATCATCCCCCAACTGCACACCCACTTCCTCGGCGGTAGGCAGCCTCATGCCCTTCTTCACTGCCACTTTCTCCTCCTCAGTAAACTGGGACGTGATCACATCCATTCTGAAAGCTACACCACCCACCTTATCCGCCTCAGCCTTGGCCTCCTCCAAAGCCCGAATATATATCCTATCCATGACCCGAGGATAGTCGTCCATCCAGGACAGGTTGCCCTGCTTCCAAGTACGGAAGTACATGTCCTGGAGCATCTCATCCATCATCCCCTCGTTCTCCTCAAACTCCCTCATTCGGGCCTCGGAACCCGAAAGCCTTGCGACGGCAACATCTCTCTCCAATCGGTATCTCGAGCAGTCGGCCTGAAGGGATTTCCGCATCGCCTCCATCTCCTCCTTCAGCTTGACTTGAGCAAGCTCTGCGGCCTCAAGCCTCCCAGATATCTCTTCTATCTGCTCAAGATCCGCTCTCCGAACCTCATCCACCATGGCAATGGCCATATCAATTCGTTCCTTGCAAGTGGCCTCCATCTTCCGCAGCTCGGCTCTGCTAGCCTCCTCCATAGTTTTCTTTATCCGTCTAGAGGCCGCCTCATGCTGAAAGATCTGAATGGCCTGATCGGTAAGCTGTTTGGCCTGATCGAAAACCATTAGCCGCAACCGAATGTTAGCACTTCCGATTTCCTCTCCATCCTTGACCAGTCGGGAATGATGCCCCATCAACTTCTTGGTCTCCTTAGCCACTCGATCGATGTTTGCCTTGGCCTCGTCCCCCATAGTCACAATCCGAGTGGTCAACAAGTCGTGATCCAAAGACTTAGCCTCGTCAAGCACCCTTACCATAGGATTGCAGGGCAGGAGGTGCTCGCCGGTAACCTCATCGAAGGAAACATCATGAGAACTCGGGTCAAGATCTGGGTGACCCGCAAATAGGTTACGAGCTAAGCCGGGGCGATTAACACGAGTAACGGTAGGACTCTCTGATGGATGCGGAGATGGTATGGACTCAGTATCCTCTCCCGTGATGTCATGGATAGGTTGGGTTGGGGGCTGAGGTCCAGGTAAAGATTCGAACATGGAACGCCTCCTCTTTCTCTTTTGAATATCCTCCTCAATGAATCCGAGAAGAGGGCGATAGCTGACTACGCCTCTGGAATGGTCAGTCGAGGGCTTTGGTTTAGCAGAAGCTTTGAGGAGTTTGAATTGTTCAAGGCGGTGCCGAATGTCTGATGTCTTGGCCGCCTTACCCGTTCCTGAAATAAAAATCAAGTGTTACAAGCATGGATGAGACTATAATCCAAGAAACGTATGAAGTTAAAAAAGGAGTCAAGAATTCACCTTGAACCGCCGAAGTTGCCTTAGCTGAAATACTCTCAGAAGATAGACTGGCACCAGTCCCGGCCTTATCAGACTTCTTCGATTTCTCCACCAAGGCAGGACCTTCCTCCAACCCCTCAAAGCCTTGGCAGAAAGCATCATTCGTCCACTCTTGAATCTCTCCCGCTTGCCCAGAGGTCAAGGCACCAACGCCACTACCACTCTGCCCTTCGCCACCGTTACCACCGTCACCTTCTCCATCACCTCCGCTCTCCTCCTCGCCTCTTTCTTCCTCTCCACTTTCCTCCTCCGGAACATCTGGGCATGTGTTGGGAGAGGGTCCATCAGATTTCTTAAGCTTCTTCCCCCCGACGACTGGAGGTATCGAGAAGGGCCTCCACTTGCTACTCTTTGTCGTGGCCCCTCCTTTGGCTTTGGCAGCTCTTTCCTCAGCCGTATCCCTCTGCTTGATCATAGACTGATGTGGTAGGATTAAGTTCCAGGAGAGTGGCATTCCTGATTAGGTAAGAAGCTGACCTATCCCTTCCCGAAATGGCCTCTATCTCCGCGGCCATCGAACCAGGTGATCATTCTCCACGACCGCAAAGCCACCTGTTGCTAGCAAGAAATAAAAATTACATAAGAAGAAGCATCTCAGTCGGAACAAAAATTATAAATAAGCTTCAACTTACAGCCAGAGGTGATGCGGTGGATCGAAACGGTGTTATCCCAAACAAAGAACCATTCCTTCTTGAACATGGTGAACTTTGAATACAAGTCCAGGACCGGCTTGAAGGACACGGCCGATTCCAAGCTGATGTATGGAGACCCCTTCTTGTAACCCCTCAAGTTATATAGATATCGAATTTCCCGGTTAGAAGGGGGGCGCCCGTACTTTCTCTGGAAAATCACGAATAGGCACACCAAGATAGCGTAGGAGTTGGGCTGGAGCTGGAAGGGGGCCACCTTCAAATAAGTAACGAAGCTAACTATCTAGGCATTGATTGGAGGAATGGCCCCACACATGCAGCTGTACCTACTATAAGAAAAGTATCCTTCAGGGGGATTATATGGCATGACTCTCTTCTCTGGCAGCAGCATGCGCGCTCTATCAATCCCAAAGGAACGGGAGATAACATCAAGCTGCTCCTCTCTAAGAGAACTCGAAAAGCAATCAGGAGGAGAGTTCAGAAGCTCTTGAGGACCATATCCGTCCACTAGTGACCTCGGGGTGGGCCCCTGTCGTCCCGGTCCTGGCTAGGCTGGGGGCACCACTGGGGACTCCCTTCCGTCTGTAGACTTTCTCTTTTCTGATCGAGTTTCCACTTTGCGAGACATTTATCTGTAACACCGGAAAAGCATATTGTTAGAACAAGGAGTATGGAAATACAAACAAACAAGTACATGCAGCCTGGAGTCTCATTCGCAATTCGAAACATAAAAGCTTGAGACCAATGACCATTCGGTCTCACACTTCTCAAACTCTTTCGGTAGTTCAAGGACAAAAGGTCATTCGGTATTTTGGGGGCCACGAGCTCAATCGGTAAACCACAGCTTTCAGGTACATTCGGTACACGAGGCCCCCGAGCCCATTCGGTAATTGAAAATAAGAGTTCATTCGACAGAGTAGATCCTCGCCTGGCTCGGCAAGAACTTGATTCGGCTAACACGTTGATTCGGCAGGGATAATAGTTTGATTCGGTCAAAACGGGGGAGTGGTTCGGCTGATGAGGAAAAACAGAGGCGTTAGGCCCCTATTTATAAGCAAATACCAATAGCCGGACCAGTTGGTTCGGCGCTAGAGACCGGATGAGAACATCCAAGCTTAAAGCAAAGCACGCCATGTGCATGCACTTGCCCTACTTTGGGGGGCAAGTGTTGGGTGAGTTTCGACCGACTCCTTCCCACCAAACCAACTCTCGCCGGACCGGCTCCACACCATGCCCACCGAACCGCCTACCTCCCAAACAACACCGGACCAACCCACTCACAAGTCACCACCGAACCAACACATATCCACACCACTACCGAACCAGCCTAACCGGACCAAGCTACGCCCTCGACCGAACCGAGGCCTCTCCATCCACTACCGAACCAGAAGCCTCTCCAATTCCACACCACCGATCCAAGGCACCACCGGACCGCCTATCTAACCTACACCGAACCAACATGCTACCGAACCAGCCATTGCCGGACCAAAAAACAACTCCAACAATCTCCGAACCAAAAGGATGCCGAACCAACATTGCCAGGCCAGATTGTCTTGGCCCAAGCTCACCAGCAGCTATACACATCCAGAACCCCTGCCCCCAGCATTAGTCTATAAATAGAGGGGCAGGGGTACAACAATTGCAAACAAGTTTGAGAGCTCAAGCACGGATATAACTTTCAAACAACTTTCAGTTACTTGTAATCAAAGCTTTGTACTTGTAATCTGAATAGAAGAGGAGAATAACATATAAAGTGGACGTAGGCACGTTCTGGCCGAAGCACTATAAATCCGTGTGTCTTTTACAATTTAGTCCCTGCTTTTTATATATTTGCATAAATCACCCAAATCACTAAGAACAACATATAATCAACTAAATCATACGACTTGGAGGAGTTTGCCAATTTTTTGTGCAAACAGTCAAAGAATACATGTGATGGCAAACTTTGTATATTTGCATTAATGGCGATACGTGCATAAGTGAAAAGAAGAACACACTGCATTAAATGAAGATGGCAGTAAAAAAAAAAGTTTGCAACTTGCTTTGAATGGACCAAATCACATATACACGTGAAGGCAATATTTGCACTTCATTTCCAACGTGCATCATACAACTAACTTTGCAACGTTTTTGCATATATTTTTTTCGAATATAAATTTTTAAAATTTCTATTTAAAATATATATTTCGACGGTAATTCAAAAACACGGTTGTTACAGTCCACGTAACATACCACAAGAACGTCGCCACCATCCTACTTCATTATGGAATCTCCACCGCGTGCACGGTTGTCAAAGTGGTTTTCGGTATCGATGGAGAGTATGCCCATATCCGATCCCGGTCTCTTTGCCAACCAATCATATTATAACCCATGGTTGTAACTTTAAAATAATATTTTATACTTCAAATAAAATATCATTTCATTCCAAATCTTTATCAAAATAAAGATTAAATCATTTCCAAACCATTTCAATATATTAAATTATCATATCCTTTCAAAACATCATTTCAAATCATTTTAATACATAAAATATCATATTCTTTCAAAGCTTCATTTTCAAATCATTTTAATATCAAAATATCATATCTTTCAGAACTTCATTTTTAAATCATTTTAATATCAAAATATCATATCTTTCAAAACTTCATTTTTAAATCATTTTAATATCGAAATATCATATCTTTCAAAACTTCTTTTTTAAATCATTTTAATATCAAAATATCATATCTTTCAAAACTTTATTTCAAATCATTTTAATATCAAAATATCATATCTTTCAAAACTTCATTTTTAAATCATTTTAATATCAAAATAACATAACTTTTAAACTTTATTTCAAACCATTTTAATATCAAAATATCACATCTTTCAAAACATTATTTTTAAATCATTTTAATATCAAAATATCATATCTTTCAAAAATTTATTTTAAATCATTTTAACATCAAAATATCACATCTTTTTGAACTTCATTTTTAAATCATTTTAATATCAAAATATCATATCTTTCAAAACTTCATTTTTAAATCATTTTAATATCAATGTATCATATCTTCCAAAACTTCATTTTTAAATCATTTTAATATCAATATATCATATCTTTCAAAACTTTATTTCAAATCATTTTAATATCAAAATATCATATCTTTCAAAACTTTATTTTTAAATCATTTTAATATCAAAATATCGTATCTTTCAAAACTTTATTTCAAATCATTTTAGTATCAAAATATCATATCTTTCAAAACTTCATTTTTAAATCATTTTAATATCAAAATATTATATCTTTCAAAACTTTATTTCAAATCATTTCAATATCAAAATATCATATCTTTCAAAACATTATTTCAAATCATTTTAATTCAGCAAAGACAGCATTCAAAAACTGCTGTTAAAACTCATTTTATTTGAAATTTAGTTTAAAACAACAAAGACAGCAATTTCAGAAATGCTGTAATAGCTCGGGTTTCAAATTAAATGTTTTTATTAATTTCAGTAAAGACAGCAGACCACTACAGCAATTACAGAATTGTTGTAATAGGCCTTTATTAAGTTTTAGCCTTTTAGTTTAGTTCAGCAAATACAGCATTTCAGAACTGTTGTAATAGCCTTTTTATTAGGTTTTTATTTCATTAACAGAAACCATAGCATTTCTAAATGCTATTAAAAGTATTTCCAAATTTTAATGTATTTCCAAAAAATAATAAACTTCAATTTAAACTCTTGAAACATTGTAAAAATCATATTTTTAACATTCAAAATGTTTATTAACATACCTTTAACATATGATTTTTATAAAATAAATTTCTTATAAATAAATCAAATTTTCAATAATTCCACTTATTGATTCAAATGTATAATTTCCTTTTCTTCAATTTTTAACAAAAAAACTTAACACTTAAACTTTAAATTACTATTTCACAAATTTAACTAAATTTCCAATTATTTAATTAACTTAATCTTTAGTTAAGACCCAAATTTCACATTTCCAAGTCAAGTTATATTTTAAAATCACACATTTAAGCATTCATTAATTTAACCATTTAAATTATAAAAAAACAATAATACTTTAATAAAACAGTTAAATTCAAATTTAAATCAAATTATCATATTTACCATTTTTCAAATACAATTAAATTTCCATTTTATTTATATACGTAAATATCATTTTAACCAAATTTTCAAATTTCCAAATTTAAGTTATATTTCAAAATTTCAGTTTAACCATTTATTTATTCAACATTTTTAACTTCTAGAAAATCAAAATTTCTTTATTTAAAACAATAAATTCCAATTTAAATCAAATCTTCATAAATTTACACTTTTAAGAATACTTAAAAATATTTAAATTACTTTATAAAATAACCATGGGCTGGTGTATAGTTTTCTAACATATGTCAAGTGATACAGATATATATATCATTTCAATCCGCAGTTTAAAAAGAAAAATCCGGGTTCTATCATTTCAAACCCGCAATCCCAAGTTAAAACAAAATAAATAAAAACCGTTCAGGCCTATCATTTCAGCCCATAACGATTTTTCCCTATTTTAAAGTCCGTTCAGGGAATGCATCATTTCAACCCATAGTGAACCTAATCAACAGGGAACTTGCAGTCTGATAAACAAATATAAATGAAAAGTTAACAGCATATAACAGTAACAGATGATATGACAGGTAAATTAACAAGTTTAATATCATATAAAAAAAAATCAGAAGAAGTTATAACATCAAATATAATTCTACACATTCAATTGTTGTCGCTTCACAATTGCATAAGTATAATATGTCATGTGAGATCTACTCACCTCTAAAGCTGGAGATAACAAAACCAATGACACAACGGAATCAAAAGTACAATGAAAAGACTACGGACTTGAGTAGAGAGCCAATTCAAGCTAGAAATCTTGTGTTACAACCCAAACAAAATCAAAACAAACCATAAATTCAATATACTTTGAAATGGAATAACTTTGGAATAAAAAGAGATTTGAATGCAACTTCTTTTGCCTTGTTTCCTATATTATTTGGCACGGCCTAGGGGTGGTTTTGGCTCTGGTTTGAACAAGGTTTGGCTTGGGTACAAGCATGGGAATGCACGACCTAAGTGGTGATACATGGTGAGGAGTTATAACATGAGAAGGTTAAAGGTTTTAGGGAATGTAGTGTGGATTTTTGTCAACCAAGAGGCACGGCCATGGTCTTGTTTGGCTTGGCAAGAGGGGTGTAGGTCTGGTCAGGGGCTGGAGGGGTGTGTGGTGGTCTGCCCAGTGGTGGTGCTAGCGGCCTAAGGTGGTGGTGGTAGTAGAAAGTGAAGTGGTGAACAAGTAGTGGTCAAACAACATGATTTTATGGCTTTAGGTTGGACTTTGAGGGGTTTTGTCACAATGGTGGGCTCGACCTTGGTCATGGCCTAGAGTATAGGTGGTGTTGATGGTAGGGAAGAGGTGTAGGATCTTGTTGCAGTGGCTATGGAGGAGAGGCCGATCCAAACAAGCATAGAAAACTAGGCAAAATACTAAGAAAATAAGAAGAAAAGGAAGAAGAAAGTAAAGCCATTACCCAAATTTTTTTCCAAGCCGTGAATAGAAGTGAGAACAAATGTTTTTTCATGAGAAATGAGAAGTGAAAGTCATGACTAATTGAGAAAAATTTCACGGCCAAAGTAAATGAGGGGAGTTATGGTAAATGAAGAGACATTGGAGACGAAAAGACTTAAGTTTCAAAGGCTTTTAAAACTCTTTAAATTTACAGTTTATTTATTTCAAATAAACAAAATATAATTCAGCAAATAATTTTAAAAACCAAAACAAAGTGAAATAAAATGAAAATAAATAATAAAATTTGAAGAAAATATAAAAAGAATAAAAGAAATTGCTTAAAAATTCAAAACAGGGTTCAAAAATTACATTTAAAACATCACTGGCTTTGGAAAAATATCTACTTCATTTTAAAAATATTCTAAAGAAAAATTGAAATAAAATATTTTATTTATCATTTCTAAAATGAAATAAATAATTTAAATTGGAGAAAATAGAAAAATAATTAAATAAATAGTTTAAAATTAGAAACAGGACTTAAAACTTACAAATAAAATATCACTAGCCTTAGAAAATTTCTATTTCACTTTAAAACAAATAATAAGTTAAATAAATAAAATAAATGAGGAACAAAATAAAGTGGGAATGAGAAGAAAATAAGTTTTAAGAAAAATAAATAAATAATTTCTTTAATAAATTGAAAGTAGAAATTAAAAATTATAAACAGAATACAACTGACATTGGAAAACGTCAATTACACTTTTAAAAATGTTTGAAAACCAAAATACATACATAACATGTTATTCTACTCATATAAATATAAATTAGAACATTACATGACAAAATAAAATATTATTTATATAATATAAAGTAAACAATTTTGTTAAATACATCAATTTCACACAATACTTAAAAAGGCATAACTTTCATTGTTTTACCATCCATAGACCATCGGTCAAACGGGAAGGGTGAATCAGATTTTAGAAGATTTTTTCGTGCTTTTGTTCTTGATTTTGGAGGATCTTGGAAAGACCATCTCCATCTTGTAAAAATTACCTATAACAACAGTTATCAGGTATAATTTCAGTCTTCTTGTCATCTTGTCTAAATCCTATTTCATTCTATCTTTTTCTGTGCTTTCCTGTACCTCATTCTTTTTTGAGGATGAAAAGTTTTGAGTGGGGGAGAGTGTAACAACCCTGTATTTTCTCATTATTTTAATTGTATATTTTAATTTTGTTAAATCAAATTTCTAATGTAAAAACTTTATTTTGTTTATTAAAATGAATAAATTTTGTTATTTTAAATATAAATTTTAATTTTTATGTGAATTATCATTTCAAACATGAATAAATTGAATATTTTCAAAAAAATGTGAATTTTGGTCAAAATGGTCAAACTTTGACTTTTAAATTTAAAATTTAAACATTTGAATTTTTAATTTTATCTTTTATTATTAAAATAAATTAAATATCAAGAATACTACTTTTCGTTTCGTTGAAATCCGTTTTATATTGTGAAAGTTATGCTTTTTACACTGTTGTATGTAAATTGTTTTATTTAACAAATTTATTTATTTTAATTTATATAAATAATATTTTGTTTACCATGTCATGTGTTTTTATGTGTAAAATTACATGTAATGTATATTATTTTATTTTTAAAACATTTTTAAAGGGTGGTTCTAATTTTCCAATGCTTATTGTATTTTGTTTACAATTTTAAATACTAGTTTCAATTTAATAAGCTATTTTCTGATTTATCTTCTATTTTTCCTAAAATTATTTATTTATTTTCTTTTTCACTTTATTTTTTTGTTCATTTTTTATTTTTATTTATTTAATTTTTTTTGTTTATTTTGATTAAAAGAAATTAGAAATTCAAAGAGACAAGGCTCTTCATTTCTTGTGACCTTTCATTAGCTTGTCTGTTCATTTTCTTTTGGCTTTTCCTCTCCATGCTTTGGCCGTACATCTCTCTAGCCCATAGCCATGTATTTTTCTTGTCATTCACATGAGAAAACTCCTTTCTCTCAAAAACTCATGGCATTTTTATTTGGAGAAAAAAAAATTAAGTTCTAATGGCTTCTTTCTTTCTCATTTTTCTTCTTATTTACACTAATTTTGCCTCCCTCCTCTTCACAGCTATGCTCGGCCCTACAACCATCATCTCCACCATCCTCTCTACCATCACCAGCCATAGCAACCACCACCTCCTCCTTTGACCACCACCTCAAGCCGTGACCTTCAAGTGGACCAAACACCACAATACTTCGCATAAAATCCTTGAAAACATGCCTAACCAAGCCTAGTTTCACCACCCCCTTCACATATGGCTTCTGCCACACCCCTAGCTCCAACACCACCTCTGGCCATCACTTGACCTATTTCTAAATCTGAAGCATGCATGGCCGAGCCCTATGATGACCATGGCCGAGCCCTATGATGACCATGGCCAAGCCAAATGGTGCACCAAAACCCTTCTCTTTTGCCTTGTCCCTTTGCATTTTGATGTTGTAACAATTACCTTTTCATATCCCATTATTTTGCCTTCCTTTTGCTGTCCATTGAATGAGCATTTCAGGTCTAGACCTGATCATGGCCGAGGCAAATGATGTCATGGCCAAGCATTTGGATAGTTAAAGCAAGGTCTGGTCATTCTATTCCTTGTTGCTTTTAAATTTCCAATTGTTTCAATGTATTTTGTATTGAATACATATGTATATATTGTCTTGTTCATTTATAAAAGGTCAATATCAAGGCTCTCTATTGATTCAAATCAAATCGTGCTTGTCGTGCCTTTGGAATCGTTCTTGTGTGTGTTGTTTGTCTCTAGCTTTGATAAAGGTGAGTCCTTCTCACTCTGACATTTCTACTTATGAAATAGTGAATTGATGACAAGTATTTAGTAATTAAAAATGTTTATTTAAGTAAATGATGATTATATGTTATGTTATGCCATGTTATTATCATGTTAACTCTGTTAATTATCACCTGACTATGATATATGACAGTATATTGTGACACTGACATGTTAGTATAATTGTTTATATTGTTAATGCATATATTCACGCTGCAAGTTCCCTATAGAATAGAATCACTATAGGTTGAAATGATACATACCCGAACGGACTTTAGAATAGGAAAAAATCGTTATGGGCTGAAACGATAGGCCTGAGCGATTTTATTTACTTGGGATTGTGGGTTTAAAATGATAGAACCCGGGTTTTCTTTGTAAACTACGGATTGAAATGATATATATCTGTATCTCTTGACCTAGGTTATAAAATTATATACGTAGTATATTTTTAAATGATTTACCTTAAGATATGCATTTTAAAAAAATGAAATTTGATTTAAAAATATACATTTTATGGTTTTGAGAAGGCTAAATTTTTGGTTTTGAATTTGTGCATTTAAGTATGTAAATTTGAAGTAAATGTGATTTTTGACTTTAAATTTTATTTTTTAAAATGTAAATAAATAATGGAAATTAAATTTGAAGTTTTGAAATGATATTTGAAATAAAATGTTAAGGTTTATTAAATTTATAAGTTAATAAATAGTGAATTTTGACTTAATAAATGAATTGAGTTTTAAAATTGAATATTTGATCTTAAAATTTTATTGTGATGAATCATACGTTAAAATGATTTAAAATGTAAAATTTTGAAGTCTAGAAATATGATTTATAAATTTAAATTTGCTAAAAATTTGAAGTGTTAATGTTATGAAGTTATAGCAAAATTTAAAATTCTGTTAACAACATTTCCCAAAAAAATGATGTAGTTTTATGACAGCACTTTAAAATGCTGTTGTTTTGAACTTAACTATGTTTGAAATAACTAAATATCTATTACGGCATTTTATAAATGCCGTTATTCTTGAACTAAACTATTTTGGAAACTATAGGCTACGATAGCACTTTAAAAATGCAGTCGTTGCTATAATTTGACAATGCTTTGAAATGTTATAGATTTTAACACTGTTTGAGTTATATTTTAGAGTGTTAAATGATTTAACTTTTGAAAATTGATTATTTGTGAAATATAAGGAGTTTTAAATATATTTCAATATCTAAATTTGAATTTTTAAGGAATTTAAATTGAATATGAATTTAAATAAGATTTACATGGTTATCTATTAAATGGAATGAAAGGAATGTGATAAATGAATTTTTGAATGGAATTTTGAAATGTATTTTGTAATGATACTTGGAATAATAAATGAATGATATATTTGATTTGAAAGATTTGAATTGTGAATAGTTTTGAATGCTATGAATTAATCTTTGTGAAAGATGGGTGAACTTTGTGAAGTGAATCTTTTTGTTTAAAAGATTTGAAAATGGTAATTTGTTCAAACCATTTGAAGAAAGGTTTTGGGCTTTAAGTTGTGACTTAACTAAGATTCCATATATCCATATGTTTTTAAATATTGCGCTCATTATTCGATTTAGCCGGGAGTGGAACTTGTGTCATATAACCCATTTCGAATGATGATACGACGTTATGGATTGTATTTGAAGACCGGTGGTGAAGACTGGGTATTTTCGAAAATGAAAGGATTACCCGTCGAATGACTCTTCACTGAGTAGCTACGGTATAGAGATCTCCATATGTGATGGGGAGTCCGATCACGATTGTGAATACCCGGATTGCAAGGGCTTCTTTGGAAGTGCCTTCGGTTATATTCAAACCCGGAACAGACTTATATGTTTGTATGTCTGACATTACACGTTGAGATATAAAGCTGATCTCTATCAAATACATTTCCGTTTGGTGGCAGAGAATTTATTCTCTTAGCTTAACATCCTTCTCTGAGACGTACGAGCTCAGAGGTTATGTAGTTGATAGCTATCAGTGATATACTCCCAATTTGGTAGTGTGGCATGCTGAGTGCTGCTATGTGTTGCTGATCATTTGTTGATCAAAGCATGGCTTGTAAAGCGTAGCGTTGTGGACGTGACCTCGTCGGACCTCATAACACAGAAATGGTCGAAACAGGAAAGATGCGGCAAGGATATGAGGGTCGTGCCCTTTAGGGTATGTCATTTCCTTTTGGAAAAGGGTGGTATTATGGTATGGAGCCCAAATATTTAACCTATGTGGTTACTGAAAATTTATTACTTTGTGGTTGAGGATCCTCGGATAAAGGTCGCCAAAGACCGGGGAGGGCATACTCAAGTAGTAGTTACCTTGTTACAGAGGTAATCCGTCCTTGTGTTGGCAGAGACCTGGGTAGGTTCTCAGGGCATAACTCCAAAGGCATACGCATGTGGCAATAGGAATTTCCTCAGCCTGACCATTTGTTGGAAATCCAATCTTCAATACGCGCCTCGTACAGTTTTAGTTGTATAACCTGCCATTTACTTATGGTGGTCACCACTATTTAGATGGTAGCTATAGTAGGCATACAATAATGGTTGTATGCTGGCTAAGATTAATATTATACTTATAAATGTTTTCCACTATGCACTAATAATAATATAAAAAGGTTTTCGCGTATCAAGCATGTTTGACTATCATAAGGAGAAATCTCCTCCAATTCTGCGTTTGCATTGTCTGTGTGGCGGGAGGCCTTATGGAAGTTCTATTTTCCAAAAAAACATAGCGAATTTTATTTTTATTTCTTTTGTTGTTTGTTGTTTAAAATGTAAAACTATTTTAGTTTGCTCACACCAGTCCCAGGACAGACCCGGAGTTTAATGTTCCCTTCCTAAACTCTAGGTGCCCACAATTTTCCACACGGGCAGTCTAGAGTTGGGTCTTTCAGATAATCAAATAATAGGTGTAGATTCGATAGTATTAAATCTCTAAATATGGCAATCGCATTTGGATCGAGTTGCTTCATTTCAACATTGATGGAGCCTTCGATTTGGAATTTGGAGTCTTTCTAAGCTTTGGAGCTTTGGCAATGGAGTCGCTATATGTTGCAGTATCTATCTTAAGGACTTTTGAAGATATTATCTTTCGGAGTTATTTCTTTCCATTGTATATTGTATCTCTGATAATATTGATCAATTAGTTGCATCATTGTTGTAATCATCTATTGCATATCAATGATGTATTCATTGGTTTCTTCCACTATGTTGTTGTACTTAATGTGTTATATGCTCCGGCGAACCAGATTTGGCATTTGAATCTATGGCATTCGAATACGGGTGATGTATTCGGTGATGATTTTCGAAGGTCGAGTAAGGGTCGTTTCAAGGACCATTATAGGCAGTCAAAAGGGGTTGATGTTTAGAATAGGATATTCGTATGTCCCAGTACATGCATTTAAGTTTTAGTGGGCAGGACTCAAAAGGATAGTCGCATGCGGATATCGGGCCTGCATCAAAACCAAGAACGAGCTCTGAAATTATTTTTCTAAAATCGATAACCAGCGTACATTTTTATTATTTTGGGGTTATGTCGCTATTTGGACCATGACCATTTTTTTGGTTTGTCGTCTGTTGTTAGTACATGAACGGAAATTTGTGCGGTGAAATGTCAAAAATATAGTTATAACTAAATCTAAACCAAACACATAATATTAATCAACGCCTCTTTTACATCCTTTCTTTCTCATTTCATTTTATCAACAAAATAAAAATATAAGCATTCTCCAATCTTTAAATTCAAAATAAATTAAATATGCTACCAAAATTTATAAAGTCGAGATCTTTTGAATTGCATTGAGGAGATCTACCAGTCAATGTGAATAGGTGGGGTATAGTCTTATTTTAGGATGAAGTCAATTTGCAGTGGTTGCTAGGGCTTGAGTTTTAGCGAGTTAGAGGAGGAATTAGACTACAAAGGGAGCATTGAGTTTTTCATGTCATGGCACACCTTGGGATATGTTTTGGTAACATATGGTTCTAAAGATGGGGCGACTTCATCTATGTCGCATACGATATGGGATAAAAGCGGTTGGATGGGGGACTCGTACATGAAGCAATGGTGATAGGAAGGTGGGGTTCATAAAGAAGAGTCCAACATGGAAGCGGTGCTTGAGCGGAGGCTTGGAGGAGGAGGTATGGATGCCAAAGTGGTTGGCCATGGTGCATTCAAGTTCAGGAAGTAGGCGAGATTTATTAATTTGAAGAAGAGGGATTATTGAATATTAATTTATTTAAGTGTAATGATTAAATGATTATTTATTATTTAAAATTCAATAGCTTATAATTTGAGTAAATTTTGTATTCAAGGTCGGATTTGATTGCGGGTTTTTTTTTACGCTCGTATCATCAATAGTTATGAAATGGAATTGAATTGGTTGGATTTGTAGCTTGTAGAATTTTATGCTAAAATCCAATGCCTATTCAATTTTAGGTCAAACAGGAATGTTGGTAAAAACTTGAATTTCATTGAGTTAAACTCACCTTTTTGGTTAACATTATATTGTGAAAAAAATATTTATTGCCTTTTTGGATGTTAGTTTACACTGTTCTTTAATTGATTGTTTAGACTGGATTCCCGTTTTGGAAATTCATGTAACTATACATATTATTGTTTATTTCCACTTAGTAGAAGATGGCATAAATAACCATTTTGTTACAAGGGGCAAAAAAAGAAGTCGGAATGTTATGACAATGAACAAATCACTATGGAAAACATCGGAAAATACACATACATATGTATGATTTATAGGGAACACTTATAGAGAGACCCAAAAGGGGTTTCTCCAAATTATTTATTTATTGCTACCTACATCTCATTTATATTCTTTTGTTGCTCATATTGATGTTTAGTCAAAATAATTTGTGACCGTCTATTTGAATTGTTTAGGCGTCGTTATAGCGATTTTCCACTATATCGTCACTTATTGAATATCATCTATCTAAACCTTTATGTATTGAACTTGAGCTTGTACTTTCACAAAATAGATGTTTAAAATCCATTAATCATTTTAGTTAATGATATTTGAATTTAATCAATCGTTTAAATTAGTGTATTTGAATTTGGTTAATCATTTTAATTAATGATGTTTGAATTAAATAAATCATTTTAATTAATAATGTTTAAAATTAATTAATCATTTTAATTAACTAAGATTTGAATTTAATTAATTATTTGATTAATGATATTTGTGTTTTATTACTAATTTTAATCAATGTTGTTTTAAATTTAGTTAATCATATTAATTAACGATGTTTGAATCTTATTAATCATTTTAATTAATGATATTTTGATTTAAAATTACAAATTTTAATTAATGATGTTTATATTAAATTAATCCATTTAGTCAATGATATTTGGATTTAATTAATAATTTTAATTAATGGTATTTTGAAAAGTTAATTTGCTAATTTAATAAAGAGTTTAAAGTAAATCAACCGATTGAACAAAAGTGTTTTAAGTTTCTTAATTGATTTAATAAAAATGTTTTAAAGTTAATTAATTAGTTTGACTAATGTGTTTAAAAGTAATTAATTAATTTATTAAAAAGATTATAAATTTGTATATAAATTATGCTTTGGGAAAAATTAATATTGTTTTAAGTTTATAAAGGTATTTAAATTGACTTATTATCCTTTGGGATAATAAGTGTTGTTTTAAATTTATAATTGCTGGTTTATAAATGAGAATATATTTTAATAGAAATTGTTTGAAAATAAAGCTAACTGTAAATCGTTTTGGGTTTATAATAAATAATGTTTAAAGACATTTTTTACCCTTGTTTTAATGCACTTAGTATTATAATTTGGCCACTTAAAAGAATATTTCAAAGAGTATTTTAAAAATATTTTATAATGGTCGAAATGGGATAATCAAGCCTAAGTGTGAATCAATATTTTAAAAGTTTGATTCATTTATTAGTAGTAAGCGTATGCGATTTTATTCTCATACACAGATCATTTTTTTATTCTCGATAGTTGTTTTAATCGACTATCGATTTTGATTCTACTTCTTCTTTGTATTTTTTCACTTTAAGATGATATGTTGCTGTTTTTGATTTTTGGTATCCTTTATAGAAAATGAATAATAATAATAAAGTACGTGTAAAAGGGGTGCACCCTCCAAGTCATTTTGTGCTTCGTCATTCTAAAACGAACTGTCGCTCATTTTAAGCATTGGTATCCAACATGTAAAAATCTAAAACCAAAGTGCGAGTGGGAGACAAGTCATATGGGTCGCACCCATAAGGATATACCTATATTCATCAAGAGAAGTCAATAGCTTGCATTCACTGATGTGAGTATATTCGGATGTCAGTGGATTTAATGGGGTCCAACTTGGAAGTTCCCAAGACTAAGCTTGTGCCCTCAAGTATATTTTATCTAGAGGTATACCTTTGTTGAAGGGGGAATACCCTCCTAGTTATGTTGGATAAATTCATTTTCCTTGTTCATATATTGAATCTTGGAATTAATATGTTCAACTTTTGTATTTTGTCAATCTAAGATGATTTATTGCTTATTTCAGTGTTGCTATCCTTCCACCGGAAAAGACTAAAACCAAACTGCGAATGAACGCCAACTATGTGGGATTATTCCCATTAGGTATCTTAACATCTACTCTAGATTGGATTTGGTGGTATGTGTTCCGAGATGTGAAATGCTCGGATTCTTAGTAACCGTTGGTAGGGTCCTGTTTGGTATTGTCCGAGAGGCATCATATCTCTTAGATATATTTCTAGAGGTATATTTTTCATGAGGGGCACACCCTCCTAGTCATTTGTTGGATAATTTCCCTTTCCTTATTTAATTCTCACCTGTCAATTGTGTTTCATAATTTACATCTAATGTCTGAAGTTCTTCTTGATGTCTAATTATATATGTGTACATTATATGAGTTTGGATTTTGTTGTTATCGATGTACATCCTTTCTTCTTTGGATTGTTATTCTGATTTTTTCTCATACTTTAATATATGGATGTTGTTCTTGTGAGGTAATTACCCATTCCATGTTTAGTGGTATGGTCTCATATAATTTTAAATGTTAACCGTTTACTTGGTTTTTTCCAAACTGATTCGAGTGTCACTATATTATAATGCTAGGGTCAAACCAAGTATTTTTGTAGGTTGTTTTTAGTGGAACATGGAGCTCATGGAGTAGAGCTAGATGTCACTTGTCGTGGTACTTTACTTTTTGTTTTATTGTAAATAGCTATCAACAAATTGTAAGATTAGAAATTTATAACTATCCAACAAATGGGATTTGTTCTAAATCAGATGTATTCTATATTTTGGAGTGGCAATTTATATTGTCTTTATTATTATTACTATATGTTGTCGATTCCGCTATGAGGTTCTGTTTTCCCTTGTTCCTTTTATTTTACCCTAAAAATTTGCCTTTTCGACGATTGGATCTTCGGCATCTAAATACCGTAAATGTATTTGATGTCGACTTCCGATTATCGAAAAGGTGGGTTGTTACAACTACCGAATCTAGAAACAATCAATAATGAGATATCCTTAAGTGAAGTAAGGCAATGACGAAGTAATGTCCAAAATATCTCTTAGTCTCATATTATAAAATGCCATCATCAAATAGTATGGAAAAAATGGGGACTAACTACACTTTAGACTCATCCAATCTCTAGTCTAGACAACCCATTATAGGAAAGGGACATATATGCCAATCCACTACACACATATACCATGAATCTAATAGGATACTGATAGCCACCTACAGCAAGCCTGCTCCAAGAACACACATCTACTCGCCAACCGTAGATTAACCATTTGTTCTTCTAGTCTTCAAGGTGTGTGCCAATCTTACACTCACGTATCTTAAACCAGATAGGGAGACTAATATCCGCCTACCGCAAACCTGCTCCAAATACCCAAGTCTACTCGCCTATACAGTGTAAGCGTTTATTCCTATAGTCTTCAGTTACCTCGACTGTCATCGAGACCCCAACCATCAGTGGCTTACCTATGTGTAGCTCCATTCACGATCTTGCTTTTCCTCTAATGGTAACAGATTGTTGGCCTAAGTGACATAAGGGTCTATTGGCCACAATCCATCTACTACTACCAATACTATGATGCGCATAAGAGAGACATGTAACCACGGTGTCGCGAATCTGGGACAAGACCCCACGATTAGGCCATCGAGTGGTACTAGCCAATCTAGTTCACTCTCAAAAAAATAAAAGAAGATAGATGCAATATGGATGGTCTCATTATAACGACCCTAAAATTCAAACACTTCGTCTTCGAATGTGGAAACATTTGAAATATAATTAAGTGTCATAAGTAAAATTGTACAACTTGCTAAACATCATTTACTTAATAAATAATGGTAAGAAACTTGTTTTCGAAATTTGTCTACAAAGATATGTCCTTCAAAGAAAAATCAATAATGAAACACTCCACACCCCTTAATATACCCAAAAGGACACATTAAAAGGCGTTGTGTGTTGTAGGTATAACTAAAGCTAATAGAGACTAAGATTCACAAGACAAATATAGATAAAAATAGCCGAAACATAAAAAATAACCTAATTAAAACAAGCTTCTTAATTGCTTCATAAATAAGTCAAATACCAAATGCCACATACATGTCTAAAAATCTAATATGACTCTTGAAAAAAAAATCATAGTCTCAAAATCAGAGTACACAATATCCCTCAAAATAAGGAAATACATAAGAGAACGAAAGCTGAAAATAAAAGAAGTACATAAAAGTAATCTCCTTCAAGAAACTTCAAGCCGCAACGACCTATTGACTTCTCCCTTGATTTCCTGAGGGGGGAAAAGGAGAAAATAGAGGAGTGGGTCAGACTAAAAGTCTGGTGAATGATAGTAATTACTAGAGTCTTTAAGCCAATAAAATTAACAAACTCTGCAACAGTTCTAGCATACATAAGGATAAAAAATGAAATAAGAAAGATATAAACTGGAAATAAGCATGATTAAATATTGCTAAGTTTATAAGATAGTTAATTTTGATTGCTTGCACTTGTCCTTGATTTCTACTTTGATTAGGCTGACTTTCTAATCATTTAATTAGGATATAACCCTAACTCTACCATTTTTGATCGACTTGCTACTCCATAGACTTTACCACGGACCAGCCGCTATATAACTCCCTATACAGCATCCAACGGTATGTGCAGAAGATGCATAGAGCAACTACTGTGGATCCGCACGACATATGTAGCTCCCTACATAGAAGACAATGGTGTTTACTAAAGACACCCATACTAAGCGCTTGGAACTCATAGCTACTACTGAGCATCCACAAATGGAAGCCGCACGCGTAACTGCCTCCATGCTCATGCTACCTTTTGCTCCACCTAATGGGTCCTTTTATTACCTCCAACGTCCAACATAGCGTGCCTCCTCTCACTTCAGGCTAACGTAAGATCACCATGTGTCCATAGAAACTATAGGGGAAACGTTGTTGGTACTGTCCCTTTATCCAAACAATATCTAGTTGCGCCCCTTATCCAAATCCGTTGTGATTTTGACTTCTATTTGACGAATTACTACCATTCTTAGCAAAATTGTGCCCTCATCTCACATCAGACTAATGTGAGACACATTTTGTCTAATAGGGAATGTTATTTGGTACATGTCCTACTTTCATCTTAACTTAGATAAATTATTTAAATAAGCCTTTATTATCATTTTTACTTTTTACACTTATTAATTTATTCCAATTCTTAAAATAAGCCCCATTTTATTCTTTTTATTATAACCTACATTATAATCATGCTTATTACTTAACCCAAGGTGTAAGTGTGAAAATAAGCTCTTTCATCTTTTACTCTTTTTAGTTATAATTCTACGTTATAACTAAGCCAATTAGTTAATCCAATTCTAATCATAATTAGACATAATTTCAGTCCAATTCCACTTATATTACAGTCTTTATAATTACATCTCATAATTATAAATATATAAATCTCTGTAATTCAGTCCAATTAATATCATAGTTAGGCATAATTTCAGTCCTAGTTCCATTTTATTACAGTCTTTATAATTTACATCTTATATTCCATTATTTCAGTTTTCTTACAATTTAATCCATATCCGTGTTAATCTTATTCTAATCTGTACGCGAAGAAGGAGGATGAATAAAAGAAAACAGAAAATAGAAGAAAATCCAAAACATATAAAGAAGATGTAAATAACTAAAATACTGTAAATAATTGGAAAAGCTATTACAGAATAAATTAAAATCAGTGAAAAGAATAGCTGAATGGTAATAGATTGAAAATAATTCTAAAAACTGTAAATAAACTATTGAGAAGACTATTCCAAAAATCGTAGTAAAACTACAACTATTGAAAACCCTATTATTTTAATTACTTAAAGAAATCTTAAAATTATTTTAATCACTCACCTCTGGTCCTTAGCTCTTCCCCTTTGGCCTTCACGGATCCACTTGGGGTTGTTAAAATATTTTCATTAGAAAGATTCTCTCCTTGGAAAATTATTCATTTTAAAGTCTTTCCTGAAAGGTGAACTCAAGCGTAGAAAATCTAGAATGAGGAAAAGTGTCAAGTAAAGGGGTCTATTTATAGGTGTAGAAGTGGATCTCAAACCGTTGGATTTGGACATTCAATAGATGCAACCACGTCATAGGTTGAATAGGAACCATCAGATGCAAAAACGGAAGGACCAGATTGAATAAAAGAGTGCAAATGACGTATTAAAATCATACATCACGAAGAAGAATTCTTCTTCATTTCACACAATGGGCGGGTGGACCGCAAGGTCGACCAGCCGGTCGACCTAAGTGATGGTTAGGTCGACCTCCTGGTCGACCTAGCCCATATAATAATTTTTTTAATTTCTTGTTTCATGCATAACTTCTTCATATTGACTCGGATTTTGACGTTCTATATATGTAAATTGACTAGAAAATCATCACGGACACAATGATGCAACTCACGTGGCTCAATTATAATAATTTCACAAAGTTATTTTTTTATTTAGTTAATCAACGAATTAATTATTACAGGTTAAATTTCGAGTTGTTACATTCTCCCCTCCTTAAGGGATTTCATCCACGAAATCTCTAAGGATAAAAGAATGTGCCAAATGTTTTCATCCAATTCTACAACCAACTACTCAATATTCAACCATTCATCCATTGCCCTTTAGTTTTTCTAATGAAATTTATGATACTTATGCGATTAGTGTAGTGTAAATATCCTAAATAATGCAAAAGATTAGGTGGTCCACTTATTCAGTTGACCTCCTTTTATGCAATCATGTCCATCCCATGTATCCAAATGAATGCAAAAATTTCTTAGCAATAACTGATAATTCTATGTGCGTGCTACAAACATCACCCAAATGCAACAATCATGTGATAAACATCCATTTATAGCAACCATAGAAATAAAATAAAATGCGTGCACATCCATATGAAAATGCTCTAGTGTCCTAGTTAGGCCGATCCCTAAGGAATAATAGTGTATAGTGTACCTATATGCATCCATTTGCATCCACTAGCAAACACTTGCAACAACTAGCATAAATCATTCATAACAAGTTCTATTAAAATATTTACATCAAATCCTACCATACAAAGGTTAAATCCTAAGTTCTAACCTCCCAAACTATAATAAAGGAAAGAACCTATTCAAATCCAAAGATGGAAAAAGGAAAATCTAAAACCTATTATCAAAAAGACATAGACATGAGATACGAATTTTTTTCTCCTAATCAAATTACTCTTCTCCAAAATCTCTCTAACTATGTCAGAACCAAGAAGCAACCTTTCCGTAGACTCCAACCAACATGAAGACGTCTTACATGGCCTTTCCAAAAAGAGCTTCAAAAGATGTCACTCCAATGCTAACTTGAAAACTACTACCATATGTATTCCACTGAAGAAAGATGATTTTCCCAAGTTCTTCCAAAATCAAGAATACTCATTCTCAACCATGTTTGTCTTAGTATCCTACTAATTTCATTTTACTGTTCTTCATGAATCAACATTCCTAATTTCTTACCAGTGTCCTATACACTTTACAGAAACTCCTAAAAGTAATTACTGCTATCACCTTATTATGCCTTTTCCGTTACTCCTCGGAAATGATTCTTATCTACTCCACATTAAAGAGTTTGGTTTGGTATTTGTCACCTTGTCTTGAAAACAAAGGTTTCTAAAACTTTTAAAACATCAAATCCCAAAATCTTTGTCTTTAAAAGTGTTATCTTTTCAGTTTCTATTAATTACAAAATTACTTAGTCGCGTAATATTATTTCCCAATCTTAGAGGGAAAAACTTCCAAATTCATGTTTTTAAAAACTTATTTACTTTCTCACCAAACCATTTTTTTTAGAATATTTTTAAAATATTCTTTATGTGTTATCAAATGCCTTCTTACTACACCCAACAGTCTCATATCTTAATGTATTGGAACTACTTTCTCTTATGAGAAGTTACTAATGCTAAAATCTTCTATGAACCTTTTAAAAGAGAATTTCATGTTTATCTGAAATTACAAGTGTGGTAACCCGGTTTTTGGACATCTGTTAATTGGTAATTAACAGGATTAAATTTACTGATTTGTAAGTTTAACAAATAAGATTCTGCTAAATATTTGGATATACATATGTATGGATTTGAAACTATAATAAATGTTGAAGTATAAATCTATGGATAAATGAATAATATATTCTACTATTTAATTCAAGATAAAATATTTATATGTATACATAAATTGATATATGCAAATTTTATAATTTTGAAAATTTTAAATCTATACATATACAAATATATAAGTGTGTGAATATATATATGTGTGTGTGTGCGCGCGCGCGCCATGGGTAGTAGAATATATGGAATTTGTAATAGTATGGATACATATATATAAAAAAATTCACATAAGATAATTCTAATTATATATATGTATGTATGTATGTATATTGTGAATAGGAAGCGTTGGTTTGAATTTAATATAATTAGTAAATATAAAAGTATAAGTATATAACATAAAAGTGTTTTTATCATATTAAGTAAGCTTAGCAAATAAAAGGAAATATATAAATAAATATAAACATAATATTTAAATTAATAAAAACATAAAGAAAAATAAATTTATAGATTTTGACATTTGTGGCTTTTGTATAACATGCGAAGATAAGTGGCATGGTTTTCTTTTAAGTAAAATATAAATAAAATGTTATGAGAGAAATCTATATACAGTTCAATACTTTTCCATTTTCATATTTTCAACTCTCTTCTTTCTTTCATTTTTAAAAATAAAAACCAAAAGAAATCAAGCTGTTTCAAAATTTCAACCTGAAGTAAGATTCAAACTAAACTCAAACATAAGTAGATTCAAATCAACAAATCAAGTTACAGTTGAAAATCAAGCTTCAGTCAACAATCAAGTTCCAGAAAATCGGCTCCTCTGTTCAACAATATAAAGTGAGTAAACATTTTCTTTTTAAAGCCAATTCTTCTCAATTTTCTGTGCATGTGATAATAGATGGTGGTACTGGTTCAAAATGTTTTGCATGAATGAAATGAATGTTGCTGGGTGTATTAGTTTAGGTTGCTATGTGTGTGTGTGTGTGTGTGTGTGTGTGTGTGTGTGTGTATGTCTGTGTGTTTGTGCTCTGACCTCTGTTCATGGTCAAAAGACCTCAAATAACTTTCAAAAAGTCATATCTGTCCATCTAAGTAATTATAGCATAAGATGTCTGAAAGAAAATTGTTTTAATGATGTAATACAAATTTAAAAAATGTTTGCTAGTAGAATCATTGGGTAATTATCTAGAAATAGAGATATTATTGTCAAAAAGAAATATATTAGAAAATTGATTATTTTGATTTCAATTTTCACTTATATAATCTGATTTGTCCTTGAAAATTATGATTTTAGGAAGTATTATCATAATTTTTAAGTATGTAATTGATGAGAGGTCGCGTGATGACCAGAGTTTGGGTTTTTGTCAATTTCTAGTAGTCGAGATGATTTTAGAGGTCGTCGTTGGTTGTGGAGGTTGCCGCGGTGAAGAAGATTCTGTAATATCCCACAATTTTTAACAATATCAATTTAATAATCTGTATTAGAAATTAAATTGATATTGATATTTGTTAATAATAATTCAAATAAATTTAATAATAATCTTTAATAAATATTTAAACTGGTTATTTTATCTTTTAAAAATAATAGATTAGTTTCTATTTACAATATAAATATATGGTTTATATTTTAATACATTTTCATTGTTTTAATTTTAATAAGTAAAGCATATTTTCTAGTTTTAATATTTGTAGTAATTTTGAAAATTTGTTTTATTTAATATTAGCTTTTCAAAGTTATTAAATAAATGATTTTGGTTTAAAGTTAATAATCGAGTCATGTTTTTAAATTCTAATATATACATTATAATTTAGAACATTAATTTAAATTAGTATTGAGTTTTTTAAAACTATATAATAAATTATATAATAAATAAATATATGATTTTAAAATTGATAAGAAGAATATTAAAATGTTTAAATTATATTGGCTTGTGTTTTAAATTTAGAATAAACAAACAAAAAGGTTTTCTGGCTCAATAAAATAGATATTTTAATTTCTTTTAAAATGATTTTAATTTAATAATAAGATATTTATTAAAAGCAATATCAATAGTGTATTTTCTTTATAAATAAGTTTTGAATAGAATTTGTAAATTTTTATTTCAAATTGAATTTATATATAACTTGATTTGAAATATTTGATTTTGAATTTAATTTGAATTTGAAATTTCAAAGTATAAAATATTAGTTGTTTAATTTTCATTTATAAACTTGATTGTTCTTAGTTCTTCTTTATGAATTTACACCCATATTTAAATTTAAACTAGCAAGTTAAACTAGGCTAACATACACATTAATTTGTAAATTAGTACTAATTATTTTAAAGAAACAAGTGTTTCATTCTTTTAACATGTGTTCAAAAATTAACATAATAAATTGACAAATGTATAAATTTGGACAGTGTAAAATTTTGTTTTCATTTTTCTTTTATTTTATCAAATCTGAAAAAAAATTATATAAACCTGCATTTTCTTTCATTCATGTTTTTCTTTTCCTTAATCAAAAGAAAAGATCAAAACCCATCTTCATATTAACAATCAAAGCCTGCATTTTCAAAACAAATCATGTTCAATAAAAAAAATCAAAACTCATAACAAAAAGCATTTGCACACCTTCAAATCATTTACCTGTAGATCAAAGCATGCATATAACTGTATTTCTTCCTCTGGAAATTAAAACTCTGCATTTGCAAGTACAAAATTTCAAATCTGCATCATTTTTTATAAGATCTGAAAGGGATGATTTCTGCATGCAACCTGGAAAACAAAAAGCATCTACATCATTCATTTTTTCTGCAATTTGGAAGCATGAAATGCAGTTTTAAAGTATTAGAAGCAATTCAGTTCTTAAAGAATTCAAAGTATCAAATAGGCAGAAACTTATGTCTTCAGCAAAATTTCAAAAGAATCTCAATTGAAGCTCTCTTTCTTCCAAATTAGGTGAGTAACTTTTTCAAAGTAAAAAAAAATGGTTGCATGCTTGGATACTGAAATATATAAGTTTTGCATGTTGATTTTTGATGTGAAGTAAATTTGTATGCAAGTTATTTGGATCTCCTCTGCAATGTTTTCCAATGACCTTGTAATTGTTTTAAAATCATGTTCTTTTGATCCAATCCCTGTAGAATTTAGTTTTCAAGACAATAATTGTTTGTTTTAAGTTATTAATTAAGTTAAACTTTAATTTAGATATTAATAAACTGGAGTAGGCCCTGGAAATCAAATAAGAGTGCAAGTTCAAAAATAACTAAAAATTTAAACATCATCCTTTCTGGATTTTTGAATATGGATTGCATAATAAAATCATAATGTGATTTTTTAAAACCAATACAATAGTTTTTAGTGAAGGAATTTAGGAGCAGTTAAGGGATGACCGGCATATGATCTTGTGGGTTTCTCGGGTAATTCATACATCTGGAGTGAATAAGGTTCTTCTGGGTGATGGAGTGGAGGTAGGAGAAGATGGGAAAAATGCTTTTTGGTGATGAAATTCACCAGACAAGGTGCCGCAGTGGAATTCAAGTTGGAACCCTAGTTTTAAGGAGGTTCAAAGAATCGAACTTTTCGATTTATATAATTGACCGAGTGTTACAATCTTTGAGGATGGATAGTTTGTCTGTAGTTGAAGACGAGGGCGGAGTAGTTGATTATCAGGTGGTCGGAGGGGAGAGAAGTTTCCGTTGACAGGTTTTGAAGGGGGGACCCGTTTCTGTTTCCAGGTTTGGGGTTTATGAATCTCGAACTCGAATTTGAGAGTTGAAGCTTGAATTGATGTTAGTGGTGGGTAGCTAGGTCGGTTTCTGATGAGATGCGATAATCGTTGGCGATCTTCAATGGCCGGAGTCACCGTGCATATGCACGGTGAAGTAATGGTACAGATGATGGTTGGTTATAGCAGAAGTGACTCGAGTAAACCCTTATTTTGACTCGAAGTGATGGAGTGGTTTCCTCGGAGAAGTTGGGTTGAGAACTCGAAGCAGTTTTTGTAGGGATCAGGTGTTTTTGTTTTACAGGTTTTAATAAACCTATAGCATCTGGGTTTAAAATTTGCAAACCCTGAATCTTTTAAGATGTTAAGAAAAATTTAAATCATGTTTAAATTCAAGTGTGAATTTTAGAATTCAAGTTTAATTTAAAATCTCAATTTTAAGTAAAAGTTTAAAAACTTGGACTTAATTAACTACTTTATTTTAGTAAGTGGTTTGAATTTTTTTTAGAAATGAAGTCAAAAAAAATATATGAGCAAGTTTAAATTTATATTTAAATATGTAAATAAAAAGTTAATAAGAACTTTAGTTTTGAAATAAAAAGAATTTCATGATTTGAAAGTTTTAAACAAATTTGTATGTAAAGTTTAAATTTAAATTATTAAGTTTAAAAATGAAATTAGTTTCAAAACCTTTGTGATTTTAAAAAGGTTTTAAATTTTTTTTTAGAAAAAAAAACTTTGCTTAAGTATAAGATTATCCATTTTAAATCTTGTATTTGAAATGAAATTTAGAAGTAGTTCAAAAGTACTTTGTTTAAATAAATTGTTTTTAAAACATAATTTAGGAATGTTTTAACTTAAAATTAAGTTAGGGATTAATGTTTGAATTAATTTATTTAAAGGGTAATTAAGAAATAATTAATTTATTTAATTAATTATTAAGGTTTAATGAATATTGATTTAGGGGTTAATCAATTTGAAATTTAGATCATTAATTAGATTATTAATTAATGATAAATAAATTATTAATTAACTAATAAGTTGTAATCAAGGTTAATTTATTTAAATAATTAAACTTTAAATTATAGATAATTAAAGATAATTAAATTTTTAATTAATCTCGGTTAACTACTTAATAAAGATAATTAGAGAAGGGTTAATGAAGGTCATCAACCAGATATTTAAATAATTAATTAATGTGATTAATTTTTATAATTTATTAGATTAAGTTTAAATAATAATCAATTGTGAATTGTAAAGTATAATTACTTAGTAAAGTAATTAAGAAATTAATTACTTTATGTAATTAATTTAGTTTAATATGATTGTTTATTTTAATTAATTAAGTTTAATTAATTTTAAACACTTGGATTTTAAGGATAATTACTGTATGTTATTAATGATTTGGAAATTACTTAGTTAAGTAATTGTTTAAAAATTACAAGTTGTAATTAAGGGGAGATGTTTAAGAATGAGGTAATTTGGATTAGTTATTTAGTAATTAATCAAGGTATTAATTAAGAAATTAATTAAGGATAATTAATTTGTTTTAAATAAAGTAATTAAGTTAGTTAATAACTGAATGTAATTAATCTGGGATGATTAATAATTATGAGTTAATTACTTTAGGTAATTAATTTAAGAAATAATTAAAGATCATTAATTATTTTAGTTAATGATGTAATTAAAGATGATTAATTATGACTACGTAATCAATAATAAGTAATTAAAGGTAATTAATTAATGTAATTAATTAAGGATTAAGGTAATTAATTATAGTTAATTAATTAATTGAAGTAATTAAAGTTTACTTACTATTTGGTTGATTTGTGAAATTAATTAAGGATAATTACATGAATGTAATTAAGGGTAATTAATCAAGAGTGATTAATTAAGGTAATTTATTTTGAATGATTAATTAATTGATTGTAATCAGTTAAATGATTGAGTAAGCAAGATATATTTTGATGAAGCAATTAATTTAATTTATTTTAAATTAATTATAGATGAAGTGATTAATTTAATTCATTTTAAATAAATTAGAGATAGAGATAGTTAATTTAATTCATTTTAAATTAATTACATTGTGGTAAATCATTGCTTATGTATGAATGGAAGACATTGATTGTCTTGGATGCTTTGTGATCTCAGAAATAAGATAAGTATTGTTGTGTGGTATGAATGCTTGGTTGCATAGTGATGATAACATAGGTTATCTAGTGTGATGGCGATATATGGATTATCTATTATGATATTGATAATGTGGATTGCCTGTTATTTGTTAATGTTGATTATCAATTGTGATTTATAAGTTATCTATCTGTGTATATAGATACTGCATTGAATTGTTTTAAACCTTTAAAACAACTTGGATCTAAAAGATACGCTTTGGATTTTGATGAGACCGAGATCGGGTTTCCATATTTGGATATCCGAAAACCACATCGATTCCAAATTAACGTTAGGTCATGAATCAAAGTTGAGCTTTGTGAAGACTCGAGGTGTAAGGACTATACGTCAGTATAACTCTGTGGGTGACTCTGTAATGAGTTGACGGACTAGTTCTTATAGGTTCGAGATGGAGATTCAGAGTGCAAGGGTTATCGTCGTTAACTCTGAGGGTGATTCCAAAAATGAGTGTAAGGAGATAATGCCTTCGGTTTCGTTCGAACCCGAAATGAACTTGTATGGATTGAATGCCTTCAGAACATCGTCAGGTGGACGATGAGCATTCTAAGCGATATGTTCTGTAAAGGTAATCGTAGCCTCAAGCCTCATCAACCTGGAATGGCTAAAACAGGGGAGGTGCAGCAAGGCTTCGTGGGTAGTCCCCACTTGAGAGTGAGATTTACCCCTGTCTAGAGGTCCCTTTTTATTTCGGCTGTGTGGAAGGTTTTGAGCTCCAACCGTCGGGGTTATCTTGTTTGGAACTATTCAGTAAGGAATGGGTCCGGCCTTGTGTTGCAGGGGAGTTAGGGTGGCTTCTCGGTACGGTGATCTAGGCCACGTATTGTGACAGGCGGTACCCTAGTAGCCCTGCCATTGTATGGAATTCAAAATCCAATAAGTGCCTACGGTTTTGATTGTATTACCCACTTTTGTGTCTAGTAGATGGAATTTAATCATGTAATAATTTCCGCTATTTCTTATTTATTTGAAAACCCTAGACACTATTATAATATCATCTGATTTCCTATCAAATGTTTTGGTTAGCGTGAGGTAAAAACTTTTCCATGTTTATGTGTGGGAAGTCTTACGTGATACCTTTCTTTTCAAAAGGGTTTTTAAAAAAGTTAAGCAACTTTAACCTGTTACTCACACCAGACCCATGTCTGAGCCAGAGTTTATTCTTTGTTTTCATAAACTTTGGGTACTCAAATTTTACGAGTGGCCAAGGGATTCAGGTCTGCTTTGACGAATTGTGGAGGAGCAAATGAATCAGGAGGCTTTTGTGTATAGATATATAGTATTCCGCTGTGTAGATTTCTCTGAGTGGTTCTTGTACTGTATTGAGTTGTATAACTAGACATGTGTTTATAACTGTCTAGCATGTATTGTATATCTGTGTAACTCTGATAATTGTTGTAAACTATGTAATGTTTATGTTATCAATATAATTTATTCGTTCCGCTGTTTAGATTCTAATGTTGTTTCTTTCTTCTCTACTTTCTTTTCTCTTTCTATCCCTTTCTTTCTTATTAATGATGCGTCATTCTATGGAGACGGATGGAGGATCGTTACAGTGGTATCAGAGCATTAGGTTGAGTTAATACCTAGGCTCTGTAGTGGTATCTTTCTTGAGAGAGCGTATTCGTAATTTTTATATATTACTATATATATATTTATTCTACCTATCTGTTGGGTTACCTGTTCGGGTTTTCCAATATAAGTTAAAAAGGTAGATGGGGTAGTAGTGTGTGTAACACGACTACCATTGGTTGGAGTTTGAATGTGTGAGTTTGGAAGTGTATCTGTCGAGACTGCAGACCTAGTACCGTCTCGAGTGAGCTTTGTAGTGACGAAGGATTTCATTAATCTCTAAAGGTAACCTGTTAAGGTTCGGAGTTCATTTCTGAAGTTGATGAGTAGATTTTAGATCCGTTGGTTGAGCAGAAGCGAGTGATGGTATTTTGGATACCACAGGAAGTAGTAGCTGCGTGATGAGATGCAGTGACTATGGATGTTCCCGAAGATGTTTTCTTTGGAACAAGTTTAAGGAAGTAGGTCTGCTTCGATGTTGTGACTGCGTTCAACTGGCGTTTCTGTTGATTTGATGTCCGAGTTTCTCGATGAGCTTTGGATTAGGAGTCTTTGGCATCTGAGGCAGCAGTGCAGCTCAGAGTGTTCTGTGTGTCAGCAAGGAGTCTTCTGGCTTAGCAGTTTTCTGAAATGGTGTTCAGAAACAGCAGAGTGGACCCTTTTTGGGTGGATTGGCTAGTGAAGAGTAAGCTATTCTGTTTGGTAAAGGAAGAACAGTTTTTCTTGAATTTGGTTTGGGCTGATCGCAAAAGTGACTTACGATTGTTTGAGTAATCTCTTGGGTTATCTGAGTTTTTCTGGATGTCTTCAGGAAGTCATAGTTTTCTCCGCATCTGGAAATTGAGTTTCCTTATCATCTGGGATTCCAGAAATGGTACCGGTGGTTCAGCGTTATAGAAGAATGGTTCCAAGAGATTGAGTTAGTGTAGCAGCTCAGAGTTTTGAGGAACTTCTGAATTTTCTTATGGATTTGTTGAACCATATCTCTGGGTGTGTTATCATGTTTGTGCTTGTGTTCTTCTTCAAGCATTCTCTTCTACTTCGGATCAGAGTTGAGCAGCGGAAGCAGTTTGGAAGTGTATCTTCTTTTCTTTTCTGGACAGAAGAAGTTGTCGTCTTCTGATGTTTGAGGAGTAGGGTTTGGTCTTGATTTATCTTGAGGAAAACATTTTGCTGAGTTGATTGGTCTAGTTGTTTCTAGAAGCATCAGCGAGAGATGAGCTGATCAGTAAGGTTGTTGACAGCCCAGGATCGTCCGAAGAATTTTGTGGATAAGAGTCGGAGGAATTTGGATTCTGAAGTCGGAGATTTGATTTTGGATAATTTTTCTCCTATCGAAAAGGAGTTATAAAATTAGGTAAGTCTGAGAAGTTAGCTCTGAAGTGTTTTTGGTCTTTTCTGTATTCTTGGAGAATAAATGATTGATCTATAGGATTGAAATGCCAGTTTGGGTAACTGGGATTCGATGAGTTTTACGTATCTCTGAGGGAGTACGTGTATAATCTATCTCTGGTTGTGGAACCAGCAGTTCTAGAGTTTTGGTTGTTGAGTCAAACTCGTTTGTAGTCTGATATCTTGTCTAGTGTTATAGATATAGTGGTATAGGAGCTTTGTAGCTTCACAGTATTGTTTGTTTGGATTCTCTAGAGCGAGTATCCCGGTATCTATATATACTTGGGGAAACTCGATGAAATTCTATCCAGAATTTGTTTGGATAATTAGATTTATTTGATTGGATGAATTGGTTGTTATGGTTGTTAGCATATGTTTGATATATGCTTGTGTTTAAAATTAAAATTTAATGAGATTATTAAATTACCTTTTTTTTAAATTTCGAGGACAAAATTCTTTTAAGGGGGAAGGATTGTAATATCCCAGAATTTTTAACAATATCAATTTAATAATCTGTATTAAAAATTAAATTGATATTGATATTTGTTAATAATAATTCAAATAAATTTAATAATCATCATCAATAAATATTTAAACTGGTTATTTTATCTTTTAAAAATAATAGATTGGTTTCTATTTACAATATAAATATATGGTTTATATTTTAATACATTTGCATTGTTTTAATTTTAATAAGAAAAGCATATTTTCTAGTTTTAATATTTGTAGTAATTTTGAAAATTTGTTTTATTTAATATTAGCTTTTCAAAGTTATTAAATAAATGATTTTGGTTTAAATTTAATAATTGAATCATGCTTTTAAATTTTAATATATATATTATAATTTGGAAATTTTAATTTAAATTAGTATTGAGTTTTATAAAACTATATAATAAATTATATAATAAATAAATATATGATTTTAAAATTGATAAGAAGAATATTAAAATGTTTAAATTAAATTGGCTTGTGTTTTAAATTTAGAATAAACAAACAGAAAGGTTTTATGGCTTAATAAAATAGATATTTTAATTTCTTTTAAAATGATTTTAATTTAATAATAAGATATTTATAAAAAGCAATATTAATAGTGTATTGTCTTTATAAATAAGTTTTGAATAGAATTTGTAAATTTTTATTTCAAATTGAATTTATATATAACTTGATTTGAAATATTTGATTTTGAATTTAATTTGAATTTGAAATTTCAAAGTATAAAATCTTTATTGTTTAATTTTCATTTATAAACATGATTGTTCTTATTTCTTCTTTATGAGTTTATACCCATATTTAAATATAAACTAACAAGTTAAACTAGGCTAACATACACATTAATTTGTAAATCAGTAGTAATTATTTTAAAGAAACAAGTGTTTCATTCTTTTAACATGTGTTCAAAAATTAACATAATAAATTGACAAATGTATAAATTTGGACAAGTGTAATTTTTTTTATTTTTTTTTTTATTTTATCAAATCTGAAAAACATTTATATAAACCTGCATTTTCTTTCATTCATGTTTTTATTTTCCTTAATCAAAAGAAAAGATCAAAACCCATCTTCATATTAACAATCAAAGCCTGCATTTTCAAAACAAATCATGTTCAATAAAAAAAATTCAAAACTCCTCTTAACAAAAAGCATTTGCACACCTTCAAATCATTTACCTGTAGATCAAAGCATGCATATAACTGTATTTCTTCCTTTGGAAATTAAAACCCTGCGTTTGCAAGTACAAAATTTCAAATCTGCATCATTTTTTATAAGATCTGAAAGGGATGATTTCTGCATGCAACTTGGAAAGCAAATAGCATCTACATCATTCATTTTTTCTACAATTTGGAAGCATGCAATGCAGTTTTAAAGTATTAGAAGCAATTCAGTTCTTAAAGAATTCAAAGTATCAAATAGGCAGAAACTTATGCCTTTAGCAAAATTTCAAAAGCATCTCAATTGAAGCTCTGCTTTCTTCCAAATTAGGTGAGTAACTTTTTCAAAGTTAAAAAAAATGGTTGCATGCTCGGATACTGAAATAAATAAGTTTTGTATGTTGATTTTTGATGTGAAGTAAATTTGTATGCATGTTATTTGGATCTCCTCTGCAATGTTTTCTAGTGACCCTGTAATTGTTTTAAAATCATGTTCTTTTGATCCAATCCTTGTAGAATTTAGTTTACAAGACAATAACTGTTTGTTTTAAGTTATTAATTAAGTTAAACTTTCATTTAGATATTAATAAACTGGAATGGGCCCTGGAAATCAAATAAGAGAGCAAGTTCAAAAATTACTAAAAATTTAAACATCATGCTTTTTGGAATTTTGAATATGGATTGAATAATAAAATCATAATGTGATTTTTTAAAACCAATACAATAGTTTTTAGTGAAGGGATTTAGGAGTAGTTAAGGGATGAACTGTGTATGATCTTGTGGGTTTCTCGGATGATTCGTACATCTGGAGTGAATAAGGTTCTTCCTGGTGATGGAAGGGAGGTAGGAGAAGATGGGAAAAATGCTTTTTGGTGATGGAATTCACCAGAGAAGGTGCGGCAGTGGAATTCAAGTTGGAACCCTAGTTTTAAGGAGGTTCAAAGAATCGAACTTTTCGATTTATATAATTGACCGAGTGTTACATTCTTTTGAGGATGGATAGTTTGGCTGTAGTTGAAGACGAGGGTGGAGTAGTTGATCATCAGGTGGTCGGAAGGGAGAGAAGTTGCCGTTGACGGGGTTTGAAGGGGGGACCTGTTTCGGTTTCCATGTTTGGGGTTTATGAATCTCGAACTCGAACTTGAGAGTTGAAGCTTAAATTGATGTTTGTGGTGGGTAGCTAGGTCGGTTTCCGATGAGATGCGATAATCGTTGGCGATCTTCAATGGCCGGAGTCACCGTGCATATGCACGGTTAAGTAATGGTACAGGTGATGTTTGGTTATAGCAGAAGTGACTCGGGTAAACCCTTGTTATGATTCGAAGTGATGGAGTGGTTTCCTCGGAGAAGTTGGGTTGAGAACTCGAAGCAGCTTTTGTGGGGATCATGTGTTTTTGTTTTACAGGTTTTAATAAACCTGTAGCATCTGGGTTTAAAATTTGTAAACCCTGAATCTTTTAAAATGTTAATAAAAATTTAAATCATGTTTAAATTCAAGTATGAATTTTAGAATTCAAGTTTAATTTAAAATCTCAATTTTATGTAAAAGTTTAAAAATTTGGACTTAATTAACTACTTTATTTTAGTAAGTGGTTTGAATTTTTTTTAGAAATGAAGTTAAAAAAATATATGGGCAAGTTTAAATTTAGATTTAAATCTGGAAATAAAAAGTTAATAAGAACTTTAGTTTTGAAATAAAAAGAATTTCAATATTTGAAAGTTTTAAGCAAATTTGTATGTAAAGTATAAATTTAAATTATTAAGTTTAAAAATGAAATTAGTTTCAAACCTTATGAATTTCTTATATTTGATAAAAATTTGGTTGTCTTGTGATTTTAGAAAGGTTCTAAATTTTTTTAAAAAAAAAACTTTGCTTAAGTATAAGATTATCCATTTTAAATCTTGTATTTGAAACGAAATTTAAAAGTAGTACAAAAGTACTTTGTTTAAATAAAGTGTTGTTAAAACATAATTTAGGAATGTTTTAACTTAAAATTAAGTTAGGGATTAATGTTTGAATTAATTTATTTAAAGGGTAATTAAGAATTAATTAATTAATTAATTTAATTAATTATTAAGGTTTAATGAATGTTGATTTAGGGGTTAATCAATTTGAAATTTAGATCATTAATTAGATTATTAATGAATGATAAATAAATTATTAATTAAGTAATTAAGTTATAATCAAGGTTAATTTATTTAAATAACTAGACTTTAAATTATAGATAATTAAAGATAATTAAATTTGTAATTAATCTCAGTTAATTACTTAATAAAGATAATTAGAGAAGGGTTAATGAAGGTCATTAACCGGATTATTTAAATAAATAATTAATGTGATTAATTTTTATAATTTATTAGATTAAGTAATTAAATAATAATCAATTGTGAATTGTAAAGTATAATTACTTAATAAAGTAATTAAGAAATTAATTACTTAATGTAATTAATTTAGTTTAATATGATTGTTTATTTTAATTAATTTAGTTTAATTAATTTTAAACACTTGGATTTTAAAGATAATCACTGTATGTTATTAATGATTTGGAAATTACTTAGTTAAGTAATTGTTTAATAATTACAGGTTGCAATTAAGGGGAGATGTTTAAGAATGAGGTAATTTGGATTAGTTATTTAGTAATTAATCAAGGAATTAATTAAGAAATGAATTAAGGATAATTAATTTGTTTTAAATAAAGTAATTAAGTTAGTTAATTACTGAATGTAATTAATCTGGGATGATTGATAATTATGAGTTAATTACTTTAGGTAATTAATTTAAGAAATAATTAAAGATCATTTATTATTTTAATTAATGATGTAATTAAAGATGATTAATTAATCAATAGTAAGTAATTAAAGGTAATTAATTAATGCAATTAATTAAGGATTAAGGTAATTAATTATAGTTAATTAATTAATTGAAGTAATTAAAGGTTAATTACTGCTTGGTTGATTTGTGAAATTAATTAAGGATAATTACATGAATGTAATTAAGGGTAATTAATCAAGAGTGATTAGTTAAGGTAATTTATTTTGAATGATTAATTAATTGTAATCAATTAAATGATTGAGTAAGCAAGATATATTTTGATGAAGTAATTAATTTAGTTTATTTTAAATTAATTATAGATGAAGTGATAAATTTAATTCATTTTAAATTAATTAGAGAAAGAGATATTTAATTTAATTCATTTTAAATTAATTACATTGTGGTAAATCATTGCTTATGTATGAATGGATGACATGGATTGTCTTGGATGCTTTGTGATCTCAGAAATAAGATAAGTATTGTTGTGTGGTATGAATGCTTGGTTGCATTGTGGTGATAACATAGGTTATCTAGTGTGATGGTGATATATGGATTATCTATTATGATATTGATAATGTGGATTACCTGTTACTTGTTAATGTTGATTATAAATTGTGATTTATAAGTTATCTATCTGTGTGTATATAGATACTGTACTGAATTGTTTTAAACCTTTAAAACAACTTTGACCTAAAAGACACTCTTTGGATTTCGATGAGTCCGGGATCGTGTTTCCATATTTGGATATCCGAAAACCACATCGATTCCAAATTAACGTTAGGTCGTGAATCAAAGTGGAGCTTTGTGAAGAATCGAGGTGTAAGGACTATACGTCAGTATAACTCTGTGGGTGACTCCGTAATAAGTTGACGGACTAGTTCTTATAGGTTCGAGATGGAGATTCAGAGTGCAAGGGTTATCGTCGTTAACTCTGAGGGTGATTCCAAAAATGAGTGTAACGAGATAATGCCTTCGGTTTCGTTCGAACCCGGAACGAACTTGTATGGATTGAATGCCTTCAGAACATCGTCAGGTGGACGATGAGCATTCTAAATGATGTGTTCTATAAAGGTAATCATAGACTCAAGCCTCATCAACTGGGAATGGCTAAAACTGGGGAGGTGCAGCAAGGCTTCGTGGGTAGCTCCCACTTGAGAGTGAGATTTACCCCTATCTAGAGGTCCCTTTTTATTTCGGCTGTGTGGACGGTTTTGAGCCCCAACTGTCGGTGTTATCTTGTTCGGAACAGTTCGGTAAGGAATGGGTCCGGCCTTGTGTTGCAGTGGAGTTAGGGTGGCTCCTCGGTACGGTGATCTAGGCCACGTACTATGACGGGCGGTACCCCAGTAGTCCTACCATTATATGGAATCCAAAATCCAATAAGTGCCTACGGTTTTGATTGTATTACCCACTTTTGTGGCTAGTAGGTGGAATTTAATCATGTAACAATTTCGGCTATTTCTTATTTATTTGAAAACCCTAGACACTATTATATTATCATCGGATTTCCTAAAAAATGTTTTGGTTAGCGTAAGGTAAAAACTTTTCCATGTTTATGTGTGGGAAGTCTTACATGATACCTTTCTTTTCAAAAGGGTTTTTAAAAAAGTTAAGCAACTTTAACCTGTTAATCACACCAGACCCATGTCTGACCCAGAATTTATTCTTTGTTTTCATAAACTCTTGGGTACTCAAATTATTACGAGTAGCCAAGGGATTCAGGTCTGCTTTGATGAATTGTGGAGGAGCAAATGGAGTAGGAGGCTTCTGCATATAGATATATAGTATTCCGCTGTGTAGATTTCTCTGAGTTGTTCTTGTATTGTATTGAGTTGTATAACTAGACAGGTGTTTGTAACTGTCTAGTATGTGTTGTATATCTGTGTAACTCTGATAACTGTTGTAAACTATGTAACGTTTATGTTATTAATATAATTTATTCGTTCCGCTGTTAGATTCTAATGTTGTTTCTTTCTTCTCTTCTTTCTTTTCTCTTTCTATCCCTTTCTTTCTTATTAATGATGCGTCATTCTGTGGAGACGGATGGCGGGTCGTTACAGAATCGAGGAAAAATGGCTGGGAATTTTTCTATTGAAGGATTTGCATAGGAATGATCGATTTAGGGTTTAATGTTGAACTAGGTGGTCGCACTTGCGAGGCGAATAGCGGTGTCATGGAGGTTATTGGCGACTGCGGTAGGGGGGAGAAAGGATGTTGGGGTCGTAGCGAGTCCACCGATTGGTTTTGGGAAGCTCCGGTGGCCGGAGGATATTGGTCGAGGCGAAAGTAGGAGGTTGGGTCGTCTCTGGTTTATGGTCTTAAGTTCGATTTTTTGATTTGGGGCTGTTGAGGGAATTCTGGGTAGCCGCGGAGTTCGATGAGGTTGTTAGCTACAAGGTGGCAGCGGCGGTGGAGGTTGGAGCACCTCCGATTGTACGTGCATGTGCACAGTGCACTTGATATCGGTGGTGGTTGCTAAAGCATCATTTGTGTATAGGCTTGAATTAGAATAGAAGAAAGAAGAGGGTAGGACTTGGGTTGTAGTAGGGATGGACTCGAGTTGGTATGTGTGTAGATTAGCAGTTTTTTTAGTATGAGAGGAAGGGGAGTAGTGTTGTGGATCGGGTTTTGGGATTTGGACCGAGTGCTTTTAAAGGTATTTTAAAAATTTAAGTTATCAAGTTTTAAAAAGCATAATAAGAAATTTTTCAAAGTAAAAGTATTTATTGAGTTTTTCAAAACAAGTTTACAAATATAAATTAAAAAGTCAAGTATTTTTGTGAATTTAATTTTTTTGATTTGAATAATTATATATTAGGTGAATTAATTTGATAAATCCCCAAGTTGTTGGTTCAGAAAATAAATGTTTTTAAACTTTTAATTAATCAAGGGTCTCAAGTAATTTTGTATGTTAATAATAATTTTTAAGCATTTAACTTTAAATTAAATAATTAATTAAGACAATGATTTATCTTAGATTAATTAAGTACTTAAGTAACTAAGGGTTAAGGGTTAATTAATTAACTTAAGTAATTATAGGATAATTAATTAATGTAATTAAAGGATAATTACTTAATGAAATTAATTAAAGGGTAATTAATTAATTAATGTAATTAAAGGATCATTAATTTGTGTAAGTAATTAAAGGTTAATTAATTAATATGAATGATTAAATGATTAAAGAATAATTAATTAGTTAAATGGTTTATCTGATGTTAATTAAGTAGGATTTAAAGGTAATTAATTTATTTTGTGTTAATGAAATTAACTAGATTGGGTGATAAATTAATCTTGCTTATGGATGATTAAAACGTATTGAATGATTAGATTAATATCTAGTCTGATAATTTGTGATGTTCTATGATATGATATGTTTGGGTTGAACTGTGATAATGTGGGATATTTATCGATGATGAATTGCTGTGTAATTGACCTTCTGTATTTTAAAATTGAATTGCATTCACTTAAACAACTTGGATTAAAAGATGGTATTGGATTCGAAGAGATCGGAGTCGGATATCAGCAGTATCTCGAAACACTTTGATTAGTAATCTAAAATTCCTTATAGATTTGATTAAAAAATCAAATGGGCTGGACTGGAATAAATTAAGTAACTGGACTATTGAAACTAAGAAACGGTACTTAGATATTATTTTATGGAATAAATGTTTGACTGAACAAGATAAGAACTCGTAGTAATGTACAAGTTACCCTTGTTTTCACATAAATATTATAACTTAGAATTTCAAATTATATTGGTTTACTCGTGCTGGTTTCCAGCCTGACTCGGGTGTTACTTTAATGTAATGCTTGGGTCAGACCGAGTATTACAGCTTTTCAGGTTAGACGTTCTGGAGCTCAGGTGGCGAGCAACATGGCAAGGACATATGGAGTATATCTCACTGTGTATTGGAGTTGTTTATCTAGGACAAGTTAATTATAACTGTCCAGTTTATGTGTGAAATGGTTGTACTCTGATGTATTGAATGTAAGTTGATAGATATAGCTTTTCTTTGTATAAATGCTATTATTTGATATTATATTTTAATCCGCTGCGAATGTGAGATTCTATGCTGTTGTTTTCTGTTTCTTCTTCTACCTCTTTTCTTCTTTACCTAACTATTTGGAATTTCCGGCATTCGATTTCTGGACACTTCTACAGTGGACGTACTGGTGTCGAATATTCGAGGTCGAAAATCCCGGGTTGTTACACTTGGTATCAAAGCGAAGGTTAAGCGATAACCTTGGCTCTGGTGGGTTTATTCATTAAGGATAAGGTTAGTAGTACCCTAAAATGAGTTGAGTTGTATTATATGAGGGCATATTTGTTATTTTCTTATATAATGATTTTAAAAACAGTTTTAAAAGTAGCTTTATACAAGCTTATATTTTGTTATATAAAGCAATAGTTTTTCTCATTATTATAATATATTAAGCTAATTGGTTGTTGAATTATTGGAATAAAAGAAATAATTAGAATTAAGTGGTAATAGAAATACAACCAAATAGAAATTGGATAATATGAACTATATAAATAAGATAAGCTAGAAATGGATTCAAACCAGAGATTAAAATCTGGAAATTTGTAGAAGTGTTTTCTGAATGCTGAAATAAGTTACCATGATTTTATTTTCCAATAAATTATGAGATATATATATATAGTAAATTATGAGATATATCTAAAGGGATTTTGTGTCTAACAATAGGATGTTTATTTTCTAATAATAATAATTAATGATAAAGCAAAATGAATTGTTTTAAGGAAGTAACAATTTAGATAAATATGAGTTATAAATTGAAAAGAATTTAAATTGTAAAGTTTTTAAAGTCTAAGTCCAGAAGATTTGAAATTGTTTCAAAGCATTAAAAGATATAATGAATAATATTTTTAAATGTAGGAATCTTATTTTAAAACAAGAGTTTTTTTAAAAATTTAAAATCATACTAATAAGAAGTTTAAATTTTTTGAAATGGAGAATTCAAATTGAGTAAGGTTGACAGGATTAAATGAATTGAATTTAACTTAGGGAAGTTAAATGGGTTGAATTAGAGTTAAGTGTGATCTCAAAACAGGGTTGAATTCTAGTAATGTGTGATGGATGCTATTGATGGATGTTTTAGATAATTTGGATGTTTATTTACTTTGACATATCCTGCTATCATCTTGTTGTTATTGACAATCTTTGAAACTATGAATTGGATTGTTTTAAATGAATTAAGAAATGGATTGAGGTAATATACATCCACTGTAGAAACTAAACTGAAGTAAAACCTTATTGTAAAAACTATTTAAAAGATTTTGATTTTTTGAAATAAAATTTGAAATTAAGGAAATAAAATCACTTTGAATTTAAGATTTAAATGTTAAAAGGGAACTTGTAAACTGATTTTTTTTAAGAATTGGTTTCAAAGTTAGAAGTCAAAATTGGATAATAAATTAAATTCCGAAGATTATATTGTTTAAAAAGGATTTGATCTATTATTTGAACATAGAAAAATATGTTTATGTAGAAGTAAAGGAAATTTAAAAAGGAATTTTGAAATTTGGACTCAAAATTAATTGTTTAAAAATTTAGGTTGTTAAATTGAAAGTAAAGGTTGATTTGATTTAAGGAATTAAAACAACATTTAAAAATTTAACTCAAATTTATATAATTCGCGATGGTTTAAAGATGAGATTGGAATTAATTCAAAGGTGGAATTGGAATTGAAAATTAGTTCAAATTGAATTTGATTTGAATTAATTGGGATAGTGGTTGAAGTTGAATAAGTTTGAATACAAACGAATATTGATTTGAATTTTGGGTTAGGAATTGAAGTAATTCAATTTGAATTGGAATTGAATCAATTTAATGGGAGGAGAAATTGATTGAAAGTGGAGATTGAGAAATTGAACAATTTGACTCAGAAACTGTTTTTCAAATAAATTGTTTTAATATAAACTATTTTAAATCTACTTTCCTAGCTATTTACTATACAAGCTTTCTTTTTAAAAAAGCCCAAACTATCTTACACTTATTTTGCAACTACTTTGAAACTAATTACTATTTCATATCTGTTTTACAAACTAATCACTATTTTACAACTATTTTGCAACTATCTAACTATTCTAAAACTATTTGGCTATTTAACTATTTTACAACTATTTTATAATTACTTAACCATTTTACTACTATTTACAATTAATAACAATTTTATAACTACTTATCTATTTTTAACTTTTTCAAGCTATTTTCTAAATTGAAGTTGGTCAGAGTGCAAATTGTTTATAATTGAAGTGATAACCCAAATGGAAATTGAAGCAATTGTGAATAAGTGAATAGAAACCGAAACGAAGATGAATAAAAAGGATTGATTTAGCTAATAATCAATGAAGATAAATATATAGGATGTACGTATATTTTTCTATTCGCATGATGATTTAATCCAGATTCGAGCATAGAATTTCAGGATAGTATATCGATACGAGTTGGGATTTTTCACTCGATTTTCAATGGCAAACCCTGGATATGGATTTTTAATTGATTCTGGAAATTCTCTATCATAGTTATGGCTATACAAGGAGAATGACGGTTTCTGATCAAGAAACCAGAACTGAGTCCGCATTACGAAGTCGGGTGAACGATATTAGTTCGGAAGTGAAATTGTGTGATCGAGTACGCGATCGAATTTAATATTGCGTACGGACGATATATGTACATCGTACATGTTTGGATGAAATAGATATTGAAATTTTAAAAGGAAATGTAAAGAATATTTGAAATGGAAAAAAATATTTTGAGGAATATATGATGAATAAAGGCGGAAGTTGGATATCTCTCTAACTAAAATTCATTTTATAAAAAGTAAGAAGTGTGGCAAGTAATTTATAAAAGAAATCAAACTTGAATATTTGGTTTGGCACAATAAAAGTTATATATATATATATATATGTTTGTTTTAAAGGATATACTTTCCTTGTTGAATCTATAACCAGAAGAAAAGATCTTTGAAAAATATATGAAGTTTAAAAAGGTATTTATATAAGTAAGATGTGATCGAAAAGTATTTTTTTCCAATTAAGGAATAAACTTATATATAACTATATATATAAATGATTTTATGAGAATGATTTTGGGAAAAAGGTTTTTGGAACCCATGGATTTTGAAAGGCTTTTGATTTTCGGGAAAAATCAATTTTGGAAATTTGGAAAGCCAAGTTCAAGAATTATTGATTTTGAGATACGATTTTGTGTAAAGGTGATTTATATGTGATTCATATAAAGAATATGATTGGAAAGATACTGTACGTGTAAAGTATAAAATGTTTTGAGATTAGCTCTAGGGAAAAAGGCGCTCCCATTTAAATGAGCTTCTAGTAGGAGATCCACGGGGTGGTTGTGCCTTGAGCTCTAAGGGAGGGTTCTAAATATGATTCTAGGAGGATGTCCGGACAAACTGAAGTTCCTGAGGATTGTGGTTGTGTAGCGAAAGTCGAGGGCGTTGATGCCTATAGAGACATTTGGGCTATGCTGTGACGATAGTGTAACTCGATGTCACAACGATCCACTGTGCACCATAGCGGAAGTCGAGGGGCAGCGATTGCGTACGTTCTACGTTTGATTTCGCGGTGAGAACGACGTAACATCGGTAGACTGCGATCTATGAAGACATAGTGAAACTCGTGTGGCAATGAGTGCCTACAGGCTACATTGGCACTCCACTGATGTAATCTGCTATCTATGTGGTCGGTGTGGAGAAATTTCATTTGGCAGTGAAATTCGAGGGCGGTAATGCCTACAGTTACATGGGTTTTTGCCGTGATGGCGATGTACCCCAGGTGTAGCTGCAATCTGTGGCGGGTTCCATGGTGTAATCGAGGGGCGTGGAGGCCTACAGTTTTCTATGGATTTTGCCCGGATGGCAACGTAACCATCGGGTTAACTGCGACCATGGAGGGGGTGATGATTTCCAAAGCATTCTTACCAAAAATATTTTTAAATTTTTTTCTATATTTTCACCAAAAATTTTTCCAAGTATTTTCTCTGGGTGATGAAAACAGGTCTGCTATGTACTTATAGATTTTCAGTCCTACGCCTGATCAACGTATGACCGAATTTCTGTAAGAACGAGGATGGACTTGTTGAAACATCGAGTTATCAAAAGTGTTTTTGTAAAACTATTTTGATAATATCATGCAGATTTAAAGTGTTTTGAAACTTTAGAGTAATTTAACTAATAACAAACATTTTAATAAAATTCTGGTTGAATTCCTTTTCGAGGACGAAAAGTTCTAAAGGGGGGAGGAATGTGAAAACTCGGATTTTTAGACATCTATTAATTGGTAATTAACAGGATTAAATTTACTGATTTGTAAGATGAACAAATAAAATTTTGACAAATATTTGGATATTATACACTTGGATTTGAAACTATAATAAATGTTAAAAAATAAATCTCTGGATAAATGAATAATATATTTTACTGTTTAATTCAAGATAAAATATCTATATGCATATATAAATAGATCTACGCAAATTTTATAATGTTGAAAATTTTAAATGTATACATATACAAATATATAAGTGCGTATATATATATATATATATATATATATATATATATATATATATCCATGGGTAGTAGAATATATAGAATTTGTAAAAGTATGGATATATATATATCAAAAATTCACATAAGTTATTTCTAATTATATATATATGTATATATATTGTGAATAGGAAGCATTGGTTTGAATTTAATATAATTAGTAAATATAAAAGTATAAATATATAACATAAAAGTGTTTTTATCATATTGAGTTACCTTAGTTAATAAAAGGAAATATATAAATAAATATAAAACATAATATTTAAATTAATAAAATCATAAAGAAAAATAAATTTATAGCTTTTGACATTTGTGGCTTTTGTATAACATGCAAAGACAAGTGACATGGTTTTCTTTTAAGTAAAATATAAATAAAATGTTATGAGAGGAAATCTGTATACAGTTCAACACTTTTCCATTTTCATATTTTCAACTCTCTTCTTTCATTTTTAAAAATAAAAACCAAAATAAAATCAAAGTGTTTCAAGTCTTCAACCTGAAGTAAGATTCAAATTCAACTCAAACATAAGTAGATTCAAATCAACAAATCAAGTTACAATTTAAAATCAAGCTTCAGTCAATAATCAAGTTCCAGAAAATAGGCTCCTCTATTCAATAATATAAAGTGAGTAAACATTTCCTTTTTAAAGCCAAGTCTTTTCGATTTTCTGTGCATGTGATAATAGATGGTGGTATTGACACAATTTTTTTTGCATGAATGAAGCGAATGTTGCCTTGGTGTATTAGTTGAGGTTGCTGTATATATAGATATGCATGTCTGTGTGTTTATTCTCTGACCTCTATTCATGGTTAAGAGACCTTAAATCTTTCAAAAATTCATATCTCTCCATCTAAGTAATTATAGCATATTATGTCTGAAAGAAAATTGTTTGTAATGATGTAATACAAATTTTAAAAATGTTTGCTAGTAGAATCATTAGGTAATTATCTAGAAATAAACATATTACAGTAAAAAAGAAATATATCAGAAAATCGATTATTTTAATTTCAATTTTCACTATATAATTTGATTTTTCCTTGTAAATTGTGATTTTTGGAAGTATTATCATAAATTTTAAGTATGTAATTGATGAGAGGTCGCGTGATGACCAGATTTCGGTTTTTTGTCAATTTTCGGTAATCGAGATAGTTTTAGAGGTCGACGTTGGTTGTGGAGGTTTCCGTGGTGATGAAGATTCGAGGAAAAATGGCTAGACATTTTTCTATTGAAGGATTTGCGTAGGCATGATCGATTTAGGGTTTAAAGTTGAACTGGGTCGTCGCACTTGTGAGCCGAATGGTGGTGTCACGGAGGTGATTAGCGACTGCGCTATGGGGGAGAAAGGAAGTTGGGGTCGTGGTGAGTCCATCGTTGTGTTTTGGGAAGCTTGGAGGCCGGAGGGTGTTGGTCGAGGCGAAAAAAGGAGGTCAGGTTGTCCCTGGTTTATGGTCTTGAGTTTGAATTTTTACTTTGATGCTTTTGAGCGAATTCTGGGTAGCCGGGGAGATCGATGAGGTCGCTAGCGACTTGGTGGCCACGGCGGCGGAGGTTGGAGCACCTCCGATCGTATGTGCATGTGCATGGTGCACCAGATATCGGTGGTGGTTGCTGAAGTATCGTTTGAGTATAGGCATGAATTAGAACAGGAGAAAGAAGAGGGTAGGACTCTAGTTGTAGTAGGGTTGGACTCGGGTTGGTACGCGTGTAGATTAGCAGTTTTTTTTGTATGAGAGGAAGGGGAGTAGTGTTGTGGATCAGATTTTGGGTTTTGGGCCGAGTGCTTTTAAAGGTATTTTAAAAATATAAGTTATCAAGTTTTAAAAAATATAATAAGCAAGTTTTCAAAGTAAAAGTATTTATTGAGTTTTTCAAAACAAGGTTGAAATATAAATTAAAAATCAAGTATTTTTTTTTGAATTTAAGTTGTTTTGATTTGGATAATTATATATTAGGTGAATTAATTTGATAAATCCCCAAGTTGTCGGTTAAGAAAATAAATTTTTTCATGCTTTTAATTAATCAAGGGTCTAAACTAATTTTGTATGTTAATAATAAATTTCAAGAATTTAATTTTAAATTAAGTAATTAATTAAGATAATGGTTTATCTTAAGATTAATTAAGGACTTAAGTAATTAAGGGTTAATTAATTAACTTAAGTAATTATAGGATAATCAATTACTGTAATTAAAGGATAATTACCTAATGAAATTAATTAAAGGATAATTAATTAATTAATGTAATTAAAGGATCATTAATTTGTGTAAGTAATTAAAGGTTAATTAATTAATGTGAATGATTAAATAATTAAAGAATAATTAATTAATTAAATGGTTTAATTGATGTTAATTAAGCAGAATTTAAAGTTAATTAATTTATTTTGTGTTACTTAAATTAACTACATTGGGTGATAAATTAATCTTTCTTATGGATGATTAAAACGTATTGAATGATTAGATTAATATCTAGTCTGATAATTTGTCACGTTCTATGATATGATATGTCTGGGTTGAACTGTGATAATGTGGGATATTTATCGGTGATGAATTGCTGTGTAATTGACATTCTATATTTTAAAATTGAATTGTATTCACTTAAACAACCTGGATTAAAAGATGGCATTGGATTCGAAGAGATCGGAGTCGGATATCAGCAATATCCGGAACTACTTTGATTGGTAATCTAAAATTCTTTATAGATTTGATTGTAAAATCAAATGGGTTGGACTGGAATAAATTAAGTAACTGGACTATTGAAACTAAGAAAGGTACTTAGCTATTATTTTATGGAGTAAATGTTGACTGAACAAGACAAGAACTCGTAGTAATGTATGAGTTACCCTAGTTTTCACATGAATATTATAACTTAGTATTTCAAATTATATTGGTCTACTCACGCTGGTTTCCAGCCTGACTCGGGTGTCACTTTAATGTAATGCTCGGGTCAGATCGAGTGTTGCAGCTTTTCAGGTTAGACGTTCTGGAGATCATGTGGCGAGCTAGATGGCAGGGACGTATGGAGTATATCTTGCTGTGTATTGGAGTTGTTTATCTGGGACAAGTTAATTATAACTGTCCAGTTTATGTGTGAAATGGTTGTGCTCTAATGTATTGAATGTAAATTGATAGATACTTATATTTTAATCCAATGCGAATGTGAGATTCTGTGCTGTTGTTTTCTATTTCTTTCTCTACCTCTTTTCTTCTTCACCCTAACAATCTGGAATTTCGGCATTTGATTTCTCGGCACTTCTGCAGTGGATGTACTAGTGTCAAATTTTTGGGGTCGAAAATCCCGGGTCGTTACAACAAAGAACTTATGTTTATATTTTTCAAAATAGGCTACACAAAATATGGTGCTTCCCATACCTTGCATATCTCATTCTTGTATTCCTTGTAACTTGCACAAAACATTTTTATAGGTTTCATAGAAAATCATACCATTATTCTTTTCATTCCAATAGATTAAAATATATTTTAATTATATTCTTCCATGATAAATACTAATATCTAACATACACATTTTCCTTTCATAAAAATCATCTTCATAACTATTTTAATATTTCCATAACTACAAAAACACTTCCTTATTCTTATTAATAATAAGTGTACTTTACAAACCTTTTTGTTTCTATACTTAGAAATTACCTTTTAAAATTCATTTTTATTTGGGTTAAAATGGATGTTGCGTAAAACACTGTTACTACACCCCATGAAATATTAGTGTGTGGATTCAATTAAATAAATACCAATAAATCTCATATACCTATGTAAAAATATTTCTCTTGAGAGTCACTTACTATAACAATAGTGTTATAGCCCATGCTCCACTTATTTTCGCCGAAAACATTTATTACAACAATAAAAGTTGTAATCGACATTTTCAGTACTTGATACACTCTAGGTTTTTATGTTTAAAATCTTCGTTTATTCATAATGAAACTAGTGAGTTATATACATATATATTCTATTATTCTTTTAAAAAAGAATTCCAATTTTTCATTATATAAAAGCCAATTTAAATTTCATACCATTCTTCAAAAGCCCTACGTTTATTTTCTGAAAAAAAATATTAACAACGAAAATTTTCAATCCCAACAATTACAATTTTTTTTTCAACTTTTTAAATTTCGAAAATTTCATTTTATTAGGCTTAGCATAAAGTGGGTTTCCTACTTACTACCCTTGGATTACTTTTCCTAAACTAAAGGCTTTTACTCCTATTCCTCTTGTATACTCATATTCATTCTAAGGCATCACCGTCGAATCCGCTTGTTTGAGACAACTATAATTTCTTCCATTACCTACACAAGGATTTTCCCCTTTTCTCATCTACTGAATTTTATTGTACATAACTAACCTTTCTCTATCTCTCTTTGGATTTCCATAATCCCAATCCTAAATGTACAAAACCCTTTCTTAAATACCTAACATGTGTAGACATTCTTTATGCCCCAATAAATGCACTTCAAAAGTGATACATCAAGAACTCTGCTCTCACAAAGCGTACAAAGAACCTCCTTTAGATGAATAACATGCTCTTCCATACTTTTTGGAAAACATCAAAATATCGCTCACGAATATCACCATGAACTTTGTTTTAGGACATCTCTAAAAACATGGTCCATCATATCTATGGAGTAGGTTGGGACATTGGTTAGCCCAAAAGTCATGACTAACCACTCAAAAAATCCGTCTTGTGTCCTAAATGCGGTCTTATCAATGTTACTATCAGCGACCCTAAGCCTCATGAAATCCAGCGGCTAAATCAAGCTGGGAGAATACTAAAGAGCCAACTAAAAGATCATCTATCCTAGAGAGTGGAGAACAGTTCTTCTTTGTGAACATATTCAATTCTCTACAGTCAATGCAAATTCAAAGAGAACCACCTGCTTCGGTAGCGAAGACGACTGATGCTCCCTATTTCGATATGTTTCTTCTTATGAAACCTTTCTCCAAAGCTCACGGATCTGTTTGCTCAATCCCTTCCTTTCCCAAGGAGCCATATGCCCTATAAGTAATGCTACTAGCTAGCAAGATAAATCCTAGGGAGTAGTCCTCTAACCTCCTCAAAGATGTCTGGAAAATCTCTAACGACAGGAACTGAATCTAACTCTGATGATGATGAATTGAGGTAATAAAGGAAGCTCAACATAACTGACCCTTACGGGTCATAAGAAATCTCGAGAGTCATACTGATGCATGTCTCTAGCCTAACGACTCTCCTCTCGCAATCTAATATAGCTCCACATGTGGATATCTAATCTATTCCAAAAATCATCCCATACCCCGAAAATCCTAAAATATAGGCGTCACAGTCAAATTCTATGCCTAGGATATAAATTTTTAAACCCCTACAAACCAAAGACAAGAGTGTTGATCCTTCCATGGGGTTTGAAAAAAAAATAGGGTATACTACTAAAGAGATGTTTAAGTGAAAATAATCTACCAAGGAACTAAAGATAAAAGAGTGTGATGCTCTAGGATTTGAAAGAATCTGAGTGGGAAAATTAGAAATAGAAATCAAACTTTTCTACCATGATTTGGTCTACTACTAGAAGGTGCTACATCTAAAACCTGAATCTGCACTAGAGGTGCACTCGCTCCCTGCCCCATCTTCTAAGTATAGAACTTACGAAGATGACCAACACCTTCCCTCCATTCATGCCTTCTTACAGTCTTTTACGCAGTGACAGTTCATTCACAACGCTTACACTTCCCATTTCTCTTGATTCGCTTCTAAGGGCCTTCCATTTTCCTCTTATCCTTCTTGCCCTTCTACCATAGCTCCTTAAAGCTTGTAGGAACCGCCTTAAGTTCTCCCTTCAATTTCTAATAAGTAGGTTGAATTTGCTATCAATCCTTCAAACCTATTCGCCTAAACTATCGTTCTATATCTTTCAATCTAGCTTGTGCCTCGTTGAAATCCTTCATGCCAGAAAATGTTCCATCCCCATTGTTAGTGGAGTCCTTGCCAAGTTTAGAAAAATCGGCTGATGTAGGTGAATTAAAGGGATTTCCACCTATCGGTGTTGTATTAGGCGCTTGCCCTTGTACCTCTTGTACCATAGCTCTATGGAACCAGTCAGCCATACTATGCAAAGAAAAGGAATCTTAGACTCAAAAGAATCGAAAGAAGGTTGACCTGGACTTTAAGGGGATTTTTATAAAAAATCTTTTATACTTAAAAGCTATTTCTAAGAGTTCTTTTCTGAAAAATACTTTTAAAACAGATTATTTTAAAAAATACTTTACTTTTAAAAATAAAATTTTAGGGATCCTTTAACCTTAGGATCTGATACTAAGTGAAACCGCCCCACATCCCTAATATACTGAAAATGAAACATTAAAAGGCATGGTGCGTTGTAGGTAAACTAAAGCTAAAAGAGACTAAGATTCACAGGACAAATATAGATAAAAACATCGAAAACTTAAAAAAATAATGACCTAATTAAAACAATGCTTCATAATTGCTTTATAAATAAGTAAAATACCAAATACCACATACATATCTAAAAATCCAATATGTCTCATGAAACAAAACTTATAGTCTCAAAATTAGGGTACATAATATCCCTCAAATAAACCAGTGCATAGGAGAACAAAAGATGAAAATAAAAGAAGTACATAGAAAAAATCTCCTTCAAGAAACTCCAAGCTACAGTAAACTATTGACTTCTCCCTTGATTGCCTAAGGGTGGAAAAAGGGAAAATAGAAGAGTGGGTCAGACTAAAAGCCTGGTGAATGATAGCAATGACTAGAGTCTTTAAGCAAGATAAAAGTAATAGACTTTGCAACAGTTCTAGCATACATAAGGATAACAAAAGAAATAGGAAAGCCCACTCCTTAGCAGACCGAAGGCAAAGCCCCAGGTGAATCATAAGGCAATAGACAGAAGGCAGAGATGAAACGCCAACTCTTCTTTATTAACTAGTTCTCCCCAGATCGAGTCATAGAGCCCAGCTCTTTCTATATCTTATATCCATTTTTCTTCATCGAAAAAACTTTTTTTTCTTGAATAGGAAAATCTTGAAAAAAATGGATCATTCCTTTCTATGATTTAGATAGAAGAAATTCTATATGAAGAAATGAGAAATTGTTTTTTACTAAATTCATATAACTGCAAATAACAGGTATAATAAATATTTTTAGATCTTATAAATTTTTAGAAATTTTTTTTCGTAAAATCATGAATTTTTCGAAGCGTTAATTTTTTTATCAAAAACTTACAATGGATATAAGTTGGAAATAAGTACGATTAAATATTGCTGACTTTATTAGATAGGTTAACTTTGATTGCTTACACTCCTTGATTTCTACTTTTATTAGGCTGAATTCCTAATCCTATAATTATGATATAACCCTAATTCTACCCTTTTTGATTGACCTACTACTCCACAGACCTTACGGACCAGCCTCTATATAACTTCCTACACAACAACCAATGGTATCTAACGGAAGATGCATAGAGCAACTACCGTGGATCTGGACGACATATAACTCCCTACACAGAAGCCATTGGTGTCTACTGAAGACACCCATACTAAGCACTTGGAACTCATAGTTGTTACTGAGCACCCACAAATGGAAGTCGCATGCGTAACTGCCACCATGCTCATGCTAGCTTTTGCTCCACCTATTGGGTCTTCTTATTACCTCCAACATCCAGCATAGCATGCCCCTCATATCACTTCAGGCTAATATGGGGCCACCGTGTGTCCATAGAAACAATAGGGGAAATGCTGTTGGTATTGGCCCTTCATCCAAACTATCTATTTGCGCCTCTTATCCAAATCCCTTGTGATTTGGGCTTCTATTTGACCAATTACTACCATTCCTAGCATAAGTATGCCCTTATCTCACTTCAGACTAATGTGAGACACCGTTTTATCTAATAAGGAATGCTATTTGGTACAGGTCATACTTTCATCTTTACTTATTAACTTAGATAAATTATTTAAATAAGCCTTTGTTGTTGTTTTTAATTTCTATGCTTATTAATTTATTCCAGTCTTAAAATAAGCCCCATTATATTCTTTTTATTATAACCTACGTTATAATCATGCTTATTACTTAACCCAAGGTCTAAGTGCGAAAATAAGCTCTTTCAACATTTACTCTTTTTAGTTATAATTCTACGTTATAACTAAGGCAATTAATTAATCAAATTCTAATCATAACTAGGCATAATTTCAGTCTAATTGCACTTATATTACAGTCTTTATAATTTATATCTCGTAATTATAAATAGGCCAATCTCTTTAATTCAATCCAATTAACATCATAATTAGGTGTAATTTCAGTCTTAATTCCATTTTATTATAGTCTGTATAATTTACATCTTATATTCCATTATTTCTGTTTTCTTACAAGTTAATCCATATGCAAAGAAGAAGGAGGAATAAAAGAAAACTGAAAATAGAAGAAAATCCAAAATGTATGAAGAAAATGTAAATAACTTATAAATAACAGTAAATAACTAAATACTGTAAATAATTGGAAAACCTATAATTAATAGAAATAAATTAAAATTACTGAAAAGAATAGCGAAAGGAAATAGAATGAAAATAATTTTAAAAACTATGAATAAACTACCAAAAAGGCTAGTCCAAAAATCATAGTAAAACTACAACTATTGGAAATCCTATTATTTTAAATTACATAAAGAAATCTTAAAATAATTATAATCACCCACCTTCGGTCCTTAGCTCTTCCCTTTAGGTCTTCACGGATCCACTTGGGGTTGTTAAAATATTTTTATTAAAAATATTCTCTCCTTGGAAAATTATTCCTTTTAGGGTCCTTCCTAAAAAGGCGAACCCAAGCGGAGAAAATCTAGGATGAGAAAAATTGTTAGGTCTAGGGGTCTATTTATAGGTGTAGAAGTGGATCTCAAACCGTTGGATTTGGGGATTGAATAGGATGCAACCATTTCACAAACTAAATATGAGCCATAAGACGTAGAAACGGAAGGACCAGATTGAATAAAAGAGTGCAAATGACGTAATAAAATTGTACAACATGAAGAGGAAATCTACTTCGCTTCATACATTGGGCGGGTCGACTGCTAGGTCGACCTTCACCCCCTAGGTCGATCGGTCGGTCGACCTTGGTGATGGTTAGGTCGACCTAGCCCATATAATATTTTTTTTATTTCTTGTTTCATGCATAACTTCTCCATATTGACTCGGATTCTAACATTCTATATATGGAGATTGACCAAAAAAATTACCACAGACACAATTGTGCAACTCCCATGGTTCAATTATAATAATTTCACAAAGTTATTTTACTATTTAATTAATTAATGATAATTATTACGGATTAAATTTTAGGTTGTTACAGATAATGCGATAGAAAATTAATTTATCAGTAAATAGCTTTTCAATCGATATAAGTTGTTTGAGCCCTTGTGCACTTGTCTAATGATCAAATGAACACAATAGAAGCTAATTAACACACCCCCCTATTCATAAAGCTTGGAATGTTCTAGAAGCTTCTATAAGGATAAGAGATATTATCATTGGAGGGGTAAAATGGTAATTAGAATAAATGAGAAGTGACAAAAAGGAGACGTGATGAGAGGTGACTCTTCGATGGCATGAAGGGGGGTGAAGGCAAGCTTAAAGAGCAACCATTCTGAGCCTATATAAGGAGGATCATACCCTTACCTATCACTCAAAAATTCACAAAGCTAAAGTAAGAAAATCCATGTCTTCTTCTTCCTTTTCGTAGTTTCCTAATGCAAAATATTTGCAAATCAAATCTAAATCACTCCAAACTTGGAGTAAGCCTTACTAAAGTTTACAAAACATATAACCTAGTTAGATCTTGAAATTTGGAAGCCAAAATTCCCTTATCCTATTTGGCCGTGAGCATTTGATTGGTAGAGAGGGTGAAAGCAAGGTGAGACAAGGAAAGGAAGTAATGGAAAGAAGGTTGTTAGCTTAGGTTTGGACTTGGGTTCCTGGATCTTAGTAGTTTGTTTGTGATAACTTAACATTTTGATTGGAAAATGTGACATATATATGTTGATGTTGATTGTATTATTATTGCTGAACTAATATGGACATATGCGAAAACACTGATTTTGATTCTTTCTTTGAATGCAAGTGGCATATGTATGGACCTGAATGAACTTGAATGGACCTGTATGACATATAACAAAGTCTTAGAATAGAGAACATAAGTTGTAGCTATTGAATACAACTCGGAATTGAAAGTGCATCAATAGCGATAGTCGCTATAGATATAGTTGTGAATTACCATTTTTGGCATTGATTATGGAACTGTGTAGGGAGATCCTTAGAGGTTCTCACTATATTTATTATGTTAAACATACATACATACATACATACATATATATATATATATTGCTATTAAAATCTTGGATAGTAAAACATTTAGTAACATATAAAAAACAATCAAAACTTCACTTATGCAAAACTCCCCTATCTGGACTTGATTTTTGAACTTAAAAGATTTGAAAAGATATCTAAGTTTAAGTTTAATTATTTTGTTTCATTCTTTTTACAAGTGTTTATTAACTGTTATTAAATTATGTTAAATGTGGTTTGAGGTCTTTATAAATTGTTAAGAATTAACTATGAATTTTTAAAGAAGAGGTTTTTACTATAAAACATGTTCTTTTTCGAGTTTTATAAATTTACGAACTTGTTATTTTATAGCAATATTTTGGACTAATATTTTAAAACCTATTATAAGTATTTTCAAATATTTTAGAAGTATATACAAATGTTTTCAAAAGGGGGTTAAGCATAGTGGTTAAATGGTTAATTATTTGATTACTTGTTTGAAAGGTAATTTACTATGCTTAACACTAAAATCCAATGAAGTACGGCTTAACTATTTTTGAAAGTTAAATTGATGTCAAGTAGGGATGGATCAATAGAGCTCTAACCTTCCCATTTTCCAATTGACTAAGGAATGGTAAGTCGAAAAATGTTGGGGCGTGTTAATCATGTTCATTTCTTACTTGTTTATGGAAATAATTAATACTGTACTTAACACTACAAGCTGACAAAGTAGACTTATTTATTTTTGGGATTTAAGAATGAAGTGTCTAGGCAAGCTTTGATGCAACCAGCACTCTAACTTACCTGGCTTCAATCTTGGATGAGGTATAGTTAAGTTGGAATGTCAGAAATGAGTTAAGCATACAAATATTGATTTGTATAAGCAAGTGTTTTGACTAGATAATCGATTAATCAATTATTAAACTTGACCTAATATTAAATAAAGAAGTAATCGAAAGACTTCATGATTTCTTTTGAATGAGAACACCAGGGGAGTAGTACTGATATGAAACATCTCTAGCTTTCACTTACATCTAATAGAACAGAGTTGAATTAGCTGAGGATTCATCGATTGGTTTTGAAGAGTCTGGGAATGGTAATCGTTTTAATTACTGAATACCACTTCAAAACTAGTATACGAGTTTTTTTGTTTTGGAAGCGGTTGAGAAATAGAATCTATATGGAGATTCGAGATCGGTTCTAGATGCTCGAACTCATTTAGTGATTCGTGATCTGTTTGGGATATGAGAATCGATATGGATATTCAAATTCCATTCAAGTAACGAAGAATCGTATGAAAGATGCCGAACATATCCTCGACGTCGGAGATGGAAAAGACAGAGTAGGTTGTACAGCTTGGGGTTTAACTGGCCTACGTCAGGTACTTTAATTCCATATCGAGATTCTTATTGATTATTGGCCGGCGAGATTTGATGATATTTGGTTCCATATGGTTCATGTTTATGTTCGGGCATAAACCGCTTGTGTTTACCTTGTGGTATATTTTATCTAGAGACATACGGTCCTTCGAAGTTATTGTCTAATCCTTGGGCATAAGGATCCACTTCTGTTTACTAGAGGCATCTCCATGGAGAAATCCATTATGCGAACATACCTTAACAGTATTTAATGTAACCAAAATATGTTATGCGTATGACCAATGTAAGCATCATATCTATTTGATATGATTACGTCCTATACCCTAGACATTATCTATCATATTACCATATCAAACTTAATGAATGGTTGGTTGCTTTTGAGAGGAATACTATTACGGGAGTCCGTCCAGTCGCAATAATTACCATTATATGTATTCATGTATCTCAAGTTTGCTCATACCAGACTTATGTATGACGCTTCGTTTTTGTTTCCTTAAATTCCTCGCATACTCTTTTGAGTAGGCTGAGTATGATAGGTTAACTTGGACGTTTCAGAGTGTAGATGACTAGATGAAGGCTTCCATTATCTGTCTATTTCTATTATGGATGTTCTGTATTAGCTATGTATGTATCAGTGTTGTAAGGACAAGCATTTATAATTGTCTAGGATGATCATAGTGCTTAGGTTTCTAACTTTGAAATTCCTATATTTGAGTAACTCTTTGTATTGTTCTTTTAATATTATATATTTCCATTCCTACATTGGACTTTGTGCTCATGATATGGGTTTCTCACATTGGTGAATGTGTGATGAAGCTTTGTCACTTACCCGTACACATCCCTTTATAGCTTGGTTGTGGAAGTTGAGAGGTTGGCCATAAAATCAGGAATGGGGTTACTATTTGTAGTCATGCCCTAAAAAGTGGTAATAGTTACATTTGGTATCAGATCCCATGGTTGAGTGAACACCTTGGCTTTGGTTAGGTATGGCTCATCAAAGACAGGGAATGCGACACCCTAGAATGATTCGAGTGTATTATATATACAAGATTACATTTGTATTTTCTATAAACATATTCCCTTTTTAGCTTGCCATAAGAATAATTTCTTTCTCTGAAATAACTCTAGCCTTTCATATCTTAAATATATTCTAACTTGTTTAGGTTGTACATCATGAGTTCTAGAGCTATTAATGCTCAAGAAGGTAGAGGTAGAGGTGATCAGGGTAGCACCGTCATAAATGGTGGAGATCGACCACCAAGGAATGTTGCTCTGATTGAGGAACCAAGGGTGGATATGGTAGAGCAGGTCAGGCCTCTCTTCCATGATTATGAAAGGTTGGTAGGTAAGAGGTTTAGTGGTATAGAGACGATCATAGAAATTTGGACCTAGATCAAATTATGGGATCAGTTATTTGGGAATATGGAGCTTAATAATGCAATGAAGCATTGGTTGGCGTCATGACGTCGACCAACCATGGATTGGTGGAGTTCTATGACTGCCGATGTTCAAGAGAACGACTTCTGTTGGGACTAATTTAAGGTGGATTTTAAGATGAAGTTTGTCCCAAATGCTAGGAAGACTTTGTTATTTAAGAGCTTTCTCAACTGGAAGTAGGGCCAAGACAGTGGAGGAGTAAGTTAGTTGATTCACTGCCTTATCTTGATTTGGGCATGGTTTGGTAAATACACCATTAAAGAGAAACGAGATGCAAGAGAAACGAGATGCTTATTGCAGGGATACGTTTGGAATTCAAGGGTAATATGACTAATCACATATGGGGGCCTTATGTGAATTTAGTGAACATAGGGTTGAGGTTTGAGAGCTTAGCATCGAAGCCATCTATTTCTATACTAGTTAGGCACAACGACCGAATTTTTAGCCGTCAAGAGATATTTCTAGGGTAATTTTTCATAATGTGGACAGAAAGGGCAATTTACTACTAGTTGTAGGTCAAGTAAGGGAGGACGTGTGGTGAAAGCGCCATTAGCTAAGACATTTATCGCTAAGGTACTGAAAATAGAGCCACAAACGGCCAAGGCACGGTTTGCACAAAGGAGCTGATATAATTTCCATCATCTACGTTACATAGTTAGAGATTGTCCAATGCTTCGTAAGGGAGAACAACCTCGAGCTTTGCACTAGCTTCAGCACCTTCCACTTTTGCAGTTGCAAAGGGAAAGTAGGCTCAGGAAGGTATTCTATCTATTTTTGGTATTCCTATTCATGTCTTATTTGATACTGTTCTTCTCTTAGTTTAATTTATAATTGCCTTGATAAATTAAGACTGGAGCCATTCAAGGCTTTAGAATATATTTATATGTCGAAACTTATTGAGAGCTCGGCCAATCTTTGTATGATCTGTTTAGGAATTCCAATTTCTTATCTTAACCAACTATTTCCTATCAATGCATATGTTCTGGGTTTTATGGGTTTTGATGTCCTATTGGGGATGGATTGGTTGTCTCAAAATCAGGCATCTTGGATTATGAGAGATGGACCGTGGTGGTGAAGAAGGAAAATAGGGTTTATACTTTGTCTTGTGAAGAGCCTAGCTTGCTCATAACTAGTTTTATTTATTCTTTTGATGTAGTAGAGGTGATGTTAGGTTCGATCCTTATTATCTAGTAATTTTTGGATGTCTTCGAAGAGATGTTAGGTATACCACCGCATTGGGAGATAGAATTTTGCATTGATTGGTGAAAGATTCAAAGCCTATTATATTGCATGTTCGTGGACTTGCACTGAAGGAGAAGTTGGAGCTATCAAATCAGGTTAGTGATTTGTTATAGAAGGGTTTGATCTGACCAAGTCATTCGAGTTTAGGAGTGCCTATTGTCTTGGTTACAAATTTAGATGATTCCCTGAGACTATGTATAGATTATCGCGTGCTCAAAAAATGAACTGTTAGAACCAAGTTACCTTTGCTTATGATAGATGACTTGTTCGATCAGCTTAATGGAGCTCGAATGTTTTCTTAACTTAATCCTACTATACGGTTCCATCAGTTGAGGGTGTCGGAGGAGAGTGTACCCTTCCCGCATTTAGATCCAACCAATCTTATGATTGGTTAGTTATGTTATTCGGCCTAACTAATGCTTTAGCATATTTCGTAGACTCAATGAATCGAGTTTTCTGAGATGTGTCAAATAAGTTTGTTCTTGTTTTTATTAATGATATTCTGGTCTACTCCAAGATCAAGGAAGAACATTCACGCCATCTAAGAATTTTTCTAGAAACATTAAGAGAGCATGTGTTGAAGGATAAGTTCTTGAAGTGTCATTTAGTTTGTTCAGAAGTTAGGTTCTTAGATCATATTGTTTCACCGAAGGGTATTTCTGTTGATCTAGCTAAGGTTGTGGCCATTCAAGACTAGAAGAGGCCGGAAAGTACAACTAATATTAGGAGCTTTTTGGGTCTAGTAGGTTATTATAGGAGATTCATATAGGTTTTCTCGAAGCCCGCCTCTCGCTTAACAAATATAATGAAGAAAGATATCAAATTTGTGTGGACTGATAAATATGAGAAAGAATTTGTATGAATAAAGGAAAAATTGACTAGTGCTCTTGTTGTTACTGTGTCAAATGGGGATAAGGGTTTGAAGGTTTACACTGATGCATATGGAACGGGTTTAGATGCTGTGTCAATGCAGCTTGGGAAGGTTATTCAAATCCGTAGCTCAAACCGCATGAAGCGAGGTATGCAAATTATGGATTGGAATTTTTGGCAGTGGTATTTGCGTTAAATGTATCGAGGCATCATTTTCTATGTGAAAGGTTCGAGTTATATATAGACCATAAATCCTTGAAGTGTCTTTTTACATAAAAATGCGTAAACATGCGGCAGCAAAGGTGGTTGAAATTTCTTGTGGCCTACGATCTGGATAATCACACCGGGAAAAGCTAATGCAATGTGTATGTAAATATGCATATTTTTACCACCATATTTAATCTATTTAAATAAAATAAATGATCATATTAGGTATTTTAACCTGTTTTAACCAAAATCCATAATAATTCCAAATTGTCACATATTCATCTTATCTAAGGGAAAAAGTAGTCATTTTTGTACATAAATTAATTTGAGAAAATTTAGTTATAAATTTCCATTCTATTTTGTAGGAATTTGATTTCAATTACAAGCTGTTTCATGAAGAAGATATGCATGCACAAAAAGAACATAAAGGAATGAAGATAGAAATAATTCAAAGTGAAGATCATGGAGGACCCCAACTACCCACCTACGTTAATGAACAAACTAGAGGCTAATGCACATGCTTATGGAGTTTATGGCTTCATTTACACTTACGATGATTAGTAGAAGCTAATGATTACTAGGCCTCCACACTTTCTCAAGGGTTGTTTGGGTATTCTTCGAATTATGGATTAGGGCTTCATGCTTGTATAAATAAGCCTTTATGTTTCATGTAACACTCTTAGTTCCCCTTACTTAGTTTTTAGCTTAGAAAATAAAACAAAGCTCTTCTCTTTTTTTTTCCATGGCTACTTAGCCATTTTAATTCATGTATTTTTCCTTTCTTTTATGAAATGTTAATTCTCTTTTATTTACATGCTTCTTCTCTTCTAAAGCTAGTAGCGTAGTTTACATTCATGCAAAGTATATTAGTTTAATCCTTTTTAATTAGCTTCTTTTTTCCATTAGCTTTCTTTTTTCTTTCATGTTGCTAGCTACATATGTTAATCAAATGACAAATACGAGAGGCTAAACTCCTTCAATTTATGGGTAATGAAGCTCTCTAATTATGTAGCTTCAACCATTTGTTAATTCATGCTTTTTTTATGCTTAATGATGATTAATGAAGTGTTTTATTTGTTGTTCTTTCTTTGAATTTGATAGCCTATATTGTTGACACCAATAGGCTATGCTTAAACAATTACTAACATAAATGCCTCTTCATCAAAATATGATTATGGCAAAAGAAAGTGATTTGAAATTAAAATTTGATGGTCTATATTTCTAATCAATAGTTAATAGGTCATACTTAAAATATATTTCATTTTTATTTTCTTTGTCAAGTTTCATGAAAGTTAGCAAGTGATTTAAGGGATGTGTTATAGTTTGATGGCTTATGATGGCTAATCAATAGCACAAATATGCCATACTTATGATAAGCACATCAATTAAAGCACTAGTGACCATAAAAGAGAGATCATGGTTTTATATATGTTGAACTACATGATCTAGAGAGTGGATTTATTCTCTAAATTTCCACTTAACTCTTATATTTGCTTCTCTTTTGTTTTAGTAATGTAGTTAATTCTCTAACTTTCTAGCTTAACTTTCACTCGACTTTGGTTTAATTTGATTGGATAGAATTTAAAAATCAACAATTCCCTACAAATCGACCCGTACTCACCATGTGCTTCAATAGTACGTCGTGCGCTTGTGGTTATTTTAATTTGAAATTTATTAACGGTTTTCTAATTCAATAGAATATCCATCAATAAAGATAATGTCATAGCTGATGCGCTTAATATGAGATATGTAGTTATGGAAAATGTTGAGGTTCGACTCTGATTAGTTGTATCAAAGAGAATCAGCTTAGCGATCTTCATTTTTCCACAGTAGCTAAAAATATAAGCAAGAATGAGGCATCGAAGAGGTGGTCGGAATTTGCGGTGGACGGCCGTGTCATTTTGAGAACGAACTGTAGGTTATGTGTCTCAAATATTGATGGGATTAGGCAGGAAGTTCTAGTAGAGAGACACCATTCTAGGTTGATAATACATCCTGAGGCTACTAAGATGTATCAATATAGGAAGTGGACGTTCTGGTGGGAGGGCATGAAGAATGATGTTTCTATCATTGTAAAAAGGTGTGCTAATTTCCAACAGGTGAAATGTAGTTATAAGAAGACGACTGGATTGCTTTAGCCGCTTGAGACTCCTAAGTGAAAATGGAAGCAGACTTCCATGGATTCATCAATGAATTGCTTAGGTTGAGCAGTGATAACGAAGGTGTGTGGGTTATTGTGGATGGATTGACCAAGAGCGTGCACGCCTTACTTGTTAAGATACAAGAACAACTTCTAGTTTAGGTAGTTTATATGTTAAGGAAATCGTCAGATTGCACGATGTTACTTGTGATATCATGAGTGATAGAGATCCGATATCCACAAGCCAATTTTAGAAGGTTTTGCATCAAACCTTAGGGAAAAAGCTCAGTATGAGCGCCGCTTACCATCTACAGATAGATGAGAAAATGAAAAGGGTGAACCAAGTATTGGAGGACATTCTTAGAGCATACATTTTAGATTTTAGGGGTTCATCAGAAGAACACATATCAATTGTTGAGTTTTCATACAACAACAATTACCAGGTGTGCACCAAAAATGGTCACAAACGCCCAAAAATAGTTTTTGTAGAGAAGTAAATGAAGAAAAGTATTAAAATGAGTAAATAAATAAGTAAGGTATAGGGAATAAGTAGTAATCAGAGATATAGAGGTTTACAGTGGTTCGGTGTTGTGTGCCTACATCCACTTTGAAGATTATTATTTATTACTCTATTCAAAATTTGATTACAATAGTAGCACTTGATTACATTGGAGTCTGGAGTAACAAGCAGCGCAAAGATCCTCAAAATGAAGCAATAGGCTTATATTTATAGAATGAGATAACGACATATTTCACTAAAATTTCAGGAGAAGGCTCTCCAGGCCTATAGGTGCCTACCATAACGATCGGTGGTCATAATTCATTGTTTTGGAATGATCTACATAAATCATACCAATCGTTATTTTTGCTTCTGATTGCCATGCGATTATTTATGGTGGGCTCCACATGCCTTTAGACCTTACTCCTAAAACATGGTGTCATTCTGAGTTGTAGATTGTAAGATATCCACCGATCTTTGTGGAATATGGCACCTTGGCGATCTTATACTGATCGTTCGGAACGATCAATAGTGAATGATTGGCGAAAATGTAATTTGGTATGTTAAGTCCTATGATTATTATTGTGGGCTCAACTCTTCAATATATTGATGCTTTGAAAGTTCCAAGTGAATGGGCCATATGGATTTGGATATATCGATCGATCTTCGTTAATTTGTGCTATTTTATGGATCATTTTCGACAGATCCATATAAATCCTTACTTTGTCTGTAACTCGAGCATATGAACTCCAATTGACTCAAAATTTGAAATGTAGTTTTACGAGGCTGTGCCTATCGCTCCATATTGATTGCACCTCGATTGGGTTTCGGCTTGAATCTGCTCAACCATTGTCCATTGTATTGTACAAAGCTGATTCCCAAGGTTAGTGACCATCCATTTCTAGCCAAGTTGATGATATCACATCCTCTTAAAAGACAAGATAGCAATTTCCCCTCGAAGCATGTCTTTTTACGAGCATGATGTTCTTTGAAAAGTTGAACACTTCAATCGTCGAAAAAGGATTCCATTTAGTTCATTGAACTGTCGTTATCCTTTTGTGAGTTGCTTTCTTATTGAGAGTGGTAATTCCCTTGCTCATCATAGCGATTGGTTGGTTTACAATAGTGTAAATATGGGATCACAACTTGTTAATGATCATCTATTTTGGCATTGGTGTTTTCTAAGCTTCAGCAGTCTGATTTCAACTTTTCTTTAGTCGATTTCAGATGAACATCCAATTTTTATTGATTTCAAGAAATTGAATTTTGAAATGTGTAATAGCATGTATACTTCTTGTACCTGAACCTCGATTACGGTTGTACGTTTACAGGTTATTGTCATGTTTTAAATTTTTATAAACAATATCTATTAATTGTTATCTCCATTTTTCGTAAAAACTGTCATCATCAATCATTGCTCCTTCTCTCCTCTCTTTTTCTCTATTTTTTAAATGATTTATGCCAATCGTTAGTGCATGCAGAGGAATTTTGGATCATTTTGGGTGGTGGAACGATCGGTAGGAATTCTAGTTTGAACGACTGGTGTGTGCCCTTTCCATAAAATCTTTCATACCTAACTGTTATCCCGCCTTTTGGCAAGGCCGAGATACCAAGAAACTAACCAGAAAGAAATAGGATCATACATCTTTAGCTTTGAATGATTATTGGGCAACTACAAATATCGATGAATTTTATCCGAGTTCGGATCGGGCTACAATTGATAAGACACGTCAAGCAAAGCTGTAGAAACCAACGTTTCAAATTTCGGGGAAATCCGAGTTCGTATACTCAAGATGTCGCAAAAAGAAAATAAGAAGGGTAGGCCTTATTTCGAATCCATACGAGATACCTAGGCTCGAATCGATCAGAGTTCGAATCCATCAAGGCACGCATAGCTTCGAATCCATCAGAGTGCTCCTGTCTTCGAATCCATCAAGCGAGAGTTCTTCGAATCCAACATACTGAAGCAACTTCGAATCGATCTGCAGTAGCCAACAACGATCGATCCGAACAAGTGCCAACATCATCGATTCGAAAGAAGATAACCCTCGAATCCAACACATCGAATCCATCAAGTTGTAGCAGCTGAAACCAAGGACTCGACCCTATCGATTCGAAGAACATGGATTCGAAGCACGCATATCAACTAAAAATGCAATCTTGAATCGATCATAACTTGAGATCTACAAGTCCAATTGCTATGAAATTTTCACAGGAGCTTGCACGTACATAGAAGAATGTCCATGCCAAGTTTCATCACTATTGGACACTTTTTTGATCGATTCGAACCAAGGGCCGAATCGACCCAAAAGTGGGCCCAGATCTCCAGAATTCGGCCATGTAGGCCCCCCACACGTGCCAGAAGTGGTCTTCCCAAATTTTAGGACAAATATCAGCCTCCAGTACCTATAAATAGAGCCCCTGGTCATTCAGAAAGGGGATCGGAGAATTGTGAAGAAAAAACACGATTAGACGCTGCCAGAATTGCTTCAGAGCACCACCACTGCCTTTGATTTTTAATTTTGGCTTGCTACTTGCTGTACTTTGACATCAAAAAGTTGTATTCTCCGAATATCAAGCAATAAAGTAACAAAACTTCATAGTGGACGTAGGCAAAACGCCGAACCACTCTAAATCGTTGTCTCTTGTGCAATTTACTTCCTGCTATTTGGAGTTTTTGTTAGATAATCCACGTTTTAATTTACTTTCTTCATTTATTATCTCTTCAAAAACTTCCGACGAGTGTTGTGCCCAATTTTGACACAAACACTTTGGTGCTTTCACCGAGAAAAAACCCAGTTTTTTTTCTCCTGCTCCTTGGATCTATCTTCGATACCGGATTGCATAAATCTAAGAGAGAGATCCAGACCTCATATTCAAATTCCTTCCATTCTACTCAGATTTGTTAAAAGTCTAAGAAAGAATTCAACGTTTCAAAATGGTGAGTACAAGAACCACTTCTAACATTGGTGATCAGGAAGGTCGGGATAGGCAAAATCACACACAGCTACAATCCGCTAACCAAGATGCTGTTGGACATACGGATCAGTCAGGTCCGGTCACGAGGCAAGAGTTCCAAGCGCTACTCCAAGAATTAACCCAAAGTAGACAACAGCTAACTGAGCAATTGCACGCTAATGCTGAGTTGACCAATCAACTAAATCGCCAAAAGCGAAGAAGATCCAGAAGGGATCAAGCTCCTCGTTCTTCCACCGAAAGCTCCGCTTCCTCTGATTACAATACCAGATCTATCTATCCCAGGCTAGACGGAAATCATACGCAAGCCGCTGACTGTCAACAGGCAGTAACCGTTGGGCAAATAAGGGTTGGCCCATCTACCAGCTTCCATACTGAACCCTCCTCCCGAGGAGGAACTATTCCTCAATACACTGCAGACGATCGAGCTGCTACAGCCGCTGCAGTTGACATAGGAGTTGATGCTCGAGATCACTCCAATCAAAATTATCATCAGCAGGGACAGGCTCCAGAGCCATATGTCCCAGAAGACATCGAGCCAAGAAGGCGAGATGAGGATCGTCGACAGCGCCCGATCCCACCTCGCACTATGGAACCCGACCATACTTTGGCTCACCACCCACAGAATTTTCCAATACCAGATTTCTCAGCCATGGTACGACGAATGATTCGCGAGAGTCAAGGCCTAACAAATGACGATTTTGGGATCTCCCGGAGTCATACCCCATTTACCGATGACATATTATACGCTGAACCTCCTCGGCGATTCAGAATGCCAACCCTTCCCATGTATTAAGGAAATTCCGACCAAAATCAACATATTCTAAAATATGAATGGTCGATGACTGCTGCAAGAGCTGATGACGCAGTAAAGTGCCGCAGTTTTCCTATTTCCTTAGGGGGAATTGCGACAATGTGGTTCACCCGATTACCGCCACGATCTATTTCTTCGTTTGACCAGTTAGCTACTAAATTTGTTGAACAATTTCGCATGCATATTGCCCGACCTAAAGATGTTAATACCCTATCAAGTGTCACTCAAGCTCCCGGAGAAACACTTAGACGATATTTGGAGAGATTCAATGCAGCATGCGTAGAGATCACCAACCCCAATGATAATTCCATTCTAATGGCTTTGACCGAAGCAATCGACCCTGATTCCGAGTTCGGAAATTGGTTAGCCGGAAAACCTCCCGCATCGTTGGACCGTTTCTATTCCAAAGCTGCTCAATTCTTGAGGCGAGAGGATGTGAAACAGTCTAGGAAGCAGGACGATGCAAGGCCCAGCAGTGAAGGGATTCAGATTAATGTTGCGGTTAAACAATCTGGAGAAAATTCGGGAAAAGTCGAATTGAATATCCAAAATAAACAGTCCCAGCGATCAAGAAACGGTGATAACCGAAGCAAGAAGCAAGATCGGAATCATGGTCCGAGACGTAGGGCCGCAATGTTTGACAGTTATACACCGCTTAACACGTCACTGGAAAACGTATACTTACAGACTTGTAATACTATGCAATACAAGAAGCCTGCTCCGAAGCCTTCATCGGAGAAGCAAATTCAGACAGGGAAGTTCTGTAGGTTTCATGAAAGTTATGGGCATAATACCAATGAGTGTAGACATTTGCAAGACCTCATTGAAAAGTTGATCAGAGAAAGAAAGTTGGACCAGTTTGTTCGGGCGCCGTAGTCTGGTGGAGCAGGCCCATCTAATCAAAATCGAACGCAGAATCAGGAAAGACAAGGTGAACCTGCTCGTACGGGCGGAAGGTTGGTTATCAATACAATAAGTGGTGGTCCTCATCCGGCAGACAGAAGTTGGAGAGAAATGGAGTCATATGCTAGCTCAATCAGGCATGTAGACTTTGAATGCTATAGAAACTCGGAAGACGGAACACCGGCTAAACAACAAAAGACAATGGAGGATGAAATCGTGTTTAGAAATCGAGATGCCGATAAAGTCGAAGCTCCCATAATTGACCCATTGGTTATATCCGCTCAAGTTGGTCCTGCTTGGATGAAGAGGATCTTGGTAGACAGCGGAAGTTCCGTAAATATATTATTTAAAAGAGCATATGATTTAATGAAAATGGAAGCTAAGGACTTAAAGCCTTGTCAATCATGAGTCCACGGCTTCAATGGGAGTGCAACAATACCAACTGGAATAGTTGAATTGCCAGTAGAGTTGGGAGCGGGAGAATGCCGAAGAGTTTGGATGTTGCAATTTGTTGTCTTAGATATTCCTTCCCCGTACAATGCTTTTTTGGGCCGATCGGCCCTTGCCGAATTTAGGGCTGCTATTGCCCCATGGTGTTTAACTCTGAAGTTCCCTACTGACCACGGAATAAGAGTTGTACAAGGAGATCAGGCTGCTGGAAGAGCCTGTTATGTTGCTGAGCTGCGGAAGGCGCAGCAGAAAGTGAAAGGAAAAGGCGTAGAGGAATCTCTCTGCGTCCGTTTTACCGACGATTGACAATTAGCACCTAGGCTCCAGCCTGGGCACCACAACCATTTCCAAAAGGATCTTGATCCAAGGGACAATGACAATAAATAAGAATCTACGGAAAGTCAGGCTTCTTTGGCCGAGCTAACCATTGATGTCCCGATTGACGATGATCACGATGACTCGAGAATGTTGAAGATTGGGTCTCAGCTTAATCAAAAGACACAACTGGAATTGGTTGATTTTCTCCGGGCGAATCTTGACGTGTTCGCCTGGACGCATTCTGATATGTGTGGAATCTCACCTGACATCGCGAGCCACACCTTGAACATTGACCCGCGGTATATCCCGGTCAAGCAAAAAAGACGTGGTATGGATCCAGAGAGATCTGCCGCCCTGAGAGAAGAGGTCGACAAGTTAAAATCAAATTGGTTTATTAGAGACGCTTTATACCCAGAGTGGGTGTCCAATCCCGTACTTGTCCGAAAACCAAACAGGAAATGGAGAACGTGTGTCGATTACTCTGACCTGAATAAAGCCTGCCCAAAAGACAGCTTTCCACTCCCCCGGATCGATCAACTGGTAGATTCAACCGCCGGACAAGAATTGTTATCCTTCATGGATACTTACTCAGGTTACAACCAGATACCCATGCATGTACCGGATCAAGAACACACAAGCTTCGTAACCGACTTGGGGTTGTACTGCTACAAAGTCATGCCTTTTGGATTAAAGAATGCTGGCGCGACCTATCAATGCTTAGTCAACCGAATGTTTGCCAATCAGATTGGAAAGACTATGGAGATCTATGTAGATGACATGTTGGTGAAGTCACGGTACTCTGGTGATCATGTCAAGGACTTGGAGTCGATGTTCGACATCCTCCGGAAATACGGAATGAAGCTTAATCCACTAAAGTGTCATTTCGGAGTCACATTCGAAAAACTCCTTGGGTTCATTGTCAATGCCCGAGGAATAGAGGCCAACCCCGAAAAGATCTGGGCTATCAGAAATCTCCAAACTCCAAAAACCGTAAAACAAGTTCAGAGTCTTAATGGAAAAGTCGCAGCACTGAGCAGGTTTATCTCGAAATCAACCGACAAATGCATTCCCTTTTTTGATTTGATTCGAAAGGGGAAACGAAATTTCGAATGGACTACAGAATGTGAGGGAGCATTTCAATCGCTAATTCAACATCTTTCCGTACCACCAATCTTATCAAAGCCTATAGATCATGAGCAGTTATATCTTTACCTGGCAGTATCAGAGAATGCAATCAGTGCTGCATTAATTCGGGAGGAAGACCAAGTGCAAAAGATGGTCTACTACGTGAGTAAGCGATTAACCGGAGCCGAGAGAAATTATCCAAAGCTTGAAAAGTTGGCATATTGCCTAGTCATTGCCTCGAGGAAGCTTCATCCATATTTTCAGGCTCATCCTATTACTGTGTACACCGACTAGCTGTTACGACAGGTCCTTACGCGGCCTGAGACGTCTGGTAGGTTGTTGAAATGGAACATCGAACTGAGTCAATTCGACATCACTTGTACTCCAAGGAGAGCCATTCACGGCCAAGTCCTAGCAGATTTTATAGCCGAATTCACCATCCCTGAAGACTTGCCCGAGACCAGCAAACCTCCCAAATACCTCTGGAAGTTGTACACCGATGGTGCGTCAAACGATCGGTGCTCAGGAGATGGGGTAGTGCTTGAAACCCCCGAAGGACGATCCATATGTTATGCTTTAAAGTTCGAGTTCCGTGCAACCAACAACGAAGCTGAGTACGAAGCCCAACTTACCGGGCTAAAGCTTGCCCGTGATCTGAAAATCGTTGCCGTAGAGATCTACTGTGATTCCCAGTTGGTAGTATACCAAGTTCGAGGAGAATATCAGGCCAAAGTCCGAAGATTAACTGCTTATCTGACTCGGGTTATGGAGATTCTTAACCAATTCGATTACTATGCCATTTTTTACATACCCCGAGAGCACAATCAAAAGGCTGATTCATTGGCAAAGTTAGCAAGTACGGGAGAGGCTCAACAGTTGGGGGCTGTTCCGATCGAAACCCTATCCTCTCCGAGCATTGATCAAAGTGAGACTGATTTCACGTTTGAAGCTACCTCCAGTAAGGAGTCATGGCTGACCACTTATCGAGATTATATCGAACATGGTGTATTGCCTGAGCGTTGAAGCGAAAAAAGACGAGTTCTACGAAAGGCCTCACGATTTGTTATTCAAAATGGAATCATGTACCGAAGAGGATACTCTATCCCTCTCCTCCGGTGTATCGCGCACGAGGAAGTCAAACAAGTGCTACACGATGTACACGAAGAAGAATGTGGCGATCACACTGGGGGGCAAGCGCTCGCAAAGAAAATACTTCGATATGGGTATTATTGGCCTACTGTTAATCGCTATGCTGCAGACTATGCTAGGAAGTGTGACAAATGTCAGAAACACGCTCGGATTCCTAGAGCTCCTCCTACTGAAATAACCCAAATGGTCAGTCCTTGGCCATTCGCGATATGGGGAATAGACATCATCTGCACATTGCCTCTGGACAAAGGTGGCGCGAAGTACGCCTTCATCGCAGTTGATTATTTCACCAAATGGGCTGAAGCTTAACCCCTTGCAACAATTACAACAAAGAAAGTAATCAACTTTGTAGTACATAACATCATCTGCCATTTTGGTCTCGCACATACTATCATCACCGATAACGGAACTCAATTCGACAGTGCTGAATTCAAGAATTTTTGTCAACGATTCCACATCCATAAGAAATTCTCTGCAGTAGCGCACCCTCAAGCAAATGGTCAGGTTGAAGCTGTTAATAAAGTTATCAAGTCCATTCTAAAGAAGCGACTGGAAAAAGCCGGGGGCAAATGGGTCGACGAGCTTCCTATGGCACTATGGGCCTATCGAACGACTCATAAAACTCCAACCGGTCATACCCCGTTTTCTCTATCTTATGGTTCTGAAGCCGTCATTCCGGTCGAAATGGAAGTACATTCTCATCGTGTAACATATTATGATCCGAAAACAAATGCCATACTACTTGCTGAATCTTTGGATTTACTCGATGAGAAGCGCGAAGAGGCTGATTTGAGGGCGGCCGCATATCGAAATCGAGTCGCCCGTCTGTACAATGCCAAGGTCCGTCTGCGAACCTTCAAACTCGGCGATCTTGTACTCAAAAGGGTTTACCCGGTCCCTTCACACATGAAGCCAAATTGGGAAGGGCCGTATGTAATTTCACAAAAGCTCAGAGATGGCACGTTCAAATTATCGACAGTTGATGGTCTTACTTTGCCGAGAGCTTGGAATAGCGAAAGTCTTCGTCGCTACTACATATAAAAAAAACTATACTTATTATTTTCTGTCAATTTATTCCTTTTCATTTTATTCTAACATTTCGAGATTTAAATTTGTAATAAGGCAACTGACTTTGCCATATTTTCTCGTTTCAGCAATAAAATGCCATCTCTTCGAGCCAAAGCTGTGATTTACTAAATATGACATACAATATCACAATGCACGGAGACCTAAGTTCCATCACGCGGTGGGATTTATTCAAATAGGGAGTGACTGTGATACAACCGGCCACTCGCTAAGTGAAACCCGAGCTCGGGGGCAGAACACTACATCAAGATTCACAGGGATTGATACACGACAATCCCTCCTCCTACCCCAAATTCCCAGAGTGTGAATTGGGGTATAAACTTTAACTTTCGGTTCCCGGAGTGTGAACCGGAGTATAAACCCATCGCTCCCAGAGTGTGAGCTAACTCCAACTACCCGGAGTGTGAATTGGAGTATAAACATTCAACAATTCGTTCCCAGAGCGTGAACGGACTCCAACTTCCCAGAGTGTGAATTGGAAACAATTCGTTCCCAGAGCGTGAGCGGACTCCAACTTCCCAGAGTGTGAATTGGAGTATAAACATTCAACAATTCGTTCCCAGAGCGTGAGCGGACTCCAACTTTCCAGAGTGTGAATCGGAGTATAAATATTCAACAATTCGTTCCCAGAGCGTGAACGGACTCCAACTTCCCAGAGTGTTAATTGGAGTATAAACATCAAATCCATCGTCCCCAGAGTGTAAACAAATTCCTAAAAAGCCCAAATAGGTGTGACTGACCATCAATCGGCTAACTCCAAGTCCCCAAAGCATGAATTGTAGTATAAACATCAATTCCAGGTTCCCGGAGCACGAGCCATACTACAAACATCGATAACTCCCAAACTCCCGTGGTGCGAATCAAGTTATCCATTACAAATTATCCTAAGTCCCCAGAATGTGGACATGTACTCAGAGTTTACAAAAATGCACTCAACCACCAAAACACAAATGTTATTCCCCAAGACTAGGGAGCAAAAAAAAAATAAAGAAAAGAAAAAAAAGCTAAGTGTTAATCGCAAATCAAAGTGATACAATATCCGAAGTCCGATTATTCATCGATTACGAATTGCGACTAAGATTCGTAAACTTGGCAAATAAAAACAAACTCTACTTGACGGTGAAAACACCACAAGTACACCGAACTGTTAACTATAGATTATGTTCAGTCCCCGAAGTATGGACATGTATACAAGGCTTATAGCATATGTGGGCATAAGATAATCAATGCAATACTTAAGCAAATAAGAAAAGAGTTGTTTTCTATTTTATTAACAAACGAAAAAAGAGTTTGATTACATGATAAAACCAAAAACAACTCATAAAGTGGGTGCCGAATCCACACTCATACACGGCCTACAAAAAGAGAAGTAAAAAGAAGTTCCACTTCGCAACTGCATGACAAGACGAGAAGTTCATTCCTTCTTCTTCCGGTGTCTCTTCTTTGGAGTTGAGCCGCTAGACCCGCTACCCGGCTTCTTACGAGATTTCTTGTCCTTCTTTGGAGCATCCACAGGGTCTGGCATGATATCTACGTCTTCCTCAGAGCTGGAAGGGACAGAGATCCTTTTTAGAGGGCGAACCGAAGGCGGAGGAGCCGTAACAGGTGGCGAAGCTTCGACGCTAGAAGTTATAACAGTGCTGGTGAGAGAAGTAACCATTGAAGGAGTTAAGCTTGGCGGAACACCTCCGGAACCACCAGCCGTCTTCACCGCAGCCATTTCAGCGCTTATCTCAGTAAGGATTTCTTCTTCTCGGGAAGATCGAGCGGCGCTGGAAACACTGACGGTCGGCATAAACGAGCTGAAAGTAGGGGCAACTCCACCCATTGCAAAGGAAGGATCGGTAAAGGGTTCACAGGGTTTCTTAAGAAGCTCCTCAATCATCTGAACATCAAAAGATATTGAACTCCCCTCTCCCATCTCTCCGGCTACGGCAGCAATTGTGATAGCCTCAGTAACGACGGCTCCTTGCATTGGCTGCGAAGTTTGTGGTATTGGAAGAGCTGGCGCATCACTTTCCGTCACTGGTTAAAAAGAAAAAAGGATAATTAGTCAAATAATCGGCCCCAAGTTCAACATTCTAAAAACACTTAAGCAACATTTAGAATACCTTCTTTGCCTTGGCTCGGTGATGGGACGAGCTCTGAAACGGTAGTTGTACCGAGAGGCAGTTCCGGTCGGTCCGGGTTATAAGCAGGGACAACATGTGGACCGACGATAGTGGTGACTTCAGACGAGGTTGGGGCATCAACTGAAACATTCTCACCGAAATGTGCGGCTCCAGAACCTTCACCAGTCTCTACATGATGAAACCCAAGTCTCTCTCTCTCAGCGGAGATCAACGCATCATGGAGGAGTTTCCTTTCCTCTTCACTCAACAAGCGAGATTCAAGTTCAAATTCGTCTATGGCGCCTTAAGGGAGAGATGCTCTTTTATTCGCCACCAATTTTTTCCAAGCACTGAGTAGAAGCGTAGAATAATCTCCGAGCCACGAGAGATTCCTGTGCTCAAGTACATTAGCATTATAAGTGTCGAGAAGATCGTCAAACTCAGCTTCTACTCTGAATATCTCCGCTTGAACTCTCCCTTCTACCTCTGCTTCCACTGCTTCAACCTTAGCAACCGCCGCGTCTCGCTCAGCTCGGAGAGACACAGCTTGCTCGTACGCTTCCTGGGCGGCCGCATTAGCGTCATCTTTTTCCTTGTTTAAACTGGCGAATTTAGCTTTTAACTCCTCAAGTTCCCTGACCGCCGCATCTCGCTCGGCCTCAACGTTTTTGTACCGATGGCCTAAATCCTCAACTAAAGTACAATGCGCTTGTTGCATTTTTGCCATCTCAGCTAGTGTCTCGTCGACCTTCTGTAGCGACTCTAGTTCAGCCTTGCGAGAAGATTCCGTTTCAGATTGAAGTACGTCAACAATACGGTTCTTCTGAGCCAAGTCTGCTTCCAAGTTCTCAATAACTTTGGCTCGTTCGAAGGCTACTTTCGAGGCTTTAACAGCCGCCCTGTACCATTCTTTATACTGAGCATAAAAATCCCGGGTATAGCTGAGGGCGGTGTGCAAGGCCTCTTCGGGAATTCTTTTAAGATTGGGTTGAAAGATATAGGCGTCAAAGTATATTTCTGGAAAGTCTTTTTTCAACTGAGCAATTCTAATAGCCCCTTCACCAGACGGTTCAAGAGGTGCCTCCTCCACGGTTACGATCGTGGCTGTATCGGTCCTTGAACGATGTGGACCGGGTTTAGAAATTTGTTGAGATGGTTGTTGCCGCGAAGTTTCGACTGCAGGTGCTTGGCCCCTGGATGACGGAGGAGAACGAGAGGGTGAACGATACCTTCGGTCCCTATCAGAATGCTCCTGGCTGGAATAATATCGGGAATGGTCCCTATCACGATGCTCCTGCTCATAATACCTCCGCTCACGATCTCGATCAGAATCCCTGCGGCGAGACTCATAGAAGGATGAAGAATGGTGTACTCGCCGAAGTTTATCAAGTGTAGAAGGACGATTCGACATGGCACCTGTAAAAAAGGAACAATTCGATTAAGCACCAAGAAAAAACATTGCAATGCGTGTGGAAGTCGTGAAGTGTTGTGAAAAGTGTATAAATGCGCAAACCCCCCGACCAACCAGAAGATTCGATTACACTAACGGGTAAAGATTCGCTTATATCAAGCGCTCCTCGGAGCTCTTCCAACCCGGACCCGTGGTGGAGAGATACGTAGTCCGGAATGGGAATATCGTCCAACCCTGTGAAAAGGTCTCCGGACTGACAAGGAGAGGCGCTGGAAACAGTAACCCCAGGTTGGGAACGGGTTACGACTACAGACTTCCATCTCTTAAACTTAGGTACAGCAGCCTTGCCTTTCTGACCCTCTTCTATTCGGGAAAGGTCGGCTGCTATATCAGTGTATGTGGGCGTTCTTTCATCATCGCTCATTTCTCTTATTACAACGCCAGGTTTTCTCTTTGCCACTTTCTTCTTCTTCCTCGAGGCCGATTTCGCCAAACCTTCAATCACAATGCTCTGGCCCATCTCAATCAAACCCAATGTCCTTAAGTTATCATCAGTCAATAGCAAATCTATGTGCCTTAAGTCATGGGGAACCCTCTGCAAGCTTTGAACGACACCCCTATAATGCCCAACAGTAGGTCTCGAAATGATGGCTGCAAGAGTGGAAGAGTATTAGTGTAAAGTATTAAAAGTGACCATTCAATAACGAATTATGATGCTTACGTCTGGATAACCATCTCCTGGCAAACCCTGGGGACATCGAACAAAAAACCACTCGTTCTTGAAATAACTAAGCCTGGTCCAGGCCCCAGTCACGACCTGACAGTTCCTGACCGCCTCCGGAAAAGTGAAAGACGGGCTATCACCCCTACTCTTAAAGTTGAAAATGTTCCTGATCTCGTTAGGTCTTGGCGGGCGAAAAAGGCAATCCATAAATATGACGAAGACACTGTTTAGTAGTGCATGCCTGTTGGGATGAAGATGTGAAGGAGCGATTCCTAAATACGACAGCATCTCTCTGATATATTGGTTAAAAGGAGGAAGAGATCCAGCCGCACAGGCATGGCGGTAGAAGGCAGTATATCCTTCAGGAGGGTTGTGTGGTCTATCACTAGCACTGGGTAATAAAACATCGTCCATAGATATGTTGTGTTTCGAACATATCCGGCCCAACAGAGACTCTGAGATATTGGATTGAACAGAATCAACCGGATCTTCGATAAATATGGCCTCCGGCAATTCATCAGGGGCCGGATCTACAACTTCAGGAGGGATGTCCGGAATCTCAAGCGTTGGAAGGGGCGAGCTTTGTGCTTCTTGTTGTTGAGAACTCGAAGACTCCATAATTAACTAACTCACCAGAAAGCGGCGTTAAAAACGTAAAAATCCCATGCATTCCCGCGGTGCAAAGTGTATGAGTATGTTGTGCAATGCAAGTACTAAGCAAAAAATTTAAGCAGATTTTACAAGATGAAACGGGTGTCCGAACGACGAAACTTTGGAATTTGAGAATGAAAACGACCGTCATCGCTGACCGTCACTTTCACGCCACCCAGAAGCTATTGGCCAATTCAAGTAATAAATTCGTTATATTTTGTTTTGTTTAAATCATGGTGCCATCAACGAGCTTCAACAGAGAGGTCAAGTTAAATTCGATTATGCAAGGCCGAAGCTCGTCGGGGTCAAGTATGCTAAAGTTCATTAAAACTCGACAAAAGTTCAAACTTGAAATTGGTCATAGCTCAGAAGTTGGAGCCAATCAGAGAATCAGAAGTCTCAGATGTTTGAACGTTCGAATCGATCAACTCGAATCGATACGAGTCGAATCGAAGACGTTCGAATCCATGCACCTCGAATCCAAGAAGGTCGACTCGATGCAGCTTTAGGGTGGAGAAGTACTTCGAATCCATGAGCTATGCATAACTTCGAATCGATCCACACTGAGCACCTTCGAATCGATCGGGGTATTATCACCTCGAATCGATCGGCACGGTCCTTCGAATCCATCGGTTCGAAATCTCGCAATCTTGATCGATTCGAACTACCTATTCCTACATCGATTCAAAGTCTCGCCTTCTTGATTGGTTCGAACTACTTATGCCCTAATCGATGCGAAGCAAGGAAGGAAGATGACATCCAACATTGCCTACACTTCTCCCTGATAACACTCAGAATCAATACGACTTGAATGGTTTTGATCCCCAGATCCATCGAGTCAACCCATTTCAGATCTCACTATCACTCATGGTTTTCGAAAGAAAAGATTGAAATCGATGTCAAATTTTCAGTTTTCATCGTTCTATACTCGGATCGATCCCTTAACTTACCTGATTGGATTCGATTACAGGTAGAAACTTGGAAAAATTGCATCGATTCGTGTAGAATGCAGTTGTATCTGGCGTTGGAGGATCGATTTGGAGTTATAACTACAGTAAAAAGTGAAAAGTAAGAAGTTAAAAATGAAGACGGCCTTGGATATTTATATGGGTTCCACAGAAAACGCGTGGCTCTTCGACTCCCGGTTGTGTTTACTTCCTACCGCCGGTCACTAGCCAAACCCCATCGATTCGAACAAACGCTCGATAACCCATTGCGCTCGAATCCATCACAGTGTAAAGTCGTTATTTCGAATCCATCACATGGCCGAATCCATACTCCACTTCGAATCCATTACCTCCCAATCTTTTACACAATCGAATCCATCCCAGTTTAATCGATGTGAGGCACCATCGATTCGATGAAACACTGAGCAAAGGTAAGACCATTGATTCGAAAATACATGACTTCGAATCCATCAAGACAGCATCGATTCGAAGCACTTGAATGAGGACTGAGTTGAAAAATCCTATCGATTCGAACATCCTATTCCATAACCAGTGATTCCATCGATTCGAAACCCTATCGGTTCGAACAAGCATGCTTCGAATCCATTTAGCACCGTCGATGAGAATGAATACAACACTTCGATATGAAAAATTAACTGGTCTACCTTTTACACCGATTCAGGAGAGGATCGATACAAAAGGATGATCATAGATGGCTATAACAACAATACGTTATCCCTAATCCCAAATCGGTTCAGGAGAGGGCCGATGCAGAATTCAATAACAAACCAAACTAGCAACAACTTGCGATCACGCAAAGTTAACCAAAGTCAAGGTGATACACGTATACGCATATGTTTGACTAATATTTGATCTTTATCATTCACAGGGATCGGATATCCATCTTGTCATGGTCTCAACGACGAACAACCGATCACAATCATACGACAGTTGATAACAGCAATAAAGAATACAGCTTTCAGCAGAGCATGTCCTAATTGTCCGGCGTTAGATTTTGGCTTTTCAAAGCACGTCATGTTTACACAAGACGTACTTTGGGGGGCAAATGTTATCCCGCCTTTTGGCAAGGCCGGGATACCAAGGAACTAACTAGAAAGAAACAGGATCATATATCTTTAGCTTTGAATGATTGTTGGGCAACTACAAATATCGATGAATTTTATCCGAGTCCAGACCGGGCTACAATTGATAAGACACATCAAGCAAAGCTGTAGAAACCAACGTTCCAAATTTCGGGGAAATCCGAGTTCGTATACTCAAGATGTCACAAAAAGAAAATAAGAAGGGTAGGGCTTATTTCGAATCCATACGAGATACCTAGGCTCGAATCGATCAGAGTTCGAATCCATCAAGGCACGCATAGCTTCGAATCCATCAGAGTGCTCCTGTCTTCGAATCCATCAAGCGAGAGTTCTTCGAATCCAACATACTGAAGCAACTTCGAATCGATCTGCAGTAGCCAACAACGATCGATCCGAACAAGTGCCAACATCATCGATTCGAAAGAAGATAACCCTCGAATCCAACACATCGAATCCATCAAGTTATAGCAGCTGAAACCAAGGATTCGACCCTATCGATTCGAAGAATATGGATTCGAAGCACGCATATCAACTAAAAATGCAATCTTGAATCGATCATAACTTGAGATGTACAAGTCCAAATGCTATGAAATTTTCACAGGAGCTTGCACGTACATAAAAGAATGTCCATGCCAAGTTTCATCACGATTGGACACTTTTTTGATCGATTCGAACCAAAGGTCGAATCGACCCAAAAGTGGGCCCGGATCTCCAGAATTCGGCCATGTGGGCCCCCCACACGTGCTAGAAGTGGTCTTCCCGAATTTTAGGAGAAATATCAGCCTCCAGCACCTATAAATAGAGCCCCTGGTCATTCAGAAAGGGGATCGGAGAATTGTGAAGAAAAAACACGACTAGACGCTGCCAGAATTGCTTCAGAGCACCACCACTGCCTTTGATTTTTAATTTTGGCTTGCTACTTGCTGTACTTTGACATCAAAAAGTTGTATTCTCCGAATATCAAGCAATAAAGTAACAAAACTTCATAGTGGACGTAGGCAAAACGCCGAACCACTCTAAATCGTTGTCTCTTGTGCAATTTACTTCCTGCTATTTGGAGTTTTTGTTAGATAATCCACGTTTTAATTTACTTTCTTCATTTATTATCTCTTCAAAAACTTCCGACCAGTGTTGTGCCCAATTTTGACACAAACACTAACCTTTTTATTGTCCGATCATTTCTGGGCTTGCAGAATTTTGGATCGTTTAAAATGATCGGTGCAATTTTCTAGGCCATAAAGGATTGGACTGTCTATTCGTATAAAAGCATTCCACTTAGCAACTTTCATTCCCACTTCTCATTTTCTTATCATTCCCTCTTTTATCCAAAAAAGAAAGAAATGAACCATCCAACTCCATCTCATCCATCACTCTAAACAACGTCCGAGTTTTCTAAAGCAAGAATTAATCCTCCTCCATACTAACCATTAGTGTACTTGCTTCTTTGGATCTCACTTCGATTCGAATTGGAATATATCTTTTTTCTCAGATCTCAAATTTATGTAGGATGATTTGAACTTGCTTTGTGGTTTGAGGATGGGACTTTGAGCTTCATCAATGCCGTGGCCTTCGTCTTCTATGATGGAATCGATTAGTAAAATGATTGGAAAAAGTTGAAGGAGATTGAGACTGGAGGAGGCGGTGCCCTTAACCGATCATTTGTTGAGGAGGAAGTAGCGGAGTTGGGGAAGTTGATGTGTGTTCAACCGATCATTGTGAGTGAAGCTGTTATTTGGATGTGGGATGATCATTCTTAAACGATTGATGATGCTTTGGAGTTTTTTTAGTTGAGGGAATGATCGGTAATGAGACATGAAGTGAACGATCGTGATCAGCACATAGGATTTAAAAATGGAACTAAAATAAATGGACTTGAACTTAACGTTGAGCTTCGGCCTTTCATACTTGAATGAACACATATGATTCATATAGGACTTGAACTGCATATTTAGTTATATATGACAATTGAACTTGACATGAACCAATGGCTTTTGACTATTCTATTGAAGCTTATCACCGACTTGAACATTAAAATTGAACGTTTACTTGTTGATAATCGATTGCGAAGCACAAACTGCATCGTTCGCTAATGACATAGGGATACGGTTGAGACAGTCAGGAATGACGGTCACTTCGGTCGAACCTCGAAGTCTCGTCGTATTTTCCATCTTTAATTTCGTACAACTTAGTACTATACTGTATAACACTTCACCACACCACACTAGCACTCACTATGCACTGAATGGGATAGTTACTTTATTTAATCTTGATTTTTACTGATTTCATTAGTCATGCGTTCTAGACATTCTGGGCATGTTGCAACTATACCTGTTAGACCATCTTCTCAGCAGGATAATCCTGGCATGGAGTCAAGCTCTACAGCTGATTCTAATAGTCCGTCCTCTAGTCATCATTCAGAACAACTAGAACGCCTGAGCCCATAGTTTGATTTTTCCTCTGCAGTTCCCATTCTTCCACTAAAAGTTATTGATCCTACTCCTGACAGCATAGAAAATTCAATTATTATAGAGTATGTTGCAAATTCCATAGCCTCTAAAATTAAGAAAGATGCTCTTTGCCGAATATGCATAGAATATGGAATTCCCTTTGACGATGTATAGGTTCCATCACAGGATGATAGGGTTCATAGACCTTCGCAGGATATGCGACGTGCAACAAATTCATGTCTTGGGCCGCCTCCCGCCATTTAACTCATACATCCGGGAAATCTCCATTGTTCAAGGATAGTTTCAGCGCAGTTTCAATCGAACGACTATGCTCTTTTCAATTGTATTTATATGGTGTTTATGAAGTTCTTTCATCGTCCTTCGACCATCAATGACATTTGGTTCATATTCTCTTTCAAACAATGGACATGGAGTCCTTTGTTTTTGAGTCAGCGAAGAAGTGTCAGATTCTAACTGGTGCATGGAATAATTAAGCGCTTTTAAAAGCTAGTGGTACTTTGTTCGATATCCTCCTAGTTTTACTCGAAATGGGTGGAAAGACGTAAGTGTTATCCATCATTTTATATTTTCATGGAAAACCAATATCTAAGCCATACTCCTGACTGAGTAATTCTTTTTGCACCTTCACACGGCCCAGCGTTAATCTTTATGAGGGGGCGGTCATGACTCATTAAAATGCACCATTGAAGATAGGACATCGAATATATTCTCATGGACAAATGCCCTCATGTTTGGGGTTTGACCCAACAAGTGACCAGTCAAATCACAATCACTCCCAATCGTTAGTCCCATCGAACAGTGGGATTTAATCGGTCGTATATTATAACTAACATGTACGGTAATGGCAGGTCATAGATACGATGGAAAATTCAACGCTCTATTATTTAATGGAAAGAAATGCCATAATTTGTCTTATTACATATTTGATAAAACCAAATGCTAAAAAAATCCTGAAATTAAATAAAACTAATTGAAAAAGAAAAAGCTAAGTGAAATAGCATCATAAGTGCTCGCTATTGCACACCCTTGGAAGTTTGATGCCATCAAAAGTCGTTAGCTTGTAAGTTCCCTCTCCAAGCCACAATTCAATGACATACGGTCCTTCCCAGGTTGAATTCATATGTTGGGGGGGGGGGTAGGAAAAACCCGTTTTATTTCAAGATCGTCAATTTCAAAGATTCTATGTTGGAATTTTAGTGCTGTAGTATCGGGTGACACGGTGTTAGTGTGCAGCTGCCCTCAAATTAGCTTCCTCATGTGTCTCATCTATAAATTCTAGGAATTCTAGAAGGAGATCTTTATTTGTTCTGCGATTGTAGTAAGTCACTCGATGAGAAGGAACTTTAATCTCAACAGGAATAACATCCTTGGAACCATAAGTATGGGCGAGCGGAGTATGGCCGGTCACGGACTTGTGGGTGGTCCTATAAGCCATAGTACTATCGGGAGTTCATCCATACTTTCCTTTAGCCCTTTCCAAACACTTCTTCGGAATGGATTTTTTGATTTCGTTCACAGCTTCAACTTGCCCATTCGCTTGAGCGTAAGCGATCGCCGCAAATCTCTTTTAAATATGACGCCGACAGTAGAAGTTCTCGAATTCAGCACTATAAAATTGAGTCCAATTGTCTATTTTAATTGTTCATGGAAGACCAAAATTATAGATGATGTTTTGAACAATTAAGTTGATAACTTTCTTGGTTGTGATCTTGGCTAAAGGCTTTGCTTTGGCCAATTTGGTGAAGTAATCACTTCGATAATAACATACGTTGCACCAACTTTAGAGATTGGTAAGGAATCGATAATATCTATACCCCGCATGGAAAAATGGCCATGGCCTGATCATTTATGTAATTGTTTTTAGCGGAGCTCTTAGAAGTTCTACATATATCTAGCATTTACCGCACCGCCTTACATAATTGGCAGCATCTCAATTAACAGCCCGCCAGTAATACCAATAATAGAGTGTTTTCTTCACTAGGGTTGCCCCCTAGTGTGATCGCCACATTCCCCTTCATGAACTTCCTTTAGGACTCATTTTATTTCATCATGAGCAGTACACCGAAGAAGGGGAATGGAGAATCCCTTTCTATACATAACTCCTTCCTATATAATATACTTTTAAGCTTTGCGAAGGACTTATCGCTTTTCATTCATTCATTCGGTAGAACTCCCTATAGCAAATAGTCTTTAATCCGAATCATCGATGACTCCTTCTCAGTCTCTGTCTATAGTACCCAGTCAATTTCCATCATGTTTATGCTTAGAGCACTTAGTACCTTGATCAAAGCCAAGCCCATCTGTTGTGCATCACCGGTGCTAGCAAACTTTGCCAATGAATCTGCCTCTCTATTTTGATCTCGAGGAATGTGCGTAATGTCATAATACTCAAAATCAGTCAACAACTCATGGACTTGGGTAAGATTTGGAGCAAGCCATTGCACTTTAGCTTGGTAATCTCCCCTGACTTAGTATACTACCTTGTGATTCAGAAAAGATTTCAAGAGACTTTATTCCCTATTCTCTAGCAAGTTTAAGTCTAGCAATCAGATCCACATACTTGGCTTCGTTGTTTGTTGCAGGGAAATCAAACTTTAAAGCATAGAAAATTGACTGATATTCAAGAGTTACAAGCACAGTCCTAGCTTTAGAACAACAATCATTAGAGACTCCATCTGCATATAACTTCCACTGTATGGTAGGGATTTCAATGCTCTTTGAGAAATCATCATGCGCTGTGAATTCTGCTATAAAATCTACCAGTGCTTGACCCTGGATAGTCCTCCAAGGATGATAAGTGATGTCGAAATGGCTAAATTAGATATTCCACTTGAGTAACCTTCTAGATTTTTTAGATCGTTGCAAGACTCGTCGTAACAGTTGGTCATTGTAAACATTAATAGGTATGCCTAGAAGTATGGGTGTAGCTTTCGTGATGCAATCAGAATACAGTAAGCCTGTTTCTGTATCTTCGAATAGTTCCTTTTAGCTCATGTCAATCGCTTTCTAACATAATAGATTGGCCTATGAATTCGATTCTCTTCGTGAAGCAACGCTGCACTTATAGTGTATACCGACACAACTAAGTAGATGTATAAATCTCCATGATCCACTAACTTTGATAAGATTGGAGGCCTCTTCAAGTGGTTCACCAAAGCATGAAATCCATCCTTATAATCCTATGTCCACTTAAAATTCTTTTTTGCCCTCTAATCAATTCAAAGAGAGGAATGCATTTATGAATTGCTCTGGAAATGAATTGGCTTAAGGCAGCAACGACCCCACTCAGGCTCTATACTTATTTGATAGCCTTTAGTGCTTGAATATTCCCAATATCTTAGATTTTCTTGGGATTAGCTTCGACTTCACATCCATTAACAATAAAACCTAAGAACTTCCCCGATGCAACGCCAAAGAACACTTTAAAGAATTTATCTTCATTTTGTAATGCCGGAGAATGTCGAATATTTCTACCAGCTCTCTAATGTGGTCATAAGATTGTCGTGATTTTACGCGCATATCATCCACATATATCTCCATCATTTTTCTGATCTGATCTTTAAACATTTTGTTAATTAGGCACTGGTAGGTTGCTATACATTTTTTAATCCAAACAGCACCATTACATAACAATATAACCCAACATCGATAATGAAGCTAGTGTGCTCTTGATCAGGAATGTGCATTAGGATTTGGTTATATCTTGAGTATGTATCCATGAAAGATAGCAATTTGTGTCATGTGGTTGAGTCAACCAGCTGGGCGATCCTTGGAAGGGGAAAGGTATCTTTGGGCATGCCTTATTCAAGTCTGAGAAGTCAACGCATGTTCTGCATTTCCTGTTTGCCTTTCTCATAATTACAGGAATAGATACCCATTTAGGATAGAGGGTATCACAAATAAATCCATTGCCTTTCGGTCTATCCACATCCTCTTTAAGAGCGGTAGATCTTTTAGGATCCATGACAAGTCTTTTTTGTTTCACTGGGACATACCTTGGGTCGGCATTCAATGAATGGCTCGCAATGGTAGGTGAGATCCCACACATGTCAAAGTGAGCCCAAATGAACACATCGAGATTCGGTCGGAGAAATCCAGCATGTTCTTTCACCATCAGGAAGGGGGCCTGAGCTGCGATCCAATCTTTAGGACCCGTGATGGCTCATCGTGACTAAGTGTAATGTCAATCGTCAACTCTGTCGGTGCAGCCTTGTTCTCTTTAGGCTCCTTTTTGTCATTTTTCGGATCTATATCTTTATAGAATCTAATGTGGTGCCTGAGTTAAGGCTCAGATGATGGTTGTTAATCTTTAATGGCTTGGATGCGGACTGACTTGTCCACGCCCTTACCTTTCTCCCTACGTTGAGCATCCCTCAACTCAGCAACATAACAGGCATGTCCAGTTGTCTTATCACCATGAACAACTCTAGCACCATTATCTGTCAGGAACATCAAAGTCAAACACCATTGGGCAAGAGCTGCCCGGAACTCAGCTAGGGCCGATTGGCTCAAAAAAGTGTTGTATGAAGAGTCAACATACAAAACCAGAAAAGACAGAATACACACTCTCCTATGGTCATCTTCTCCCAATTTTACATGTTATTCAATGTAACCGACAATTTCAATTGCAATACCATTAAAGGCATGAATGCGAGCTTAGGACAGGTTCAAGTCTTTGGCTTCCATCCTTATCTAATCATAAGCTTTTTTGAAAATTGTTTTCATTGAACTTCCATGGTCAACCAATATCCTACTCACAAAAGCAGGGCCGATCATGGCTGAAGTAACTATTGGGTCGATCGTTGGAGCCTCCACCTTGTCTGCATCTCTGTTTCTGAACAAGATATCATCTGCCATTGTACGTTGGTGTTTTTTCGGAGCTCCATATTCCGCATTTGAATAGCATTCAACCACATGCTTAATCATACTCCCATAGTGCTCCATTTCATGCTAACTTTTATTGGCAGGATGTGGTCTTCCAACTATTGTATTAATTACTAATCATCTACCGGTCTACACAGGCTCGTCGGCCGTATGCGGTGCTTTTTCTCGATTGGGTTCAGATGTCCCCTGTCTGCCATCCTATGGGGTTTTTATAAACAGCTGTAACTTCCTTTCGCGAATCTTCTTTTTGATTATATCCTAGAGATGCCTGCATTCATTTGTGTTATGCCCATTGCATTCGTGAAACCGACAATATTTTCTAGTTTTTATCTACTTCTTTGTTAATTTTTTTGGAGGCGACTTCATATACTGCATGGAATTGTAGGTAGACAAATAAATATTTTCCATGGATGTATTCGTTGGCATGTAAGTATTGTACATCAGAATCCTAGGCTTCCCTCTTCTAGAATCCCTCTGTCGTTCAACGCTCTAATCTCCGCCTTTCTTTTGTTGATTTGGTTTGTTCTGGACATTCACCTTAACTTTTCCAGAGCTTTCATTAGAGTGCTTACAACAATATTACTCTGTACTCCCTCTCCATTCCGTCCTACAACATTCTTCTTCCTGGATCAGCCTTCCTTCTTCTTGAAATATTGAGCCACTTTTGCGTAAAAGCGTTCCAACGTTGCGGTTGGTTTGCTAGCTAACCAATCACCAAAATTAACAATATCCTCTTATCATGGACATCAATATTGTATTGTCATTCGAATTATTAATTTTTGTAACAGCTGTATAAATCTCTCTAAATAATCATTCAACGATTCTCCCAGAGCCTGGATCATGCAGGATAGGGACATTACGTCCTTGGGGCGAGTTGCGTGCATTCGGACCTAGTCCCCAAATCTTATTGCCAAATCATCAAATCTAAAGATTGACCTCAAGGGTAACCTTATAAACCACATCATTGCTATTCCATAGAGAGTTATAGGAAAACATATACACTTGGTTGCATCATCCACTCATGTAAAATCCATCAACCATTCATATCTTATGATAAGCTGCCTGGGGATGGTTTTTCCCTTATAAGCAAGCATCAAAGGCATATTGAACCTCCTTGGATATTTTGCAAGTAGGACATTATAAGTGAACCGGGTATGGCTGCTCAAGACTCCCCAATCATCATAAGTCAAGCCTTGGCTTCTCTCACTAACTCTCTAACCACAGCCGACAAGTCAGGCGTTTGGAAAGTTGGTGCCAAGCAGTGGTCGTGTTCCACCTCATGTGAATTTTTCGGTCGATATCTATGTACCGTTCCATGCCTTCTTGGTTCAACAACTTCTCGAAGTGTATCTCATACATTCACTTCAACATCATTTTAGGAAAGCATTCAGTTAACATTTAACTGATATCCATCATCCAAATTGGCTATAGCAGTGCCAGTTTGAATCCCAGCATACATAGGTAAGTTCCCTTCTTTGAAGGTGCGATCGACATGGATCGTTCCTGGCAGACCACGATGGTCTGCCTATTGATGCCTCGAGGTTTTGTGCTATATTTGTCTATTTTCTGGCACCTATGCCTATGATACTTATCCGATGGACTAGAACTCTACGATGCCTAGTAAGGGGTATGGTCCCACCTAGCTTTTCCTCATTGTTGCTAAGTGAGTTGGTTCATTAGGGTTGATGTTGGTCGGAATTTGTTGATTTAGTTGTCGGTGGCTATCCATTCTTTCTCTTATAAAATTATGAAATTCAGCTCTTGTAATAGAATCAGTTGGATTCTGGACTTCAACTAGCTCAGCATGCACATCCATTGGTTGATTGCTCGCACCTCTTTGTTGGATAATAGTTTTCTCATTTCCTTCCACGTTCTGAGAAGTAGATCTAGTATTCCTCACCATTGTTGATAGCTTTGCTTAGATTTTTACAAATCTGAGTAGTATGAGAAAACTTCCTAAAGATAACTACGGATCTCCTTTATAGGATTTATATAACCCAATAGCAACAATGGGATCCTAATAAGCTAAGAATCTAAGCTCTCGGTGAAAGCATCAAAATTTTTGCACCAAAAATGGTCACAAACACCCAAGAATTGTTTTTGTAGAGAAGTAAATGAACAAAAGTAAAATTAAAATGAGTAAATAAATAAGTGGGCAATAGAGAATAAGTAGTAATCAAAGACATAGAGGTTTATAGTGGTTCGGCATCGTGTTCCAACGTCTACTTTTAAGATTATCCTTTATTACTCTCTTTTGAATCTGATTACAATAGTAGAACAAAGCAAGCACTTGATTATAATGGAGTCTAGAGTAACAAGTAGCGCTAAGATCCTCAAAATGTACCAATAGGCTTACAATTATAGGGTGAGATGATACTAAGATTTTGGTGGATGGCCCTCCATGTCCACAAGGGTCTTCCATAATGATCGGTGGTCATAATTCATTGTTTTGGAATGTTTGGCATAAATCATACCGATCATTATTTTTGCTTCTTATTGTCAAGCGATCGTTTGTGGGGGGTACCATATGCCTCTAAACCTTGCTTCTAAAATATGGTGTCATTCTAAGTTCTAGATTATGAGGCATCCATCGATCTTTGTTGAATATGGCACCTTGGTAATCTTATACCGATCGTTCTGAACGATCAGTAGTGAACGATTGGAGAAAATGTAATTTGGTGAATCATGTCCTACGATCATTCTTTTGGGTTTCACTCTTCAATATATTGATGCTCTGAAAGTTCCAATTGAATTAGCCTTTTAGATTTGGAGATATCAATCGATCTTCACTGATTTGTGTTGTTTTATAGATCGTTCTCGATCGATCCATATAAATCCTTACTTTGTCCATAACTCAAGCATACAACCTTCAATTAACTCGAAATCTAAAATGTAGCTTCACAAGGCTATGCCTGTTCCTCCATACTGATTGCACCTCGATTGGGTCCTAGTTCAGATTTGCTCGAACATCGTCCATAGTATTGTATACAATTGATTCACAAGGCTAGTAATCATCCATTTCTAGAAAAGTTGATGATGCCTTTACAAAAGGCAACATAACATCAGGAAAGTTTCAGAATGGGATCTTTTAAAGCATTATATGGAAGGCCATGCAAATCTTCGTCGTATTGGGTAGAACCTAGAGATTCTCTTATGTTTCGACCAAATATGATTCAGGAGGGGTAAAACAAGGATATAGAGATTTGAGAGTGAACCAAGGAAGCCCATAATCGACAAAAGAGCTATGTAGATGAAAGATACAGGGACTTGGAGTTCTCAGATAGAGACATCAGGTTTGTAGCGGTTCATCCAATGAAAAGTGTAGTCCAGTTTGGAAGGGCTGGAAAGTTGGCTCCTTGATATATAGGACCATTACTGATTCAAGAGAGGATTGGTAAACTCACGTACATAGTCAAGTTACCGACCATCACATCAATAGGACTTAGAAATTGAGCCAAATTTGACTGTTTTAAGACAGTCTATTTGTGTTATTGATAGGGATACGAAGTAATGAAGGACTAAGGTCGTAAAGTTGGTACTAATGGAGTGAGGATGCTAGGGATTATACGTGGGAAATAATGGATAGTTTGAGGGATTCCTATTCAGATTTGTTCTTAGACTAGAGATTTCTTATCTTAGTATCGTACATTTTTCATAGTGCACTAATTACTTGAAGTAGGGTCATTTAGTATATATTTTGGGTTGCATTTTAGTTTGTATATAGTTTGAACAGTATACTATGTATATACTTTGTTCTTCTATCATCTTAATTTATCATTCTTACCTGAATTTCGAGGACGTAAGTGGGAAGAATGTATCGATCTTGAAATTCGAACACTTCGACTTAGAATATTGAATTTTTTTAAAATATAATAAAGTAACATAAATATGATTCTATAACCTTGTTAAACATCATTTAATTAATAAATGACGATAATAAACTTGTTTTTGAAATTTATTTACAAAAATATATTCTTCGAAAAAAAAATCGATAATGTGACTGAAATCGGTTTATCGATAAATAACTTTTCGATCGATATAAGTTATTCGAGCTCTTATGCACTTGTCTAATAATCAAATGAATACATCAGCAACTAACTAGCTCGCATACCACTTCATAAAGCTTAGAATGTTCTAGATCTATTAGGATAAGGGATATTATCATGAGAGGGTTAAAATAGTAATTAGCATAAAAGAGAAGTGACTTCAAGGAGAAGTCATGGGGGGTGAGTCTTCCATGGCATGAAAGGGGTATGAAGGTTAGCTTAAAGAGAACCATTCTTAGTCTGTATAAGGAGGGACGTACCCTTAACCATCATTCTGAAAGTCATAAAGCTTAAGTAAGAAAATCCATGTCTTCTTCTTCTTCCTCAAAATCCATGTCTTCTTCTTCTTCCTCTTCATAATATCCTAAAGCAAAATATTTGGAAATCAAATCTAAATCTCTTTAAAATTAGAGTGAAGCCTTACTTCCAAAATATAGAACTTCCCACCTAGTTGGATTTTGAAGTTTAAAAGCCAAAATCCCCTTATTCTATTTGGCCATGAGCATTTGAGTGGGAGAGAGGGTGAAAGCGAGGTGAAACGAGGAAAGGAAGGAAAGAAGGTTGCTAGCTGGGTTTGGACTCTGGTTCATGGATCATACTTGTCTGTTGGATTAAATGTGAGCTAAATTGCCATTTTGATTGCACAATATCACACACACACACACACACACACACACACATATATATATATATATATATATATATATATATATATATATTGATGGTTGATTTTATTAATTTTATTGAACTAATAGGGACATATGTGAAAACAATGATTTTGATTCTGGCTTCGACGGTAAGTAGCATATGTATGGACTTGAACAAACTTGAAAGGACTTGTATGACATATAGAAAGGGCATTGAATAAGGCACATAGATTATGGTTGAACAGTGGTTTGAATATAACACGGATTTGAAAGTGCACTTATAACGATAGTCGTTGTAGATGCAGTTGTAAATTGCCTTGTTTTTGGTGATGTTTATGGAAATTTGTAGGGAGATCCTTAGGAGATTCCAACCATATTTATAATGTTTTATATATTTATTCATTTATATTAAAATCTTGGATAGTAAAAAGTTAAGTAACATCTCAAAAATGACCAAAACTTCACTTATGCAAAACTTCCCTGTTTAGACTTAATTTTGGACTTAAAAGGTTTGAAAAGATATTAAAGTTTAATTATTTTATTTCGCTATTTTTTTCAAATGTTTACTAACTATTATTAGAGTATTTTTAAAGTGATTTGAGGTCTTTATGAATTTTTAATAATTAAATGTGAATTTTTAAAGAAGAGGTTTTATTGTTAAAAACATGTTCTTTTCCGTGTTTTATAGATTTACAAACTTGTTATTTTAAATTAATATTTTGGATAAATATTTTAAACCTATTATAGGTAGTTTTATGTATTTTAAAAGTATATACAAATGTTTTCGAAAAAGGGATAAGAATTTCTTAGTTGCTAAATGGTAATTATTTGATCGCTTGTTTGAAAAGTAATTAACTACGCTTAACACTAAAAGGCGATGAAGTAAGGCTTATCTATTTGTGAGTGTTAGGATTGATGTCAAGTAAGGATGGAAAAATAGAGCCTTAACCATTCCCTCTTGATCATAGAATAGTAAGTCGAAAAATGCCGAAAACGTGTTAATCGTGTTGATTTCTTACTTGTTTATGGAAATCCTTAATACTATATAAACATTAAAAGTCGAAGAGGTAGACTTATCTATTTATGAGATCAAGAATAAAGTGCCTATTCAAGGCTTTGATGCAACCAGTGCTCTAACTTATCTGGCTTCACTCTTGGATACTGAATAGTTAAGTTGGAATGTCGAAAATAAGTTAAGCGTACAAATATTGATTTGTATATGCAAGTGCATCGACTATATCATCGATTAGTTGATTATCGAACTTGATCTGGTATTAACTTAAGAAATAACCGAAAGACTTTGCGATTTCATTCTAATGAGAACACCCAAGGATGATTTTTGGTATGAACATCTCTAGCTTTCACTTACATCTAAGAGAACTGGAGTTGAGTTAGCCAGAAATTCATCGATTGGTTTTAAAGAGTTCGGGATTGGTAAGTATTTTACTTACTGAATACTACCTTAAAACTAGTATACGAGTTCTATGTTTTGAAAGCGGTTAAGAAAAGGAATCTATATGGATATTCAAGATCTATTCTTGATGCTTGAATCCATATAGTGATTCGTTATCTGTTCGAGATATGAGAATCCATTTCGGATTCGAATTCTGTTCGAGTAATGAAGACTCGTGTGAAAGATGCCAAATGTAACATCGACATCAAAAATGGCTAAAGACATAGTAAGCTGCACAACATGGGGTTTAGCTGATCCACGTCAAGGTATTATCAACTCCATATCTCGAGATACTCATTGATTGTTGGCCGATAGGAGTTTACGATATTTGGTTCCATTTGGTTCATGTTCATGTTCTGGCATGGGCCACTTGTGCTTACCTTATTATATATTTTATCCAGAGATATACGATGCTTTAAAGGTGTTTTCTGATCCTTATATATGCGGACCTGTTTCAGTTTACTAAAAACATCTCCATGGGAAAAACCATTATACGAACGTAGCTTAACGGTTTTAAATGTGAACTAAATATGTTATGGTGTCACCAATGTAAGCTTCATAACTACTTGATATTGTTATATCCTACACCCTAGACATAATCTATCATATCACTATATTAAACTTAATAAATGGTTGGTTTCTTTTGAGAGGAAAACTATTACGAGAGTCTGTATGGTCTTAATAGTTATTGTTACATGTATTCATGTATCTTGAGTTTTCTTATACCAGACTTATGTTTGACACTTTGTTATTCTTTTCCAAATTTCCTCGCACAATCTTTCGAGTAGGCTGAGTATGGTAAGTTTTAACTTGGACGTTTTAGAGTTCAAAAGATGAGCTGGATGCTTCCATATCTATTTCTATTTCTGTTGTTCCGTATTAGCTATGTATATATTAACATTATGAGGATAGACATTTATAAATATCTGGGCTAATAATAGTACTTAGGTTTTGTAATTCTAAAATTCTTTTATTTAGAGTAACCCTTTGTATTATTCTTTTGATATTATATTATCCTTTCGATGTTAGATTCTTATGATTCTTTTCTTATTTTATTATTATTTTAATTTTACCTTAACTTTCTGTCTTTCTGGCACTTGGATGTTCGATACACGAATACCATTGATCTTTTAATGTCGGCATTTGAGGATCGAAAAATCGGGTCATTGCACATATAGTACTAATACTCTATAGCTATGCATATCTCTAATAGTGGGTCGATACGCTGCTCTCATAAGCCAACATCTAACAATACGATACTCCTTACTGAGTATCACATATACACATGAGTGCAATCCCCGTTTGAGTGATATTTACTTAAAGAATAATCAAACAAATAACACAACAGCTATAATGACCTAGAATTTTAGTTGTTCGATTTTGGGATTATTAATGAATTTTAGTTATTGAAAAGCTAATTTTATAGATCAAATAACTTGAATTTCAAATATAGTAATTTATTGGATAATTTAATTGTTGAATTTAATAATTAAAAAAATTGTTTAAATAATTGAATCTTAAATTTTTACATAGAGAAAAATGATTTTAAAAATTATTGAATTTCTATCAAATAAGAATAAAGATAACTAATCTTTTAAATTTAATTCAAAAGTGATTTAACTAATTTTGAATATAAATCTTTTTAATTAACGAGTGAAAATAGTCTCCCCGGAAACTATCTTGGATTTCAATGAAACCAGTGTCATTGGGTCCGTAATAATAAATTATATTACGCCATCAAATTTTATAGCGATCAGACGTATCATTTGGTCATGCGAGATTGAAACGTGTTGAAATTAATATTGGAAATTTAATATAATAATTGGGTTCAAAAAAAAAGTTATCCTCTCCATGCGATTGAATTAGGGCTCAAGGCTAGTTCCATGCGTTTAGAATTGGGGTATAACATATAGAACGCCAGGCGGCACGTCTCGATCGGGGTTCGAAATTATATAGCTAGATATTTTGAATTTGAAATAATATATTCTTCTTCGATTTAATTTTACACTGCCATGACCAATCCCCATTAGCCCATACCCTCCACGTTCCTTCGTACCCCCTCACCTATTTAAAATACCTTCTCCCTCCCTCTCTCATTCATTTTTTCAAACCAGTGAGGAGAAAAAATTAAAATCAAACACAATACGCCACAAAAAAATTGATTCTTGTTCGTATGATTTCGTGGCTATAAGAGCTTCAATCCATAGTGATTTGAGGGTGTTCAGTGGTGGTGGGTGACTGTGGCAGACTAAGGCAGTGACTGTTTGGCCTTTGGTCATCTAGGGTTCGTGTTTTAAGGAGGAGGAGTTGTCGATTTGAAGACTGATTGGAAGATTTGTACTCAACGATGCCCGTAGTAGCGGGAGGAGAAGTTTTGGGTTGTGCGATGCCTTCTTTGTCACCACGACCTCATGCCGCTGTGTGGGTCATCCTGGACGTCGCGATTCACTATAAGCGTTAGGGCAAGGGGTCATGGTGATGGATAGGTGTGGAACGTGGAGAGAAAGGCAATGGCATCGTCGAAATTTGCAATTAAGGTCCGGAGCTCTATATCGCTGGAGGAGCATGCATGATAATAGCTTGCAAGATTTTCATGCATAGGAGGTATGTTTAGAGAAGATGGAGCAGTAAGGAAGAGGGGCAAACTTATAATTTTTATAAAGTCATGTAATTTTTAATTTAAATTTTCCTAATAACTTTTAAAATTCATACTCCTTCATGCATGGTCCGATCGAGATGATTGTTTTTGCATTGTGTTTGTGATGACGAAAGCTCCGTGATGGAGCAGGTATGGATGAGTTTGGAGATCGTCAAAAATTGGGCAAAAATTGGTCGTTGTCTGATTTTAGTTCCAAACGGAACGCCTCGGCGACAACAGAAAATTTCGATGAGTTAAACTCACCTTTTGTGATCATTGGTATGATTTATAGTTGATAAAAATCATTGAATGATTATTTGAATAAATTATTAAATTTATTAGTTGGTTTGGATATATTACCGCCTATTGGTGTGTATGAGACCCTATTGCGTTCTCATGTAAGAGCGGATGACCCTCTGTATATGAATTCTTCCTCGAAGCAGTTGATTATATTTTATGATTATATAACAATTGTGTGCAGGGGATACATGTTTGAGGGATCCAACGGTATTTCTTGCTATTATTATATTGTTGCAATAGTTTTCCTTTTTATATGGATTATTGAAATGAACGTGATTGTGGACATTATAGTTATAACATTGTTATATGTAGAAAAGTAAAACCTTGTAGTGACTGAACATCAATGTAGATATTGGTTAAGTGTTGGGTGACTAGTGGCCTCATATTAGTGTTTTTAGAGTACTATAAATTGCCGCTTAAATCGGAATTGATTTTTGAGACAAGAAACGATTTTAAAATCCAAAATTGGATTTTCTAAATATTTTAAGGATTATCTAATTAAATACGTATTAATGTGGTTTAAGTTCATTAAATATATTAATATTGGTTTAAGTTAATTAAGTACATTAATATTATTTAGGTTATTAAATTTTAATATTAATCAAGGTTATTTAATTATAATAATATCCTTTTAAAAGTTATTTTACTATATTAATTTTTTTTAAAGTTATATAATCATATTAATATAATTTTAAAGTTATTTAATTATTTTAATATTGTTTAAAGTTATTTGTTTATAGTTGATATGTTTTGAGAATTTGTAAAAGGGTTAACAAATTGAAAGATTTATTGTTTAAGAATAATCACAGTTTGAAAATAAAAATAAGGATTATCAATGAGGTTTTTAAATAAATTATTATTATTTATAAAATGTTAAGATTAATTAATATTATTATTTCTTAAACAATATCTTGGAATGATTAACTATGATTTTAAGGGATTTTAAGTTAACGATTTACATCTATTTATAATGTTAATTGTTAATAATTATCATCAAATAGTGATGTTTTGAGGTAAATGATAAAATTATTTATAAACGTTTCTGAGATTGGGAAATGGAGTCGGAAGACTTAGATTTTATAAAGGAGTTGTAACATGGTTTGAAGAATAAAGGAACAGTTACTGGCAAGGTAAAAGAGTTTATAAATGATTAGATATTTATAAATAAAATTTTAGAAGCTGGTTTATAGATTTATAAAAGAAGTTTATAAATGGTATATGGGTTCGTACATAGTTATAAATGATTTTGAAATGTACCAGAAGTTTATAAGTGATTAAATTCTTGGTAAAGGAATTATTAATGTTTTTCAAAGATTTATAAAATGGGTTATAAACGATCTTGGAGAATTGTAAGGGGAATATAAGTGATTTGAGAATCAAATAAAAGGAAAACCTTTCTAAATTTTATGGATATACTTGTACCATTGGGAAGAGTATGCGGATGTTTCTAAATATAGAAATATAGGGGACTGCGAGTACATTATTTAAAGGTGTATATGTACAAGCAATTACAAAGTAATTGTATGTAGAAAGACATAGTAAAGGAGGATAGTGTTTGTTTCTATACCGAGCCAATGTTGATTTTCCAAATGAAATAAAATCCTGATTGAATGTTTTTTATTTCATAGTTAAATAACCGATTATAGAAAATGGACCCAAATGTAACTTTGGAAATATCTAGGAGAAACGCGTGAGTTATATGGAACAGTCATCTCTGATGATGCTACACTGTGCGTATAAATCTAGTTTTGTTCTTGTAGGACGATGATAAGGAAATCCGTCCACTAATGGTTAGGAGGTGATCTCCGGTCTTATTTTTGTCTGTTTATTTCCTAGAGAACCGAGGTTGAGTTTACCAGAAATTATCGAACGTTGTATCGAAGAGACCAGGATTGGATCTGTTTCCATTGGTTGGATTAATGTTATAGGGGGTTCTCGCTTTCTGTTTGGTGGCGAGCAAGAGACTCATACCCCCATACGTCCCGGAGAGGTAGTATATGGCCTTGATGGGTTGGTTTGCTTGGTGCTTATAGTCGCGAGGTTGGCTATAAAAGCAGATTCGAGGTACCAATGTAATGCAACAGTGGTGCTAGGATGGTTGAAAAGCCTACCGGTAGTCACCATCGATGGTTGTGAAGACTAGACGCCCTAGAATAAGTCTGAGTGTATATATATGAGCAAGTATTTGTTAGTGATATAAAAATTGTTTTATATTATGTTGGTTGATCAATTGAGTGGCTTATGGATTCTGGTCAATACGAGTAATTAATGTTATTGATAGTTGTTATCCCACCTTTGGGCAAGGCCGTGACACCAAGGACGAGACTAGAAACTAAAGACAATTCGCCCTGAAAATCGATTATAAGCAGGTCCACTATAGATACTAGCAAATTTTGTCCGAGTCTGGATTGAGCTACAATCGGTAGAATATGACGAACAAAGTTATGAAAGACAACATTAAAAGTTTCAGGTCAATCGAAGTTCATACGCTCAAGTTATGGATCGACCAAGATTCATGTGGAGGAAATCAGTTCGTATCCATCAAGTTCATATCCATCACCCTACATCCATTTCCTTCGTATCCATCATGTACTAGCATCACTCAGAATTCATTTGATCAGCACCTAACACTTTTCGTATCGATCCCACATCCTCACATTTCCTATCAATCAGCCAATAGATCAATACGAAACTAATAATTTCATCGATACGAAGCCAACAACTAGCAATCAATACAAAGGAAGAACTTCAGCTTCGATATGAAGCAACGTACAAGCGTCAATACGAAGCAACATGTGAGCATCGATACGAAAGGACTACATTGGATTGATACGAGGGAATTAGTCTGACCAAGGGAAGCGGTCAACAAGCGTGAAATATGGATCTCCACGAAGTTCTCGCTCCACGTCATCGATGTAAAGTCGATCAATACGAAAGCATTGATATGCATGCTTCAGCCAACTTGCAAATCCAATCTTGGATCGATCATAACTCAAATCTACAAGTCCAAATGCCTCCAAATGTTCACAGAAGCTTTTCTATTCACTCAAGAATGCTCCTAATCAATCGTAGCTCAAATGGAGCTAAGCTCGATCGGTACGTGGACGATGGGGATCTATCCCAAATGACCCTTTATCGATCTGGTGGGCCGACCCACGTGTGACAAGGAGTATTCCATGTTCAAGGGCAGATATTTCAGACCTACACTTATAAATAGCACCCTTATGCCCATAGAAAAAGGACTTTGGACTCTACTACGTCGTTACTCTGTTACAACTCCATTGTAACTTGAGTGATAGAGTGTTGTACTGTTGCAATCAATTGTCAATCATTAATAAACAGCAAAACATTCAAAATGGACATAATCTACAATGCCGAACCACTGTAATTTGTTGTCTTTTTCTATCTCTGCATGCTATTACTGGTGTGATTGTTAGATTAGCCTATTTTTCCATTTAATTTTTTCATTTTAATCTCTTCAATCACGTCCGCAGAGTGTTGTGCACAATTTTGGCACAAACGCTTTAGTGCTTTCACTGAGAACACTCCTTTTCTTCAGACTCATTGGATTTACTGTCATTGTTTGATTGCTAAAATCTAAGGAGGAGGTTCAGATCTATCTTCCAATACTTCCTTCCATTCTACTTAGATTATCAGGGAAAGAGCTTCATCAATCATGGTGCATACTACCAGAACTGCTTCAAATGCTGCAGATTCAGAGGGAAGGGTTAGGAAAAAATCCATGCAGTTGACTACAGCAGGGCAGACATCAGCAGGAGCTCTAGATCCACAAGGTCTTGTGACTAGAGAGGAGTTCCAAACCATTATGCAAGAGCTTACTCAGAGCCATCAGGAGCTCATTCAATAGATTCATGCCAATATGGAGCTTGAAAACCAGTTGAACGAGGAAAGACGAAGGAGATCCAAAAGGGATCATGACTCTCATTCCCTAACTGAAAGCTCGACTTCATTTGGCTTTAATCATAAATCTACATGTCGTCGGCTGGATAGAAACTATGCGGAAGCCTCCGAGCATCATCGTGCCACGAATCTCAAATAGGTTGGGATTGGTCCATCCACAAGGCATCAAGCTAGACCCTCCTCCCGAGGAGAGACACTACCTTATCATACCACTCATAACCACGCAACTGTTGTCATTATAGATCTGGAAGTCGAGATCCAGAACCAACCAAATCTATCCCTTCTCAAAACATCCATGCTGAAGACCCTCACTTCCCTTAAGATCGGGAGCCAAGGAGGCGAGGAATGGACCGTAGACAGCAACCGGACCGTCCTTGCAACACGGAACTTGAGCGTGCTTTAGCCTCAAGCATCTAATGCCTGACATTCCAAAAATGATATGCCAAATGATCATAGAAAGCCAAGGCACTACAAACGATGATTGGGGAATCTCTATAAGTCATACCATTCACCGATGAGTTTCTTTATGTAGAGCGACCTCGTTGGTTCAGGATGCCGACTTTGCCGGTGTATGAAGGAAACTCAGATCCTAACCAACATATTTTAAGTATGAATACTCATGAACACCGCTCGAGCTGACGATGCGGTTAAGTGTAGAAGTTTTCCAATCTCTTTGGGAGGCATTGCAACTATTTGGTTCACTCGATTACCACCCAAATCCATCTCATGTTTTAATCAATTGGCTACTAAGTTTTTGAGCAGTTCCGTATGCATGCTACTAGACCAAAGAATGCCAACACCTTGTCCAATGTTACTCAAGCTCTAGGAGAGACTCTTAGACGATATCTAGAAAGGTTCCATGCTGCTTATGCTAAAGGTTAACAACCCGAATGATAATTCTATTTTGATGGCATTGGCTAAAGGGATTGATCTCGATTTTGAGTTTGGTTGGGAAACCCACTACTTCGTTGGATCATTTCTTTGCTAAGGCAGCCCAGTTCTTGAGGAGAGCAGACGCTTGACGTATTGTTGTGAAGCGGATCAGTGAGAACTCTGGCAATATGCAATTGAATATTCAGATAAAGCAAGGTCAAAAGAGGGGTAATGGAGGTCAGGGAAAGTAAAGAGACCCAAATCGCAGACCGAGGCATTGAGCTCTCATGTTCGACTGATATACTCCCGTAAACACATCATTGGGAAATGTTTACCTTCGGACTTGTAATACCGACAATATAAGAAGCCAACTGTGAAAACATTTGAGAAAAAAATTCAGACTGGAAAATTCGACAGGTTCTATGATTGTTACGACCTTAATACTAATGAGTGCCGTCATTTACAATACATTATCGAGAAGTTGATTAGAGGAAGAAAGTTAGAGCAGTTTGTTCCGGCTCCACAGGATAGAGGTGCGGGCCCATCTAACCCAAATCAAGGTCAAGGCCAGGCTAGGCCCGAAGAACCTGTTCGTACTAGCGGGAGGTTGGTTATAAATACTATGAGTGATGATCCTTATCCGGCTGATAGGAGCTGAAAGGAAATTGAGTCATATGCCAGTTTGATTAGGCATGTGGATTTTTGAGGGTTGTAGTAATGTTGACGAGGGTTCCCAGCAAAACAACAGAGGACAATGACAAATGACATCATTTTTAGGAACCGAGGTGCTGATAGAGTTGAGGCCCCCAATATTTATCCATTAGTTATTTCAGCTCGGGTATGTCCTGCTTGGATGAAAAGGATCTTAGTCGACAACGGAAGTTTTTTCAGTATATCGTTCAATCACGCTTATGACCAATGACAATGGGGGTGAAAGATCTAAAACCATGATAGTCACGTATTCATGGTTTCAATGGAAGTGCACTTATGACCAAATGAGAGTCCGGATGTTGCAGTTTGTGGTGTTGGACATATATTCCCCCTACAATGCTTTCTTGGGTCGAGCGGCCCTAGCGAAATTTAGGGCAGTGATTGCATGATGGTGTTTAACTCTAAAGTTCCCCACTGATAATGGGGCCGGGATAGTACATAGTGATTATGCGGCTGGACGCTCTTATTATGTTGCGGAGCCGTGGGATACGCAGCAGAAGGAGAAAGGAAAAGGTATAGAGGAATCTCTCTACGTCTGTTTTTCAGAAAATTGATAGTTAACGCTTGGGCATTGGGCGGGCACCACAACCAGTTCCTTAAGGACCTCGATCCTAGAGCTAATAATGATGAGGAGGAAGCCAAAGACTGCAAGGCTTCCCCGACGGAGTTGATGATCGATGTTCCTATCCATGACAACGACAATTCTAGAACAGTGAAGGTCGGATCTCAACTTAGCTCGTAGATGAAGCAGGAATTGGTTGATTTTCTCCTGGCAAACCTTGATGCATTTGCATGGACTCATTTGGACATGTGTGGTATCTTGCCAGACATAGTGAGCCATGCATTAAATATTGACCCATGGCACGTCTCGGTCGAACAAAAAAAGGCACAATATGGATCCAGAGAGATCTATCGCCCTGAAGGAAGAAGTAAATAAACTCAAGTCGAATGGGTTTATTAATGATGCTTTATACCCGGAGTGGGTATATAACCCAGTGTTTATCAAAAAGTCAAAAGGGAAGTGGCGAACATGTAGGGACTACTCAGATTTGAATAAAGCTACCCTAAGGGCAATTTCCTCTTCCCATAATCGATCAACTGGTGGATTTAACAGCCAGACATGAGCTCTTATCTTTTATGGACACGTATTCCAACTATAATCAAATACTGATGCATCTACCTGACCAGGAACATACCAGCTTCGTCACTGACCTAGGACTTTATTACTACAAGTTGATGTCATTTGGACTTAAAAACGCTGATGCAACTTACCAAAGGCTTGTGAACTGAATGTTCGCTAACCAGATCGGAAAGACCATGGAGATGTATGTGGATGACATGCTCGTGAAGTCGCGACTGTCCATTAACCATGTCAATGATTTAGAAACAATGTTCAACATATTCCAAAAGTACATAATGAAGCTCAATCCGTTGAAGTGTCATTTCGATGTAGCATCAGGAAAATTCCTTGGACTCATTGTCAACACCAGAGGAATTGAAGCCAACCCTAATAAAATATAGGTGATTCAAAATATTGAAACTCCCAGGAACATAAAGTAGGCGCAAAGCCTCAATGGAAAGGTGACATCCTTAAGCAGATTCATTTCCAGATCCACAAACAAGTGCATTCCTTTCTTCGATCTGATCAGAAAAGGTAGCGAAATTTCGAATGGACAGAGGGTGTGAAGGCGCATTCCAAGCACTAATTCAGCATCTAGCAACACCTCCTATTTTGTCGAAGCCAATTGATCACGAGAAATTATATGTCTATCTTGTGGTTTCGGCAAATACAATCAGTGTTGCGATAATTTGAGAAGAGGATCGGATCCAATGACCGGTCTATTATATCAACAAAAGGCTAACAGGGGCAGAAAGAAACTACCCGAAGGTGGAAAAGCTGTCATATTGTCTCGTTATAGCCTCAAGAAAGCTCCATCCTTATTTCCAAGCTCATCTGATGATAGTCTACACCAACCAGCCATTGCGACTGGTCCTAACATGACCTGAGATGTCTGGTAGATTGCTCAAGTGGAACATCGAGTTGAGTCAATTTGATATCAGTTATACACCAAGGCGAGCTATTCAAGAACAAGTTCTGGCAGACTTCATGGCTGAATTCTCCATATCAGAAGATTTGCCCAAAGCCGGTGAATCTCCTAAGTATGTATAGAAGCTATACACTGATGGTGCATCAAACTAACATTTCTCAGGTGGCGGAGTGGTACTCGAAACCCCAAAAGGCCGATCCATATGCTATGCTTTGAAGTTTGACTTCCGTGCAACTAACAACGAAGCCAAGTACGAAGCTTTACTAGCTGGACTCAGGCTTGACATAAACTTGGGTATTATTGTTGTAGAGATTTATTGTGACTCGTAATTGGTCATGTGCCAGGTTCGGGAAGAGTATCAAGCAAGAGACCAGAGATTGGCCACATACCTCACTCGGGTTCAAGAAATGTTGAATCAATTCAACTATTATGCTATCCACGGCATACCCCATAAGCAAGAAGGTCGATTCTTTGGCAAAACTGGCTAGCACTGACGAAGCACAACAAATGAGACTCATCCTCGTTGAGAAAATTACCGCTCCAAGTATCGACCAAATTGAGACAAACTGGGTGTATGAGGTAATGCCCAAGAAAGAGCCGTTGATGACTCCATTCAGAAATTATCTTGAGTACGACGCACTGCCTGAGCGTATAAGTGAGAAAATAGGTTCTCCGAAAAGCTTCATGATTTATTATCCAGAATGGAGTCCTGTACAGGAGGGAATATTCTATTCCTTTACTTTGGTGTATCGCCCACGACGAGATGAAGCGAGTATTACACGATGTGCATGAGGGAGAGTGTGGCGATTAGAATGGGGGCAAGCCTTTGCCAAAAAGGAAATCAAATATGATATTACTGGATGACAGTGAATAGAGATGGATCAGATTGTGCCAAGAAATGTGATTGACGCAAGAAACATGCCAAAATTCCAAGTGCACCGCCTATGGAAATTACTCAAATGGTCGGTCCATGTCCATTCATCACATGAGGCATTGATATAATAGGGTCTCTACCTTTAGCCATGGGTGATGCGAAGTACGCCATCGTTATAGTTGACTACTTAACTAAATGGGCGGAACCTGAGCCCTTTACTACTATTACGATGAAGAAAGTGATCAACTATGTTGCGTGCAACATAATTTCTCATTTTAGCCTCCCACACACCATTATAACTGATAAAGGGACCCAATTCGATAGTTTCGAGTTCAAAGATGTCTGTCGACGCTACCGCATCAGAAGAAGTTTTCAGCAATAGCTCACCCTCAAGAGAATGGGCAAGTCGAAGCTGTTAACAAGTTATCAAGTCCATTCTGAAGAAATAACTGGAGAAGGATGGAGGCAAGTGGGTCGATGAACTTTCCATGGCCCTGTGGGCGTATCAAACTACCCACAAGTCCGTGACCGGCCATACTCCGTTTCCACTTTCATACGGCTCTTAAGGTGTTATTTCACTTGAACTAGAAGTCCTTCTCAAAGTGTGACCCATTACGATCCAAAGACGAATGCTATCTTACTTGTAGAGTCACTGGATTTACTGGATGAGAAGCGCGAAGAGGTTGATTTGAGGGCAGCCTCACACCCTAGTGGAGTTGCCCGATTATACAATGCTAAGGTCTGACCCAGAACATTCAAAATTGGCGATATCGTACTTAAGAGAATTTATCTGGTTCCTTCTCACATGAAACTGACCTAGGAAGGACCGTATATCATTGAATGGAGATTTGAAGATGGCACATTCAAACTATCAATTGTTAACGGTCTCACTTTACCAAGGGCATGGAATAACGAGATTCTCCATCGCTATTACACATAATTGCCTTTTATTCATTTAGTCTACTTTCCCTTTGAAATTTGTTTATTCATTTTTTTGAATTTGAACTTGTAACAAGGCAACTGACTTTGCTGTACTTCCCTATTTCAGCAATAAAATCAGACTCATCAAGCCAGAGTGGAAATTCTTGAAATGAATTATGTGACCGTGACGATGTATGAAGAGCTAAGTAGCATCCTATGTTAGGACTCTTTCAAATAGGGAGTGATCATGATCCAATTGGTCACTCGTTAATTGAAAATCAAGCTTGGGGGCAAGCAACTTTAAAACCTAGTAGGATAGAAACACAACAATCCTTAAACAAACATCAGCTCCCAGAGTAAGAGCTAAAGTATAAAAATCCAAAATCTGGGCTCGTGGAGGATGGATCCATCCATCGACGACCTCGCCTTCATTGTTCCAAGTTCGAAGAGGATGGATCCTTCCATCTGCGACTTCGCTTGCCAAATCAACATGGATGTGATCCGACCATTGACAAGCTTGATCAACTCCTTGTTCCCGGAGTGCGAACAAGGTCCTTGTGATATCCCGGAAATTTTAGCAATATCAATTTAATAATCTATATTTGAAATTGAATTGATTTGATAAAATTTTAATAAAAATTTACTTAATTTAATAATCCAATTAAATAAATGTGTAATTGATGAAATTTATCTTTTAGAAGCTAATAATTGTTTTCCTATTTATAATGTGTGTGTGTGTGTGTGTGTATTGTGAATGGATAAGTTTGATTTGAAGTTAAATGAACAAATAAAATATGGTTTTTAAAATTCTAATATTCATTTGACAATTTGAAGATTATTATTTTATTTAATAAATAACTAATTAGTTTAAAGTACTTAAAGAAATTGTTTTAAATTGTATAATTGTATTTTAAACATAGTTTAAATTTTAATAAGATAAAACAAAGGTTTATTTTATATCTTTTTGAATATAGCTTAATAATTATAATTTGGAATTGTTTAAAAATTTAAAATACCATCTAAACATTAAACATTAATGTATGTAATTAAGATAAATAAGATAAGAAATTTATAATTTCTTTTATAAATGATTTAAATTGGATAAATATGTTATTTTCAAATAATAATGATAAATGTATAAATATAGATAGATTTTAATAATACAATACTATAATTTTAAAATTAAAAATATGATAATATAAACTAGTTTAAATTGGATTTTTTAAATGTATAAATAGAATTTGATTTGAATTTATTTTGAATTCAAATGAATAAACATATATGAATCTTATAAATAAGTTTTCACTTTTATGTAAATTGTTTTACTTCAATAAAAAGAAATACCATATCCATTCATTTATGTAAACAACTTTATATGTATTTAAATAAAGAAAAAGGATTTTATTTATCTTTTAAATTAAATAAAAGAATAAGTAAAATATGTACAATGACAAGTGTTAAGATTCTAATTTCTTAAATAACATGTGTTAGTAAATGAACTATTGCAAAAGACAAGTGTTGAAGATTTTAACAAGTGTCCTTTTCATTTTAATTTTTCTTTTAATTTTTAAAATAAATCATTCATACTTATATAAAAACATGTTTCCTTCATTTCTATTCTTTTCTAACTTTCATTTCTCAAGTTAAGGAGAAAAGTTTTCAGCTGAAAACAAATTTGTTTTCAAACTCCCCAAAAACCCAAAATCATGTTCAAATTTATAATCAACATCCTATGCAATATCATTTTTCTTCAACCTGTTCTAAAGCCTGTACATTTTTCCTTTCAAAAAGCTAAAGCATGCAAGCATTATCAAAATCTTAAAACCCTTCCTTAATCAAAAAACTTGCATGTTTAATCCTGCAATCGTCTATACAATCTTTTTCAAATGCAAAATAATTTTTCAAATCCTCATATCAAGATCATATTCCCTACCCTGTATAATTGCAAAACAAAGCCTGCACCTGAAATCCTTTCAAATGCAAATGAAAAGCCTGCAACCTGCAATTCCATTTAAAAGAAAAATGAAAGGGGCTCTGCATTCAACATTCTGGTAATCAAATATAAAGCATATGTCTGCATGCAAGTTTCTAACAACAAGTTCAAGTTACAAAAGGCATGCATGCAAATTAAAATGCAAAGCAATTCAAGTTTTTATCAAAGGCTTTTCAGAAAATCTGTGCTCTGTTTCATAAAATCCCAGGTGAGTAACAACTTTTCTTTAAAAATTTATAAATATAATTTGATTGCTTGATTTTATCTGAAGTAATTCTGAGATGAAATAATTTATAAAGTGCATGTCCCTGTGAGAATGTATTGCTGAATGAATATGCTGTGTACTTTATTCCAGGCTCAAGAATTAATCAAAATTCTCTTGCTATTAATTTAACTTTTGGTAAAACTTAAGTATTTGACCAATTATGTTGCTATATCATAGTTGTTAGTCTAAAAAATATAATTAAGATAAATCCATTTGTATTTATTTCTGGGAATAAGAAAAAAAAACATCAGAACAACATTTAATAAGTCAAATTTCAATTGCCATGATTCTTGTATTCAGGAATCTAAATCAAATGTTTAATCCAAAATTCGATTTTTAAAACAGAAATCACTATTTTTTAGTTATGGTATTAGAGAGTATTTCTGGTTTAACCAGAAATTGGATTTGGGGAAAATTCTATTAAACTCGATGGTCTTAAGGGTTGTAGTTCTTTCTAGAGGAAGAAAAGGAGTCAGCGATTTGGGGAAAAATGGGGGAGGCAGTGGAAGATCACCGTGGTGATGGTGATTGTTGGATTTGAGTTGTAAACCTAGTTTCTGGTTGGTGCAGTAGTTTGATCGGCATTGATGCTCTAGTCGATCGAGTGCTATAATTTTTGCGAAAATGGATGCTTGGGTGTTGAAGAAGTAATGGTCGAAGTTCCAACGCCTCCGGCGACTGGAGGAGCGAGAACGAGGAGGGTTTTTTTTGGGTTGGTGAAGGTTGCCTGTTGCTTCCAGGTTCTGTTTGGGTGTTCGAATTTTGATTTCGTGATGCTAGTAAGGTTTGATCGTCGTGATGGGTTTTCAGGGATGAACGTCGACTTGTTCGATGTATTGGTGGGGCCGGTGATGGCCAGAACCACCGTGCATATGCACGGTGCAGTGAATCTATGTCAAATGTTGGAATGGGTTTCAGGGGATGGAGTATTCAAGTATTACACGGTTGAATTGATGTTTAGCCCGAAGAAGTAAATGGTTTTACTCGAAGTAATGAAGAGAGGACTCGGGTATTTTTATGGGTTACAGGTTTCTCAGGGAAAAACCTGTTTAATTCCAAATTCAAGTTAGTTTAAATCTGAAGCCAGATTTAAAGCAGAATTTAAAACTTAAAATTTAGAAATGGATTTCAAACCGAGTTTGAATCCAAGTTTCTAGAATCTAATTTAAAAAATTTAAATTAAAATGTTTAAACAATCTTAAAGGGTTTAAATAGTTTAATTTAAAAGTAAAGCTCAAAATAAAAGTAAAGATTTAACTTAAATTTAAACTAGATTCAAATTCAGAATTGAATCATAATTTTGAAATAAAGCAAAATTTTAAATTTTAAATTGTTTAAAACAACTTTGAATGCTTAAGGTAATTTAAACATGATTTCTATTTTAAAATAAATTTGGGTCTTAAATTTCTTTAAAATACCTTTTGTGAAATAAGGAATTCTTAACAGAAATTTTTAAAAGGTTTTAAATTTTTTTTTATACCTTGTTAAAGTTAAGTTTGATTTCATTTTAAATTTAAAATGTAATTTGAAATTAAATTTTAAGTTAAGTTGTTTTAAATTACTTTGTTAATGATAAAGTAATCATTAATAAGAAATGTTTTATCTAAAAAAAATCAAAGAATTAATGATTTTTAATTCATTAAATTAGTAAGATAATTTAAGTAATTTAATTAATTAATTAATTTAATTAATTAGAGATTTGAAATTAATTAAGGTTAATTAAATTTGTAATTAATATTAATTAATTTAAGTTAATTACTTAGAAAAGGTAATGAGTTAATAAAGGTCATTAACTTGTGGTTATTTATTAATTAATTAATGTAATTAATTGAATTAATTAATTTAGATAATCAATTATGGAACTTGATTAAGTAAGATTATTTTATAAAAGTAATTAAAGATATTAATTACTAATTGTAATTAATTAATAAGTTAGATTAGATTAAATTAATTAATTAAGTTTAATTAATTTAGAATAATCATTAGATGGGTTGGTAAATAATCAATGAGGAATAATTACTTAGAAAAGTAATTAAGATAAGTAAATTACTGGGGGTAATTATTGAAGTATGGAAGAGTATTTGAATTAATTACTTTGTGTAATTAAAGGTAATTTCTTTGAGATGTAATTAATAATTAATTACTTTGTATAATTAATTTAAGCATTGATTAATTAAGTCTTTTGAAAATAATTAAGTGATGTAATTAATTAAACGTAATTAATTACTAATGAAATTAATCAAGAAGTGATTAATAAATATAATTATTTATTAAATGTAATTAATTAAGGAAGTACTTAAGAGTATTTAATCACTAAATGTAATTAATCAAGAATGATTAATAATTGTGGTTTAACTAAGGTTAATTACTTAATGTAATTAATTTAAATAAGTAATTAATTTAAATTTAATTAAGGATCATTAATTAATATGATTAATGATGTAATTAAGGATTAATTAATTAAGATTAATTAATCAATGATAAGTGATTAAGGGAGTAATTAATTAACTTAATTAATTAAGGATTAATGTAATTAATTTTAATTAATTAATGAAGTAATTAAAGGTTAATTACTGTTTTTAGTTAAGAATAATTAATTTATGAAATTAATTAAAGAATAATTAATTGAATGTAATTAAAGGATAATTAATCAAGGGTGATTAATTAAGGTAATTAATTTGAGGATAATTGATTGATTGATTTGTGAGCAATTAATGGTTAAGTAAGCAAGATTTAAAATAAGGAAGTAATTAATTTAATTCATTTTAAATTAATTAAAGATAGGTAAGTAATTTAATTCACTTTAAATTAATTAGAGATATAAGTAAATAATTTAATTCATTTTAAATTAATTATAGATGGTGTGATTATAGATCTATGCTTATGAATGGATGATATGGTTTACCCTGAATGGTTTGAATCTCAGACATGAGATAAATAGTGTTGTGTGATATGGATGCACTGGTTGCATTGTGTAAGTTATCTATTGATGATGATAATATAGATTATCAATTTGAGATGATTACCTATTTATGATAATATTATTGATTATCTATTATGATGATATGAATTATCTATCTGTGTGTATATGGATAATTAGATTGAACTGTTTTAAACTTAAAACAACTTGGACCTAAAAGACACGCTTTGGATTTCGATGAGACCGGGATCGGGTTTCCATATTTGGAATCCGAAAACCACATCGATTCCAATTAAGCGTTAGGTCGTTAATCCAAGCGGAGCAAGTGAAGACTCGAGGTGTAAGGGTTGTACGTCAGTATAACTATGTGGGTGATTCCGTAATGAGTTTGACGGAATAGTGCTTATAGATTCGAGATGGTGAATCAGAGTGCAAGGGTTATGGTCATTGACTCTGAGGGTGATTCCAATAATGAGTGCAACGAGATAGTGCCTTCGGTTTCATTCGAACCCGAAACGAACTTGTATGGATTGAATGCTTTCAGAACATCGTCAGGTGGACGATGAGTATTCTAAGTGATGTGTCCTATAAAGGTAATCGTAGCCTTAAGCCTCATCAACCAGGAATGGCTAAAACAGGGGAGGTGCAGCAAGGCTTCGTGGGTAGCCCCCACTTGAGAGCAAGATTTACTCCTGTCTAGAGGTCCCTTTTTATTCGGCTGTGTGGGCGGTTGATTCGCGACAACTGCCGGGGTTGTCTTGTTCAGAAACTGTTCAGTAAGGAATGGGTCCGGCTTTGTGTTGCAGGGGAGCTGGCGTACTCCTCGGTACGGTGATCTAGGCCACGTACTGTGATGGGAGGTACCCCAGTAGCCCTGCCATTGTATGGAATCCAAAATCCAATAAGTGCCAACGGTTTTGATTGTATTACCTACTTTTGTGGTTAGTAGATGGAATTTAATAATGTAACAATTTCGGCTATTTCATATTTATTTGAAAACCCTAGACACTATTATAATATCATCGGATTTCCTATCAAATGTTTTGGTTAGCGTAAGGTAAAAACTTTTCCATGTTTATGTGTGGGAAGTCTTACGTGATACCCTTTCTTTTAAAAGGTTTTTGAAGTTAAGCAACTTTAACCTATTACTCACACCAGACCCATGTCTGACCCGGAGTTTATTTTTGTTTTCCATAAACTCTTGGGTACTCAAATTTTTACGAGCACCAAGGGATTCAGGTTAGGATTCAGGTTAGCTTTGACGAATTGCGGAGGAGCAAATGGAGCAGGAGGCTTCTGCGTTATAGTTATATAGTAGTCCGCTGTGTTTCGTATCTCTGGGTTTATTTGTGATACTGTATTGAGTTGTATAACTAGACAGGTGTTTGTAACTGTCTAGTATGTGTTGTATTAACTGTGTAACTCTGATAGTTGTTGTATATCTATGTAATACTTATGTTATTAATATAATTTATTTGTTCCGCCGTTTAGATTCTGATGTTTTGTTTCTTCTTCTTCTCTTTCTTTCTCTTTTCTATCGCTTTCTTTCTTATTAGCGATGCGACTTCCTAGAGTTTGGAAGTTGGGTCGTTACAGTGGTATCAGAGCATTAGGTTGAGTGAATACCTAGGCTCTGGAGTGGTGTCTATCTTGAGAGAGCGTATTTATAGTTTTGATATATATCTATATATATATATATATTTATTATTTCTACCTATCTGTTGGGTTACCTGTTCGGGTTTTCCAACATAGGTTATAAAGGTAGATAGGGTAGTGGTGTGTGTAACGCGATTACTACCATTGGTTGGAGTTTGAATGTTTGAGGTTGGAAGTATTTGTCGAGACTGTAGACCTAATACCGTCTCGAGTGAGTTGTGCAGTGGTGTAGAAATTTCATCGATCTCTGAAGGAAACCTGTAAAGGTTCAGAGTTCATCTTTGAGGATGGATGAGTTGAATTTGGATCTGTTGGTTGGTAGAAGAGTGTGATGGTATTTTGATACCTCAGGAAGTAGTAGCTGCGTGATTGAGATGCAGTGAATATGGATATTCCCGAAGATGTTTTCTTTGGAACGAGCTAGGAAGTGTGTCTACTTCGGTGTTGTGGCTGAGTTCAGCAGGATGTGGTGGTTGGCTTTGAGGGCCGAGTTTCTCGAAGGACTTCAGATAAGGAAGTTTTGGCATTGGTGTCAGCAGTGCACCTCGGAGTGTCTTTGTTGGCAGAAGTTGACTGGCTGAGTAGTTTCTGAAGAAGGAGTTTAGAAGCAGTAGAGTGGGCCCAATACTTTATTGGATTGGCTAATTAAGATTAAGCAGTTCTGTTTGGTAAAGAGAGAACAGTTTTGTTTGGAAATTGGTCTATATTGATTGCAAAAGTGATTTGCGATAGTTTGAGTGTTTTTCTGAGGTATTGAAGAATTTTTGGTTGTCTTCTGAGAAGTCGGAAGTTTGTCCACTTCTGAAGATTGAGTTTTCTTATCGACCAGATTCCAGGAGTGCTACCGGTGGATCAGCTAGTAGAAGGAGGATTTCTCGTAATAGAGTTTGGTAAGGAAGCTCAGGATTGGTAGAACTTCTGAGATTTCTTGGATATGTTAAGCCATATTTCTGGGAAGTGATGTCCAGTTTGTGCTCATATTCTTCATCAGCGGTATCTTCTGTGCCAGTTCAGAGTTGTGCAGCGGAAGCAGTTTGGGAGTATTTCTGTTTTGTCTTTTCTGGATAGAAGAAGTGAGTTTGTTCTTCTGATGTTTGAAGAGTAGAGTTAGTGATCTTGGTCTTGATTGATCTTGAAGAGATCATTGGGTTGGAATGTTTTTGATTCTGTTTGTTTCTTTTTGGGGCATCAGCGAAGGTTAAGCCGATCAGTTTGGATGTAGGAAGCCCAGGATCGTTAAAAGATTTTGTGGTTTAGGTACGAAGGAATTTGGATTCGGGAGTCGGAGTTTTGTTTTGGATCTCTTCTGTGTTTTGGTTGGATTGGTGTTTGGTTTTCAAGAGTTGAATTGCCAGTTTGGATAATTGGATTTATGAGTTTCACGTATCTCTGAGGGAGTACGTGTATGAGTTATCTCTGCTTGTGGAACCTGCTGTTCAAGAAGGTTTAGTGGTTGAGTCAGACTCGTTTGTAGTCTGATAGCTTGTCTAGTTCTATAGATCTAGATGAGTAGAAGCTCTGTAACTTCGTAGTTTAGATTGTTTGGATTTTGTAGGGCGAGTATCTCGGTATATATATATATATATATATATATATATATACACTTTGGGAAACTTGTGGGAATTTATCCAGAATTTTATCTGGATAATTAAATTTGTTTGATTTGATAATTTGGTTTCTATGGTTGTTAGCATATGATGATATAGCTTGTGTTTAAATTTAAAATCTTAAATGAGATTATTAATACCTTTGCTTTTAAATTTCGGGGACGAAATTCTTCTAAGGGGGGAGGAATGTGATATCGCGGAAATTTTAGCAATATCAATTTAATAATCTATATTTAAAATTGAATTGATTTGATAAAATTTTAATAAAAATTTACTTGATTTAATAATCCAATTAAATAAATGTGTAATTGATGAATTTTATCTTTTAAAAGCTAATAATTGTTTTCCTATTTATAATGTATGTATATATATATATATAGTGAATGGATAAGTTTGATTTGAAGTTAAATGAACAAATAAAATATGGTTTTTAAAATTCTAATATTCATTTGACAATTTGAAGATTATTATTTTATTTAATAAATAACTAATTGGTTTAAAATACTTAAAGAAATTGTTTTAAATTGTATAATTGTATTTTAAACATAGTTTAAATTTTAATAAGATAAAACAAAAGTTTATTTTATATCTTTTTGAATATAGCTTAATAATTATAATTTGGAATTATTTAAAAATTTAAAATACGATTTAAACATTAAACATTAATGTATGTAATTACGATAAATAAGATAAGTAATTTATAATTTCTTTTATAAATGATTTAAATTGGATAAATATGTTATTTTCAAATAATAATGATAAATGTATAAATATAGACAGATTTTAATAAGACAATACTATTATTTTAAAATTAAAAATATGATAATATAAACTTGTTTAAATTGGATTTTTAAAGTTTATAAATAGAATTTGATTTGAATTTATTTTGAATTCAAATGAATAAACATATATGAATCTTGTAAATAAGTTTTCACTTTTATGTAAATTGTTTTACTTCAATAAAAAGAAATACCATATCCATTCATTTATGTAAACTACTTTATATGTATTTAAATAAAGAAAAGGGATTTTATTTATCTTTTAAATTAAATAAAAGAATAAGTAAAATATGTATAATTACAAGTGTTAAAGTTCTAATTTCTTAAATAACATGTGTTAGTAAATGAACTATTGCAAAAGACAAGTGTTGAAGATTTTAACAAGTGTCCTTTTCATTTTAATTTTTCTTTTAATTTTTAAAATAAATCATTCATACTTATATAAAAACATGTTCCTTCATTTCTATTCTTTTCTAAGTTCCATTTCTCAAGTTAAGGAGAAAAGTTTTCAGCTGAAAACAAATTTGTTTTCAAACTTCCAAAAAACCCAAAATCATGTTCAAATTTATAATCAACATCCTCTGCAATATCATTTTTCTTCAACTTGTTCTAAAGCCTGTACATTTTTCCTTTCAAAAAGCTAAGGCATGCAAGCATTATCAAAATCTAAAAACCCTTCCTTAACCAAAAAACTTGCATGTTTAATCCTGCAATCCTCTGTACAATCTTTTTCAAATGCAAAATCATTTTTCAAATCCTCATATCAAGATCATATTCCCTACCCTGTATAATTGCAAAACAAAGCCTGCACCTGAAATCCTTTCAAAAGCAAATGAAAAGCCTGCAACCTGCAATTCCATTTAAAAGAAAAATGAAAGGGGCTCTGCATTCAACATTCTGGTAATCAAAAATAAAGCATATGTCTGCATGCAAGTTTCTAACAACAAGTTCAAGTTACAAAAGGCATGCATGCAAATTAAAATGCAAATCAATTCAAGTTTTTATCAAAGGCTTTTCAGAAAATCTGTGCTCTGTTTCATAAAATCCCAGGTGAGTAACAACTTTTCTTTAAAAATTTATAAATATAATTTGATAGCTTGATTTTATCTGAAGTAATTCTGAGATGAAATTATTTATAAAGTGCATGTCTCTTTGAGAATGTATTGCTGAATGAATACGCTGTGTACTTTATTCCAGGCTCAAGAATTAATCAAAATTCTCTTGCTATTAATTTAACTTTTGGTAAAACTTAAGTATTTGACAAATTATGTTGCTAAATCATAGTTGTTAGTCTAAGAAATCTGATTAAGATAAATCCATTTGTATTTGTTTCTGGGAATAAGAAAAAAAACATCAGAACAACATTTAATAAGTCAAATATCAATTGCCATGATTCTTGTATTCAGGAATCTAAATCAAATGTTTAATCCAAAATTCGATTTTTAAAACAGAAATCACTATTTTTTAGTTATGGTATTAGAGAGTATTTCTGGTTTAACCAGAAATTGGATTTGGGGAAAATTCTGTTAAACTCGATGGTCTTAATGGTCGTAGTTCTTTCTGGAGGAAGAAAAGGAGTCAGTGATTTGGGGAAAAATGGGGGAGGCAGTGGAAGATCACCGTGGTGATGGTGATTGTTGGATTTGAGTTGTAAACCTAGTTTCTGGTTGGTGCAGTAGTTTGATCGGCATTGATGCTCTAGTTCATCGAGTGCTATAATTTTTGGGAAAATGGATGCTTGGGTGCTGAAGAAGTGATGGTCGAAGTTACAACGCCTCCGGCGACTGGAGGAGCGAGAACGAGGAGGGTTTTTTGTTTTTTTGGGTTGGTGAAGGTTTCCTATTGCTTCTAGGTTCTGTTTGGGTGTTCGAATTTTGATTTCGTGATGCTAGTAAGGTTTGATCATCGTGATGGGTTTTAAGGGATGAACGTCGACTTGTTCGATGTATTGGTGGGGCCGGTGATGGCCAGAACCACCGTGCATATGCATGGTGCAGTGAATCTGTGTCAAGTGTTGGAATGGGTTTCAGGGGATGGAGTATTCAAGTATTACTCGGGTGAATTGATGTTCAGCCCGAAGAAGTAAATGGTTTTACTCGAAGTAATGAAGAGAGGACTCGGGTATTTTTATGGGTTACAGGTTTCTCAGGGAAAAACCTGTTTAATTCCAAATTCAAGTTAGTTTAAATCTGAAGCCAGATTTAAAGCTGAATTTAAAACTTAAAATTTAGAAATGGATTTCAAACTGAGTTTGAATCCAAGTTTTTAGAATCTAATTTAAAAATTTTAAATTAAAATGTTTAAACAATCTTAAAGGGTTTAAATAGTTTAATTTAAAAGTAAAGCTTAAAATAAAAGTAAAGATTTAACTTAAATTTAAACTAGATTCAAATTCAGAATTGAATCATAATTTTGAAATAAAGCAAGATTTTAAATTTTAAATTATTTAAAACAACTTTAAATGCTTAAGGTAATTTAAATATGATTTCTATTTTAAAATAAATTTGGGTCTTAAATTTCTTTAAAACACCTTTTATGAAATAAGGAATTCTTAACAGAAGTTTTTAAAAGGTTTTAATTTTTTTTTAAACCTTGTTAAAGTTAAATTTGATTTCATTTTAAATTCAAAATGTAATTTGAAATTAAATTTTAAGTTAAGTTGTTTTTAATTACTTTGTTAATGATAAAGTAATCATTAATAAGAAATGTTTTATTTAAAAAAAAATCAAATAATTAATGATTTTTAATCCATTAAATTAGTAAGATAATTTAAGTAATTTAATTAATTGATTAATTTAATTAATTAGAGATTTGAAATTAATTAAGGTTAATTAAATTAGTAATTAATATTAATTAATTTAAGTTAATTACTTAGAAAAGGTAATGAGTTAATAATGGTCATTAACTTGTGATTATTTATTAATTAATTAATGTAATGAATTTTAATAATTAATTGAATTAATCAATTTAGATAATCAATTATGGAACTTGATTAAGTAAGACTATTTTATGAAAGTAATTAAAGATATTAATTACTAATTGTAATTAATTAATAAATTAGATTAGATTAAATTAATTAATTAATTTTAATTAATTTAGAATAGTCATTAGATGGGTTGGTAAATAATCAATGAGGAATAATTACTTAGAAAAGTAATTAAGATAAGTAAATTACTGGGGGTAATTATTGAAGTATGGAAGAGTATTTGAATTAATTACTTTGTCTAATTAAAGGTAATTTCTTTGTGAAGTAATTAATAATTAAATACTTAGTATAATTAATTTAAGCATTGATTAATTAAGTCTTTTGAAAATAATTAAGTGATGTAATTAATTACTAATGAAATTAATCAAGAAGTGATTAATAAATATAATTATTTATTAAATGTAATTAATTAAGGAAGTACTTAAGAGTAGTTAATTACTAAATGTAATTAATCAAGAATGATTAATAATTGTGGTTTAACTAAGGTTAATTACTTAATGTAATTAATTTAAATAAGTAATTAATTTAAATTTAATTAAGGACCATTAATTAATATGATTAATGATGTAATTAAGGATTAATTAATTAAGATTAATTAATCAATGATAAGTGATCAAGGGAGTAATTAATTAATGTAATTAATTAAGGATTAATGTAATTAATTTTAATTAATTAATGAAGTAATTAAAGTTAATTACTGATTTTAGTTAAGAATAATTAATTTATGAAATTAATTAAAGAATAATTACTTGAATGTAATTAAAGGATAATTAATCAAGGGTGATTAATTAAGGTAATTAATTTGAGGATAATTGATTGATTGATTTGTGATCAATTAATGGTTAAGTAAGTAAGATTTAAAATAAGGAAGTAATTAATTTAATTCATTTTAAATTAATTAAAGATAGGTAATTAATTTAATTCACTTTAAATTAATTAGAGATAGAAGTAATTAATTTAATTCATTTTAAATTAATTACAGATGGTGTGATTATAGATCTATGCTTAAGAATGGATGATATGTTTTGCCCTGAATGGTTTGAATCTCAGACATGAGACAAATAGTGTTGTGTGATATGGATGCATTGGTTGCATTGTGTAAGTTATCTATTGATGACGATAATATAGATTATCAATTTGTGATGATTACCTGTTTATGATAATAATATTGATCATCTATTATGATGATATGAATTATCTATCTGTGTGTATATGGATAATTAGATTGAATTGTTTTAAACTTAAAACAACTTGGACCTAAAAGACACGCTTTGGATTTCGATGAGACCGGGATCGGGTTTCCATATTTGGAATCCGAAAACCACATCGATTCCAATTAAACGTTAGGTCGTTAATCCAAGTGGAGCAAGTGAAGACTCGAGGTGTAAGGGCTATACGTCAGTATAACTCTGTGGGTGATTCCGTAATGAGTTTGACGGAATAGTGCTTATAGATTTGAGATGGTGAATCAGAGTGCAAGGGCTATGGTCGTTGACTCTAAGGGTTATTGCAATAATGAGTGCAACGAGATAGCGCCTTCGGTTTCGTTCGAACCCGGAACGAATTTGTATGGATTGAATGCTTTCAGAACATCGTCAGGTGGAAGATGAGCATTCTAAGTGATGTGTCCTATAAAGGTAATCGTAGCCTCAAGCCTCATCAACCGGGAATGGCTAAAACAGGGGAGGTGCAGCAAGGCTTCGTGGGTAGCCCCACTTGAGAGCAAGATTTACCCCTGTCTAGAGGTCCCTTTTTATTCGGCTGTGTGGGCAGTTGATTCGCAACAACTGCCGGGGTTGTCTTGTTCAGAAACTGTTCAGTAAGGAATGGGTCTGGCTTTGTGTTGCAGGGGAGCGGGCGTACTCCTCGGTACGGTGATCTAGGCCACGTACTGTGACGGGCGGTACCCCAGTAGCCCTGCCATTGTATGGAATCCAAAATCCAATAAGTGCCAACGGTTTTGATTGTATTACCCACTTTTGTGGTTAGTAGCTGGAATTTAATAATGTAACAATTTCGACTATTTCATATTTATTTGAAAACCCTAGACACTATTATAATATCGTCGGACTTCCTATCAAATGTTTTGGTTAGCGTGAGGTAAAAACTTTTCCATGTTTATGTGTGGGAAGTCTTACGTGATACCCTTTTATTTTAAAAGGTTTTTGAAGTTAAGCAACTTTAACCTGTTACTCACACCAGACCCATGTCTGACCCAGAGTTTATTTTTGTTTTCCATAAACTCTTGGGTACTCAAATTTTTACGAGTAGCCAAGGGATTCAGGTTAGGATTCAGGTTAGCTTTGACGAATTGTGGAGGAGCAAATGGAGCAGGAGGCTTCTGTGTTGTAGTTATATAGTAGACCGCTGTGTTTAGTATCTCTGGGTTTATTTGTGATGTTGTATTGAGTTGTATAACTAGACAGGTGTTTATAACTGTCTAGTATGTGTTGTATTAACTGTGTAACTCTGATAATTGTTGTATATCTATGTAATACTTATGTTATTAATATAATTTATTTGTTCCGCTGTTTAGATTCTGATGTGTTGTTTATTCTTCTTCTCTTTCTTTCTCTTTTCTATCCCTTTCTTTCTTATTAGCGATGCGACTTCCTGGAGTTTGGAAGTTGGGTCGTTAAAGTCCTAATACTTAAATAGATGTGACAGACCATCTGTTATGATGACCCACATTTCGAAAGGTTTAAATCGACAATAATCCACCCATGTCTAACTTAAACAATCAGAAACGTAGGTAATCAAGAGGGAAAAACTTAGAAAAATTAGGAAAGAGGAAGAAAACAAACACAGAATCTCATAGTGGAACGACAAAATATAATAATCATATAATAGTTCATGAAGCTGTTTATATCATACATTTGATTATAATCTATATGACATTTTCAGAGTTATATATACATCAGGGATAAATGAACAATACAACATAATAGCATGATGCGGAGAATAATAATAGTAATAATATACCAACTTCCTCTTCGTCCTCCAGAAATTAATCTTCAATACATCGAAAAAGATCAGGACTGACCTGAGCATAATGAAAAACAAAACACCCGAGTCAGGACTAAAATACACTTACGTAAGTCAAATCAATATCATGAAATATGAGTGCAATAACTTAAGATATGTTACAGGTTTTCCATCTCCTAAGGATCTAGCAAACTATCTATGCATAATAGGGTACGCTATTATAGATAATGTCTATCAGTAAAATAAATATCATAATAGCGTTAAGGCTCTACATTATCCCTCTTAACACATTTTTATAACATCTAGTCTATGCAGCTCCCATAATACAACCAGTAACATTGGTAGCCAGTGAGTCCCCTATTGGTACAGTTCTAAAACAAAGTCATAATGAGCTCGTATAAGGATAAGTATGACAAGGCACGTGAGGCAATGCACAATTTAGTATTCTACCACTTTATCCTTTCCGACTTGTCGTATCCCATCAGTGGCCAATCGTGATAATCAATCCAAACGAAAAAGGTGCACCAATTGAATATGAAATCATAATAGTAATACGAGGGATCAACATCGCTAGAGGTAGCTAACCTCAGTGGTGAGACATAGGCTCCGGTTTTAGTCATTTTAATTATGACACAAGTGTGAAGGCTATCCATCATCGTTCTCATACTTCATTCCAATAAACATAGCCAATTCAATTACTACATTTTGGATATCATCCACCGTGTACACAGTTGTTAAAGTGGTTCCAATATTGACAGAGATTGTGCCAATAAGAGGCCCCGATCTCTTTAATAACCAAACGTCGTTTTACACACTGGTTGGTTCTTTTACATTTTGAAAACAGTTCGTACTTGATATCAAAATATCATATTCGCTTCAAAATCAAATCCATTTTGAAAGTTGTTAACGAAGACTCAAGGACGACACATTTAAATTATCAACCATTGATGGTCTCACTTTGCCGAGAGCCTAGAATAGTGAGAGTCTTCGTCGCTACTACACATAACATGCTTTATTAATTCATTCAGTCTACTTTTCATTCGCAATTTTTTTGTGCATTTGAAAAATTGAATTTGCAATATGACAACTGACTTTGTCGTATTTTCTTATTCCAGCAATAAAATGCAATCTCTTCGAGCCAGAGCAGTGATTCTTAAAATCCATCATACGACCATCACCAAGCATAGACAGTTGAGTTCCACCATATGGTTAGACTTATCCAAATAGGTAGTGACTACGATACGACCGGTCACTCGCTAAGTGAAACCTGAACTCAGGGGAAAGTCATCACACTAAAGCCTGAAAAGGTTTGATACACAACAATCCTCTAACTAACTCCAGCTCCCAAAGGGCGAGCTAGAGTGTAAACATACAAATACAGACTCGAAGAGGGTGGATCCGTCCACCTAACCATGTTGCCCGTCCATCTAACGACCTCACTTGTTAAATCAAGGTGAATTTGACCCAACCATCCACGATCCTGATAAATCTATTATTCCCGGAGTGTGAACGAAATCCTAAAACTCAAAACAGACGTGAACGACTGTCTATTAACCAACTCTAGATTCCCAGAGCACGAACTAGAGCACATACATCAAAATGGGTGTAACCGACCACCCATCAGCTAATTCTAAGTCTATAGAGCGCGGATTGGAGTATAAACACAAACCGGGTTTGAACTGACCATCCGTGAGACAACTCCAAGTCCTTGTAGTGCAGACCGAAGTATGAACGCTAGTTAGGTGTGATTGATCACCCATAAATCAATCTATGCCCCCTGAGTGCGGACTAAATTCTAAATATCAAACAGATGTGACTGACCACCCATAGAATAACTTAAGTCCCCGTAGCGTGGACGTGTCTATAAACATCAAACGGGCATGACTGACCACAGATGTACAAGTGCAATCCTCAGAGTGTGGATGCGATTACCAATAGATGAGCGAGTGTGATTCCAGCTAAGTTAAGCTCGACTTATCATAAGCAGAAAGCCATGGCCTAAAATTTAAGTAACAACTACTGATTGAACAGTGCAATATTGAGACTCAACTTAACTTTTGGTTATAACCTGAAGCCGTAACTTTGGGACTTAACAAATAAACTTAAGTCTGATTCAGAGACTAAGGCCTCTTAAGCACATTGGATGGAAGTTCGAGTGCTAAAAGACTCGATCAAATAAATACAAAACTGTACTCAAGAAAAAATTTAATTTTATTTCAACTGTTCTTTGGAAAAGAAGGATAAGTACAAAAAATATCCCATGAAATCCTATTAGCAGGGCCGAACCCACATCTATACACGGCCGATAGGAAACAAAAGTAAATTCCTATCTATCTACCAAAAAGGAAGCAAGAAGACATGTCTATTCTCTTGATTTCTTCTTCTTCGACGTTGAACCGCTGGACCTACCGCTTGGGTGCCTCTTCGAGCCTTTGCCTTTTGATGGTTGATCTCCAGCCGGGGGGTTATGGTGACCCCTTCCTCAGAACTCAAAGGAATAAGAACACTTTCTAAATGCGGATTCGGAGGGATAGGAACACTCTTAATGTTGGAAGATGAGGGAGGCATGTCAGTGTCGACTGTTGTGCCGTTGGGAGAAATCATTCATAGAGGAGGCCAGGTCCCGCCATACTACCTCCAATACTACTGGACCGCACGGTTGTTTCCATCTTTGCATTGATCTTCACTATTATCTCTTCTTCATGAATTGTTTGAGCGTCGATGGGAATGCTGCCAGTTAGGCACAATGAGATGGCCATGAATGCGTCTTCGTCCATGACGAATGGCAATTCAGAAAGTGGATCATTTGATGACCTAGGAGTTCCTCCATTATCCACTCATCAAAAGTAAAAGTGCTCGCTTGCACACCGTCAATTGATGTTGCGGCCGTTGTTTTGGTTGCCTCTGTTATAAGGACATCCTACTCATGACGTGGCTCTTGAGTTGCAAGGGGCATGGCCGATGCAGCTCCAATCGTTGAATAGAGATAAGAGAAAGAATGTTAGTAACTACTTTAAACAACACTCCCGACATCGAGTAAATGTGAGAAATGTTCATAATACCTTACTCGGAATGGCTCGCGGGTGGAGCCAGAGAAGCTTCAGGGACATGCTCCTATGCTAGAGACAACTATAGTTGATCCGGATTTTATGCGGGCATTGATTAAGGATCAACTGCAGGAGTAGATTCGAGCATGGTTGGCATAGGAATTCCGGACCCCAAATCATGACGCTCAATGCCAAAACCCTCTCCAGCCTCTAGATGCTGAGTACCGAGTCTCTCTTTCTCGAATGTGATAGTGACATCGTGGATAACTCTTCTCTCAACATCATTCAGCACCCGATTCACTTATTCAAAATCATCAATACATTCAGTGCAGTGCTCTACTTTTTCATCTTCAACAAAGCAGCACCAACCATTGTATAGATGTGATGGATAATTTTCGAGCCACCTTAAATTTCGATGCTTCAGAACATTGGCATTATACGTGATGAGGAGACCATCGATGTCACCTTCCAACCTTGCCTCTACCACTCTCACTTCACCCTCAACCCTAGCTTCAGCTTCCTGAACCTTTAGCGTTGCAGCATCCCTCTCATCCCTGAGCGCCACAGCCTGCTCGCATGCTTCCTACACGATTTTATTTGCATCATCTTTCTCTTTGACGACTTCCACAAGTTTGGCCTTAAGATCCTTAAGCTCTTTAAGCGCCCCATCTCTTTCAGCCATAACTATGGTGGTCCATTGTCCTATTTCCTCAACTAGGGCTAAGTGTGTTTGCCTCATCTCCTCCATCCTTCGGTTTGCCTCATCGGCTCTTTTATCGGCCTCACTTTCTGAATTTCTTATGGACTCGTTTTCGTCATTAAGCACCTGAATTATGCGGTCCTTCAGAGCAAGATCAGTTCCTAATTTCTCGATTGTCTTCGCCTGCTCAAAGGCCACCGTTGATACTGTATCGGTGGTCTTCGTCCATTCTCGATACTGGCCATAAACATTATGTATATAGTTGTGCGTCGTCTGTTCAACTTCGATGGGAATTCTCTTTAAGTGTTGGAAAGACGAAGCCATGAAAGCAAAAATTTAGAAAATATTTTCAACTTAGCGATTCTAATCGCTACTTCCCCAGTGGGCTCCGTGATGGCTTACTCAGTGACGACGGGAGTTTTGGTTTCGGCCCTCCGGCGCTGTTGGTCAAGCCTTGGTGCCTGAAGAAATGGTATTTGGCATGAAGATTCAAAGGGTTGTTTGCCAAAACCGAAAGGTTGTGTTGGTCCTCAGGTTGTGGAGAATGTGACCAGGAATGGCATCTATACTCCCTCTCCCTTTCCCTCTCGTAGCGCTCCCTCTCTTGACTAGAGTAACCACGATTGCGGTCTCTATCAGCCTCACATCTACGAGACTCAGAGTACGAACTAGTTGAACAGCACACGAAGCGAAGGCTACAAAGCATAGATTCCCGCCTCGACATCATATTTATAAAATGAAAAGAGAAAAACAGAGTTGGTAAGCTCACAAGGTGAATAACTCGAGACTAAAAATTGTGTGGTGCCGTGAAGTGTGTGTATGCATGTGAAAACCCCCCAACCAACCGATCGTAATAGCTGTACTTAAAGTAGTAGGTTCTCCTACGTTTAAAGCGCTTTGAAGCCCCTCTATTCCCGTATCTTGGTACAAAGACAAATTATCCGAAATAGGGATGTCAGCCAGCCACACAAAGGAGCTCTGCATCCACAAGAAAGGAATCTCATGACTAGTAACAAGCAAAGAGACTACGATGGTTTTGCGCCTAGCAGATTTTCGGGCATTGGACTTGCCTCTTCTTTTTCACTCTAAAGATCAAGGACCTTGTGAAGGCCCAGCCGCGAGCTCATCTCCAGCGTTCATATTCTCATCACCGCATTGTTCAGTAATTATTATCCCAAAAGCTCTCCTTTGAGCTTGCCTCACCGGAACCGTCCTAAGAACTCCTACCAGACCTATGCTTTGATCTCTATCAATGAGCCCTACGGCTACCAAATTCTCGTCCGTGAGGACTTTATCAATTTCTCCGTGTTCAGCGGGAACCTATTGAAGAACTCTACCATCTCTTTGAATCGAGCACTTTCAGGTCGTGGAATTGAAGTTGTAAAAGGAAGAAAATGTTGGACTCGACATTAACAGCTATTATCCAATTAGTCAGCAAAGAGGCCAAGACACTTACGTCTTGCTAGCCACCTTCTAGCGAACCTCGATGGACACCGAACGTAGAACCATTCGGTCTTTAAGTAACTTAACTTGCTCCAAGCCTCTGTCACGAGTAGGTAATCTCTAACCACTTCTACAAAAGTAAAGGAAGGGTTGTCCCTGCAACTTTTTATATTGAATAAGTATCTGATTTCCTCAACCGTTGGGGGACGAAAGAGGTGCTCCATGAAGATGACAAACAAACTATTGAGCAATGCGTATCCATTCGGATGAAACTGAGACGGAGCGATCCTCAAGAAAATTAAAAATTCTCGGATAAACTGGTTGAAAGAAGGAAGCATCTCGGCTGCACACATAAATCTTTTGCAGGCTGTATACCTTTCCGGCGGGTTGTAGGCTCTATCTTCTGACCCCAGCAGTAAGACATCATCCAGCGACAACCCATGCCCTAAACATATTCTATCTAACATATCTACAGAAGTATTAGAATGGATGGAATATTGTGGATGTGCGATGATGACTGCTCCTGGTTGCTCGTCCAGAGTAGGGCCAAAAACGTCGGCTGCAATAGCCAACATTTCAATTACGGGGAGAAGTGGGCTTTGGACTTCCCGTGAATGCGAACTTGTGGGTTCCATAGCTATTGAATTCAGTAAAAATCATCATTAGATGACAATAAACCTATGATTCTCCCAGTGTAAAGTGCGTGAATGTGTTGTGCAGTGCAGTGCTACATCATATTTAGAATTCAATGGAATTTGGAAAATGTTAAAGTGAAAAGACTTCAATATTCAACTGGAGTGTCATCGTCGCTGACCGTCATAACCATGCCACCCCGACTACGAAGAACGATCCATGCTAAAGTTCGTTAAGTCTGTCAGATAACAGTTTCATCGACAAGCTTCAAAAGGTAGTCACATATGCAGTTCAGTGGTCAAGTCCAATTATGCAAGGCTGAAGCTCGTTGGAGTCAAATGCTTGAGTATGCAAAGATTTTGTAGCCATCAAAGTTCAAATTTGGATCGCTCCTCAAAATCCAACGTCTTATCAATCATTTAAGTTTGAATTTCGTATCAATCTGAAGATGGAACTTCGTATTGATCGTTTCAGATCGATACACGATTGCCACTAAAGACTACGTATCAATCATTGGTTGAAATTTCATATCGATCGCCTTAATCATTATGAACTCAAACCGCTCCAGGTAGATGTGAAGACACTTCTCTCCATCCATCCTTTCCCGATCAATATGAATCTATATTGCTCCCAAATCGATACAAGTTCCTACATTCTCAGATTGATATGAGCCGCTATCACCGGTTCCAGTGTTTCCTTCATATCCATCGGTAAGCCTTCTTCTCCAAGAAACTTAAATGCCATTTCCTTCTTCCTTAACCTTGCTTCGACCCAACTTTGGCATCAACAATGGCGGAATAGGCCACGACTTTGAATGAATTGGTGTTGAAACTCGAGTCTCGTCGTTTTAAAGTTGATTCGATTTGTCAATTACCTAATTTGAGGGATCAGTTTGAGAGATTAAGGAGTTGACTTGATTTTGGGATGAAGACAGTTCTTCTTTCTTGGGTTCTCTATCGGTACGAAGGCATGTATGGAAGTGGGAGAAAGTGAGATTTGTCTAAGTCCAAAGCGTATTTATATGGCTACGAAACCAAAGGAAAAGGCATTTTGAATCCTAGTTATTATACCAAGATATCTGGTTGCCTACATCGGTAGGAAGAAGGTCCTTCGTATCCATCTACCCACATCGGTCAAGACGACAACAATTCGTAACCATCAACTCGAGTCGATCCAGAACATGACTATTCGAACCCATCGGTGACCGATCGATACGAATGATGCAACAAAGGCTTGTTGGAACTATTCAAAACCATAGCACATTTGCTCGTATCCATCAATGATTCATCGAAACGAAGTGATTGTTTCGTTTCCATCGCTTTAAAGCCCATAGAAATTCATATCTATTTTTTTTAAAAGAGAAGAGGCCAACTAACTCGTATCGATCGCCATTGATATGAAGATAATTTTTCAATCCCTCGAATCGATCTAGGGGAGGATCGATGTGAAAGGATACTCTAAAAATGACCATCAAGCTTCGTTACAACTTAAATTTTACATCGATCTAGGAGAGGGTCGATATGAAACTAGATAAAAAACAAACTTGAAAACAACCCGTGAGCGTGCAAATGTTAATGAGTGTCAGGTTAAGATACGTTCGTGTATGACGAACTAACATTCAATTTTCAAAATTGACAGGAATTAAATGCTCACCTAGTGACAATTACAACAGTGAACCGCAGCTTGCTGACACTTGACACTCCATTACAACAATGCACAACACAATCATTAACAGTCAGCAATTCAGTATTAATATTATCGAAAATCAGTCAAAGGTTACATCTTTTGATGAAAGACAATAACTATTTGACGAATGAGCAGAACTTTTTAGAATAAAGATCGCAGCTTTTCAAAGCACATCATGTTCTCATAAGTCTACTTTGGAGGGAAAATGTTATCCCGCATTTTGGCACGGCCATGACACCAAGAAACTAAATGGATACCGAAGACGGTACGAAGATCGGTTATACATGGGTCTACTATGGATACTGGTAATTTTGTCCGTGTTTGGATCGAGCTACAATTGATATAATATGACAAACAAATCTATGAAAGCTAACATTCCAAATTTCGAGTCCATCGAAGTTCGTACGCTCAAGACAGGATCGATTAAAATCTAGAGAGAAAGCACCGTTTCGTATCCATCAATGACCGATCTACTTCATATCCATCATGTTTATTCCACTTCGTATCCATCATGCTTACTCCACTTCTCCATCAAATGAAGATAGCTCGTTCGGTTCCCCAAACGATCGATACGATGTAGCATCTAAATACATCGATGCAATGATCGATGCGAAGAAAGTTAGTCTTCATCGATGAGAAGCGGCTCAAAGCATCGATAAGAAGTGTGATGAAATCCATTGATACGAAGAAGCTACACATGATCGGTACGAATCAATCACTAAATTATTGATAAGAAGTAGAGCACAAAGCATTGATACGAAAAGAGCTGCCCAGACCGATACGAAGAGAAATTCTAGGTCGATACGAACAAAGCACGATTCAAATGGCAGAAACAGTCACTCGGCATGAAAAGTGGATCGATCTAGGAATATGGCTACATGTCACCCTGATCAATAAGAAGGGTATCGATACAATCAACCATCAATGCGAATGGATTGATACAAGCATGAGAAAACTTGGATCGATCATAACTCAAAATCTACAAGTCCAAATGCCACCAAATTTTCATAGGAGCTTGTGTATCACCTCTATTTAGCCTTTGATAGACTCGACCAAAATAGAGCCATTTTGGATCGATATGAAATTCATACGTATCGATCAGGAATCGATCCCAATCCACCTCAAATCGATCGGGTGGGCCCTCTCACGTGAGAGAAGGCGTCTTTCGAGATCCGAGCCAGATATTTTCAGCATACGCTTATAAATAACAGCCATATGCCTCTAGAAAAGAGACCTTTGGCTTCTCTACGCTGATATTCTGCCGAAATCTCTTCTATACTACAATTGCATTGTTGTAATCTCTTGTAATCAATGAGTAAAGTTCAATAAACATCAGCCATTTCATAGTGGACGTAGGCAATACGCCGAACCACTCTAAATTTTTGGGTTTCTACAGTTTTTCTCATCTATTGTTTGTTGTGTTTGTTAGATCTACCTCATTTTACATTAATTTCTTCATTTTATCTCTTCAAACACATTCGACGAGTGTTGTGCCCAATTTTGATACAAATAGAACCCAACTAAGTAGTCGGCCCAATAGTCTTCGCTAGCCTGAATGACCTCTGGCAGAGGAAACAAAACCCTATCAACCAACACAGAATCAAAAGAATGTGGAACATAATCTCTTGCATTGCATGGCAATGACTTAAACCAAGAGGTACATTTAGGAACTTGAGGGGCGTTTACCTTAGAAGATGCCAGAATAGAAGGTGGAACATCACTAGGCTTGTGCAGAACATAAATTGGGACATTTGGATCACTGACATTCACTGCGGCATTAAATTAAATATGTTAGGAGCACAACATATTTGGTTCATTACCATCAGCAGCGGTAATCAAGCTACGACCAACTACATTATTAGATACTCTAACATCAGATGCTAATTCATTATTCACATCACATGTAGTTATTTTCTCAAAGCTATTGTTAACGTCGGCATTGTTCCAACAGGCAGAGTGAGGAGCATTTGCAAGGAAATAGATATAAGATGCTCACCAGATATCAAATTCCCATTTACACAATACAAAACCCATCATCCATTTCGGTAATCAAAGAAGTATATGATAGAGAAGGATCAATTGAAGCAGTAAAAGAAGCTAAGACAGATGAAGAACCACCAAGAACAGAAGACCTACGACCAAAGGGAGTGAAAGACCGACTAGATCGCATCATTGGCATATCGCAATCGAGATCAGAAACAAGGGCTTGCAACGGCACAAACTTTTCTTCTTCGGCGTCGGTAGATTTGGCGGGGCATAGAAAAATGGGATGGCCAAATGAAAAGGATGTGGAGGGGGAAGAACGTGGTCAGACTGAGAGATTGCTTTGAAGGAGAGGAACAACCATTGACTATGCCTTAGGTTCTTGTAAATATTTTAATAGTAAGTCATTCTGGATATCTACTTCATTTCAAATGCAATTCATTTCTATTTAAGATTTCATGCGTTAACTATATTTTACTTGCTTCATTTCACTAAATCAGTTAATTTAACATTTCTTAAGTTAATTATCTTATTCATTTCTCAAATTCAATTTTCTTTTATCTGCTTAATTATAATGTTTATCCATTTTAAAACTTATTTTACTTCCCTGTTCAAATCTACAAGTTATAACTTATACAAACTTATTTCTTATACCGAAAAATTAGCATAGGAAAAAGTGTTAAAAAAATTATTCTCAAGGACATGAAGTTTGTTTTTAGTCTGAAGGACACTTTTCAATGTAAACAGATAATGATAGTTACAACCATCGTTCTGTGATTTACACTAAAAAGTGTCCCCTGAAACTAAATTTTTCTCTAACTTTTTCCCTAAGCATAAAAACCCTTTTCTTATATACTATTTTCAATTATAAGTTCCAAACTATTTTCATATATTTATTAAGTCATATTTATAATATTTTACACAATCGAAATTTGTTTTAATTGAAAATAAATTTCTTGTGGTAGAATTTTCACTCAGAAACTCAAAAATGAATATTGCGATGCTGCAGCCATCCCCAGAATTTATTCCCTAGTGACCAAAGCGAGTTTAATGCTTTTATTTTCTTCAAAAATCTTTGCAAAATATTTTTCTAGTCAAAACTCTTTCAAATAATATTAATATTAATATTTAAAGCCACTACTACAAAACAGGCCATTTGCATCGGTTGTTTACCCCCCTTTTGCATCAGTTCAACAACCGATGCATATGCAACCGATGCAACAAGCTTAACACTTTTGCATCAGTTCTGAAACCGATGCAAAAAGGTCCTTTTTTGCATTGGTTGTTACTAACAACTGATGCAAAATATCATGGTTGGTTGCTTGAACACAGCCCACATGTTGCATCGGTTGTAATGAAAACCGATGCAACAAAGGAACTTGCTGCATAGGTTGTTGTTGAAAACCGATGCAAACTAATCCCTCTATTCCATCAGTTTTTTATAACAACCGATGCAAATTAATCCCTCAGAAACCATTATTACAGTACTCAAATATACTATATTATATATATATATATATATATATATATATATATATATATTATTGATAATCCAAACGCCACAAGCCTGACAAAACAACTCGCGAATTAAAACATGAACAATTTCATTATTTACAAGGAAAAATCTCGATATTACACAACATATTCAACCCAAATGTGCATAGAAATGCATGACAGTAATACTCAAACTCAAGTCCAACTTTGCATTCACCTTCTCCTCACATAAAAACTCTCTATATAATTCTCATGAAAACTAAACCTGTGGTGATGTAGCAGCATCAAAAGACTTCCTCCTAACCAACAAGCAAGTAATCCTTTCAGGCTCCGCCCTCACATCATCAAGCGTGCTAATCACAAAATCATACCTATCAAGAGCAAGACTGAGCCTATCCTCCCCCACCACAATCATACTCGCATCCAGCAACACATGCCATGAGTTCCTATGTGCTTCAGACACCCAATAGTTACTCACATCACTTCATCACTTCATTGTTTCATAACCGCACCAGTCACTCAACAGTTACCCCTCTGTCATCATCTCATCGACCTCCAGCAGTACTCTAGAACACCAAACCTCTTCAATTCTGCCATAAAATCAAATTCCCACATTCATTACTGCACCATAACACATTCATCCACGTACATACTTTGAACCCCATCAACTTCATTACACTGTCAACCTTCAGCCATCAGTGAAACCACTGCATTCATCACATTTTCCACTCACCTTGCAACTCCACTGCATTTCACACCTGACAACAAACTGCTGCTGACAACTTACACAACTCCATACACCACAAATTTCCTTACTCACACCAAACATTCACTTCATATTCGCAACATCAAGTTTTTGCTGCCTCCAACCATAAACTTCTGTCGTCAAAATCCACTTCTCTGTTCATCTCTTCATCCTTAAATATAACATTCATCTCAAACCACTCACTACACAGTTCAGAACATCACCATTATCTGTGCTACCATACCATCCCATAAACCCAGCCACCAACACATAACCATTCCACTTCAGTGAACTTCATTCACCACCACAGGTAGCATTTACATCTGCACTCAGCAACTTGCTGCCACCAAACCACAAGCTACTACAACCCACACTTCAACATTCACTCTCTCTGTGCACCACTGTCTACTTCCTTGCATCCATCATTTGATAATGCTGCCTGACCACCTGCCAATACCAAGTTCACCAAATTCCCACATTCACCATCACACCATACTCGATCATATCAACAGTGCCAAATCACCTTACCACTTACAACTGCATATCAACAGTGCACCAATACACTGTACAAACCTCCACCCTGAGCCCTACTGCCTTCTACTTCACATTCCCCTATCTCCGTACACACAATACATACCAACCCCAAACCATCTTCTCTGCATACCTCTACCCATCACCATCTATTCACCTAATTATACCTCCCCTATCCCATACTTCACCTGCAAACTTCCCACCTCAGCCATAAACATACGACTCCTGTGACAATAGAAATAATAAGAAGTTGACAGATCTAAGGTCAAATGACGGAGGAAAGAAGTAGTAGTAGTAGGAGGAGGAGGAGGAGGAGGCAGATAAGAGCTTACTGAAGCTGCAATGTTGTATTCTTCCACCAATGGTTCTTTCGTAAAATGGATTTGCAATGGGACGTCGGTGGATAGTGATACATTTAGACCTCGTAAGAAAAATTTGTGTAGAGGATTACGATCAAGATCTAAAAATAAAAAGTTGTTTCTCAAAGGAGACATTGCCAGTCCAATGTGCATAAGATATGCATTCAACAGTATTAGAATAAGAATCACAGTTCTCCTTTTGAATCATAAAATGAAATTTATGAGGTCACATATATTAGCACAGTGACTAGAGTAAGAGACCCGCATGAAAATGGTTTTAAATCCATTTCAGAAAATGGAAATAAGAAAGTACGTGAGCAAGATAGTACAAATACTACAAAACAGGTGACTTTCTTAAATTGATTCCATGAGCAATATTCTGAGCAAGAAGAAAGGTTGCAGCAAGGTGGTCGATATCCCCAGCCTATGGAAAAATAGGAAAATCTGTGAGCAAAACCTAGGCCTTGTAAGGTAAAAGAATTATACTGTTTAGAGTGATACCTCTCCAGAATGATGACGTAATTTGATAGTTGTCATTCCCTTCGATTCACGGAGCTGGCATACATGAAACCCATATGACTAATTATGATTGTATAGAACATTGTAGTGTTAAAAACAAGTCAAATCAGGAGATAAACCTTATTCAGTGCATAGAGGTTTGCATAGCAATAGTATAAATAATTTGAAAATGCAGGGTTGAACATGTTTGTCCACTGGGCTGGTGTAGGCATATGTTTTGTTGGCCGACGTTCAGGTTTGCTTTCATCATCAACCAAATCCAGACCTACAACCTAAGACAGAAGATAACAAATCACAAATGTGATTAAAATTAACTTAAAACAAATGAATGGAAGTAAAATAATATTGTTTCTCATGGAAACATAGTATAGTATCAATAAAATGCGTTAGAAATGCTACTATCATACTTATTTGCTGCAAACACAATCTTTCCATAATGCCCATACGGTTTGCTTTAAAAATCGATGCTCATACAAGGTAACCAACACAAATTCTGATTGATAAAATTTTCGCTTCCTTTTGTACAAGAAAATTTGTTATATGGACAAGAGTATGGGTTTAAATCTCAACTCTAACAAGTAGATAATAATTTCTATGTTTTCAATTTATTTATGTTTTTCATATTCTCAATAAAAATACAAGACTCTTTTAAAATATTAATTCTTAATAGTTTCGTTTTTCACATTCATACACCTAAGTGTTTTGATAAAATTTTCGCTTTCTTTTGTACAAGAAAATTTGTTATACTAACAAGAGTTTGGGTTTGAATCTTAACTCCAACAAGTAGATAATAGTTTCTATGTTTTCGATTTATTTATGTTTTTCATATTCTCAATAAAATGTTAAGACTCTTTTAAAATATTAATTCTTAATAGTTTCGTTTTTCACATTCATACACCTAAGTGTTCTGTTAATTAAAACTTCATGTACAGTGGGTTCGCTGTTCGCTCAACTATTTATGTCAAAACAATTATCAGTATTATTTGTGAAAAAGTATGTTGCTATTTTAAGATTATGTTTATCTTATTTTATTTAAGACTTAAGATTGAGAATTTTAAAAGGTGTTTCAAAATATTCATTGTGTTATCATACCAGTTTTAACCAAATATTTCATTAAAAAATGAAACTTGAGATCTTGAAATGAACTTTAAAATGTTGATTTTTCTCTATAATCTTATAATTTTGTAAATTTATTGACATGGAAAGAAGGTATTAAAATGATCTAAAAAACTAAAATTAACTAAAGATATTATTCGAGATAGAAAATTATGAAAATTCAAAATTCATATGGCCAACAACAATTATTTAGGACAAAGGTTACGATGGTGATGATAATGAGTATTTCATAAACCTTCTAAAATTAACTTTTACAGTTTTGAAGTTACTTTAAATATGCACGTTTCTAATTGACAATTTAAAATTGAACTTGAATAATTTCAAAGTTATTTCAAACTGTACATCTTTTGTATCACTATTCAATGAAAAATCTATATTAACAAAATGCAAAATATAATTTTGATTATTTTACATCATCATTCAGTTTCATAAAATTTTAATATTTTCATGGATTTAATGAATAAACTTTTTATATAGATTTTTATCTAATTTCAGCCTTTTTAACATATACCTTTTGAATATTGGATTCTCTAAAGAAATAGTTAAATCATAGAGCAACTAATTTCGTAAAAGATAATCTATGACTTGATTCATTCTGCTATATTTTGAAATTGTATTAAGTATTTTTTGTGTAAAAAAACTGAAAAATTATCAAGAAACGTATATTTTTGCTGTCATTTTTTCAGCTTATATTTAAAATACATTATTTTCAAAAATAATTTTGACAATACATGTTCTTATGACTTCATATCACCTTATCACTGCATATCAACAGTGCATCAAACACTGTACAAACCTCCACCCCGAGCCCTACTGCCTTCTACTGCACATTCCCCTGTCTCCGTACACACAATACATACCAACCCCAAACCATCTTCTCTGCATACCTCTACCCATCACCATCTATTCACCTAATTATACCTCCCCTATCCCATACTTCACCTGCAAACTTCCCACCTCAGCCATAAACATACAACTCCTGACATCACCATTACTGCATCAAGTGAACTCAACTTCACCTGAACTACGAATGCAACTGACGGTTTCACCTACAAACCACCTCTCTCGACAACATACACACTCTACAAATCTCTGAGCATTAAACTTTATTTAAATGAGTGTCTGCAGTAGCATTCTGTTACTAAGCATAGAGATTTATAGAATAAATTCAGATAAAAGACCTATGCAATGAAATAAGTGTAATGTATCAATTTCTGAAGTAAAATGGATTTGTTCAGTTTGCAGTAATGAATTAGAAAAATGTGACCTGCTGCATGAAAATTTTGCTTAAGAGATTTGAACCCTACTCTTCCCAGCTGGGGAAAACATTGCTTACCTTATGAACTACACCAGTACCATGATATATATGTAGAACTGAATATTCAAATATCTAATTGTTGACACGTAGTTATGTAGGCCCTTGCTAAAAATAGGCAATGAGTAGTCATTCCACCCTGACCCAATGTAAAATGTAATCTTCTAATTGATTGAGTGATTAATCTCTCTGCTTTTTTACCAAAGTAATTCTAAATAAGGATTGTTAAAATGGACTCCGTATTTGGATACCATCCAAAATAAAATTATTAAAGGGAGGGCATGATGCCGCAGGCTCTAACATGAACAATTTTCCATTTTACTGTCATTAAACAATTTGCCCTTTTTCATATCGAGACAATAATCATTCTTATCTAAAATCATTTTGTAATATATACATTAATCCGCAGATATGGACGGATATTAAATATTTATCCACTCGGCTCATAACTAGTAATGTAAAAAATAGCTGGAATTTTTTTATCTAACATAAACCTTTTTAATGCTAATAAAAATATAAGAAATAGAAAATTTGATGATGATAATCACTTTGGGCAACAAATATTCATTTACACACACATAATATAACCTATTAACTTGACAAAACATCAAATATCAATCCTTATATGCAAGAAAATATGCATAATTTTAAAGCAAATACTATCATATTTTCTTATACATTTCTCGGGTTTTTAATTTTTTTTTAATTTTTTCCTCAATACAAACATATTTTGAATTTTTCGGGTATCAATTTACCGCTCTAAGTTTTTTAGTGCTTGCCATCAAAATAGCAAGAAAATAACCTTATCTAAAACCAAAGTACCTTTTAACATTCCCCTTTAAAACCTCTTTTTTTCCTGCTGTCTTGTTGTCTGCAATAATATTTGCAAAATATTAAGTTAGGTAGTTAAAAATTTCATCTCTAATCAACAAATTTTTATACATTGTTTAACTTGGCTATAACATATGACTAAGAGGCCAAACTAGATCTTACCACCATAATCACTTATCATTACCAATCAACAACCTTACGATATGTTTGACATAGACTGACCTAAATAAATCGTTTCTTTATATATATTGGGTTTCATTTTTACTAAATACTGTTTTTTCCTTCAAAATTTATCAGGTAAGTTTCGATGATCCCTGCGCACTGCATCATGTGAAATCCATAGCAGTCAGTCCATGGGAAATCAATCCCATACCCACAACCAAGCGACCCAGATCAGAATTCGATTTCCTCGCCCAAGACATCAAAACCTTTGCCTGTAACCCTTACACGTATCTAAATTATTTCCCTACAGTTTTTCCTGCTTGCATGCAGGGAGCCAGGCAAACTTGTACCCCTGCATGCTTCTTATCTACTTCTAAGGCAGAGCCGAACACAACAATGTCTAACCTCACAACTCAAAATAATAGCTCTGACCAATGTTTTGTGAGGGTTTGCTTATAATCACAATAGAAATTACCTGCGCTCCTTTTTCAGCTATATGCCTAGGAGGCACTTCCAAAGGATTCTCTTCAGCACAAAGCACTCGTAGATTAGTTAGCATTCCAAAGGAGTCAGGTAAAACCTTAATTTGATTATTACTCATATCAAACTCTTCTAGCATCTCGAGATTACCAATCGATCTGGGAAGAGAATGTACCTCGAACCGCATGCGACCCTCCTTATCGCCTTAAGATGTTAATGCCGTTCGGCCTCGCCTTGCCCTAAAATGCTTGAAACGCGCCTCCTCACAATAGCCGCTGACGACGTTTAAATTTGGGATTAGAATTAATATTGAAGGTGGAGATGAAAAGGAGTTCCAGTTTAAGGTAGACTGTAAAATTATTCGACCACGGAATGAAAATTTGACGGAGAAACAAAAATTTGAGAACAAAAATTTAAGCGGCAAACAAAAATGATTTGGAGGCAAATAAAATTTACCGTAGTTGCATCGGTTGAATTTGAAAGTGATGCTACTGAAACTATTTGCATGTACCAATTGCATCGGTTGTTGGTGACAACTGATGCAAATTTGATTTTTTTATTATCTATTGCTTTTCACGTACCAATTGCATCGGTTATTAAGATAGAACTGATGCAAATAGTTCTATATGCATCAGTTTATACTTCAACTGATGCAAATGAGGCGAAGCAATATGCACTTTTTGTACTAGTGAGCTTCGAAAACAATATTGAAAACAAAGGAATTTAAGTTCTAAAATTCTCAAAAAAAATTCAAACCATTTCTATATATAAGCTATATTATGAATGTACTTATACAAATTTTCTTACCTAATCACCAAACTGTTTCATTAATTTACAACCTGGGCATTTTAACCCATTTCTTATTTTAATTGATTTCAGTTCACTTTAATTATCGAATGCTTCGTAAAATAAAATTCAACAAGTATTCGTTTTATTTTTAATTTAACAAATATTCGATAATAACTAAATATTATTATCGCCTAACAACTAATCTTTCATTAAAATTATCATCTTATATATATATATATATAATAATTTAGGTAAAATTATTTCAGTTACCCCATTTTAAAACAATATTATGTCAACTTGCCTCGTTTAAGTTTTAGAAATCCCTATCGATAACATGGCGTCTCTCGTACTGACCAGAATTCATAAACAACTCAACGAATAAGCAAACCCAATATAAAACATTTTATAACACTAATAAGTACGCTCTCTCATATATACACTCAAAAAGTATCATTCTAGGGTATTACTACCCTATTTCTAATGAGTCAAACCCCACAAAACTAAGGTTATCGCTAAACCTGGCTCTGATGCCAACTATGACTATCCATATTTCGAATGGTTAAAATCGACAATAATCCACCCATATCAAACTTAAACAATCCGAAACGTAGATAATCAATGGTGAGAAATTTAAGAAAAGTAAGGAAAGAAGAAGAAAACAAACACAAAATCCCACAGCGGAACGATAAAATATAATAATCAAATAACGTTCATGATGCTCTTTATCATACATTTGATTAAAATCTATAAGAAATTTATCAGAGTTATATATACATCAGGGATAAATGAACAATACAGCAAAATAGCATGATGCAGAGAATAATAATAGCAATAATATACCAACTTCTTCTTCGTCCTTCAGAAAATAATCTTCAACACGCTGAAAAAACTCACGATGGACCCGAGTGTAATGGAAAAATCATTCGAGTCAGGACTAAAATACTCTTAGGTAAGTCAAATCAATATCATGAATATGAGTGCAATAACTTAAGAGATGTTACGGGCTTTTCCATCTCCTAAGGATCCATCAAACTATCTACATATAATAATGTACGTTATTATAGTTAATGTCCATCAGTAAAAGAAATATCAAAATAGCGTTAAGGCTTTACATTATCCCCTTTAACACATTTTTATAACACATAGTCTATGCAAGTCCTGTAATACAACCAGCAATGTCGATAGCCAGTGAGTCCCCCACATGTATAGTACTAAACCAAAGTCATAATGGGCTCGTATAAGGATAAGTATGATAAGGCAATTGAGGCAATGACCTAGGTAGGATTCTACTAGTTTACCCTTTCTGGTTGGTCGTAATCCATCCGTGGTCGACCACGAGAATCAATCCAAATGAAAAAGGTGCATTCATCATATACGAAATCACTATAATAATAAGAGGGATCAATGTTGCTAGAGGTAGCTAACCTCAATGGCCAGATATAGGCTTTTGTTTTGGTCATTTTAATTATGACACAAGTGTCAAGGCTATCCATCATCTTTCTTGTACTTCATTCCAGTAAACGTTGCCAATTCAACCACTACATTCTAGATATCATCCGTCGCGTATACAATTTTTAAAGTTGTTCCAATATTGATAGAGAGAATGCCAATAAGAGGCCCTTGTCTCTTTAACAATGAAACGCTTTTTACACACCGGTTGGTTTTTCTACATTTCAAAAATATTTCGTTCTTGACATGAAAGTACCATATTTTCTCCAAAATATAATCCATTTTGAAATTACCATATTCGCTTCAAAAATCATATTATACTTTAAAATGTCAAGTCAGTTCGATATATCGATTTCACTTTCGAATTACAATTTAGGTTATAACTTCACTTTAACCCAACTCGCATTTAAATCTCAGATTAAAATATAAACATTCCACCCTTTTAACCAGTTTGAATTTTAGAAAATAGTCTAAATAATTTTAAAATAGTTAAATAGAAAAAACAGTTTAATAGAAAATAGTGTGACATTAAATATGGTTTATATAGTAAAATAGTTTGGAAAAATCAAAATAATTTGAATATTTAAAGAATATAGATTTTAAACCGTTTATACTAAAATAATTCATTTTAAAATATTTTGAGAGTCAAACCGATTCGATTCTGAATTTCCCAATTCAATTCAAACCTAATATCCATTTCGATTTATTCGACTCAATTCCGATTGCGTGTTGAATTTTACTTCGATTCAAGATAAATATCAATTCAATTCCAAACAATTTCACTTCCAATTCCAAATTAATTTCAATTTCAATACCAATTCCAAATTAATTTTAATTCCAATTCCAAATTAATTTCAATTTCAATTTCAAATTAGTTTCAATTCCAATTTCAACTATCTAATTCAGCGATTAAACTTCAACTCGATTCTCAGTTTAAACCATTTCTATTTATATCAATTTCGAGTTCGGTTTTTAAATTATCGATTCAAATCACTTAAGTCAAATTAACTTTCAACATTAAATTTAAAAATCCACATCTCCATATATTATTCAATTCCGAGCTTTTTGAAATATTGTTTTATATTACTTGTACTTAGCAATATTCAAAGTTCGAATAAAAGGCCAATTTTTTAAAACAAATCAATTTCTAAAATTCAAATTATATTTCGATTTTAACTTAAAAATATCAGCTTTGATTATTTAAATAATTCCTATTTCCAATTTAAATTTCAACATTCCAAGCTCGATTCGAAAATAATTCGATTTTCATAAATTTAATTTTTATTTCTTTAAATCAAATCATTTAAAGTAATTTCAAGTCAACATTTAAAACCATTTAATTTAACCAATCCGGTGTCCATATATATTTTTCTATCCTATGGCCAAGTGAATCCTTTATTTCAATTTAATTCCAAAGATGGATATATATCATTTCAGTCCAAAATAAATGCCATAGGTATATATCATTCCAACATATTTCTTAATTTATTTGGAATAATTCAATTTACATTTATATACACTGCAAATAATATACAGGACGATAAAATGATATATTATATATAAATAAACATCTAAACATCTGAATATCAATCAACTTTCATCCATCACAATCAATCATCCAGACAATCTAAAATTCACAACTAACCAATTATCGAAAATTGGGGATTTACTAGCAGTTCAATTCTAGTTAAATTTAACTATCAATTTAAATTCTACCAATTAATTCAGATGTCAATTTAAACGTCGATTAAATTTATCAAACAACAATCAATAAATTTAAATCATGTCATAACTTCAAATTTAACTAAAACAAAAATATTCTAGTCAATCATGAGCATATAAAACACTCACCTTTCATTTGAAACTGAAAATTTTCTCAGCTTCAAAAAAAATTAAATTCGACTCCATGATGTAGCCTTCATCGATACGATTCTAACGCCACCTGTTTCGCCCGAATCGGACCTCGTATGCAAGAGTTACGCTTAAATCATTATAACGATCAAATTAAAACATAATTAATAGCTTCAAAAACCTAATTTACGTTAACACGTTCTTCTCATTAACTACAACATGTAGCTGAATCCAAACACAAATGCAATCCTCTCCATGCGCACCCAACAACGACGACTAGCAGTTGATCAAAGGATGTCGCCTCATGTGCCCTGACCATCCCCCCTTCGCCTGAAGCGCCGGCCCTTCTAGTGCCACCATCATCTTGAAAACCCAAAAAAACATGCACGACGTTCAAATCAAAATTAGGGCGATTTGTTGATGAAATAGCGTAGATCAACTGTATGAATTTGAAGAGGAGGTTGAGATCTACAACTTTCATTTTGGAAGCTTTTGAATTAGATGAATGAATTGAGAGAAATTAAAGAAGTAAGATCGATCAATTTCAGCCGTTAAAATTATGATAGCGGCGGCTAGGCAATTGAAATAGGGTTTCAGAATAAAATAGTAACATATCTCGATTTGCGTGTGTATTTATATAGTTAAGTCCAAAACCATCCGAACTGCAATCGAGACATGCCACCTGGCATTTATAATGTTTTACCTTATTCCATACGCAATGGAACTAGTTTCAAGGCCTAATTCGATCGTACATGGAAGATAGCTTTTCAAAGTCAATTTATTTAATCAAATTTCTTAAATTGATTTCTACGCGTTTCTAGCTCGCACGGCCAAACGACAAGTTCGATCGCTACGAAACTGGAAATCCTACAATAACTCACTATTATGGATTCAATGAAACTGGTTTTGGCAAAATCCGAGTCAATTGCCAAAATGGCTTTTTCTACTCGTTAATTAAAATATAAAATTTTCAAATATCAATTATTCACATTTAAATCCAATTCAAATGTTAAACATCTTCACTCATATTTAAATAAAATCTGAATCAATTTCATATACCATTTTTATCATATTAAATCTATAATCCAATTATTCAAATAATCTTCGGTATTAATTTAAACAAATTAAGTTATCCCATAAATCAATATTAACAAATCATCAAATTTCACATAAATTTTAGTTATCAACATTATTTTATTTCTACCTGAATAGTTCACATTTATTACTCAACCCCAATTATTGATTATAAATACCATCGATACATATAATTTAATTTCAATATAAACAGTTACCAAATTTTGAAATTTTTTTATTTCAGGATTTTATTCAAGTTCATATTTAATAACTACAATAATAAATCATCAAATATTATTTTTAACCATTTGTATTCAATAATTATATTAAATCCTATAATTTAACACAGTTAAAAATATGGGTCGTTACATCCATTGACCAACTCTAAACTCCCAGAGTGTGAACTAGAGTATAAATATCAAATGGGTATGACAGACCACCCATCAACTAACTCTTGTCCCAAAAGAGCGGACCGAAGTATAAGCACTATTAGGTGTGACTGACCACCCGTAAACAACTTACGTCCATGGAGTGCAGATATAATCTTAAACGTTTGATAGGCGTGACTGACCACCCATCTACTTACTTTATCCCCGAGAGCGTAGACAAGAGTATAAGCATTAAATGGGCATGACCAACCGCCCATAGATTAATTCATGTTGCCGGAGCAAGGATATGATTGCAAACATTAAATGGGTGTGACCAACCGTTCTTAAATTAACTTATGTTCGCAGAGTGTAGATATAATTCCGAATACCACAGTGGCGTGACTAACCGCTCGTAAATTAGCTCATGTCCTTAGAGCACGGATATGATTCTAAGCGATAAGCAAGCGTGACCGTTCGTCGGCATACAAGTTCAATCCTCAAAGTGCAGGACTGGGGGCACAACTCAAATACCAGTCGCTGATGAAGATAGCGCAACGTTGGAATTCGACTCGACGTTCGATTATGACTTGAAGCCATGTCTTAGCGATTGAAATGAAGCTCGACTCTGAAACTAAAGCCTCATAAGTACATTGAATGGACATGCAAGTGCTTAAATACTTAACAAATAAACACAATGTTATGCTGGAAGAGGGAAGAAGTTTTATTTTCACTATTCTTTGAAAAAGATAAGTACAAAAATCTGTCCGATGAATTCCTATAAGCAGGTGCCAAACCCACACTTATACATGGCCTACAAAAGAAAAAGAAAATCCTATTCCAACCTATCTATGAAAAAGAAGAAGAAAAAGTGCAGGTCTATGCCTTTGATTTTTTTATCTTTCCTTCTTTTCTTAGGTGTAGACCCACTCGAGCTGCCACTGGGATGTCTCTTTAAGTCTTTCCCTTCCCGGCCTGTTCCAAACGGCTTGTCTTCAGGCAGGGGAATTATAGCAATCTCCTCCTCAAAACTCACAGGGATTGGAATATCCTCTATATGCGGAACTGGACGAATGGTGGCACTCACGATGTTATAAGAAGGAGCCGCGCTGGTAATAATTTTAGTGCCACCCGGAGAAACAACAAGTATCGGGACTATATGCGCCCGCCAGTTCTATAAGCCTGCTCCGCTTGCTTGATTTCGACCATAGTTTCTTCTATTATTTTTTCCGCTCGGTTCACACGTATGCTCATTGGAATGTTGTTGGTCAGACCTGAGGAGCTCGTAACGACCACATCTTCATCCACATTGAACGGCATTTCAATACTTGGATCGCTTTGGTGGCCGAGGAGTACTTCCCTTAATTGATCATTAGTCACATAACTGCGTTCATGCATCTCCCCCGCTAATGAGGTGACCATTGTAGTTGTACCCCCGTCATTATTGCCTCTTGCTCATGATGCATTTCTTGAGTTGTAGGAGGACCAGTCGATGCAGAATCTGGAGCTAAATGAAGATAAGTGAATCTGATAGTGCTCCTGCATTTTGAAGAATGGAAGAAGTGTCCAGAATACCTTCCTTGGGTTGATTCTCATGTTGAACCGATGTGCCTTTCGAAATCGAAGAAAGGTGCAGCTTATCAAGGTCACATCCTGGGACAATTGGAGGATCGATAGAAGAAGTAGGCTCAGATTGAGAGACTGGGAGAGCTTTGAAACCTACTTCATGCTGCTCAACTCCAGATCCTTCTCCAGCACCCGGATATTTGGCAGCTAACATTTCTTTCTAATGAGCGATGATTGTATTGTGGAGAACTTTTAGTTCATCTCCGACAAGTATTCGAGCTTCCTGTTCGAACTCTAAGATAGTTATAGCGTCACGGATCACCTTTTCATCATCCACCAAGCTGCCCCAGGCCTTGTATAAGTGGAAGGGTTAATCTTCGCCAAGCCAGTTTAAGTAGCAATTTCTCAAGACGTTGGCATTGTACATGACCAGGAGATCTTCAAATTCATTCTCCATCCTGGCCTCCACCACTTTAATTTCGTTCTCAATCCTGACATCGGCTTCTTAAGCATTTAAATTCAACACATCCCTCTCATCCTTAAGTCCACCAGTTGTTCACATGCCACTTGGGCGGCTTTGTTGGCCTTATCTTTTTCCTTGATGCCCGCGGCTAATTTCACCTTTAACTCCTCGAACTCTTTCCGCGCCTCATCCCTTTCTCGAGTGATAACGGTGTTATCGTGGCCCATATCCTGTACCAGGTCCATGTGAGTTTTTCGCATGTCTCTCATGAACTGCCTAGACTCTTCGGCTCTCTAGTCGGCTTCGATCTCCGACTTCCTTGAAGATTTAACTTTATTACTAAGAATTCCTATTATTCTATCTTTATGAGAAAGGTCGGCCTCCATTTTCTCAATTATTTTGGCCCATTCGAAAGCTACCGCCAAAGCCTTTTCTACAGTTTTAACCCACTCCCCGTACTAGCTGTACACGTCGTGCACGTAATCCTGCAGCAGTTTTTCTGTATTGTTGGGAATTCGTTTCAAGTTTAGGGGAAAATAGAAGTCATTGAAACAAATACTTAGGAAATCTTTCTGTAACATAGCAATTCAGATGGCTCCCTCCCTTATGGGCATGAAAGCGGGCTCTGGAACAACACGAGTTTCCATTTCAGTTCTATGGCATTGATTGGCGAATTTTGAAGCATGAGGAGGCGTAACTTAGTGTGCAGTTTTAGAAAATTTCCTGCCAGAGCCATATGGTTTTGAGGAACCTTTAGGTGGTGGCGATCGCGACTGGGGGTGGCGCCTACTTTGATGTGACATTTCCTTCTCCTTATTACAATGCTTATGCTGTTGGCTGCAGCGGTGGCCGCGATCATAGTCTCTATCGCTTTCATGCCTATGAGATTTAGAGTAAGAGCTGGAAGAGTGGCATTTAGGGCGAAGATTGTTGAGCATAGACCCCTACCTCACCATCTTGTCTATAAAATGCAAGGAGAAGAAGAATTAGTTGTCTCCAAAGATTGGAGAACATGTGATTAGAAATTGTATGGTGTAGTGAAGTGCGTGTATTCATGTGCACATCCCCCCAACCGATCGATTTTGGTAGCTTGCTCGTAGGAGTTGGCTCCTCTTTGTCTATAGAAGTTAAGCCTACGCTAGTTTGTGGTGGGGAAGGGAGTCCATCTAATCTAAAATCTTGGAATGAAGCTATGTCATTTGGAATAGAGACATCAAGTAATCCTCTCAAAGAACTTTCCATTTGCAGAAAGGAAGTCTCTGGACTTATAGTAGCTGCAACGGGCAGAGATACTACGACGGTCTTATGCCTCTTGTATTTGTGGTGAGAGCCTTCCTTTTCTTTTTGATTCTGGTGATTCAAAGCCCCGCGAAGGTGCAAATGCGGGCTCATACCTTACTGGCATACCCTCATCATCGCCCCATTTAGTGATTATGACTCCAGGAGCTCCCCTTCCTCCTTGCCCCACTGGAGCCACTTTGGTAACTCCTTTTAATCCAATGCTTTTGCCTCGCTCTATAATCCCTACGTCGATCAAATTATCATCTCTAAGGACTTCATCGATCTCTCTAAGTTTAGCAGGCACTGATTGGAGAGTTCTCACTATCTGCTTAAATTGTGCTCCTGTGGGCCAGGGAATCGAAGCTATAAAAAAATGCAACATTAACCTCAACATTAACTTATATTACCCGGTTAATCGGCGAAGAAATTGGAGCACTTACGTCTGACTAGCCACCGTCTAGGAAATCCTGGTGGACATCTAACGAAAAACTATTCAGTCTTAAGGTGACTTCATTTACTCCAAGCACCTGCCACTATTTGGCAGTTCCTGACCGCTTCAAGGAAGGTAAACGAAGGATTATCCCCACGACTTTTGACGTTGAACAAGTATCTGATTTCCTCAACGGTCGAGGGTCGGAAAAGATGCTCCATAAAGATGATATATAATGTAACGACCCTGAATTTTGAATAATTTAAATTGAGAATATTTACTTTATTTTAAATATTTGAATGATGTTTGGATTGAATTTTCAATATAACTTTGAATATAACGATTTAAATTATAGAATTTAATCTATTGAAAATTGAATAAAAATTTGAATCTTCAATTTTAAGCTGATTTAAAATATTTCAAAGGCTTGTAAAATTCGTATTGATAATACTGAAGATAATCGAAGCTTCAGAATTAAATTTGAAAGTGGATTGTTCAGTTTTGAAATTATATCGTTTGAATCGATATTGGAAAATAGCCGTCCGAGGCACAGTCTCGGAATTCGACGAAACCAGTTCCATTGGGTCCGGAATATTGAATTATTCTAGGATTTCAAATTTCGTATTTTTTTGGAGTTTATATGTGAGCGTACGTTGAGTAAACGCGTCGAAAATTTAAATCAAATTCAATTTAAATTTAAATTTAAATTTTAGTCAAACACAGCACGTTCTTCCTTTAACCACGCCTAAATTTATGCCTAAATTCACGATAGAAATCGTGCCAAGCATACCTTCTTCACGTTTAAGTATCCCCTCCCTTCCTTTATCTGTTCAAAACAAAAAAATTGAATCTCAGTGATGAAATCACGACGGCTTCAAAATATTAATGGCCGAAGCCCTTAATCTCATTCGAAATCAAATCGCCCCCCTCCTTACTTTTCGGTTCGATGTCCAGGAAAATCTCGCGATTCCTATTGCTAACTACGACATGTTCGAGCGTGCGTACGCGCGATAGGCGACGCGATTTGGGCTGTCGCGATTCATGGGGGTCGCGGTCAAAATCGTGGTGCCGTGAACTCGATTAGGGATTTGTAGAGCACGCAACTGTGGGGTCATTTGCGTCATGATCTGGTACGCGAGCGTGAGGCGTCGTGGGGTTGCGGCAGCGACGACAAGGTCGCGCGTGTAGATCTTGGCAATGGCGCGCGTGGGGATTTGGGGATGTGGGTTGTCGTGGATGCCGATCGATGGAGCACAGGGGATTCGTGGTTGGCAATGGTGGGATCTGCGTTCGAACGATGCTGTGGATGATCAGGAACGAGGTCGTAATTGCAGCAGGTATTGATTTAATTATTTTCTGATTTGATATTAAAATATATGCAGTAGAAAAAAAAATAAAAAATAAATCTGTTGAAAAGGTTTAAAAACAGTAAGGTATAATAATATTTGCTTTACTAGGTTGATAAAATAATTTAGTTAGGGTGTTTAATTCATTTAATTAACTTATTTAATTTTTTAGAAATTGTTAAGAAAGATTTGTTTAAAATTAAAAGTACTAAATTAAGTTAAGAAATATCTATTTTAATTTAAAAAGAAATAAGTAGGTATATTAGCAGAAAATTGAGTTTTAGAGTAAATTTTTAATTTAACAAATTTTATTAAAAGAAACTGGTTTAAAAGCAAAACCATCGGTTAATTAAATTGAAATAGGAAAAATTGGTTATTCGATTTATTTCAGACATTAAAGAATTTTATAAAATTGTTATACAAGGTCGAATATTTTGATTTATAAAGTTATGTTAAAACTAAAATAATAAGGTGATAGATTTATTTAGTTAACCTATTTTAAGTCACTAAAAATAATCTGTTAAATGAAAATAAATATTCAAGTGGATTTGATAAATTGTTGAAGTTAAAATTTTAAAGACAGAAATATTATTTTTAGAATGTGAAAAGTGTGTATAAAAAGAGAATTAGTATAAAATTTAAATGTTTGGTTAATTTACTAAAAGGAATTGATTTAAAATAAAGGCCACTGGTTAATTAAATTTATTAAAAGAAAGGAAAACTTAGTTTTAAAAATAAATTGAAATTAAATATTGTTATCATGTTTAAACCTAGAAAGAATATTTAATAGTTACATTAAAGTGATTAACTCGTTAACAAATATTTATTTGATTCGTTTAAGTTACTAAAAAAATAAATTTTTAATGGAAGTTTAATTGTTTAAATTTAATTTTAGTTAAATAAATTATAAAAAAGAAAACTTGTTTTATAAAAGGGATTTGTTTAAAAAAAAAATTGATAAAGTTATTTAGAGAGAGTTGGTTAATAAAATTTAATTTTTAGTTAAGATAAATTTATTAAAGGAGAAAATTGGGTTAAAAGAAACTATCAGTAATTTAACTATTAAAAAGAAATCACGGATGAATTAAAATTTGTCAAATGAAAATTTAATTTATTCGATTGATTCGAATATTAATAAATTGTATAAATATTTATACAAGGTATAAATGAAGAAAACAAGTTGAATTGGAAGTGGATGGAAAACGGGAATAAAAGGTGAGAATTTCTCACTCAAAAGGAATTTAATTGTTTATTTAAATTTTAAATAGTTAGATTTAAAATTTGCTTGACTGTATTGATTGAATGCTTGAATGATGATTGTTATATATATATATATATATATATATATATATATATATTGGATGTGAATAGACCCTATACGCCGTTAGTAAGCGGAGGTTATTTATTACACACATATACCGCGATATTCCACCTCGAAGTGGAATTGGTATTATATTATATATAGCAATATATATATATATATATATATATATATATATTGGCATATGTATATATTGCAGTTGATTGATTTCCCGCATTTTTTTTAGCAGATGAGACCCTATTGCGCCGTTAGTAAGCGGATATATATTTATAAAATCCCATGTACCGCGATATTCCGTCTTGAAACGGAATGGTATTGTGCTAATGTCTGTGGATGCAGGGAAACAGGTTGGAGGGATCCAACTAGATTCCTCACAAATATTTATTTGATTTCATATATTGTGATATATGATTGTTATCATGGATGATATATGATGTTTGAAAGTTGTGATTGACTATTGATGTGTTGCATCATCGGATCCAATTTTTGAAGTTTAAAAATAACGATTTTGATTTCTAAAGTGATTTTTGGAAATATACGTTTATAAAATATTTTTGGAATTGATTCATCTTAAATAAATAAACGTTATAATTTTAATATTATAAAAATTATGATTTTTTGAGAAATACAGTTAAAAGTTGATTTTTGAAATTACGGGATTAGTGATTTTATAAAATAGTTTGAACTGGGATTTCTGAATTTATTATAAGAAGTCTAAAAATAGAATTTATGGAATTTGATTATTTTATAAATCAAATGATGAAATTATAAAAGAGTTTAAAGACGTTTTAAAAATAGTAATATAAATTGTTTTATATTAAAAGATTTATAAATTGATATTTATAAATTAAAAATATTAGAAGTGTAAAACGAACTTTTCTAAGTGTTAGAAAGAATTGTAAATAAATTTCATAAATTGGAATTATAGAATTATAACGGTGAAGTTATAAATAGAATTTTATAACAGTAGGTTTATAAAATTTGTAAAGTTATTTAAAGAAATGGGTTTGGATAAATGAATGAATCTTATAAGTTATAAGATTTATAAAATTTATGAAGTTTAAAGGAATGATTTTGTAAATAAATAAATTATAAGTATTTGACTTATAATATGAATTTTTAATATATCATTGTGATATGAATTGAGATAGGTTAATAAAGGAATTTATAAAAGGAGTTGATATAAAATAAATAGAAATAGAATTTATAAACGTTGTTTATAAATTCGCAAACGACTTATTTTGATAAGTAAATTGTTCTAATTTATTTATGGAGTTATATTCATGTTTTAGACAGTGAATAATTCCTTAAAATAAAATGAATAGAAGCGATTAAATTTATTAACAAGGTATATTCACGTTTTTGAATAGTGAATATTCTGTTAAAGAAATTATTTTGGAAGTGATGTTTGAAATAGAATTAAAACGATCTAAAGATGTTTTAAAAAGGTGCTGAGATTCGAAACCATAGATTTCAACATTTATTGTTGAAATAGATGTTTTCAAGAAATAGAAGGAAATGATAGATTATAACACTGTTGTTATAATAGTTGATTTTCGAAAGGAAATGTTTTGTATAGTATTGGGATTTATATATCTATTTTAAATTTCGAATCCCTATACTAGTGATTTTAGGTTGTCGTAACGATGTTTTACGCAACATTCGTTTTGGCCCAAATAAGTATGTTTAAGAGAATGATTTCCTTAAAGAATGAAATATATACTTAATCTCGATTTAAGTATATTGAATATTTTCCAAGTGTTGAAAATAAAAGAAATTTGTGAATTACTTATGAATAAATAAGTATGGAAATTTTTTCCAATATAAAGTGAATATTTGAGAATTTATCTTTTTGAAGATAAATTGAAATGATAAATTGAAATCGTATATGCATGAATATTTGGAATATAAATTCACTAAGGAATTCATAAAAGAAAGTGGAATTTGTCTAAAAATAAATATTGATTTATTTTTGAAGTGTGAAAATTATATATCTTGTAAAGATATTTTGGAAAATAAATAATTTGGAAAATTATTTGGAATCTGGTGATGTTGTGCATATCCATTGATAGTTCAATAACCGACTATCAATATTTCCCTTTGAATGGGTAATTGATGTGATTTGTTTGAAGTTGAATGCACACTTATTTTTGAATAAGCGCTCACTATTCGGGTTAACCGGGAAAGGACCATGGGGTCGTATAACCCATTCCGAATATGTGATACGTCGTTGTAAATTGCATTGAAGATCGGTGTTGAAGACCGAGTATTTGCAAAAGCGATAGGATGACCTATCGATTGTCTCTGCACTGGGTCGCTCCTGGTATAGAGATTCCATAAGTGATGGGAAATCCGATCAGGATTGTGAATATCCGGATTGCAAGGACTTCTTTGTAAGTGCCTTCGGTTTTGTTCGAGCCCGGAACAGACTTGTATGGATTGTATGTCTGACGTTACAAATTGAGATATAAAGCAGATTTCTTTCAAATATATTTCTGTTGGTGGCGGAGAATTCATTCTTTTAGCTTAACACCCTTCTCTGAGACGTACGAGCTCAGAGGTTATGTAGTTGAATGTTATCAGCGATATATTCCCAATTTGGTAATGTGACATGCTGAGTGTAGCTGTAAATGATCATTGTGTTGATTATTTATGATAGGATCATTTGTTTGATCGTCTATCTTGGTGATCATTGTGTTGATCATTTGTTGACCCAAAGCACGGCTTTTTCTACAAAGTGTGTTTTTGTGGACGAAACTTCGTCGAGCCTCACATCCCGGAATGGTCAAAACAGGAAAGATGCGGCAAGGTTATGAGGGGTAGCTCCCTTTAGGGTATGTGCATTTCCTTCTGGAAAGGGTGGTATCATGGTATGGAGCCCAGATACTTACTCATGTTGAAACACTATATTTTATTACTGTGTGGTGTTGTTGGTGACGAGCGCTCGGTTAAAGGTCCAATGGGACCGGGGGATGCCATATTCGTGTAGTAGTTACCTAGTGATAAAGGTAACCCGGCCTTGTGTTGGCAGAGAGCTGGTTAAGTTCTCGGGGACGTCCAGCCAGAGGCGTTTCCATGTGGCAATGGGAAGTTCCTTGGCCTGACCATTTGTTGGAAATCCAAAGAAACAATACGAGACTTGTACGGTATTAGTTGTATAACCTGCTATGGAATGTGGCGGTAACCTGCTATTGAACATGGTAGCTATAGTAGGCATAAGTGCGGAATGTCTATGCTGGCTAAGATTTATATCTTTATTTTCGAAATGATTTTCCTCTACACTATGCACTAATAATAATATCAAATGTTATTTTAAATGCGTATCAAGCATCTTTGACTATCATAAGGAGAAATCTCCTCCGGTTCTGCGTTTGCATTGTGTGTGTGTGCGGGAGGCCTTATGGTAGTCTCATTTTTAAAAGCATTGCGAATTGATTTAAAAATATTCCTCTATTTTGTTTTCAAAGATAAATAAACTGTTTTGAGTTCTCACACCAGTCTTGTTAAGCTTTGGGCTATGTGATGGGGGGTTCTCGCTTCGCGGTTAGGTGGCGAACGGGAGACTCTTACTCCCATACATCCTCTTTTAGGGGGTTGGTTAGGTGTAACCTGAGACAGTCGAGAGGCTGGCCGTAAAAGCCAGGTCTGGGGTACCAGTGTAAGCCACGGTGGGGCTGGGATGGTTGAAAAGCCTACCGGTTGTGACTGCTGTCGACGGTTGAAAAGCCTAGATCTTTACATTTGGTATCAGAGCATATGGTTAAGCGACAACCATGGTTCTGTTGGGTATTACTCGTTAGAGATAGAGTCAGCAGTACTCTAGAATGAGTTTGAATGTAATAATAGATATGAGCGCGTATTTGTTAGTGAATATAAAATTGTTTTTGAATCGGGTAAATAAAATAATTTTGCCCAAAACTATTTTGTGTAGAAAAGAAATGATTTTTCTATGAATTATTATAGTATATGGTTGCATGATTGTTAGAAGTGATGATATTGAATTATTATCATTAGTATATGGAATTAAAAAAAAAAGTGAATTGAATTCGAGTAAACTAACTTGATAAATTATTAATTCATGGACTAATGAATTGAAGTTTGAATTGGTTAAATTTAAAATTTAGTCGTGAGCTAAATTTGAAGATAGATTTGAATTTGTATATAAATTCAAGTAAGTTAAAGAAATAAATTGAAATTCTCTTTGTTAGTAATTAAGTAAATTCAAGATGAATTGGATATGGAAATTAAAAATTGAAATGAATTACTAAATGAAAGTTAATCGATAGAATTCAATATTTAAAATTGAGAATTGAATTCGAATGAAATTTAAATTGAGAATTGAATTCAAATAGAATTGAAATTGTGAATTTAATTAAAAAAATAGAATTGAATGAGAATGAATATGCAACTTCAATAGTGAAGTAAAAATGTATAAGAAACATATGTTGAAAATTTTGTAATAGAATTTGCAAAATGGTTTGAATGTTGGATTTAGATGCTACTACTAGCAGATTATACAGGTGTATAAAGGAATTTGGATTTTGATTTCAAAGATAAAAATTGAATTGCTCGACAAAAAGGTACGTATTTCAATTTCAGTATGAAATTTGATGATTTTCTTCTCCAGCCACATGGCTTTTCTCTTTTCTTTTTGATTCTGAAGGGCCGTGGTGCCATTTTGTAGTCGTACCGAGCTAGCCGCGCAAAGGAGAAGCTGGCGAAATTTTTCGAAAATTTAGGGTGTTAGAAAAAAAATTTGAGAAATTTTGAAAGTTTAAAATTTGAATTTGAATTTAAACTTGAATTGTTAAGAAAACAATGTTGATTGAAACTTATAATTGAAGTTAGAAAGCTAGTTGAAATGATAATGAATCTCTAGTAAAAAGATTTGTTTTGGAGAGTTGATAAAACTATTTGAATTGTGAAAAATAATAATCAAGATAAGGGCATTCTTCTTAACTTGTAATTTCGGGACGAAATTCTTTTAAGGGGGAAAGATTGTAACGACCCTGAATTTTGAATAATTTAAATTGAGAATATTTACTTTATTTTAAATATTTGAATGATGTTTGGATTGAATTTTCAATATAACTTTGAATATAACGATTTAAATTATAGAATTTAATCTATTGAAAATTGAATAAAAATTTGAATCTTCAATTTTAAGCTGATTTAAAATATTTCAAAGGCTTGTAAAATTCGTATTGATAATACTGAAGATAATCGAAGCTTCAGAATTGAATTTGAAAGTGGATTGTTCAGTTTTGAAATTATATCGTTTGAATCGATATTGGAAAATAGCCGTCCGAGGCACAGTCTCGGAATTCGACGAAACCAGTTCCATTGGGTCCGGAATATTGAATTATTCTAGGATTTCAAATTTCGTATTTTTTTGGAGTTTATATGTGAGCGTACGTTGAGTAAACGCGTCGAAAATTTAAATCAAATTCAATTTAAATTTAAATTTAAATTTTAGTCAAACACAGCACGTTCTTCCTTTAACCACGCCTAAATTTATGCCTAAATTCACGATAGAAATCGTGCCAAGCATACCTTCTTCACGTTTAAGTATCCCCTCCCTTCCTTTATCTGTTCAAAACAAAAAAATTGAATCTCAGTGATGAAATCACGACGGCTTCAAAATATTAATGGCCGAAACCCTTAATCTCATTCGAAATCAAATCGCCCCCCTCCTTACTTTTCGGTTCGATGTCCAGGAAAAGCTCGCGATTCCTATTGCTAACTACGACATGTTCGAGCGTGCGTACGCGCGATAGGCGACGCGATTTGGGCTGTCGCGATTCATGGGGGTCGCAGTCAAAATCGTGGTGCCGTGAACTCGATTAGGGATTTGTAGAGCACGCAACTGTGGGGTCATTTGCGTCATGATCTGGTACGCGAGCGTGAGGCGTCGTGGGGTTGCGGCAGCGACGACAAGGTCGCGCGTGTAGATCTTGGCAATGGCGCGCGTGGGGATTTGGGGATGTGGGTTGTCGTGGATGCCGATCGATGGAGCACAGGGGATTCGTGGTTGGCAATGGTGGGATCTGCGTTCGAACAATGCTGTGGATGATCAGGAACGAGGTCGTAATTGCAGCAGGTATTGATTTAATTATTTTCTGATTTGATATTAAAATATATGCAGTAGAAAAAATAAAATAAAAAAAATCTGTTGAAAAGGTTTAAAAACAGTAAGGTATAATAATATTTGCTTTACTAGGTTGATAAAATAATTTAGTTAGGGTGTTTAATTCATTTAATTAACTTATTTAATTTTTTAGAAATTGTTAAGAAAGATTTGTTTAAAATTAAAAGTACTAAATTAAGTTAAGAAATATCTATTTTAATTTAAAAAGAAATAAGTAGGTATATTAGCAGAAAATTGAGTTTTAGAGTAAATTTTTAATTTAACAAATTTTATTAAAAGAAACTGGTTTAAAAGCAAAACCATCGGTTAATTAAATTGAAATAGGAAAAATTGGTTATTTGATTTATTTCAGACATTAAAGAATTTTATAAAATTGTTATACAAGGTCGAATATTTTGATTTATAAAGTTATGTTAAAACTAAAATAATAAGGTGATAGATTTATTTAGTTAACCTATTTTAAGTCACTAAAAATAATCTGTTAAATGAAAATAAATATTCAAGTGGATTTGATAAATTGTTGAAGTTAAAATTTTAAAGACAGAAATATTATTTTTAGAATGTGAAAAGTGTGTACAAATAGAGAATTAGTATAAAATTTAAATGTTTGGTTAATTTACTAGATTTAAAATAAAGGCCACTGGTTAATTAAATTTATTAAAAGAAAGGAAAACTTAGTTTTAAAAATAAATTGAAATTAAATATTGTTATCATGTTTAAACCTAGAAAGAATATTTAATAGTTACATTAAAGTGATTAACTCGTTAACAAATATTTATTTGATTCGTTTAAGTTACTAAAAAAATAAATTTTTAATGGAAGTTTAATTGTTTAAATTTAATTTTAGTTAAATAAATTATAAAAAAGAAAACTTGTTTTATAAAAGGGATTTGTTTAAAAAAAATTGATAAAGTTATTAAAAGAGAGTTGGTTAATAAAATTTAATTTTTAGTTAAGATAAATTTATTAAAGGAGAAAATTGGGTTAAAAGAAACTATCAGTAATTTAACTATTAAAAAGAAATCACGGATGAATTAAAATTTGTCAAATGAAAATTTAATTTATTCGATTGATTCGAATATTAATAAATTGTGTAAATATTTATACAAGGTATAAATGAAGGAAACAAGTTGAATTGGAAGTGGATGGCAAACGGGAATAAAAGGTGAGAATTTCTCACTCAAAAGGAATTTTATTGTTTATTTAAATTTTAAATAGTTAGATTTAAAATTTTCTTGACTGTATTGATTGAATGCTTGAATGATGATTGTTATATATATATATATATATATATATATATATATATATATATATATATATATATATATATTGGATGTGAATAGACCCTATACGCCGTTAGTAAGCGGAGGTTATTTATTACACACATATACCGCGATATTCCACCTCGAAGTGGAATTGGTATTATATTATATATAGCAATATATATATATTGGCATATGTATATATTGCAGTTGATTGATTTCCCGCATTTTTTTTTTAGCGGATGAGACCCTATTGCGCCGTTAGTAAGCGGATATATATTTATAAAATCCCATGTACCGCGATATTCCATCTTGAAACGGAATGGTATTGTGCTAATGTCTGTGGATGCAGGGAAACAGGTTGGAGGGATCCAACTGGACTCCTCACAAATATTTATTTGATTTCATATATTGTGATATTTGATTGTTATCATGGATGATATATGATGTTTGAAAGTTGTGATTGACTATTGATGTGTTGCATCATCGGATCCAATTTTTGAAGTTTAAAAATAACGATTTTGATTTCTAAAGTGATTTTTGGAAATATACGTTTATAAAATATTTTTGGAATTGATTCATCTTAAATAAATAAACGTTATAATTTTAATATTATAAAAATTATAATTTTTTGAGAAATACAGTTAAAAGTTGATTTTTGAAATTATGGGATTAGTGATTTTATAAAATAGTTTGAACTGGGATTTCTGAATTTATTATAAGAAGTCTAAAAATAGAATTTATGGAATTTGATTATTTTATAAATCAAATGATGAAATTATAAAAGAGTTTAAAGACGTTTTAAAAATAGTAATATAAATTGTTTTATATTAAAAGATTTATAAATTGATATTTATAAATTAAAAATATTAGAAGTGTAAAACGAACTTTTCTAAGTGTTAGAAAGAATTGTAAATAAATTTCATAAATTGGAATTATAGAATTATAACGGTGAAGTTATAAATAGAATTTTATAACAGTAGGTTTATAAAATTTGTAAAGTTATTTAAAGAAATGGGTTTGGATAAATGAATGAATCTTATAAGTTATAAGATTTATAAAATTTATGAAGTTTAAAGGAATGATTTTGTAAATAAATAAATTATAAGTATTTGACTTATAATATGAATTTTTAATATATCATTGTGATATGAATTGAGATCGGTTAATAAAGGAATTTATAAAAGGAGTTGATATAAAATAAATAGAAATAGAATTTATAAACGTTGTTTATAAATTCGCAAACGACTTATTTTGATAAGTAAATTGTTCTAATTTATTTATGGAGTTATATTCATGTTTTAGACAGTGAATAATTCCTTAAAATAAAATGAATAGAAGTGATTAAATTTATTAACAAGGTATATTCACGTTTTTGAATAGTGAATATTCTGTTAAAGAAATTATTTTGGAAGTGATGTTTGAAATAGAATTAAAACGATCTAAAGATGTTTTAAAAAGGTGCTGAGATTCGAAACCATAGATTTCAACATTTATTGTTGAAATAGATGTTTTCAAGAAATAGAAGGAAATGATAGATTATAACACTGTTGTTATAATAGATGATTTTCGAAAGGAAATGTTTTGTATAGTATTGGGATTTATATATCTATTTTAAATTTCGAATCCCTATACTAGTGATTTTGGGTTGTCGTGACGATGTTTTACGCAACATTCGTTTTGGCCCAAATAAGTTTGTTTAAGAGAATGATTTCCTTAAAGAATGAAATATATACTTAATCTCGATTTAAGTATATTGAATATTTTCCAAGTGTTGAAAATAAAAGAAATTTGTGAATTACTTATGAATAAATAAGTATGGAAATGTTTTCCAATATAAAGTGAATATTTGAGAATTTATCTTTTTGAAGATAAATTGAAATGATAAATTGAAATCGTATATGCATGAATATTTGGAATATAAATTCACTAAGGAATTCATAAAAGAAAGTGGAATTTGTCTAAAAATAAATATTGATTTATTTTTGAAGTGTGAAAATTATATATCTTGTAAAGATATTTTGGAAAATAAATAATTTGGAAAATTATTTGGAATCTGGTGATGTTGTGCATATCCATTGATAGTTCAATAACCGACTATCAATATTTCCCTTTGAATGGGTAATTGATGTGATTTGTTTGAAGTTGAATGCACACTTATTTTTGAATAAGCGCTCACTATTCGGGTTAACCGGGAAAGAACCATGGGGTCGTATAACCCATTCCGAATATGTGATACGTCGTTGTAAATTGCATTGAAGATCGGTGTTGAAGACCGAGTATTTGCAAAAGCGATAGGATGACCTATCGATTGTCTCTGCACTGGGTCGCTCCTGGTATAGAGATTCCATAAGTGATGGGAAATCCGATCAGGATTGTGAATATCCGGATTGCAAGGACTTCTTTGTAAGTGCCTTCGGTTTTGTTCGAGCCCGGAACAGACTTGTATGGATTGTATGTCTGACGTTACAAATTGAGATATAAAGCAGATTTCTTTCAAATATATTTCTGTTGGTGGCGGAGAATTTATTCTTTTAGCTTAACACCCTTCTCTGAGACGTACGAGCTCAGAGGTTATGTAGTTGAATGTTATCAGCGATATATTCCCAATTTGGTAATGTAACATGCTGAGTGTAGCTGTAAATGATCATTGTGTTGATTATTTATGATAGGATCATTTGTTTGATCGTCTATCTTGGTGATCATTGTGTTGATTATTTGTTGACCCAAAGCACGGCTTTTTGTATAAAGTGTGTTTTTGTGGACGAAACTTCGTCGAGCCTCACATCCCGGAATGTTCAAAACAGGAAAGATGTGGCAAGGTTATGAGGGGCAGCTCCCTTTAGGGTATGTGCATTTCCTTCTGGAAAGGGTGGTATCATGGTATGGAGCCCAGATACTTACTCATGTTGAAACGCTATATTTTATTACTGTGTGGTGTTGTTGGTGACGAGCGCTCGGTTAAAGGTCTAATGGGACCGGGGGATGCCATATTCGTGTAGTAGTTACCTAGTGATAAAGGTAACCCGGCCTTGTGTTGGCAGAGAGCTGGTTAAGTTCTCGGGGACGTCCAGCCAGAGGCGTTTCCATGTGGCAATGGGAAGTTCCTTGGCCTCCCCATTTGTTGGAAATCCAAAGAAAAAATACGAGACTTGTACGGTATTAGTTGTATAACCTGCTATGGAATGTGGCGGTAACCTGCTATTGAACATGGTAGCTATAGTAGGCATAAGTGCGGAATGTCTATGCTGGCTAAGATTTATATCTTTATTTTCGAAATGATTTTCCTCTACACTATGCACTAATAATAATATCAAATGTTATTTTAAATGCGTATCAAGCATCTTTGACTATCATAAGGAGAAATCTCCTCTGATTCTGCGTTTGCATTGTGTGTGTGTGCGGGAGACCTTATGGTAGTCTCATTTTTAAAAGCATTGCGAATTGATTTAAAAATATTCCTCTATTTTGTTTTCAAAGATAAATAAACTGTTTTGAGTTCTCACACCAGTCACATGACTGACTCGGAGTTTATTGTTTTCCTTCCTAAACTCTGGGTTCCCACCAATTTCCACACGGGCAGTTAAGAGTTAGGTTTATCAGGATATTCTGGATATTCAGGAGTTGCTGGAGGTAAGCTGGATGGCATGGCATATTACTTATATAGTATTTCTTTTTCCGCTGCACTGTTTGTTGTTGTTGTATACTCTGATGATATGATGAAATGAAATGTATAAAATGTAATAACTGATATAGTTCTTTGTTTAACGATTATTCATTTATTATTATATGTTGTTCCGCTGCGAATTGTGAGATTCTGATGTTGTTCTGTTATTTCCTTTCTGTTCCGTTCTATCTTTCTTCTCTTCTATTTTCAAATTCTCTATTTTCTGATTTTCTGTTTTCTTTCTCTATTTTATCTCTTCTTCTCTTTTTCTTTTCTTAAATTCTTTTTAAAACCATAACATTTCAGGTTTTCGGCCTTCGATTTCTCGGCAGTCGATAAAGTGAGTATCGATGTTGAATTTTCGAAAGTCGAAAATTTCTGAGGGGCGTTACATATAAGCTATGGAGAAGCACATATCCATTCGGATGTAATTGAGAAGGCGCAATCCTTAAAAAGAACAACACATCTTGGATATATTGAATGGGGGCAACGTTCCAGCAATGCACATAAATCTTTTGCAAGCAGTAAACCCTTCTGGGGGGTTGTGCGCTCTGTCTTATGGCCTCGGTAGTAGAACATCTTCTAGAGATAATCTATGCCTAAGATAGATTCTTCCTAGCATATCTTCGGAGATTTTGGAACGAATTGAGCCCTCCAGATTCAAAACTAACACTGCACCCAGTAGTTCGTCCGGAGCGGGACTTACTACATCAACCGCGATTTTTGGTAATTCTACAATGGGAAGTGGAGAACTCTGAACTTCCTCCTATCCTAAGCTTCTGGGATTCATAGCTATTAAACTCAGTAAATCATTGTTAGATGGCAAGAAACCCGTGTACCCCTCGGTGTAAAGTGAGTGATCGTGTTGTGTAGTATAGTGCTACATAATACTTTAAATTTCTACAAGTTCGAAAGATGGTAAAATGATAAGACTTCGAGGTTCATCTGGACTGACTGTCATCGCTGACCGTCTCAACCGTGCCATCCTAACTTCGAAGAACGATCCATATTAAAGTTCGTTATGTTTGTCAAATTACAGTTCCATCAACGAGCTTCGGAGGATAATCAAATGTGCAGTTTAATGGTAAAGTCCAGTTGTGCAAGGCTAAAGCTCGTCCGAGTCAAGTGTTCGAATACGCAGAAGGCTATGTTTTGCATCCGTCAAGTTTCAACTTGGATCGTCCCTTTAAAAGCCTGGTTTCGTAATGATATAAGGGGTTTGACTTCATATCTATCACACAGCCATGACTTCGTATCGATTACACAGCTATAGTTTCGTATCGATCACCACGAATCGATACAAACTCCCACACTTTAGATCAATACAAAACAGCTTCTTCCATCCACAATCGATACGAACTCCCTCCATTCTAGATCGATAAGAAGTAACTTCCATGCATCTCGTATCGATATGAGTTTGAAGCAAGAGATTCTTCTTGCAGTGACTTCCTCATCTCCATCAATCACTCTTCTTCCTAAAGCCTCCAAGGCTCCATTGCTATCGCTTTGACATCACTTCACCCTAATTCCGACATCAACGACGCTGGAATCGGCAACGACCCTGGATGAAGCGACATCGAGACTCGAGTCTTACCATGTTGGGACGGGGTTGATTAATTAATTGCCTAGTTTAAAGCGTTGATTTGAAGGATTAACGAAATGTTTATTTTGGAGACGAAAGGCTTGACTGTTCTTTTTCTCGTGTTGCTGAGAATCAAAAGTGAAAGTAAAAGCAAGTGAAAAATTTATCTAAGTACAAAAGGTATTTATATGCCTTCGTAACCAAGAAAATGGCGTTTCGTATCCCGGTGGCAAAAATCGATAAAAGTGGTCAAAGTATAATCGATACGAAAGACGTTGAACAAACATATCTGGAACGATCACTTCCGTCGATACGAAGACATAGTTTCGTATCCATCAACACAAGGTTGTCCAATTGGTTCATACCCATTGGCATTTCTTATCCATCAGTGACCATCTATTTCGTATCCATCGACACAAAATAAATCGATACGAAAGTCACAACAAGATCATATTTGGACCACTCCACTCCATCGTTACGTAACACAATTTTCATATCCATCAATTCAAAAACCCACTTGTTATATTGATCGATATGTAGAATGCCATTCTTGATCTATTTCATATCAATAGCCATGGATACGAAATCCATATCCATACATTTCAGATCGATCCAGGAGAGGACCGATACGAAAGAGTGGATTAAAACAACCATCGATCTTTGTTACTACTTGAATTTCACATCGATCCAGGAGAGGATAATATGAAACTCGATCCAAACAAAACAAAAGAACTTGACAATGACCCATGAACGTGAAAATGCGAATTGGAGTTAGGTTAACATACATGCATTTATGACGAACTAACATTTGATTTTCAAAATTAACAAGAATAGAATGCTTATCTGATGCAATCGGAACAGTGAGCAACAAATTGCTAGCACTCGACCTCCAGTTACAACAAAACAATGCATGATCATTGGCAGTCTAAAATTCAACATTTGTATTACTGGAAATTGATCAAAGGTTGCATCCCTTGGCGAAAAGAAAACAGCTATTGAAAGAATTGGATGGAACTTTTTTAGAATAAAGAATGTTGCATTTCAAAGCACGTTATCTTCATACAGGATGTACTTTGGGGGGCAAATGTTATTCCGCCTTTTGGCATGGCCATGACATCAAGGAATTAACTAGAAACCAAAGACAATTCGTCCTGAAGATCGGTTATACACAGGTCCACTATGGATACTAGCAAATTTGGTCCAAGTTTGGATCGAGCTACAATCAGCATGGCATGATAAAAAAGCTATGAAAGGCAACATTCTAAATTTCAGGTCAATCGTAGTTTGTATGCTCATGTTATGGATCGACCAAGATTCATATGGAGGAATTTAGTTCGTATCCATCAACTTCATATCCATCACCCTACATCCATTTCCTTCGTATCCATCAAGTAATGGCATCACTCGGAGTTCATTTGATTGGCACCTAACACTTTTCATATCGATCCCACATTCTTGCATTTCGTATGGATCAGCCAATAGATCGATACGAAACCAACGCTTTCATCGATACGAAGCTAACAGTCAGCAATCAATACGAAGGGAGAACTTCGATTTCAATACGAAGCAACATACAGGCATCAATACGAAGCAACCTATGAGCATCGATGTGAAAGGAACCACATTGTATTGATATGAGAGAAGTAGTCTAACCAAGGGAAGCAGTCAACAAGCGTGAAATATGGATCTCCACGAAGTTCTCGCTCCATGACATCGATGAAAAGTCGATCGATATGAAAGCATCGATATACATGCTTCAGTTGCAAATCCAATCTTGGGTCGATCATAACTCAAAATATACAAATCCAAATGTCACTAAATTTTCACGGAAGCTTTCCTATTCACTCAAGAATGTTTTTGATCGATCGTAATTCAAATGGATCTAAATTCGATCGATAAAAAGATGACGAGGATCGATCCCTAATGACCCCTGATTGATCTGGTGGGCCCACCACGTGTGAGAGGGAGTATTTCGAGTTCAAGGCAGATATTTCCAACCTACGCCTATAAATAGACCCATACGCCTACAGAAAAAGGACTTTTGACTCTGTTACGTTGTTATTCTGCCACATCTCTAATGTAACTCGCGTGAGTGTTGTACTATTAATGTAACGATCCCAGTTTTTAATTTAATTTGAATTGATAATTAAAATAAAATAACAGCCTAAAATTTTTCAATATAAATTAATAATATATTTTAAACTTTTAGAATTTAATTTGGGAATAAATTGGAAAAAAATCATCAACAAATAAAATGAGTGGAAAACTATACATGAACAAATTCCAATTTCTTTTGAGTTTAGAAATCTTGAAATAATATAATAAGTATAAATATAAATGGTAGAAAAATGTATACAAAATAAGGAATAAAAGTTTAAAATAATATATATATATATAGATAATTGATTTTTTTTAAGATATAATAGTTTTAATTCAAAAGTATAATAAACTAAGCTTAAAATAATATTGGTTTAAAAATAAATATAGTTCTATATTCACAAAATATAAAATGTAAAAATGTTTACAAATGTTAAAAATATGAAAATATAAATAGTACAAATTTTTCTCATATTAACAAATAAAAAAAAGGAACAATTCTTTTAAACATGAGGATATTGCATATATGTACATACAAACCAATATAACATACTTTAAGGTCTTATACATACATATATACAAATGGCATCATTACATTTATAAAATAATAAATTTAAAACTACAAAAAGAAAGAAATAATTATATGCAGCTATGAAACAAATAAAAAGAAGATAAAAGATAATCCATGTAAATCATGTCAGCCCCAAAACTTCCCTATCTTTTCTTGGTTGCTGCAAGATTTCGAAAATCAGTAGGAAAAGAAATTTTTTAACAAGTGGCATAAAGGTTTACAAGTGGAATTTTATTTTGAATAGAATTTATGAAAAAACAAGGTTGCTCAGTTTTTTTTCTCTCAACTAAAAATCTGAGAAAAGAAAGATCAAAACCATTCTTCTATCGTAAACCTGAATCAAAACCTGATTCCTTATCCAGAAGCTTTTAAAATTCTGGAAAAACAGACAAAACAGAGAAGAAAATCAAACAAGAAATCAAAATGAAAAGTAGAGATTGAACAGCTTCAAGTATTCAAGGATTTCAACTGAGTTTAAGGTCGGGAAAGCTAAGCAAAACAAAAGCAAATTCAAAATTTAAATCTGGAAACCCAGAGCAACAACAGATCATCTTCAAAACCAAATTTCAATGTTCAAATATGATCAAGTTTTCAAACCAGCAAACTAAATGTCAAAACAGAAACAAGTTGAATCAAAAGCAAGGATCAAACAACCTGAAAAGCATGCAAGTTCAAAACATCGGTAAAATAATGTCTGGCCTCTATCTTTTTGAGCAGGTGAGCAAATTTTCGATCTTTCATCTTTCGTTACTATGTGCATGTGTTTGTCTGGATATATTCACTTGGTTAGAATTGAATTAGGCTATATATTTATACAATGCATGTCTGGTATATGTATATATACCTATACTCTGTTGTTACAGGTTACAACCTGAGATAAAAATCAAATTTGCTCTTCATTTATTTAGTTGTAGGTTACAATTTCTAAAGGAAAGATGATGGAAATGAAATAACATCAATATTAGAATTCAATTCGGGATTTTATTTTGGAGATCTACTTTCTAAAAAAAAAGAAAAACAACAGTAGAGAATCTAGATAAACCCAAAAATTCAAATGTCTGGATTTCGAGATTTAATTGCTGGAACGAATTTGTATTATAAAATGGCGATTTTTGAAAATCATTTCAGGATTTTAAAGTTTATATTGATAGAGAAATTCTGAGTTGATCAGAAATGTTTAAAACATCGATTCACAGTGATCAACGAGGCGTTGAACTCCGGTGTGGTTGTCAGAGATGCTTGGGTAGTCATTGGATTCAAGAAAAATACTAGTTAATTTTTTCATTCATCATAGGCAAAGATTTGGATTCATTTAGGGTTTTGGGGCATGTTGGTTTTCTGTTGATTTACGAGCAACTTTTGTCATCGTCACGGCAATCTGGGCGATCGCATTGGGGGGAAACTGACGCGTAGGGTTGTGGCGAAGCTCTGATGGAGCCGCGTGGATTCTGGTACTGGAGGATGTCCTAATGAGGCGTTTTCTGATCGTCTAATTTAGGTTCCGATGCCCATAGGGCTTCGTTTTTGATTTATCGAATTAATCATTTATGTGGGTGGTCGATTGGCACGAGCAGTCCGCCGTCGACTTGTGGGCGACCTCGGTGAGGATCGGAAGTGACTGGAGCGGTGTGCAACGTGCACGTGTAGTTGTGTATGTCTGGCAAATTCGTGATGATGAGGAAGAAGGATTTTCCTCGGGGTTGGTCCTGATGTTAACTGGGTGTGTCTCGAAGCAAATTGAAGCGTGGATACCTCGAAGTATGGCTCGAGTGAAAAGGCGATGGGCTCGAGCTTCACAGAGGGTGATTCAAAAAAGTTTTTACAGTCATAAATTTTTAAAAAAACATAACGAAATTTCAAAAGAAAGAAAGGGAGGAGACTCAGAAAAAGAAAAAAAATTAGTCTTAGCTCGGGTAACCCAAATACTACAGTGATGTATAAAATAAAATCAAATTAAGTACTTATTTTCTATGGGTTTTAAATACTATAGCTTAATAAAGGTTTAAATGTTGAGTTAAAAATGTAATGCAAGTCTTCATTTTTTTTTGTTAATAACTTAATAATGTTTTAACACATAATTATTATCTTAATCAAGTAACTTCTTTAAGTTCAGTATAAAGTTATTAACAATTAAGTTTATAATTAATAATGATTTGATTTTCAAAGTTTTCAAGAAGAACTTTAAAATGTTAATTAAGATAACTAATATTGATTAATTGTTTTGGAGAGTAGTTAAGACTGATTACTTTATAATGGTATTTAGAGTTTAGATTGATTAATGATTAAGTGATTAATAAAATTGTAATTAGCTACTTAAGTAAATTAATGAATGATTAATTGTTAATCAATTAAGTAACTAATTAAGAATTATTGATTAATGTAATTAATTAATGATTATGTAATAAAGTGATCAAAGATTTATTAATTAGTATAATTAATCAGAGGATTAATATAATTAATTAAGAAGTTAATTAAGATAAATAATTACAAGTTTGTTCATTACTGCTTACGATTAATTAAAACTAATTAATGAGATGGTTAATTACAAATTAATTATTTAATTAATTAAAGAGTTAATTAATTAATAAGGATCATTAATTAATGAAATTAATCAAAATTGATTAATGAAAGTGATTTATTGAAGTATGATTAATTAATTGTAATTAATTGAGGATTAATGCAAATTAATTAAGATTAATTAATGGTAAATTAAAGATTAATTAGTAATTAACTAAGGAATGATTAATTTTTTTTCAAGTTTTAATAATGAATAATTAGAGATTACTAATTAATTGTTAAAGAATAATTAATTAATTAAATAAAGATTAATTAATTGATAATGAGGTTAATTAAGAAGTGATTAATTAATTAATTAAATGATTGTGATAAATTAATTAATGGTTGATTAAGCAAGGTAAGTTTATTTATTCTTAAGTAATTAATTTAATTTGAATTAATTAAAATTTGAATTAGAGATATGCTTGCTTATAAATGATTGTATTGCCTTGCATTGATTGTTACCTCTGGACTGTAATATTCTGTGATGTGAAATATGTTGTGTATTGACCTGTGATATCTGTAATATGTTTTCGGTGTAAATACCCTTGGCCGTAAAACGGCATTTGAAATTCGATGCGACAGGGAGTCGGGTTCCAGTTGGTTATCCGAAACCCACATCGAATCATATCAGTGGATCTTTGTTATTGATAAATTTACTTTATCTATGAATCTGTAGATGAAGATAAGCGTTATAGCTTATACCGCTTATCGATATTGTTGTGCTTTAATCTGTGATGTGATGATTGTTGTTGCACTATTGTGTAAAACTCCGGGACCACACTGATACACACACAAATATGGATTGCACATGGAAATGGATTAAGTCACAGATTTTTGGAAATACATTTTAAAATTGAATTTTTGAATCCAAAATAGTTTTTGAATTAGAATTCAAAACTTTTGAAAATGGATTCCAAAGATAAAAGTTATTTCGAATAACTTAATAGAGTTTTGAAATTTAAATAATTTGATTTAAATTTGAATTTAATATTTGAAATTGAATTCCATGATTTGGAACTATGGTTTAAAAAGAGTATTCAACTTATAAATATGTTTATCTAGGTTTTTAAACCATTTTAAAAGTGTTGTTTTGAGAATTTAAACTTAACCCAAAGATTTTAACTTGTATAAACGAAATCAGATTTTTTCCAAAAACGAAAACTATTTGTTTTCAAATAATAAAGGCTTTTACATAAGAAATGAACTTCCAATTCGTGTTAAAAGGAATTCAAGTTTGAAATGAAAATAATTTTCCAAGTTATGAATAAATCTTTGGAAACGAGTTTGAAAGCTATAAATTAAATTTTTGATTCAAAGATTTAAGGAGTTAATCCAATTGAAATGGAAATTGTTTTGGAAATCTATAAATAGATCTTTGTGAAACCGAGTGAACTTTGTGAAATAAATCTTTTTGTTTAAAAGATTTAAAATGGTAATTTGTTTAATCCATTTGAAAAGAAAGGGTGGGTTTTAAATTGTGACTTAATCGAAATCCCATTATCCATATGTTTTTAAATATTGCACTCATTATTCGGTTTAGCCGGGAGAGGACCTTATGTCATATAACCCATTCCGAATAATGATACGACGTTATGGATAGCATTTGAAGACCGGTGGTAAAGACCGGATATTTTCGAAAACGAGAGGACAACTTGTCGAATGTCTCTGCATCGACTGGTCCCCGGTATAGAGACTTCATATGTGATGGGAAGTCCGGTCGTGATTAGGAATTATCCGAATGTGCAAGGGCTTCTTCGGAAGTGCCTTCGGTTCTGTTTGAGCCCAGAACAGACTTGTATGGTCGTGTGTCTGACACTACACTTAGAGATATAAAGCCGATTTCTTTCAAATACATATTTTTTGGTGGCGGAGAATTTATTCTCTTATCTTAACACCCTTCTCTGAGACATACGAGCTCAGAGGTTATGTAGTTGATGGTTATCAGCGATATACTCCCAATTTGGTAGTGTGGCATGCTAAGTGCTGCTGTGTGTTGATGATCATTTGTTGATCATTTGTTGATCAAAGCATGGCTTTTCGTGTAAAGCGTAGCTTTGTGGACGAGACCTCATCGAGCCTCACAACCCGGTAATGGTCAAAACAGGAAAGATGCGGCAAGGTTTCAGGGGTAGCTCCCCTACGGTATGACCATTCCTTCTGGAAATGGGCAGTATCATGGTATGGAGCCCAGATACTTACTCATGTGGGCACTGTAGAATATATCTATTACTGTGTGATGTTGTTTGTGTAGAGGATCCTCGGTTAAAGGTCCCAACCGGGGGCAGCATATCTTAGGTTTTATTCCCCGAGAAAGGGGTAGCCGGCCTTGTGTCAGCAGAGAGCCGGGTAGGTTCTCAAGGCGTCCCGCCAGAGGCGTTCCCATGTGGCAATAGGAAGTTCCTTAGCCTGACCATTTGATGGAAATCCATTCACCCAATACGCGCCTAGTACGGTTTAGTTGTATTACCTGCCATCTACTTATGGTGGCGCCCCACTGTTTGGATGGTAGCTAGAGTAGGCATAGTTCGCAATGTCTATGCTGGCTAGGATTTATATTATACTTTCGAAATGGTTTTTCCACGATTTTCACTCATAGTAATAACATCAAAGAATTTTTCTCGTATCAAGCATATTTTACTATCATAAGGAGAAATCTCCTCCAATTCTGCGTTTGCATTGTGTGTGTGGCGGGAGGCCTTATGGTAGTTTCATTTTTTCCAAAAGCATTGCGGATTTAAACTTTAAAAGCATTGTTGTTTGTTTTAAAAGATAAAACTGTTTTGTTTGCTCACACCAGTCCCACGACTGACCTGGAGTTTATTGTTCCTTTCCTAAACTCTGGTTGCCCACTATTTTCCACACGGGCAGCCTAGAGTTGGGTTTTCAGGTATTCCAGTAATAGGTATAGATTAATTAGCCTTCGAAGTCTTTGGATTGGTAGCTTTCAGTCTTTGGGATCTTCTTCAGTCTCGGACGACTGACCTTGCATAGCTTGTGCAACGTGATCTAGAGTTCTCGCTAGCTTTGGATTGTAGATGGAGCTATTGGAGATGGGCATTGAAGACACTATCTTCCCGCTGCTATTTTCTTGTATCTCTGTCAGTATTGATATCTATTGTACCATTCTATTGTATTCTGTTGTATCAGATATTGTATCAAATGTTATATATATCAAATGTATGATACTTTTTTCTTCCGCTGTGTTGCACTTAATGTGTTATAAGCTCCGGCGAACCAGGTTCGACGTTTGGATCTGCGCATTTGAATACAAGTGTCGTATTCGGTGCCGATTTTCGAAGGTCGAGTCAGGGTCGTTAGAAGTGGTATCAGAGCTGAGGGTTAAAATTTAGCTTTGGAGCATTAAGTAGCTCATTAGAGATAGGGTAAAGTATACCCTAGAATGAGTAATCCCTAAGATATCTGTTCGAATGCCTTAGTAAATTTTCTTACTATTCACCGATAGTAAGTATGAGTGTGAGAAGAGGATGAGATAGGGGACAGGGAAGTTCCACTATAAATGGTCAATACCCTGTAACAGTGGAAACAACCTTCTTCTCAATCTCCTTTTATTCGATTCCAAAAAAATTCTTTTGATATCTTCGTGATAGCTCCAGGATGAAGTTCGATGTGATGGTGGCCTTACGAATCGTTGTGGAAAATCCTTACTTCGTATCTTCATCGGTATTCTTATCAGCTTTTCGATCTAGACTTTATGAATTTGAATTTGAAAATTTTAAATAAATTGGGAATATAAGTTAAGTTAAATTGGTTAACAAATATAAGGCTAAATTTGAATTGAATCAATAAAATGATATCGGTAAAAACCAAATGGAAATTCTACTGTAATTTCTTGTGTAAGCTAAAGTCCGAAGAGAGACAAGTTATATATACTTTGGAGTATTCCAACCCTAATTTGGAATCCATATCTAGTGTTTGAGGGTTGTGGAGGGTTAAATCCATCTATCTATTCTTTGGTATCTAGTATATTCTACGAATGATTAGTTATCCCTTCGAACTAATCAATGCCCTCGTATATTCATAGACCGATGGACCCAAATACCTCTTGTGTAATATTATATGAGTTTGTTCTCATATTGTCGATATTCTGATCTGGTAAGCCAAATACAGAATTGATATCTAGTTTGATTTGGAAAGATATTTCTCTATCTTTTATCTTTTCTTACCCGTCTTCCTTGCAAATTTCGAGGACGAAATTTTTTTTAAGGAGGGGAATCTGTAGCGATCCCAATTTTTAATTTAATTTGAATTGATAATTAAAATAAAATAAAATAACATCCTAAAATTTTTCAATATAAATTAATAATATATTTTAAACTTTTAGAATTTAATTTGGGAATAAATTGGAAAAAAAATCATAAACAAATAAAATGAGTGGAAAACTATACATGAACAAATTCCAATTTCTTTTGAGTTTAGAAATCTTGAAATAATATAATAAGTATAAATATAAATGGTAGAAAAATGTATACAAAATAAGGAATAAAATTTTAAAATAATATATATATATATATATATATATATATAGATAATTGATTTTTTTAAGATATAATAGTTTTAATTCAAAAGTATAATAAACTAAGCTTAAAATAATATTGGTTTAAAAATAAATATAGTTGTATATTCACAAAATATAAAATGTAAAAATGTTTACAAATGTTAAAAATATGAAAATATAAATAGTACAAAATTTTCTCATATTAACAAATAAAAAAAGGGAACAATTCTTTTAAACATGAGGATATTGCATATATGTACATACAAACCAATATAACATACTTTAAGGTCTTATACATACATATATACAAATGGCATCATTACATTTATAAAATAATCAAATTTAAAACTACAAAAAGAAAGAAATAATTATATGCAGCTATGAAACAAATAAAAAGAAGACAAAAGATAATCAATGTAAATCATCTCAGCCCCAAAACTTCCCTATCTTTTCTTGGTTGCTGCAAGATTTCGAAAATCAGTAGGAAAAGAAAATTTTTAACAAGTGGCATAAAGATTTACAAGTGGCATTTTATTTTGAATAGAATTTATGAAAAAACAAGGCTGCTCAATTTTTTTTCTCTCAACTAAAAATCTGAGAAAAGAAAGATCAAAACCATTCTTCTATCGTAAACCTGAATCAAAATCTGTTTCCTTATCCAGAAGCTTTTCAAATTCTGGAAAAACAGACAAAACAGAGAAGAAAATCAAACAAGAAATCAAAATGAAAAGTAGAGATTGAACGGCTTCAAGTATTCAGGGATTTCAACTGAGTTTAAGGTCAGGCAAGCTAAGCAAAACAAAAGCAAATTCAAAATTGAAATCTGGAAACCCAAAGGCAACAGTAGATCATCTTCAAAACCAAATTTCAATGTTCAAATATGATCAAGTTTTCAAACCAGCAAACTAAATGTCAAAACAGAAACAAGTTGAATCAAACGCAAGGATCAAACAACCTGAAAAGCATGCAAGTTCAAAACATCGGTAAAATAATGTCTGGCCTCTGCCGTTTTGAGCAGGTGAGCAAATTTTCGATCTTTCATCTTTCGTTACTGTGTGCATGTGTTTGTCTGGATATATTCACTTAGTTAGAATTGAATTAGGCTATATATTTATACAATGCATGTCTAGTATATGTATATATACCTATACTCTGTTGTTACAGGTTACAACCTGAGATAAAAATCAAATTTGCTCTTCATTTATTTAGTTGTAGGTTACAATTTCTAAAGGAAAGATGATGGAAATGAAATAACATCAATATTAGAATTCAATTCAGGATTTTATTTTGGAGATCAACTTTAAAAAAAAGAAAGAGAAATAACAGTAGAGAATCTAGATAAACCCAAAAATTCAAATGTCTGGATTTCGAGATTTAATTGCAGGAACGAATTTGTATTATAAAATGGCGATTTTTGAAAATCATTTCAGGATTTTAAAGTTTATATTGATAGAGAAATTCTGAGTTGATCAGAAATGTTTAAAACATCGATTCACAGTGATCAACGAGGCGTTGAACTCCGATGTGGTTGTCAGAGATGCTTGGATAGTCATTGGATTCAAGAAAAATACTAGTTAATTTTTTCATTCATCATAGGCAAAGATTTGGATTCATTTAGGGTTTTGGGGCACGTTGGTTTTTTGTTGATTTACGAGCAACTTTTGTCATCGTCACGGCAATCTGGGCGATCGTATTCGGGGGAAACTGACGCATAGGGTTGTGGCGAAGCTCTGATGGAGCCGCGTGGATTCTGGTACTGAAGAATGTCCTAATGAGGCTTTTTCTGATCGTCTAATTTGGGTTCCGATGCCCATAGGGCTTCATTTTTGATTTATCGAATTAATCATTTATGTGGGTGGTCATTTGGCACGAGCAGTTCGCCGTCGACTTGTGGGTGATCTCGATGAGGATCGGAAGTGACTGGAGCGGTTTGCAACGTGCACGCGTAGTTGTGTATGTCTGGCAAGTTCGTGATGATGAGGAAGGAGGATTTTCCTCGGGGTTGGTCCTGATGTTAACTGGGTGTGTCTCGAAGCAAATTGAAGCGTGGATACCTCGAAGTATGGCTCGAGTGAAAGGGCGATGGGCTCGAGCTTCACAGAGGGTGATTCAAAAAAGTTTTTACAGTTATAAATTTTTAAAAAAACATAACGAAATTTCAAAAGAAAGAATGGGAGGAGACTCAGAAAAAAGAAAAAAAAATTAGTCTTAGCTCGGGTTATCCAAATACTGCAGTGATGTACAAAATAAAATCAAGTTAAGTACTTATTTTCTACGGGTTTTAAATACTATAGCTTAATAAAGGTTTAAATGTTGAGTTAAAAATGTAATGCAAGTCTTCATTTTTTTTTGTTAATACCTTAATAATGTTTTAACACATAATTATTATCTTAATCAAGTAACTTCTTTAAGTTCAGTATAAAGTTATTAACAATTAAGTTTATAATTAATAATGATTTGATTTTCAAAGTTTTCAAGAAGAACTTTAAAATGTTAATTAAGATAACTAATATTGATTAATTGTTTTGGAGAGTAGTTAAGACCGATTACTTTATAATGGTATTTAGAGTTTAGATTGATTAATGATTAAGTGATTAATAAAATTGTAATTAGCTACTTAAGTAAATTAATGAATGATTAATTGTTAATCAATTAAGTAACTAATTAAGAATTATTGATTAATGTAATTAATTAATGATTATGTAATAAAGTGATCAAAGATTTATTAATTAGTATAATTAATCAGAGGATTAATATAATTAATTAAGAAGTTAATTAAGATAAATAATTACAAGTTTGTTCATTACTGCTTACGATTAATTAAAACTAATTAATGAGATGGTTAATTACAAATTAATTATTTAATTAATTAAAGAGTTAATTAATTAATAAGGATCATTAATTAATGAAATTAATCAAAATTGATTAATGAAAGTGATTTATTAAAGTATGATTAATTAATTGTACTTAATTGAGGATTAATGCAAATTAATTAAGATTAATTAATGGTAAATTAAAGATTAATTAGTAATTAACTAAGGAATGATTAATTTTTTTTATCAAGTTTTAATAATGAACAATTAGAGATTACAAATTAATTGTTAAAGAATAATTAATTAATTAAAAAAAGATTAATTAATTGATAATGAGGTTAATTAAGAAGTGATTAATTAATTAATTAAATAATTGTGATAAATTAATTAATGATTGGTTAAGCAAGGTAAGTTTATTTATTCTTAAGTAATTAATTTAATTTGAATTAATTAAATTAATTAAAATTTGAATTAGAGATATGCTTGCTTATAAATGATTGTATTGGCTTGCATTGATTGTTACCTCTGGACTGCAATATTCTGTGATGTGAAATATGTTGTGTATTGACCTATGATATCTGTAATATGTTTTCGGTGTAAATACCCTTGGCCGTAAGACGGCATTTGACATTCGATGCGACAGGGAGTCGGATTCCAGTTGGTTATCCGAAACCCACATCGAATCATATTAGTGGATCTTATTATTGATAAATTTACTTTATCTATGAATATGTGGATGAAGATAAGCGTTATAGCTTATACCGCTTATCGATATTGTTGTGCTTTAATCTGTGATGTGATGATTGTTGTTGCACTATTGTGTAAAACTCCGGGACCACAATGATACACACACAAATATGGATTGCACGTGGAAATGGATTAAGTCACAGATTTTTGGAAATAAATTTTAAAATTGAATTTTTGAATCCAAAATAGTTTTGGAATTAGAATTCAAAACTTTTGAAAATGGATTCCAAAGATAAAAGTTATTTCGAATAACTTAATAGAGCTTTGAAATTTAAATAACTTGATTTAAATTTGAATTCAATATTTGAAATTGAATTCCATGATTTGGAACTATGGTTTAAAAAGAGTATTCAACTTATAAATATGTTTATATGGGTTTTTAAACCATTTTAAAAGTGTTGTTTTGAGAATTTAAATTTAACCCAAAGATTTTAACTTGTATAAACGAAATCGGACTTTTTGCAAAAACGAAAACTATTTGTTTTCAAATAATAAAGGCTTTTACATAAGAAATGAACTTCCAATTCGTGTTAAAAGGAATTCAAGTTTGAAATGAAAATAATTTTCCAAGTTATGAATAAATCTTTGGAAACGAGTTTGAAAGCTATAAATTAAATCTTTGATTCAAAGATTTAAGGAGTTAATCCAATTGAAATGGAAATTGTTTTGGAAATCTATAAATAGATCTTTGTGAAACTGAGTGAACTTTGTGAAATAAATCTTTTTGTTTAAAAGATTTAAAATGGTAATTTGTTTAATCCATTTGTAAAGCAAGTTTGGGTTTTAAGGTGTGACTTAATCGAAATCCCATTATCCATATGTTTTTAAATATTGCACTCATTATTCGGTTTAGCCGGGAGAGGACCTTGTGTCATATAACCCATTCCGAATAATGATACGACGTTATGGATAGCATTTGAAGACCGATGGTGAAGACCGGATATTTTCGAAAACGAGAGGACAACTTGTCGAATGTCTCTGCATCGACTGGTCCCCGGTATAGAGACTCCATATGTGATGGGAAGTCCGATCGTGATTAGGAATTATCCGGATGTGCAAGGGCTTCTTCCGAAGTGCCTTCGGTTCTGTTCGAGCCCAGAACAGACTTGTATGGTCGTGTGTCTGACACTACACTTTGAGATATAAAGCCGATTTCTTTCAAATACATATCCGTTGGTGGCGGAGAATTTATTCTCTTAGCTTAACACCCTTCTCTGAGACGTACGAGCTCAGAGGTTATGTAGTTGATGGTTATCAGCGATATACTCCCAATTTGGTGGTGTGGCATGCTAAGTGATGTTGTGTGTTGATGATCATTTGTTGATCAATTGTTGATCAAAGCATGGCTTTTCGTGTAAAGCATAGCTTTGTGGACGAGACCTCATCGAGCCTCACAACCAGGTAATGGTCGAAACAGGAAAGATGCGGCAAGGTTTCAGGGTTAGCTCCCCTAGGATATGACCATTCCTTCTGGAAAAGGGTAGTATCATGGTATGGAGCCCAGATACTTGCTCATGTGGGCACTGTAGTATATATCTATTACTGTGTGATGTTGTTTGTGTAGAGGATCCTCGGTTAAAGGTCCCAAAGGACCGGGGGCGGCATATCTTAGGTTTTATTCCCCGGGAAGGGGGTAGCCGGCCTTGTGTCAGCAGAGAGCCGGGTAGGTTCTCGGGGCGTCCCGCCAGAGGCGTTCCCATGTGGCAATAGGAAGTTCCTTAGCCTGACCATTTGTTGGAAATCCATTCACCCAATACGCGCCTTGTACGGTTTTAGTTGTATTACCTGCCATCTACTTATGGTGGCGCCCTACTGTTTGGATGGTAGCTATAGTAGGCATAGTTCAGAATGTCTATGCTGGCTAGGATTTATATTATACTTTCGAAATGGTTTTTCCACGATTTGCACTTACAGTAATAACATCAAAGAATTTTTCTCGTATCAAGCATATTTGACTATCATAAGGAGAAATCTCCTCCAATTCTGCGTTTGCATTGTGTGTGGCGGGAGGCCTTATGGTAGTTTCATTTTTTCCAAAAGCATTGCGGATTTAAACTTTAAAAGCTTTGTTGTTTGTTTTAAAAGATAAAACTGTTTTGTTTGCTCAAACCAGTCCCACGACTGACCTGGAGTTTATTGTTCCTTTCCTAAACTCTGGGTGCCCACTATTTTCCACACGGGCAGCCTAGAGTTGGGTTTTCAGGTATTCCAGTAATAGGTATAGATTCATTAGCCTTCAAAGTCTTTGGATTGGTAGCTTTCAGTCTTTGGGATCTTCTTCTCTCTCGGACGACTGACCTTGCTTAGCTTGTGAAACGTGATCTAGAGTTCTCGCTAGCTTTGGATTGGAGATGGAGCTATTGGAGATGGGCATTGAAGACACTATCTTCCCGTTGCTATTTTCTTGTATCTCTGTCAGTATTGATATCTATTGTACCATTCTATTGTATTCTGTTGTATCAGATATCGTATCAAATGTTATATATATCAAATGTATGATACTTTTTTCTTCCGCTGTATTGTACTTAATGTGTTATAAGCTCCGGCGAACTAGGTTCGACGTTTGGATCTGCGGCATTTGAATACGAGTGTCGTCTTCGGTGCCGATTTTCGAAGGTCGAGTCTGGGTCATTAGAATTAATCAGTTATCAATCATTAATAAACAGCAAAACATTCAAAGTGGACATAGGCTACAACGCCAAACCACTATAATTTCTTGTCTTTTCTATTTCTGCATGCTTTCAATGATGTAATTGTTAGATTAGCTTCTTTTTCCATTTAATGTCTTCATTTTAATCTCTTCAATCATATTCGAAGAGTGTTATGCCCAATTTTGGTACAAATAATAGGGATCCCTAAACACTTAAACATAGAAGTTCAAAATAGTATTGTTTTGGAAATTGGGTAAATGAAATAATTTTATCTTAATTATTTTTATATATAAAGGAATAATTTTTCAAAAATTATTATGATATGTATGGTGTGCTTGGTTGTTAGGGAATGATAATGTTAAACTATTATCATTTGCCGTTTGTCGTTGTGATCGAATAAAAGTTAGTATTATAATGAAAGCAAGATTTACAAGTTGGAAATGATTTATTATAACCAAAGTTAGATTATATAAATATATGATTAGAGATTTTATTTTTAAATTGAAAGGAAATGAAATTTCAGAATTATATTATAAATATGATTTATAAAATGTTTTAAAAGTTAGGAAATTGAGAATTTAAATCTAGTTGGTTTTATAAATGGTTTTTTAAAAGTTTTGGAAAATAATAACAGTATTATTTAGGAAATATTTTTGAATGGAAATAGAAAGCACTAAACTGCCTTTGGCTACTGGAAAATAATTTTGGTGATGACTACAGCATCATTGACATTCATTTTTGATTTTCCAAAAGTGGAATTGCTACCATTTGGAGTTTTGTTTTTGTAAAGCTAATTTTGATTGCGAAATTCAAAAGAATGGTTTGATTTACCATTATGATTATGTGTATATATGATTTCAAAATATTTGAAATAAACAAGAATAAGGAGTTTAAACTCTAGAAATTTTCATTTGAGTGTTTTATTAAAACCTGAGAAAATAAGTTTTATAACTTACCAATTTCAAGGGTTTGCAAGTAAAATAAAGTTAAAATTTTTGAATATGAATGTTAAAAGGGGTAAGTTTGAAATGGTATTTAAATAAAGTAAAGTAAAATAATTTTTGAAAGAAATTTGATCGAGACTGTAAATGAATTAGCGAATGAACTAACTAAATTAATTAGTAAGTTGAATATGGTTGAAATATTAAAATTTAACAATGGAATTGAGTTAAATAAAATTGAATTTGATCTAAAATGGATATGGAATTAAGTTGTGAAGTGATAGTAAATATGAGAAGTGTTGTATAAAATGTTTACAATAAACTTAAGTAAAAAGTGAAGGAATTGTTTTTATGTGATATTTGTATTGAAAGATGAATAATGATTGTGAAAAGTTGAATGAGAATGAAATGAATGTGAATAAAGAATTTGGAATAACCAGTAAATCAATTGGAATTAATATGTAAGTTGTACGTATAATATATTTTATTCACATAATGGTTTGATCCAGATTCAAGCCCAAAATTTTGGGATAATTTATATCGATTCGAGTTAGAATTTTTTGCTCGATTCTTGACTCGCTAACACTAGATGTGGATTTTTGATTGATTTCAAAATTCTCTATTATAGTTTATGGCTAAGTAAGGAGAATGGAGATTTCTAATCCAGGAACCAGATCCAAGTCCACACTAGATTGGTTGTGTGAATGATAGTTTCTCGGAAGTGAAATTATATGATCGAGTAAGCGATCAGATTTATATTGTATACGGATGATATATGTGCATTGTACGGGCTTAAATAAAGCAAATGTTGGAATTTGGAATTTGCAAACAATTATGAACTATATATTTGGATATCATGGATAGATAGGACGCAGGTATATAAAAGCAAGAGCTAATTTGATGCCCTTCATTTCACAATTAAAATTTGGTTGCCCAACAAAAAGGTACATGTTATATTGTTGTTTGATTTGGTGGTTTTATGACCGAGCAACTTGGCTTTTGTCTTCTTTTGCCAGTTTTATGCCATAATGGTATTTTTGGTTGTTCTAATCTAGATGCGCAAAGGAGACGCTAGTGAAAATTTCCAAAATTTTAAAGAGTTAGAAATTTTAAAGAAACTTTTAATAACTAAAATTTTATTTTGAGTTATAACTTGAAATGATTGATGGATAATATTAGCTGCGATCTATAAATGAATTTGGTAACATGGTAAAAGTAATAACTTGGTTTCAGCAAATTGATTTTGGAATGCTAAAGACTTAAAATGATTTGGTAAGTTATTTCAACTAATTGGTTTTTGAAAAGAAATGGGTTTGGGCATTTTTCCTATCTTAGCAATTTCGAGGACAAAATTCTTTTAGGGGGGAGAATGTAACAACCCAAAATTTTAGTAATTTGACTTTGGAAAATTAATTAATTTAGTTATTGAAAAGTTAATTTCATATATTAAATAACTTGAATTTCAGATATAGTGATTTATTGATAATTTAATAATTAATTTTTTTTAAATACTTGAATCTTGAATTTTTAATTGGATAAAAAATATTTAAAAGCTTATTAAATTTCTGTTAAATAAGAATGAAGATAATAAAGCTTTTAAGTCTGATTTAAAAGTGATTCAACTGATTATGAAAATAACTCATTTTAATTAACGAGTGAAAATAGCCTCTTGGGCACTGTCTCGGACTTTAACGAAACCATTGTCATTGGGTAGATAGTAATGAATTATGTTACGACGTCAAATTTTGTAGCGATCATACGTATCGTTTGGTCATGCGAGATCGAAACGCATTGAAATTAATACTGAAAATTTAATATAATAATTAGGTTAAAAAAAGTTATCTTCTCCATAAGATTGAGTCGGGGCACGAGACTAGTTCCATTGCGTTTGGAATATGGTATAACATATAAAATGCTAAGCGGCACGTCTCGATCAGTGTTCGAAGTTATATAGCTATATATTTTGAATTTTAAATAATATATTTTTCTTTGATTTAACTTTACACTGCCATGACCAATCCCCATCAGCCTATACCCCCCACATTCCTCCATACCCCCTCACCTGTTTAAAATACCTTCTCCCTCTCTCTCATTCATTTTTTTCAGCTAGTGAGGAGAAATAATTAAAACCAATGCAATATGCCATAAAAAAATGTGATTCTTGTTCCTACGAGTTCATGGCCGCAAGGGCTTCAGTTGATGGTGATTTGAGGGAGTTCGATGGTGGTTGGTGAGTGCGGCAGCCTAAGGCAGTAACTGTTTTGTCTTTGGTCATCTAGGGTTAGTGTTATAAGGAGGAGGGGCTGTTGATTTGATGACTGATGGGCGGATTTGGATTCGATGAGGCAAGGAGTAGCTATAGGAGAAGTTTTGGGTTGTGTGATGCCTTCTTGTCACCGCGGCCTCGTGCTACAGTGACTCATCCTGGATGTCGCGATTCACTGCAGGCATTTGAACAAGTAGACTGGTGATGGATAGGTATGGATAGCAAAGAGAAAGGCGATGGCATCGTCGAATTTTGCAATTGAGGTCTGGAGCTCTGGGTCGCTGGAGGAGCGTGCACGGTAATGGCGTGCAAGATTTTCATGCATAAGAGATATGTTTTGGGAAGAAGGAGCAGTAAGGTAGAAACATTAAAATTTTGATTTCAATAAATATCTAAAAGTAAAAACAATCTTTTATAACACTTGTCTATAAATAATAAGGTAGAAACGATCGTTTATAGCATTTTTATACCCTTAGACATTATTTGATTTCAATTAATATCTCGTAAGGTAGAAACGATCTTGGAGAATTATAAGGTATAAACATTAAAATTGGTTATATATATATATTATATATAAAACATCAAAAGTGATTTTTAAATAATATATTTTTATACACTAGGTTAAAGATAATTTTTTTCTATATAGTAATTAATATATGTGTGTTTGTCTACGTGACGACCCGTAATTTTTCGATTATTAAAAATAGTTAATTTAATAAGATTTTTTAATTTAATGTTGGAAGAAATTGAAAATTGTGATTTAATTAATGATAATAATAACTAGAATGAAATTTAATAATGGTATTTTAAGGCAACTGATAATTGTCTCAACGCAATTTCAATAAATTAAAATAATTGTGAACATAAAATTGGTTATAGATTGTAAATAGGGAAATAATTTAAATGTTATATTAATTAGCGAGAAAATATGTAATTAATTGTAATTGGATAAAATCAGTGTTGTGTAAGTATTTATAACATCTGTTTGTAAATAATAAACTTATAAATGTGATTAAATTAAGTAAAAGGTGATAATTATTATATGTTACTTATTTATTTAATCTGTTAAATTAAATTGGAAATCAATTGCAATTAAGTATGATTAAAATATTACGTTAATGTAAAGTAAGATGATAATTATAGAGTATTAGTGTAATAAGATATAAACCACTATTAACTATATCCATAGTGTAATGATTAATTGAATAAAAAAATTGAAATCAATTTAAATCAATTCATTGGAATTAAATTATAATTAGTTGGGTTCGATTACAGCTGAAATTGAACATTGTAATTAGTGTAATATTTAACAACGAATTGATTTGTAAATTTGTTTTAAATTATTGTAAATATCCAAGTAATCAAAAATGATGAAATTGTTAGTGATTAAATTTGAAATTAAAAAGTGATTTAATCAATGTAATAATAATTTATTTAATTAACGTGAAAATAGCCCTTTTGGCCACACTCTCGGATTTCAACGAAACCAGTTCCATCAGATCCATAACAGCGAACCATTGTAGGATTTCAAGTTTCGTATCGATCGGACTTGTCGTTTGACCATGCGGGTTCGAAAGCGTAGAAATCAATTTAGTGAAATAAATTTAAATTAAGGTGATTTTAAAAGCTAACTTCTTTATGCAATGGAATTTGGGTTTGAAACCTATTCCATTAAGTTTAAAAATATCGAAAACATCAATGTTGATATATAGGATGACCCACTTTCATTTCGAAAGAGAAACGGGCTTCTCGGGTCGTTATTGGCATTTGAACCAATTCGGTACGTTTTCTTTTTTTTGGGCTTCGTACTTATAAATAGCTTAGTCTCTAAATCATTTTGATATATAGGATGACCCACTTTCATTTAGAAAGAGAAACGGGCTTTTTGGGTCGTTATTGGCGTTCGAACCAATTCGGTACGTTTTCTTTTTTCTAGGCTTCGTACTTATAAATAGCTTAGTCTCTAAATCCTAGCAGCCTTTCTATTTCTTATTCTGTATGTACATCAACTTCTGTCTGTTCCACCTTCAATGGTAGAAACAAAATCAAATTGCAAACCCTAAATCAATTTCAAATTCGAATTGAAAATCAAAATCCTCAAAACTATGTCATAGTATATATCGTTGGAAAGCTCTCGATGAGCACAATCCACTGTAGTGATTTGTTTTTCGATTCAAATCACCATTTGGCCAGAAATTGATGATGTATTCAAAACCGTACATGCTAGGGTTTGCGATCAGACGGTATATCATCGTCCTAGGAATGATCGAAGAGCACTTCATTGGAGAGGACATCGACGGGAGTCGATTGGTATGGCTATTTGAGTCTAGAGGTGCAAGACTTCGCCGTGATTGGCTAGAATAAGCGGTGGCGACAGTTGAACAATGGTCGACCGAAGGTGCTCATGGGGAGGTAGTTGGAGGCGGCTTTGGCCGTGGAGCATGTTGGCGATGGTCGATCGTGGTGTAGGAGCGTGGTTGAGGTGGCGTTAGGAGATGTTCGTGGCGGCTAGGGCTACATTCATTTTCGAGCAATCTAGAGATCTTGGGTTCAAGCATGCAAACGAATATTGCATGCGGAAATGGTATGATCTGATTCGTATGTATATTTAATTTATTTAAATTTTATTTAATTGTTCCAATCTTATTAACTTTGTGATACGAGCTCGGATTTATGCACGGTTTTCTCCATTGTGATCATATCAAAATTCTGGACATTTTGAAACTAGTTTGGATGAATTTTGAGTTTGTTGAATTTTGGGCCTTATTTTGGATTTCAAATCGATTTGAGATCAAAGGTGGGTGTTTTAACCCACTCACAACTACTAAATTATCTTATGATATTTAAATTAATTTTATAATGTGATTAGAAATTGATTAGTTGATGTTTGGTATAGTTAAATAGTCAGTCCAATTAAACATGATTTTTATTGCATTTAATCGTCATTTAATTTAGTATTGAATTTAATTGTAAATTTACACATGTTGATGATAACCAGTTAATTGATGTTATTTATTGACTTTGAATTATAATTGTGGTGGAAGTTTGACTGTTGATATTGGATGTTTGGATGTTATATTGTTTTAACAGTGCAAATTCCCTATGGGTTGAAATGATAAATACCCGGACGATCTATATATTAGAGAAAAATCTTTACGAGTTGAAATGATAAACCCGAGAATTTTTTTTGATTTTTTTATTGGGGATTGCAGGTTGAAATGATATATGTATCCGTAAATATAAAATATTGCGGGTCGAAATCATAAATATCCGTATCACTTAACCATAGCGTAGAAAATTATATACGGACACCGGATTGGTTAAATTTAGTGATTTTAAAACCTTAAATTTTTGAATCCAGTTAAATGGTATTTTGAAATAAAATTTGGATTTATATAAGCTGAATTATTTTCGAAAATCCAAGCTTTAATGTTGAAATTGGAATTGGTTTAAATGAATTGTTTAAAGGATTCAAATTGTATTTATAAGTTTAATTTGAAGTATAACTGAAATTTATCAGAATTGAGTTATTGAAAACGTTCGAAATTGTAATTTTGGATCTATTGAAATTGGAGTAGCTTAAATTTATATTTCTATATTTGAAATTGGGTTTTGATTTGAAATCTGAATATGGTCCAGATTTGTTGAAATGGAAGAAATAGCTAAAATTGATGTTAATTCAAAATTTATTATGTTAATATAAACTGTTTGAAGATATATTATTTTAAAAATTCAAATTTTTAAGATTTTCAAATTATTAAACTATTCGAAATTATTTAACCTATTTTAAATCCTTTAAACTACTTAAAAACCATATTAAACTACTTTAATCTATTGTTAACCTAATTTAAACTAATTTATTCCAATTTAGACTTTTTAAACTATTTTAATCTGTTTAAACTATTAAAACTATTTTTAAACTATTATATTTATTTTTAACTAATTTAATCTATTTTAAATTGTTTTAATATACTTCAAACAATTTTAATCTATTTTAAACTAATTTAACCCATTTAAACTTTTTTAAAGTATTTTAACTATTTCAAACCATTTTAAAACTATTTATGATTATCTAAACTATTTTTCTAAATTTCAACTATGCAAGGTTGTATCGGTTATATTTAAATCCTTGATTTAAAAGAAAATATGGTTGAATGTTGTTGTAACCTAAGTTGGGATTTGAAATAATAATTACTAGAGAAATGACATATTTAGGTAAATATGATGATTTTATATGAGGATTTAACTTATTTGTGAATATGATTTTAAAGATGATATGATTTCGAAAGTATATAATTTGGAAAGTAATATGGTTTGAATTGAATATGATATTTTGATATCAATTATGAAACGGTTTGGAAATTTAAGAGAACCATCCGGTGTGAACTAAGAGTTTGGCTGTTAAAGACACCGGAATCGGATATTGTCATGTTCTTTGCTAATATCGAAAACCACTTTAACAACTGTGTACGTGGTGGAGGTTCCAAAATGAAGTAGGATGTTTTGGCAAATGATTCTGTTTAAGGTATTTACATAGCCTTGACTCCTATGAGTCAGCTTGATGTAAATAAAATAGGAGCTATGCTGGGCTAAGTGAGGTCACAACCTCCTATCGGGCACATTTCTTCGATACCATATTATTGCTTTGTGATTGATTTTGTGGCCACCCCTCGATTTGATTATGACAGTGTGTTCCACGGTGAGCGGTATTTGCACTAGTCCGGATTCGCAAAACGGTAGAATCCTACTCTAGCATTGCCTCACGTGCCATGTCACATGACTTATCGCATCTTCTATGAGTTTGGTTTGTATTGTACCTATGGAGTGCTCCCTTATAGCACACCAGTTTATGGTGGCGTTTACATTACTGTGTAGACTACGACATTATATAAAATGTGTTAAGGGAGATATGGGTAACATCTTTACACTATTTTAATACTTTACTGATAGATATATTATAATAGCGTATATTACTACATCGTAAATAGTTTAACGGATCCTTGAGATGAAAATCCTGAATATCTCTTAGGTTGCTGCACTCATGTTGACAACGGATAGGAGATGTCGAACCCCATAAATATCTCTGACGCCGTTACACTCATATTTACTTACAGATGATTTAACTTACATAAGATCTTTTAGTTCTGACTCGAGTGTTTTGTCTTTTTAATTCGCTTGGGTCAGTCTGAGCTTTTCAGTTTATCGAAGACTACTTTATGGAGGACGAAGACGAAGATTTAATACTGTTATTATTTATTATATTTATTTCACTGCATCATGTTGTTCCGGTGCATTATTTACATATTTCTATTGTATGTAACTCTGATTTGTATTGTAAACGTATAATCAAATGTATTTGTAAAATGGCTTCATGAACTGTTATTTGATTATTATATTTTGTCATTCCGCTGTGAGATTCTGTGTTTGTTTTAATTCTTTCTCCTCTTTTTCTTATATACCCCATAACAATCCTCTCTTTTGAATGGCTTGGGTCTGACATGTATGGTTTATTATCGATTTTAAACCGTCCAAAAGGGTGGGTCATTACATTTGATATTAGAGCTTTGGTTTAGCGATAACCTTAGCTTTGTAGGGTTTGACTCATCAGAGAATAAGGTAGTACTACCCTAGAATGGGTTGTTGAGTGTATACATATGAGTGGGCGTATTTGTTAGTGTTATAAAAGGTTTTGTATTTTGTTAATTTGTTCTATTTAGTATTTAAAAATTCCAGTCGGTACATAGGACGCTATAGCATTGATAGGGATTTCTAAACACTTAACATGGCAGACCGACACAATATTATTTTGAAATATGGGTAAATGAACTAATTTTGCCTGGTATTATATTTTCTATATCAACGAATAATTTTAAAAGTAATACAATTGGATGTGATATAATTTTTTGTTAGGAAGTGAAATTCCATGAATAGTTGGTTGTGAAAAAAGATTTACAAATAAAATGAATATAAATAAAAATTTGAGAACTTAAGTTCTGGGATTTAGGAAATTTGTTTCAAAAGCTTTTGGAATATAATATTAGTATTACTTAGAAGTATTTTCTAATATAAATATTTCAATATGGTTTGAAAGAACTGCTAAAAGTAATTTTAGAAGGAAATTAGTGCTATACTCTCCTCTCTGTCGCCGAAAAATAATTTTGGTGATCAGGTTCATTTTCGAGTTTCAAAGTGGGAAGACTATCGTAGTAGTTTACTACACATTTTTTTGATAAATAAATCTTAATTTTAATCTCCAAATATGATTTGATATATATGAAAGATATGATTATATATATATACATATTGTTTTAAAATAATTGAAAAGGAACCTGGTATTTAGTTCTTAAGTTTTCTGCAAATTGCAATTTCAATTATTATGGTGAAATGAAATCTTGACTATTTCAATAATTGGAAAATTTTAAAATGTGTAATTAGAAACTAGATGCTAAGTGATTAATGAAAATATAAGAAACTGAAATTTTGTAAACCGTAAATCAAAAGGATATAAAAATGAGAGGTGATAACTATTCAACATTTTATTTACTAAATGAATAAGATGAACTTGTGTAGCATTCCATTACACTTAGAAAGACATGTATATAACTTACCAAAATGTAAAAAGGTGTAATGTTAAATAGGAATATGTAATATAATACTATACAAGTAAACTTTAGTAAATGAAAGTGTTCAATGGAATTACTTTTATAAACAAAATTTTTGATATTATAAATAGTTATAAACTTAAGTTAATAATTTGAAATGTTACTAATTAAAATTATATAAAGAGTGAATACCGTAAGTAAATGATTATAAACTTAAATTAACGTTGAGGCCATCCATAATTAAAGTGAATACTATATTAATTGAGGATCATAACTTTAGAAATTTGAAATGATTCACAAATAGATTAAATGTTAAATAATATTATATGTGAAAGATATGAATGTGAAAAGCAAAAAAATCTATTAATGGTGAATTAAATGGTAAAGAGGCTTACATAATAATGGATATCTAATAATTGAAATGGAAATAATTTATGTAAGCAATGAATGTAAAATAACGAAAAGAGAAATGACATTGTGTGAATGAACGAGAAATAAAATTTTGTAAGTAATGAATGTAAATTAATGAAAATAATCATTGTGTGGATGAGAAAAAGATAAACATATATAACATGAAAGGAGATTAATAAGAAACATTTACATGACATTTGAATTTATCGATTGTTCGGCTTATGGAATGATTAGGAAGTGATACTTTAAATTGTTCAGGATGTATGAATAATATATTAAGTGTTATCTAAGACTATTGGGTGTATGATATACTTAGTAGTTTATTAATCATTCTATATAATTAACAGTGTCTAAAACCGACAAACAATTTGCTTTGGTTGCTATGGATGGATGGTTGATTTCTTTAATTGCATATGATGATTGTATATTTGTTTGCAAGTGACTATTGTTATCTTCTGTTGTTTTGTTTGTTATCGATTTAAACAAATTAATATTTCTCTTTTTACACAATTATTAGATTCTTTGGATTATATAAGTGAAATACAGGTTATGGAAGTAATTGCGACTGCTTTTGGTTTCATAAATAAGCGTTGTTTGTCCAACAAATAAGTAGGTTCTCGAGTCATGGTTTTCTAGCGGTATTATATTATTTTCCCATGGTTTGGAATATTTTATTTTGAAATATATGATATATATATATATATATATATTGTTATTATTGTTATTATTATTTCTCCCAAACCTCTCCTTACAAGGGAGACTCTGTTGATTTTTTTTTGTGAATTTTGGACTTAGAAAAATTTTGTGAAATATTTTTCGAACTTTTATTAACTTTAATGTAAAAGGATTTAATTGTTTATAAATTGGTTTATTTAAATTATATAATTATGTAAATTAATTGTTATAAATTTAGTATTTTGAGTAAGATATAGAAATTCCTTAATCTCTTCTTTTCCCTTTTCGAGGACGAAATTTTTTGAGTAGGGGACAATGTAACGACCTGTAATTTTTCGATAATTAAAAATAGTTAATTTAATAGGATTTTGTCATTTAATGTTGGAAGAAATTGAAATTTTTGATTTAATTAATGAGAATAATAATTAGAATGAAATTTAATAATGTTAATTTAAGTCATTGATAATTATTACAATGCAATTTCAATAAGTTAAAATAATCGTAAACATAAAATTGGTTATAGATTGTAAATAGGGAAATAATTTAAATGTTATATTAATTAGTGAGAAAATATGTAATTAATTATAATTGGATAAAATCAGTGTTGTGTAAGTATTTATAACATTTGTTTGTAAATCAAGATATAAACCAATGTTAACTATGTCCATAGTGTAATGATTGATTGAATAAAAGATTGAAATCAAATTAAATCAATTCATTGGAATTAAATTATAATTAATTGGATTTGACTGCAGTTGAAATTGAACACTGTAATTAGTGCAATATTTAACACTAAATTGATATGTAAATTTGTTTTAAATTATTGTAAATATCCAAGTAATCAAAAATGATGAAAATTGTTAGTAATTAAATTTGAAATTAAAAAGAGTTTTAATCAATTTAATTATAATTTATTTAATTAACTTGAAAATAACCCTTTTGGCCACTGTCTTGGATTTAAACGAAACTAGTTTCATCGGATCCGTAACAGTGAATCATTGTAGAATTTCAAGTTTCGCAGCGATCAGACTTATCGTATGATCGTGCGGGCTCGAAAGCGTGGAAATCAATTTAATGAATTCAATTTAAATTAAGCTGATTTTAAAAACTAACTTATTCATACAATGGAATTTCGGTTTGAAACCTTTTCCATTGAATTTAAAAATATCGAAAACGTCTATTTTCATATATGGGATGACTTGCTTTCATTTTGGAAGCGAAACGGGCTTTCCGGGTCGTTATTGGCGTTCAAACCAATCCAATACATGTTCATTTTTTAGGGCTTCGTTCATACAAATAGCTTAGTCTCTACAACCTAGCAGCCTTTCTATTACTTATTCTCTACATACATCAACTTATGTCTGTTTCATCTTCAATGGTAGAAACAAAATCAATTTGCAAACCCTAAATCAATTTCGAATTCAAATCGAAAATCAAAATCCTCGAAACTATGTCATATTATATATCATTAGAAAGCTCTCCACGAGCGCATTAGACTACAGCGATTCATTTTTTGATTCGGATCAATGTTAGGCCAAAAGTTGATGATGTTTTCCTGATCATTCGTGCTAGGGTTTGAGATCGGACGGTGGATCTTCGTCCTAGGAACGATTGGAGAGCACTACAAAGGAAAGGACGTCGAGGGGAGTCGATCACAACAGCTACTTGGGTCTGGAGGTGCAGGACTTCACCTTGATTGGCTAGAATAGGTGGCGGCGATCGAACTCTGGTCGACCGGAGGTGTTCGTGGGAAGGTCGTTGGAGGCGGCTCTGGCCGTGGAGCATGATTGTGATTGTCGATCGTGGGGTAGGCGCGTGGTTGTGGCGGCATTAGGAGATTTTCATGGCGGCTAGGGCTATAGTCGAGTTCGAGCGATCTGGAGATCTTGGGTTCATGCTTGCAAACGAACGTGCATGCTAACGTGGTATGATCTGATTCGTATATAAATTTAATTTATTTTAATTTTATTTTAATCATTCTAATCATAGTAACTTTTTCATACGAGATCGGATTCATGCATGGTTTTCTCCGCTGCAATTGTATCCAAATTCCAGATATTTTGGAACTAGTTTGGACAAATTCTAAGACTGTTGTATTTTAGACCTTTTTTTGGGTATCAAATCAATTTAAAATCAAAGGTGGGTGTTTTAACCAACTCACAACTACTAAATTATCTTATGATAGTTAAAATAATTTTGTAATGTGATTAGAAATTGATTGGTTGATGTTTGGTGTAGTTAAGTAGTCATTTTGAAATAAGGATATAACCTATTTGTGAATATGATTTCAAAGATGATATATTTTTGAAAGTATGTAATTTCGAAAGTAATACGGTTTGAATTCAATATGATATTTTGATATTAATTATAAAACGGTTTGAAAATTTGAAAGAATCATGCGGTATGAAATAAGTGTTTGTTTGTTAAAGAGACTGAGATCAGATATTATCATACTCTCTACCAATACCGAAAACCACTTTAACAATTATTTACGTGGTGGAGGTTCCAGAATGAAGTAGGATGGTTTGACGAATGATTCTGTATGAGGTATTTACGTAACCCTAACTCCCATGAGTCAGCTTGATGCGACTAAAACAGGAGCCATGCTGGCCCAAGTTAGGTCGCACCTCCTATCGGGGACATTTCTTCGATACCATATTATGACATTGTGATTGAGTTGGTGGCCACCCCTCGATTTGATTATGGGAGTGTGTTCTGAGGTGGGCGGTAGTAGCTGCTATGCATTACCACCAGTCCGGACCTGCAAAATGGTAGATCCTACCCTAGCATTACCTCGCATGTCTTGTCACGTGCCTTATCGCACCTTCTACGAGTTTGGTTTGTGTCGTACCTATGAAGTGCTCCTAGATAGCCCACCAATTTACTATGGAGTTTACAGTACTATATAGACTAAGACATTATATAAAATATGTTAAAGGGGATATGGGTAACGCCTTAACGCTATTTTAATACTCTACTTTGCCAGTAGACATATTATAATAGTGTATATTACAACATAGTAAATAGTTTAACGGATACTTAGGAGATGGAAATATAGAACATCACTTAGGTTATTGCACTCATGTTGACACTGGATAGGAGATGTCAAACCCCGTAAACATCTCTGATGCCATTACACTCATATTTACTTACAGATGATTTGACTTGCATATGATCTTTTAGTTCTAACTCGAATGTTTTGTCTTTTCAAAAAGCTCGAGTCATTCTGAGCTTTTCGGTTTATCAAAGATTACTTTATGTAAGACGAAGACGAAGATTTAATGCTATTATTATTTATTATATTTATTCTACTATACCATGTTGTTCCGCTGCCTTATTTATATATTTCTGTTGTACATAACTTTGATATGTATTGTAAAGGTGTAATCATATGTATTTGTAAAACAACTTCATGAACTGTTATTATCTTATTATATATTGTCATTCCGCTCTGAGATTTTGTGTTTATTTTATTTCTTTATCTTCTTTTTCATATTTAACCCCTAACAATCCACTCTTTTGAATGGTTTGAGTCTGACATGTGTGGTTGATTGTCAATTTTAAGCCATCCAAAAGGGTGGGTCGGTACAATATATAAGTATGAATGTGCATATATTGTTTTAAATAAATTAGAATAATGAAATTTCTCGAAAATATGATGCAATCGTAATTTTAGAATTCATATAGATCCAGAAAGCAAAAGAAAACAGAAGAAAAACAAACTAAAACATAAGTTGCTTGAAACTAAACAGCTCCAAAATCTTCTACGATTGACCCTGGTCCCAACCGGTCGACCGTTATGGGTGTTGAAGCCTGTACATCCTAGCAACGATTCTGATTCTGATGCCTATTGATTTGTATCTAGCTACTGAAATTGAAGTCTCATGACTCTAAACTACTGATATGCAGCCCATTATTCTCTACTCATCAATCAATCAATACGAAAGTAAAAACGAAAGTTACAATAAACAATTTGACATGAACTCAACAAGTAAGTTATACTTCATACTTTAGCGGTCAGTTTATCATCAAAATCTGTTTGGTTACCTTAATTTTATTAGAATTTCTGAAAATTTATTTGAATTTTATTTGAAGCTTCCTAGTCTATGGTTGAAAAGAAGAATCTATTTTTCTTATTTCCTAGTTACTGGACTTTGAACGTATTGAATTTTGAGAAGGAAAGAACTTATCTTTTACTATGTGTTAAACGGGCATGGGTTGAAATAAAACCCAATAAGAGAAGAAAAGGTTCTATTCCTTTATTTATTTCTATTCAAATCCTTTTTCTTTTTCAACTTCATCCTCAATCAAAGCTTTCGGCTGCATTTTAAATTGTTCTTTCTATTAATTATTACTAATCAATTCTCTATTTTATCTTAAATTTAAGATACAAAAATCATAAATTTTAGTTAAATTATTTAAGTCAAATCTCAACATGCACCCTAAATTGATTATTATAAAATAATATTTCTTAAACTAATTTTATAAATAATTGAATAATTTAACTAATAAACCTCAATATAGCTTTTAAAATTAATTACTGACAATTTAAGCACTCCTTGACTCCTCTTTCTGATAATTAAAAGAATTTAACAAAATAAAATATTTATTTTTCTTATAAAATAGCTTTTTTATAGGTTCCAGAACATTAGTTCCATATATTAATTTTCCAATAATATATAAACTTAAAATTCACATTCCACATGAGTTCTTATCCTTTATAAAAGGATACAAATCCAAATTTCTCTGTATTTCAATACATTAAAAATTCAATTTCAAATTTAAATCTCTAATTTAAGTCTTTATTTTTTTTGTTAAAGTAAATTCTAAAATCAGTGTTGTTACATATGTGTTTTTTGTCTCTCATTCGAGGAATTTTGTACGCGATCTTGGCGCTATATATAGTTAAGTGCTTTGGAAAATCTTATAGAGAGATCCGAAATAACCCTTGTAAAATAAGTAATTCATATCATACATTGAGATGAAGGAGCTTAGAAATAAGACTTTCAAATTAATGAATGTCCAATGTAGTTACGGGGGATTGTACTTGGGAACTAATGATATGATTAAAGAAGCTAATCTGAACTATTTGATGTATGATCTATACAACTATAGACTTTTGGCTAGTGATTATGCTAGTAATATTTGATTTCAAGTAGTTATGTCGCATGTATATGTTTATTATGTTTGATAATACCTTATTTGAATATCGGGGACAACGTCCCTAAAAGAAGAGGAACCTATAACCCTTGTTTTCAGTATAGATTATTATTAATAACTTAACTGAATGATAATTGAATAAAGTAATGCGAAAGAATGAAATAATAATGGGGAAATTCCTTATTAACTAGGTTTGAGATTTCTTTAACAAAAAAGGTAAAAATAATATTATATAGTAAAGAGGAACAAACACTTAACAAAGAAAAGGGGTTATGTTAATCATTTTAGTGAAATATTTGGAATAATTAATCGTAAGGCCTGACCCAGTTGGAAAGATCCTTAATATTTCCACTTTCACACTGCTAATTCATTTTGTTATATAAAAAGAAAACACTATTAATATCTTCCTCTTTTGAAACACACATTTCCTTAGGCAAGAAAGTTATAAAGGCTTAAAGAAGAACTTAATCACATTTTTACATTCTTGAACAACCTAAAGTGAAAATTATTACAATCCATCGTGTTTTTATGTTTTCATTTTCGTTTTTTGTTTGAAAATGCATACTTTAAGATACAAAACTATGTGTTTTTTGTACAAGATAATTATAGTGCTTCCATGAATTTATATGTAGAATTATGAAGCTAAAAGTCAAATATTTTGAAATATAGACAAATAATACCCTCAACTATATGAGTTATAATGCTAAGGGTACCAAGGATTACACGCTGATGGATATTGTATGACTATGGAATGACTTGCTCAAGAGTTTAATGTTGATCAATAAATAACTAAGGTCAAGTAGGAATCTATAATGGGGTCTAAATAGAAGTATTCGAAGTGAAACACTATTCAATAGAAAATTCATCCTATTGATTTTATGAATTTAGTATGACGGTCAATTATAGTCGGTTCAAAATCTAAATCTCTAGTCAGAGTAGTATAGTTAATAATAAATACTATTAACGAACCAATGACTTTGTTTATGGACTGGCCAAGTTGAATGCGGACGATACTTGAATTTTGAACAAAACCAAATACAATAAATCCTAATGTGATATAGCGTTAACAAAGAGAATTGATGTAGATAATAATTACTAAATGTGTTTCTTAAGAAATTATAATATATGATTTTACTAAAAAGGTCTATACGTATGAACTCTGCAAAACTATCATACCTCTAGCTAAATTGACGTGTGAACATTATTATTTGACTTATTCACCTCCAATTTTAGATTCAGATCTAATAAATGGTAATGAGTGAAGGAGTGAATTAAAGAAAGACTATCTAATAAATTATTTACCATATCAAGTTAGATTATTACAGATACTAAATTTCAAGTCTAAAATTTTTCCTTTGTTAGATTAAAAAAAGGGCAGAAATCTTCTTATTCACATATACATAAAATTATTTGTTTTAAATAGTCAAAGAGTCATTCGAATTACTAGATTTAGATCTAGTGAATGGTAACAAATGAAGGAGTAAATTAAGAATAGTTTGTATCTTGATCTCCCTCAATTTAAAACCAACATGTGCATTCAATTTTGAATCTTAACATATATAACTAACTAAATAAATAAATATATATATATATATATATACATTGTGACGACCCGGAATTTTCGAGCATTTAAGATCGGGATATTTAATTGATTTTAAATATTCAATAGAGTAATTTTAACTTGAATTACGAATATCACAATTTATTTGATAATTGAATTATTAAATTAAATAATTTGAAATTGGTTAAAATACGAAATCTGAGATGTTAAGCCTATTAAAAATAATTTGAAGGCTTATACAAGTTATATTGATAACATTGAGGATAATAGAAGTTGTGAAATTGGAAATAACAGTGATTAGTTCCGTTTTAAAATTTTATTGTTTAAACTGAATTTAAAATAGCCTTCCGAGGCACAGTCTCGGAATTCCACGAAACCAGTTCCATTGGATCCGTAATAGTTAGTTATTATCGGATTTCAAATTTCGTTTGACTCGGAGTTGTTGTGTAAGCGTACGATAAGTAAACGCGTTGAAAATTAAATAAAACTTTAATTGATCAAATCAATGTCATCGGTGCCTTTTTAAACACATTTCCTTTTTAGATATTTACCGCCGTTCTTAGGGCCAAATCATAGTCAAACAAGCCTTCCACTGGAAGATTCACTAATAAAAATAATATATATATATATATATATATATATAATAATATGGCTTCGTTCATAAGCTAAGGCTAACCCCCTCGTTTAACTAAGAAAAAAAAGGGGTCGCTCCCTTTTCATTTACTATCAATCTCGTATAAAAAAAATCGAATGTAGTCAATCTCGAGCCGATCCTTGTACGCTCGAGATTGAGGAGGAGCACGTGAATATGGGAACTCGACACTCGAATAGAGGAGGAGAGAGCTTGGGATGGTCTTCGCTAGGTGGAAGGTCGCGACGTTCGCGCGCGTTCGAAAAGGGGATTAGGGTTTTTGGTGGCGTCGCGTATTGGAGCTACAACGAACCAGTAGCCGCGATCATGAAGTTCGCTACATTCGAGTCGATAGAGGAAGGGGAGCCGCTCAGATCGAATCGCGACAGTTTGGGCGGCATACGGCATGGCTCTAGAACGAACAATTTTTGGTCGTCGAGTGGGTGCGTGGGGAGTTTGTGAGGTTTGTATTTTCCTTTCCTACTTAATTTTGATTTTCCATATAAACATTTAGATATAATTTTTTTTTATTAGGGTACTTGCAGAAAAAGGAAAAGTATATGAATGTGCAGGAAGTTTTATGAAATCCTGTTTCTAAATTAATGTATTATGAAGATAAATGTGGTTAATAAATTTATTTTAATTTTTTTTATCCACTTAAGAATATGTTAAAGGGAAAAATCGGCTTAAACTGAAGTATTAGTTGATTAATCTATTTAAAAGAAAAATCAGTTTAAACCTTAATTATTGGTTAAAACTCATTCATTAGTTTAATTAGATAAGTAAGTAGTAATTAACTGTTAGAACAATTCAAATATTGATAAATCATATAATGTTTATTCAAGGTCAAAAATCGAGAAACCAAGCCAATGTTGAAGTGGAGTGCAAATAAAATCGAAGGTGAGTTAGTCTCACTCAGTTAAATCTAAATTTAAATTTAAATGATTAAATTTAAATAATTGTTTGAATGCATGAATTGATTGATGTGATATAGTATGATATAATTTGAAATTGGCATATTATGTGGTGCTAACATCTGTGGATGCAGGAAAAACAGGTTGGAGGGATCCAACTGGATCCCTCAACATTTATTTAAATTTTTAATACCCTCTGTTGTGATTATTTTACATTATGTGGTGAATATTATTGACAATTGAAATATTGGATGTTATGGTTTTACCTGAATATGTGCTGGTGCACTAGTTTATCAAGACATATAGAATTGGATTTTGGAAATAAACTGAAGAGAATTTGTAAGTGAAATGATTATAGAGAATTTAAATATATTAGGAATGAATTGGATAAGAATAATAATAGTTTTAAATTCTAATAAATAAATTCCATATATTGAAGGGAAATTTTGAATAAACAAAAGATTAATGAATTTTTAAACTTCAGTATAATTAAAACATTTATGTAAAATTCAAGGTTTAAATTATTTAAGAAGAATAAAGAAGAAATTGAAAAAAAACTAAAATTGGTATATTCCAGTTAAAAGATTTTAAATCAAACGGAAAATAATAACAATAATAATAAGTCCATAATTAATGAATTAGGAAATGAATTGATTAATTAAAGGAACTTATTTCAAAATAAAATAAATTGGAAATCAATTTGGGGAAAATTGATTTAAGTGATTGAAGTTGGGATTCTCTCTGGATAGCCAGGTATATGTCTTTAAAAGTAAATTTTTAAATATAAATTAAATGTTTTAAAGTTTTTTTTAAAGAAAGCAAGTTTTGTAAATTTATTATTTCTAATATTTAAAGTTTAAAGTAAGTATTTTCTTTTAATCTATTTTAGCAGTAAATATTTAAGAAGTAACTGAGTATGTTGTTAAAAGTGAAAACCTAGTTTTATATTTTATAAAATAACCTTATTTTTAAATATACATATAGTATATATTTTTAACCAATTATTGAAGTAGTCTTAAAATAAATTCCAAAGTAGGTATTTTATTTTAATCTATTATCGTAATAATTTTTTAAAGAATGATTTGGAATTTTAAAGAGGAAAATCTAATGTATAGTTACAAGGTAATCTTATTTTAGTTATTTCTAAAGTATTATTATAAATTAAGTATTAAAGTAAAATTTTCTAAATTAAATGTTAAATATATTTTACAATAAAGTATTTTTAAATTATTTTAAAAATCTAAAATTTTGTGCTTGGTGATTCCAGTGGAAATGGAAATACTCGTAATTTATTCGGAGAAAAGGAGGATAGTTTGAAAACTATTTTCAAAGGGGTTTGAAAGTGAAATTATATCTTGTAAAGATATTTTGAGATAAATAAATAATTTGGAAAATTATTTATTGGTTGATGGTTGATTGTGAATATTAATTGATAGTTAAATCACTGACTATCAATATTGGACAAAATGCGTTAACCGTTTCGAAGAGACCGGGATCGAGATTTATTTCTCGAAAACCACTTCAATCCGGTTTGTACGATTTCATGAAAATGATTTTGGATTCGAAGATGGAGCAGCGAAGTGCAAGGGCTAGCCACTACTAATCCTGAGGATATTTCCAAAATGGATGTAGTAGGAATAGTGCCTTCGGTTCCGTTCGAACCCGGGACGGGCTTGTATGGATGAACGCTTGCGAAACATCGTCAGGTGGACGATGGGCATTCTAAGGGATATGTTCTAAAAAGGTAACGCTTAGCATGAAGCCTCATCAAATGGGAATGACTGAAAATCAGGGGTTATGCAGCAAGGCTAGGTGGGTAGCACCCAAGCTGGGTGAGGTCATTCCTGTCTAGATGTCCCTTTTTATTTCGGCTTAGTGGCCGGTTATTGATCCCAACCGCGGGATGATCTCACTCGGGATTATCCAGTAAGGGGTAGTCCCGGTCTTGTGTTGTAGGGGAGCGGGCGTACTCCTCGGTACGGTGATCTATGCCCCGTACTGTGATAGGTGGTACCCCAGTGCCTAGTCATTAATTGGAAATCCATTCTCCCTACGAGCCTTGTACGAGATTTGTTTGTATTACCCACTCTATGGCTAGTAGATGGTATTTAATAGATGTAACAATTTCGGCTATTTTATAAGTATTTGTATATAGACCCTATTATGATATCAGAGGATTTCTATAAAAATTGTTTTAGCCATCGTAAGGTAAAACCCGACATGTTTATTTGTGGCGTGGTCTTACGAGATGCTTTTGTTTTCAAAGGATTTTTGAAACTTTAATAATCAATTGAGTGTGATTTTCTCACGCTGGTATTCCAGACTGACTCGGGTGTTATTTGACTGTAATGCTCGGGTCAGACCGAGTATTATAGGGTACAGGATATGATGCTGTGGAGCTCAGGAGACGACCTGGATGACGATACGTACTCTCGTACTTGTTTATATATATATATATATATATATGTATGTATGTATATATATATATTCCGCGGTGTTGAGTTGTTGTGTATCCATTTGTATGAATATTGATGTTGAACTGTGATTGATGTACTCCGATGATGTAATATATGTAAACATATATATTTGATTTTGAGTAAAGATTATTTATTATTTATTATATTTTATTCCGCTGCGATGGTTAGGTTCTGTTGTTGTTTCCTATTTTCTTCTTCTACCTCTTCTTCTTCAGCCGAAATGGTTCGTATTTCTATGCAACTTTAGTTGATTGTTGTATAATAGTGTTGACTCAACGGGTACGGATTTGCGGGTCGTTACAGTGGTATCAGAGCTTAGGTTGGAGATAAGCTTGGCTCTGGTGGGAACTGCTCATTTAAATTAGAGTCCGTAGTACTCTAGAATGAGTTTGAGCGTATTAATAGATATGAGCGCGTATTTGTTCGTGAATATAAATTGTTTTAGTTTTGTGTTGATTGGTTTATTGAGTGGCATATGAACCTTCGTCGACACAGTCTGCGCAACTGTATCGAAAGAGTTTCTAAACACTTGAATAGAACGACTGACACGGTATTGTTTTAAATGTGGGTGAATGAAATAATTTTACCCAAAAATATATTTTGATATAAGGAAAAGTTTTTCCTAAACTATTTAGCTAATATATGGTTGCTTGGATGTTTGGAAGATTAATACTGAATTATTATCATTGTTGAGTGGAAATTTAACTAGAAATTGAAAATATAACCAAAGTTTAAGGAAGTAAATTCATTATAAAATGGAATTTATAAATATGAATTATAAATGTAATTTATAAAATTGAAATATAATCAAATGAGAATTTGTATAAACATAAAGTGTACAAATGAATTATAGTTAAAATTTATTTAAGCAGGCTTTGGAAAATTAAAAATCCCGGAGACTTTGGAAGTGTTTATCGAAGTATTTGTAGATAAATAATAGCATTATTGTTTTAGAGATATTTCTAAAAAGGAAATTTGTTTTAAATGGATTTTGAGAAGTAATATAGCATTGAAATCACTTGGATTATTGGAAAATAATTCTGATGATGTCGGCCGCATCATCAGTATTCATTTTCGAATTTCTAAGTGACGGATTGCTGCAAAAAAAAATGGTTTGTTCTGAAAAGTTAGTTGTTTTTGAAAGTCTCTAAAGAAATTTGTTGGGAATAAAACTAGGATGGGTTTAAATTTTTGAGAAGTGTGATTTGAGATGTTGGAGATTTCAAAATAATTTGAAACCAAAAGTCGGGTTTTTAAAAATCCTGATGAGATAGTTGTAAGCTTATAAATTGAGATGATTTTTAAATCGGGAAGGAAATATAAGCTTTGAATGTCGGAAATTTAAATTTAAAGCGAAAAGTTAAAAATAAAATTAACTTGGATTGGGAAATAAGAATTTAACTGGATTGAAATAAATTGAATAAGCTGAAAATAGTATCCAGTTGTATTCGAATCAAGTAGAAATCGAACTGAGATTAAATAAATCTAAGTTAAAATAAAAATTGAATTGGAATAAAATTTTAGTCGAGTTATGGAATGGAATTAGAATCTTACCTGAATAAATGGAAAATAAATTTGGATAAGGATTGGATTGAAATAAATAAATTAGAATAACTCATAAAAGAATTGAAAATCCATGGAAACAAAAAAATATGCTTGGGTTATAAATAAGTATAAGGCTTGAGTTAAAAATAAAAGATGAACATATTTAAGCCCAGAATGAATGGAAATGTGTGAAATAATAAGTGGTTACTTCTAAAATTAAAAAAGATGGGACAGAAAAACTCAAAATAAATATTATTGATGAATTGGAAAATAAAATAAAAATCAAAACTTGAATTATAAAATAAATTTGAACTTAATAAAATTAAATGAAGAGATTTTGAGATTTAAAATCAAGTATTGAACTATAAATAGGGGAGAATTAATTTGTTAATAAATTAGTTAATAAAATATGTAATGAGAACCTAATGTAGTTAAATTGAAGCTGAATTATGAGATTATGATGAAGTTTGGAAATCAAACTCAAGTTATAAATTAAAATAGACTTAAATTGTTGGTTAAGTAAATGTAATTGAATTGTGAGTTCTTGAAATTGGGTGGTAAATTGAAAATGAATAGTGGATTCAGAATTTGAGTTATAAATTAAAATTTTAACTTAAAGTGTTAACAAATTAAATATAATTGGAAATGTGTTGAATAAAGGAAAATGAAATGGATTAAAATAGTAATGGTATGAATTGCAAATAAAATCCAAATAAGTGAAGATAAATTGGAAAATAGCCAGGTAATAAATTGAATGAGTTGAATCTGGAAAGTTAAATATAATAACCAATCAAATGAAATTGCAAATTTAAAATGTGATTTAATTGAGAGAGAATTAAGTTGTAAAATGAAAATGAGCTTAAGTATAAAATGAAGTAAATTGACTTAAGCTAAACAAATGGAAGAGTTGAATTAAATTCAACTTAAAACTAAGTGTAATGATATTGGGTTGGATTTAAATCAAGTAAAAATAAATTTGAATTGAAATAGAATTTGGTGGGTTATAAATAATATTTAAGGAAATGAAAATTCAAAATGGATTGAGTGGATAAACTAATTATATTGAATAAATAAATGGATGGGATAAATAAGAATCAAATGGAAGTGAACTTAAGTTTGAAGTGAAATAAATTGAGTAAATTAACTTAAGTTAAGAATAATTAGAAGCTCGACTATGAGTAAAATTGAAAGAACATTAAATTAAAGCTTGGTTTGAATTAATTCTGGAATGAGTATTAATATGCAAGCTTGGAATGGGTCGAGCTAAATAAATGGTGGTGAATGAATTGAAATAAAAAGGAAATTTAATTGGCAATGAAGATGAACCTAAATTGTTAATGGTTTTGAATGAACTGGTTTGGATAATAAAATGAAATGCAAGTGTATGGATTCAAATCTTAAATGCAATGAAACTGAGAATATATGGATCGTGAATAAATTTAAAAATGGAATAGAAGTAATTATAAATTGAGTTGAAATCCATTTAAATTGGTTATAAAGCATAAATACTGATCTATTCACATGGATCTCGTCAAATTTCATAGAATAAATTATCATTGGATGTAAATGGAAGTAATTAAGATGCTATGAATTGATAAAAGTGAAATAGAATTGAATATGAGTTTGTTTGGGGTTAAAATAAATTGAAGGTAAGAAATGGTATTGTAAACCATTAAAATTAAATGAAATGGCGTATGGATTGGTTGAAACAAATGCGTAAGTGTTAAAAACCATATAAGTTGCTTATAGACGTTGTTTAGTTACCATGCTTTTAATATTCATGTGTTAAAATTGTTTAAAAAGAGTGAGATATTGATAAAAAAATTTATACATGGCACTTACATATTAAAACTGAGTAAGTACAGGTACCTGGAAGCCGTGTGGCTGGATTGGGTTGCGCTAATTGCTAAAATTATAAGCCGCTTGCCTAAAAATGGTAAATAAGGTACGCCTACGTAATAAAAATAGGAAATATGAACTATTTTTGGTTTTTCCGACCGGGTGGGTCGATGTATATATATTTATATCTTTTGTCAAATTGCAAAAGCTCCTCCGTACAAAGGGGACTCTGCCAAAAAATTTCAGAAATTTTGGGAGTTAGGAAATTTTTTTGAATTTTTTTGGAAAATATTGTTAACGACAAACGTTTTTAAATTGGAAATTGAAATAAATTTGTAAATGAACTAATGTAAATAATGAAATGAATTAGTTATAAATGGAAAATAAAATTCAATATTTAAAATTAAAGATAAATTGAATTCGTATGGAAATGAAAGAATCAATGTGAATAGGAATAGATATAAACTAAAGTGGGACATGAGAATAAATATAAGAAACACATAAATGCTTATATTAGCTTAAGTAAGGAATGATGCATTCTCAATTGGAAATTGATATTTCAAATATAATTTAAGTTAGTATTTGAATTAATAGATATTGACATTTGTAAGAAAGTCGATAAAATGTCTTTAAATATTGTGATGGAACATATTGCTGCGTAAGATGTGCAGGTAATATAAAGGTAAAGAGAATTGATTTTGATTTCAGAAGATAAATTTGAAATGCTCGACAAAAGATATGTGTTTAAGTTTCTATATGAAATTTGATTGGGATTTTGGATCGAGCCACTTGGCTTTTTGTTTTCTTTTTGGATTTGGGAGGCCGTAAAGCCATTTTGTAGTTGTACCGAGTCAGCCGCGCAAAGGAGACGCTGGCGAAATTTTTCGAAAATTTAGGGAGTTAGGAAATTTTTGAGGAAATTTTGATAATTCAAAATTTGGTTTTAAATTGAAACTAGAATGATTGAACAAATAATATTAGTTGCAAACTATGTGGGAGTTTAGGAAATTAATAGGGGTGTAGTGTCTTTAAATGACAAGATTATTGTGTTGATGTTAAACAGTTGGTTTTGGACAATAGTAATGGGTGTTGGATCATTCTTCCTAATTAGTAATTTGGGGACGAAATTCTTTTAAGGGGGGAGAAATGTGACGACCCGGAATTTTCGAGCATTTAAAATCGGGATATTTAATTAATTTTAAATATTCAATAGAGCAATTTTAACTTGAATTACGAATATCACAATTTATTTAATAATTGAATTATTAAATTAAATAATTTGAAATTCGATAAAATATGAAATCTGAGATGCTAATTCTATTAAAATTAATTTGAAGGCTTATAAAAGTTATATTGATAACATTGAGGATAACAGAAGTTGTAAAATTGGAAATAACAGTGATTAGTTTCGTTTTAAAATTTTATTGTTTAAATTGAATTTAAAATAACCTTCCGAGGCACAATCTAGGAATTCTACGAAACCAGTTCCATTGGATCCGTAATAGTTAGTTATTATCGAATTTCAAATTTCGTTTGAGTCGGAGTTGTTGTGTGAGCGTACGATAAGTAAACGCGTTGAAAATTAAATAAAACTTTAATTGATCAAATCAATGTCATTGGTGCCATTTTAAACACGTTTCCTTTTTAGATATTTACCGCCGTTCTTAAGGCCAAATCATAGTCAAACAAGCCTTCCACTGGAAGACTCACTAATAAAAATAAAATATATACATACATACATATATATATATATTAGTATGGCTTCGTTCGTAAGCTAAGGCTAACCCCCTCGTTTAACTAAGAAAAAAAGGGGCCGAGCCCTTTTGATTTCCTATCAATCTCGTGTGTAAAAAAATCGAATGCAGTCAATCTCGAGCCAATCCTTGTACGCTCGAGATCGAGGCGGAGCACGCGAATATGGGAACTCGACACTCGAATAGCGGAGGAGAGAGCTTGGAATGGTCTTCGCGAGGTGGAAGGTCGCGACGTTGGCGCGCGTTCGAAAAAGGGGTTAGGGTTTTTTGTGGCGTCACGTTACGGGGCTGCAGCGAACCAGTGGCCGCGATCATGAGGGTTGCTGCATTCGAGTCGCTAGAGGAAGGGGGCCGCTCAGATCAAATCGCGATAGTTTGGGCGGCGTACGGCATGGCTCTGGAACGAACAATTTTTGGTCGTCGAGTGGGTGTGCGTGGAGTTTGTGAGGTTTGGATTTTCTTTTCCTAGTTAATTTTGATTTTCCATATAAACATGTAGATATAAATTATTTTATTAGGGTACTTGCAGTAAGAGGAAAAGTATATGAATGTTTGCAGGAAGTTTTATGAAATCCTATTTCTAAATTAATGTTTTATGAAGATAAATGTGGTTAATAAATTTATTTTAATTTTTTTGCCACTTAAGAATATGTTAAAGGGAAAAATCGGTTTAAACTGAAGTATTAGTTGATTAATCTATTTAAAAGAAAAATCAATTTAAACCTAAATTATTGGTTAAAACTCAATCATTAGTTTAATTAGATAAGTAAGTAGTGATTAACTGTTAGAACAATTCAAATATTGATAAATCATATAATGTTTATTCAAGGTCAAAAATCGAGAAACCAAGCCAATGTTGAAGTGGAGTGCAAATAAAATCGAAGGTGAGTTAATCTCACTCAGTTAAATTTAAATGATTAAATTTAAATAATTGTTTGAATGCTTGAATTGATTGATGTGATATAGTATGATATAATTTGAAATTGGCATACTATGTGGTGCTAACATCTGTGGATGCAGGGAAAACAGGTTGGAGGGATCCAACTGGATCCCTCAACATTTATTCAAATTTTTAATACCCTCTGTTGCGATTATTTTACATTATTTGATGAATATTATTAACAATTGAAATATTGGATGTTATGGTTAACCTGAATATGTGCCGGTGCACTAATTTATCAAGGTATATAGAATTGGATTTTGGAAATAAACTAAAGAGAATTTGTAAGTGAAATAATTATAGAGAATTTAAATATATTAGGAATGAATTGGATAAGAATAATAATAGTTTTAACTTCTAATAAATAAATTCCGTATATGGAAAGGAAATTTTGAATAAACAAAAGATTAATGAATTTTTAAACTTCATTATAATTAAAACATTTATGTAAAATTCAAGGTTTAAATTATTTAAGAAGAATAAAGAAGAAATTGAAAAAAATCTGAAATTGGTATATTCCAGTTAAAAGATTTTAAATCAAACGGAAAATAATAACAATAATAATAAGTCCATAATTAATGGATTAGGAAATGAATTGAGTAATTAAAGGAACTTATTTCAAAATAAAATAAATTGGAAATCAATTTGGGGAAAATTGATTTAAGTGATTGAAGTTGGGATTCTCTCTGGATAGCCAGGTACATGTCTTTAAAAGTAAATTTTTAAATATAAATTAAACGTTTTAAAGTTATTTTTAAAGAAATCAAGTTTAGTAAAATTTATTATTTCTAATATTTAAAGTTTAAAGTAAGTATTTTGTTTTAATCTATTTTAGCAGTAAATATTTAAGAAGTAACTGAGTATGTTGTTAAAAGTGAAAACCTAGTTTTATATTTTATAAAATAACCTTATTTTTAAATATGCATATAGTATATATTTTTAGCCCATTATTGAAGTAGTCTTAACTTGAATGTTTTAAAATAAATTCCAAAGTAGGTATTTTATTTTAATCTATTATCGTAATTATTATTTAAAGAATGATTTGGAATTTTAAAGAGGAAAATCAAATGTATAGTTACAAGGTAATCTTATTTTAGTTATTTCTAAAGTATTATTATAGATTAAGTATTAAAGTAAATGTTTCTAAATTAAATGTTAAATATATTTTACAATAAAGTGTTTTTAAATTATTTTAAAAATCTAAAGTTTTGTGCTTGGTGATTCCAATGGAAATGGAAATATTCACAATTGGAAAATTATTTATTGGTTGATGGTTGTTTGTGAATATTAATTGATAGTTAAATCACCGACTATCAATATTGGACAAAATGCGTTGATCGTTTCGAAGAGACCGGGATCGAGATTTATTTCTCGAAAACCACTTCGATCCGGCTTGTACGTTTTCGTGAAAAACAATTTTGGATTCGAAAATGTAGCAGTGAAGTGCAAGGGCTAGTCGCTACTAATCCTGAGGCTATTTCCAAAATGGATGTAGTAGGAATAGTGCCTTCGGTTCCGTTCGAACCCGGGACGGGCTTGTATGGATGAATGCTTGTGAAACATCGTCAGGTGGATGATGGGCATTCTAAGGAATATGTTCTAAAAAGGTAACGCTTAGCCTCAAGCCTCATCAAATGGGAATGACTGAAAATCAAGGGTTATGCAGCAAAGCTAGGTGGGTAGCATCCAAGCAGGGTGAGGTCATTCCTCTCTAGATGTCCCTTTTTATTTTGGCTTAGTGGGCGGTTGCTGATCCCAACCGCGGGATGATCTCACCACGGGATTATCCAGTAAGGGGTAGTCCCGGTATTGTGTTGTAGGGGAGCGAGCGTACTCCTCGGTACGGTGATCTAGGCTCCATACTGTGACAGGTGGTACCCCAGTGCCTAGTCATTAGTTGGAAATCCATTCTCCCTACGAGCCTTGTACGAGTTTTGTTTGTATTATCCACTCTGTGGCTAGTAGCTGGAATTTAATAGATGTAACAATTTCGGCTATTTTATAAGTATTTGTATATAGACCCTATAATAATATCAGAGGATTTCTATAAAAATTGTTTTAGCTATCGTAAGGTAAAAACCCGACATGTTTATTTGTGGCGTGGTCTTACTAGATGCTTTTGTTTTCAAAGGATTTTTGAAACTTTAATAATCAACTGAGTGTGATTTTCTCACGCTGGTATTCCAGACTGACTCGGGTGTTATTTAACTGTAATGCTCAGGTCAGACCGAGTATTATAGGGTACAAGATATGATGCTGTGGAGCTCAGGAGACGAGCTGGATGACGATACGTACTCTCGTACTTGTTTATATATATATATATATATATATATATATATATATATATATATATATATATATATATATATATATATATATATATATATATATATATTCCACAGTGTTGAGTTGTTGTTTATCCATTTGTATGAATATTGATGTTGAACTGCGATTGATGTACTCTGATGATGTAAAATATGTAAACAGATATATTTGATTTTGAGTAAAGATTATTTATTAGATTTTATTCCGCTGCGATGGTTAGGTTCTGTTGTTGTTTCCTATTCTCTTCTTCTACCTCTTCTTCTTCAACCCAAATGGTTCGTATTTCTGTGCAACTTGAGTTGATTGTTGTAGAATAGTGTTGACTCAAGGGGTACGGATTTGCGGGTTGTAACATACATATATATATATATAGTAGTTTTGGGACATTATATGCATGTATGAATGGTGAATGTGTTTATTATAGATGTAAATCTCTACATCCATATTTTGGAACTAGGTCAGCTTTCAATGGAGTAATTGGATAAATTTCGAATTTTTTACCTATTTGGATCATTAATGAGCTTATTTAATCTAATTTATTTAGAAATTTTCTAAATTTTATAATAAATAAAATCAATATTTTATTTGAATTTAAAAATAATGTTTTACTTTATATATAATTTGTATTATATATATGTCTGTGTATGTATGTGTGCGTGTATCGTTACACATATATGTATATGTGCATGTGTAACAGAACAATGCATACATGGTTTGACATGCCCATATATGGATGTTGAATTTACACAACAATGGACATGTTAGCCTTTCTTATATTCGATTCACAGTGTGAATGTGTATATGTTTGTATCATAATAATTTATATGTAAATATATATAATATAAATATATATATATATATATTAAATGTTGATTATATACAATTTATATAAAAAATATTTATATGATTTTATATTCATATATATGTATGTATGTATGTATGTATGTACGTATATAAATGTATACATAAATTTTTTTTTTAAGAGCTAAATTCGTTTTTTCAACATTTCATATAACTCGACCAACCTATTAATGCCTGCTTTTCGTGAGTAAACATCTGTTTGATTTTTTTACCTTTAGCCTTCGCCTCTCCCATCCTAATCGCAAGTAATCATAGAACTCGATCCAAGCTGTCCACTCTTGTTTCTTCCTTGTTTGAGAAAGCTACGTCACTAATTGTCTCTCCCGGTTAGGATACAATTGGAAATCGCAACCCCTCGCCGCTGTGCCTCACGAGTGATGTTGCCAAATGCTTTTGCACTATTTGATTTGGCCATGGAATGCTACGATCTCAGTAGATCTCCAATCTCTAGAGTGCTTGCCTCTGCTGCTGACATGATATGGGTAAGTCCTCTAAATCCTCTTTTGGATGTTGTTGACATTTTAGGCCAATGCGTAGAAACTAGCATTCAAGATGATGTCTTTTGTAGTAAGCATAAAAGATGTCGGGAATGTCGCAAATGTTATGCAAGGACACTTTATTAAAATGTTTAATATGGAACGTGTAAGATTGATTCCTTTGCATTAGCAAAAGGAATTATCATACACGTTATGTTGTCTAAGTTATCATGATTTGTTTATGTATTTGATACATTAAACAAATATCAAATCCAAATTGATACCACTAAATTGTTGCTTGAAGTGTTCTCATGTATTTATGAAATACTAGAGAATTGTTTACAGAAACAAAAAATCCTTATGAAGGAGTGTTCAAACTCAAACTTCATAAGTCATATTGAGTGGAGTATGTCAATAATAAATTCAAGTCAAGAATATATAATTTGGAAATGTTTTAAATAAAAGATTGTGGCTTATTCAATGAAAAAAGCTACGTACATCGCCTTGAATATTGTGGTAATAAAAATAATGTATATAAAATTATACGTGCACAAATTTATAACTAAGCCGATTCCAAATGTTGAGAATCTCATAACGTTGTTATATGATAACAATGTTACGATATGGTTTGTAACATAACTTAGAGCTCATTAGTGGTCAAGAGACATAGTCAAAATTGTTCCACATGAGAAAATAGTTTATCATCATCAAAGGGAGTTGATTTACATAGTAGATAATTAAAACATAATAACATACCCATTCACAAAGGGACTGAACCAATTGTTTTGAGAAAACTGATTAGAGAAGTTGGAATAGGATTCCATAACTGACCCCAAGTGCAAGTAGGAGATTGATAGAGTTAAGGGTATTCCGTAGGGGCAATTATATAATATGTTACATATATCTAACTCGTTGACCAATCATGTTCGAAATAAAGGTATTTTCTTTGTATCGTATACTTGATATAATGTGGTTATATTAACTAATCAATTTAATTAAAAGTATATTTATAGGAAATCTATAAATGGCATATTTTGTGATAGTAGTTTTGTAACGACCCACTATTTTGGACCATTCAAATCAACAATAAAACCACACATGTCAGACTTGAATATTTCGAAATAGTAGATTATAATATAATTTGGAGCAATAAAACCAATCACAGACAAATGACAAATCAGAATAACTCACTACGAAAATATAATAACCATAGTAGTTCATGAAGCTACTAAAAACAGTGTCTCAAAACAAGTACAAAATACTAGTGTCCGAAAGTAAATACAATAGAAATCCTATACATATAAGTCCACTAATACATAAGCTGAATAGAAATACTGAATAGAAATAGATAAACAACTAGATAGATAGATAAACTCCAACAAATCCTCTAGCTCTAGAAGATGAAATCCAAAGCTGATACTCAGGCTGACCCGAGCGTAAAGCAAAAACACAAAACATTTGAGTCGGGACTTACATACTTATACAATGTAAACCAACTAAAGTGAACTGTAATAGAAATGCACAAGTAACTTAAAGGTTGCTTGGAACCGCCTATCCTTTAAGGATCTGTTAAACTATCTACTATGTGGTAATATACGCTATTATAATAATGTCTAAAGTAAAGTAAATTTACTTAACAATAGGGCTAAGGTTTTACATTTTCCACCTTGACACATATATAGTGCCAATGGTCTATACAGTACCATCGTACCTCCAGATCGGGAGGCTACCATAAATACTCCATAGGTACGACACAAATCAAAAATTACACAAGGCGTGCTAGGTTAGGTGACACAACACAACTAGGCAATGCCATGGTGGATGTACCAATTGCACTTACGGACCGGTGGTAACGCATAACAGCCACTACTGTCCACCTCGAGGCACACTCATAAAAAATCAAAGGTGCGCACCAATCAATCATAAAGTAATAGAATGGCATATGAAGGAGTGTGTCCGATTAGAGGAGCTACCTCATTAGCCTGTCAATTGCTCCTGTTTTAGCCACCTTATGCCAACTCATCGGAGCCTCGTCCACGTATATACCTCAATAGAATGTTGCCACCATCCTACTTCATTCTGGAATCTCCACCGCGTACACGATTGTTAAAGTGGTTTTCGGAGTTGGCAGAGAGTATGACAACTTCCAATCCCGACATCTTTAATCACCAAACGTTATTATAACCCATGGTTCTTTATTTCAAATGGTTTACATTTCAAAACAAATATTTCCATTTCAAAAGCCATTTAAACCAAATTCTATTACTCTTCTAAAAATGATATCCATTTCAAAATTGGTAATATTTCCAAATCCATATATATTAGTTATAGCATTATAAAATGTAATAATTTATAAATCATAACACTTTCAAAACCATACACTTATTATAGCACATTAAAAATGTTATCGTTTAGAAATCATAATACTTGAAAAAATGTGATCCATATAAATAATAGCATTTCAAAAATGTTATTTTTTTATAAATACAGCATTTTTAAAACATTACCTAAAGTAGATAACACTTTAACCATATGACTTAAATAACATAGCATTTTGGAAATGCTAGAAATTCTACTATAACATTTTAAACATCATATCTTCAATTTAAATCATAGTTATTTATTATGCAAAACATATCCACTTTTATAAAATAAATTATATCACTATTACTTGGTTAGATTTAAACTCTATACTTAATCAAATTTAATTATTAAGTTATTTATCAAAGATAAAATATTTAATTTAGTTTTAAACTAATCATTTGCCTATAAACTTTAATTTAATAGAAAACCAACATATCATTATATTTAAAAATCATTAAATCAAATTTTAAGTTAAAATTTCATATATCTAAAGATTCAAATACTTAATAATTTTTAGAAAACTATTTTTTTAAAACTTAACTATGGGTCTGTGTAATATTTTCTAACCTAGATCAAGTGATACGGATATGTATTGTTTCAATTCGTAATTTATAAAATTCCAGGTTCTATCATTTCAAACCCGCAATTCCAGGTCAAATAAAAATAGCTTGAGCTTATCATTTCAGCTCATAATGATTTTTCCCTATTCTAATGTCTGTTCCGGTAGGTATCATTTCAACCCATAGTGATTCTATACTAACAGGGAACTTGGAGTGTGAGAGCAGAAAATAAATTAAACAACATAACATAGCATATCATATCAGGTGATGTAACAAGTATATAATCAGGTTACAACATCATAAAATATCATATCATAGGCATGCATGAATTATTATCAACATAGCATATCATCTACTACAATTCACATGTCATTGTTTCACAATTATGTAAGTATGAATGACGAGAGTGAAAAGTCACCTTCTAAAGCTAGAGATGAGAATTCGAGACACACAACCAAACTTTGAAAAGCACAACAAAGCACGAAATAGATTCGAGTAGATGGACAGCCAAGATTCAAATCATATACACAAACAAATACCAAACGTATATAAGTATATAATTCAACACACAACAATGACTCAAAACAAAGCACAAATATATATATCAAAATAAAGCAGATATTGGTTAACCCTTTCAAGTAGGCTCGGCCACAACACAAATGGGCTTGACCATCATCAAGACATGGCTCGGCCACTATGGTTTAGAAGCATCGACCATGGCTTAAAATGAGGCACAGCTATTGGGTATGTGAAGAGATGGCAACCCAAAAGTCAATAGGAAGGCAAAAGGCAAAGGCATGTGAGTTTGGGTTCGGTCCTATGGCTAGCATGTCTCAGCCTGGGTTTATGGTGTGGCTTTGGGCTTGGATCAGGTCAAGGCACCTGAAGTGGCATGGCTATGGTGTGTTCATGGCAAGAAGTCAAGGTGGTGGAGGAATAAATGGTGGCCAAGGAAAGCAAATAGGAAGAGGATCATGTAGAGGGCTCGGCTGGGTTTACATGGCATTTTTGGTGGTGATTTGGATCAAGGTGGTCATGGCACTTGGTGGGGATGGTGATGAGATGGCGGTGGCCGATCTTAGGTGATGGATGGTGAAGAGATAGTTGGCAAGAGGAAAAGCATGAGATGGCCGAGCGTAGCATGAACAAAAGAGAAAGAAAAATAGAAAAAGAGGAAGAAGAAAGGAAAATTTACTGTAAAATTTTATCAGGAAATGAAATGAGAAGGAGATGGAGATGAGAAGTTTTTGTTATGTATGGCTAGGGCATGGGAAGAGTTTTGCATGGCTAAGGCAAAGGAAAGGCCTCACTTCACATTAAAGAAAAAGAAACTTGTGTCTCTTGAATTTCTAAGCCCATTAGCCAAGCCCAAATCAAAACAAGCTCAATAATTCAAGAAAAATATCAATGTCCAAACCAAAATAAAAATAGAAATGAAATAGAAAATATAGAATAGAAAAATAAACAATAAAATACTGAAAATAATCGTGTGTAAAACGCTGAAATTTATCAGATTTAAAAAGTATAAAACATAATTTGATGAAACGAAAAGCTGAACCAGTATCAGAATCAAATTCAACTTCAAAGAAAAGAATGGAGATTTAAAATTCAAATTTAAAAGTTCCAACTGAAAGTCAAAGTTTGACCAATGTTGACCAAAATATAAAAATTTTAGAAAATAATTAATTTATTTTATTTGGGAAAATGATTATAAACAAAATCTAGAAATTCATTAGAAAATTACAAAATTTCAATACCTAAATGATTTAAAACGAAAGTTTCAAATAAATTTAATTAGAAATATTTATTAAAATTATGGGTTGCTACACTCTCCCCATTCAAAACTTTTCGTCCTCGAAAAGAAATGAGACACGAAAACAAGGAAAGTAAGATAGATAAGCAAGTAGTACCTGAAACAAACAATTCCAGATTCGCAGCACGCATGCTCTCCTCCGTCTCCCAGGTACAATCCCGATCATCTGTACTTCTTTGCACTTTGACCAGTTTGATAGATTTCCTTCTCGGCTGCTTCGTACCTCTATCGATAATACAAAGTGGTTTCCTCTCGACAATAAGATTAGGCTCAACATCCAAACCCTCGAGAGCAGAAGGCTGGACAATCAAAGATGGAACATGCAGATATCGACGAAGATGCAAAACATATGATACAGTATGCACTTCAGAAAACTTCTCAGGCAAATCCAGACGATAAGCCAAAGAACCAATCCTCTCAGAGATACAGAAAGGACCAACAAACCTAGAAGCAAGCTTCACTCTCCGACCAAACCGAATCACATTCCTTAAGGGAGAGACCTTAAGGAAAACCATATCACCAACAGAAAACTCCAAACTCCTTCTACGCCGATCAGCATACTTCTTCTTCCTATCCTGAGCACTCCTCATCTTTCTCTTAATCTCCTCAACCTTCTTAAAAGCCTCCAAAATCATATCAGGACCAAGAACCAAACGATTAACGGATTCAATCTAACGAGATGGAGATCTACATGATCGGCCGTAAAGGGAAGCAGACGGAGACATTGCAATACTAGCTTGAATTTAAAGACAAAATGAAATAGATAAAAGATTAAGACAAGATTAAAGTAGAAAATTTAAAATTTACCTGATAACTTTTGTTATAGGGGAATTCAACAAGATGAAGATGATCATTCCAAGATCCTCCATAATCAAGAACACAAGCATGAAGAAGATCCTCGAGAATCTAATTCACTCTTTCCTTTTGACTGTCGGTCTTTCGATGGTAAGTAGAGCTCAGATTCAGGTGAGTACCCAAAGATTCCTCAAAAGATTTCCAAACTAACTGGTAAAGATAGGATCTCTATCACAAGCAATGCTGACAGGAACACCATGGAGACGGACAATCTCCCTCATATGGATCTCAGACAAACAAGAAGTACAACGGGTAGACTTAACCGGAAAGAAATGAGCTGACTTGGTCAATCTATCCACAATAACCCAAATACCCATATTACCCCTCCGAGTCCTTTGGTAATCCATCAATAAAATTCATAGAAATCTGTTCCCATTTCCAATTGGGAACCTCATGGGACTGCAACAAACCAGGGGTCTTCTGATGATCGGCGTTGACTTGCAGACAAGTTGCACACCTACTAACAAAGATAGAGATATCATGCCTCATACCTCTCCACCAATAAAGCTTCTTCATATCCTAATACATCTTCGTCACACCAGGATGAATAGAAATTCCAAATCGATGATTTTCCCGAAGTAACTCTTGCCTCAACCCATCAACATTCGAGACACAAATCCGATTATTAATCCTCAAAATCCATCTATCATCGATCTGAGCTCCACTACCACCGAGACTACTACCACCGACCCTATCACGAACATTCTCCTTAATCAATCTAATAAACCTATCCTCATCCTGCTTACCAATGATACGATGCAAAAGAGGAGAAGAAGAACCAACAAGCTAATACAACATATCCTTCTTCGAACTCAAAGCATCGGCCACAACATTAGCCTTCCCAGGGGTATAGCTGATGTCAAGGTCGTAAGAAGTAAGAAACTTAAGCCGCCTAACCTGCCGCTGATTCAAACCCTTCTGGTTGAAGATATATCTCTAAGACCGATGATCTGTAAAGAGCTCAAACTTTGCTCCCAAAAGATGATGCCTCCAAAGCTTCAAAGCAAAAACCACAGCAAGCGATTCCAAATCATGAGCCACATAATTGGCTTCTGGGTCTTCAACTGGCGACTGGCATAAGCAATGGCCTTCCCATCTTGCATCAAAACAGCCCCCAAATCCTCAAGAATAGCATTAGTGTATACTATTAATCCCTCATTTCCATTTGGAACAGTAAGCACTAGTGCGGAAGTAAGCTTACGCTTTAACTCATCGAATGCAGGTTTACACTTATTGTTCCCTATAAACTTAGCATTCTTACGAGTCAAAGCAGTGAGAGGTGCAACAATCCAAGCGAAATTCTCAATGAATCTCTGATAATAACCGACAAGGCCTAGAAAACTACGAATATCAGATGGAGTCCTAGGAGTTTCCCAATCTTGCAATAGAATAGGGAGAAATAAGGACTACGATAAAAGATACAATGATCAAATTATAGAAAGAAAAGAAAAGAAAGACTTACATTGATCGCAGCGATCTTGACTGGATCAACAGAAACTCCATTACTAGAAACAATATGCCCGAGAAATCGGACTTCATCCTTCCAGAAATGGCATTTCGAGAATTTAGCCTTCAACTGATGATTTCTAAGAGTCTCCAGAACAAATTACAAATGCAACTCATGCTCTTCCCTTGACTTGGAGAAGACAAGGATATCATCAACAAAGACTAGAACAAACTTGCTAAGCACATCACGAAAAATACAATTCATCAAATCAATAAAGAAAGCTAGGGCATTAGTCAAACCAAAAGGCATGACTAACCATTCATAAAAAACATTCTCAGTACGGAAAGCAGTCTTGAGAATACTTTCCTCAGCAACTCTGAACTGGTGAAAATTTGTGGCAAGATCAAGCTGCGAGAAAACAATAGCTCCATGGAGCTAATCAAACATATCACTGATGCGAGGCATAGGATATATGTTCCTCATAGTGAGCTTGTTCAACTCCTTATAATCAACACACATCCTCAAAGAACAATCGGACTAAGTGACGAAAACCACCGCTGATCCCCATTCGAAATGGCTAGGTCTGATCAGACCTTTGGAGAACAAGTCCTCAACTTGCTTCCTCAACTCAAACTTCTCACGGGGTGCCATTCTTCTAGGAGGAAGAACAAAAGGTCGAGCTCTAGGAATAATATCAATAAGGAAATCAATTTCCCGCTTAGGAGGTAAAGAAGTGACTTTACCAAATACATCGGGATATAGTTTGACTACATAAGTCGAGTCAAGATCACCAGGAGAAGAATCCAGAGAATAAATAAAACTGCTAGCAAAATCCTAGGGAAAACGACACCGAGTCATCAAAGAATTACCAAAATCATCCATAAGTGAAACTGTTCAGGTTTTACAAGAGATAACGGCTTCATGCCTCTTCAGACAATCATTCCTAAGTAATAGATCAAAAGCATCAAAATCTAGAACATAGAAATCACTAAAAAACCGATAACTAGAATCGAAGAGTTTCACCCTTCTACAATTCCTACTAAGGTTTTCAGTACCACCAATAGGATTTTTAACACATAAAGGTTTAGAAGCAAACTCGAGAGAAAGAAGATGCTCAAATTTATCATAAAGATCCACAGAAATAAAGCTATGGGAAGCTCCGATATCAAATAGAACACGAACAGGACAATAAAACAGAGAAAAAGTGCCCTGAAGAGTACCTTTGGTGTCACTAGGAGCAGGACTAGGAACATGTGTAGGTGGAGTAGGTGAAGAAGCAGAGGTAACAACAAAGATATCAGAGGGCTTGCCCTTCTGTAGAGTAGGACAATCCTTCCTAAACTGGCTAGGCTATAGACAAATATGACAAAGATCACGCCCGTTCAGATGAGCGGGAGGAGGAACGTCCACACCAAATAAAGTAGGGAAACTGTTAGCATAGTGTCCCTTTTGATCACACCTGAAGCAAGTGATGGAAGATAAGTCGATAGGCTTCCTCTGAGAAGAAGAAGATACCAAACTTGGAGTCTTGTTCCAATTCTTCTTCTGCTGATGAAAATTGGGCTTTCTTTTCTTAGAGTTACCAAAGAAAGACCGAGATGAAGTTGCACGAGCAACTTGAGGATCCTTAGAAGTAGGATTCTCATATCTAATGGCCATGTCATCAGACTAGGGAAAGGGCAATGCACATGAGCGATGAGACGATCATAATACTCCGGACGAGCGCCAGTTATGAAATTCTCATCCTTCTTCAGAGGAGTGTCAATCAGATTAGGACCAAACTTGGAAAGTTCATTGAACTTCCTTTCATACTCATCAAATGCTATATCACCCTGCTTAAGATCCATGAATTCCCGATAAAGCTAAGACTTCCATGTTTAGGGCATCCACTTCACAACAAAAGCATCCCTAAAGCACGATAAAGAAACATAAGAAAGATTACAAAAGAGAAAACTGAACTAAATTCAAGACAAATAGAAGATGATACCTAAACTTCTCCCAAGAAATGTCGCCTCAACAGTGTGAGCTGTAACAGACTCCCACCAATCCAAGGCTGCTTCATTCAACCCCCAAGTTGCTAATTGACGCTTCTAAGCATTAGTGATTTCAAGACTGGAGAAAACCCTCTCCAATCCCTTCAACCACTGCTGAGCCTCGATAATTCTCACTGATCTGGTAAACTTGGTGCCACCATGCTCAGTGTATTCCTTATAGAGAGTAGTGAACCTAATGGGTGCAACAGGCTCAGGAACTGGGGCAACACCACGATCCCTACCGCTAGCATTCCTTCGATTCATCTTGGAAAAATCAAGAATGAATTATAGGACTAAGGTAATTGAGAAACAAAGACAAGATTAGATAAGATAAGACAAGATTCAACTAGAATGAATACCCTAAACAAAGAAATTACTTATAAGGTGGATAAGGAAAGGGAAGAAGTTTAGAAAATTTGATTTCAAAACAAGAAAGATTTATATCAAAATAATCTTTTAAAAATCCTTTATAAAATCATTTTATACTTTAAAATACATTCTGTTACAAAGAATATGATTCTAAGATTGATTTCACTCATCCTAGGGTATTTCTATCCTATCTCTAATGAGTTTTTGCTCCGCAAGCTAAGATTTGCCTGAAAACCTAGCTTTGATACCAAATGTAACAACCCACTATTTTGGAGTATTCAAATCGACAATAAAACCACACATGTCGGACTTGAATAATTTGAAACAGTAGATAGTAATATAATTTGGAGCAAATAAAACCAATCGCAGACATAGATAAATCAGAATAACTCGCAGTGGAAATAAAAATAACCATAGTAGTTCATGAAGCTACTACAAACAAAGTCTCAAAACAAGTACAAAATACCATAGTCCGAAAGTAAATACAATAGAAATCTCAATACATATAAGTCCATCAATACATAAGATGAATAGAAATACTGAATAGAAATAGATAAACAACTAGATAGATAGATAAACTCCAGCAAATCCTCTAGCTCCAGAAGATGAAATCCAAAGCTGGTACTTAGGCTGACCCGAGCGTGAAGCAAAAACACAAAACACTTGAGTCAAAATATACATACTAATACAATGTAAACCAACTCAAGTGAACTGTAACAGAAATGCACAAGCAACTTATGAAAGTCTATATGAGTGGACTGTATATGATATATATGCAAGTATAAACAATTAACTATATAATATAACTTTATAGATGATAGTAGAAAAGTAAATTAAAGTAATCACACCAGGATTTTATACTGGTTCGGACCTCCCGTCCTACATCCAGTCCCGAAGCTCCTCTTCGGAATTTCCTTTCAACTAACCCTCTCTTGACCTGGAGGAATAGGTTTACAACAGCAGAGTTTCTTTGTCAATAATGTGTTCAATAACACGGATGTTGACTACTAAGTATAAGTGCTTTCAATATATATATGGAAGAGTTAATTACAGGTATTTTGATTGCTTAGAGATCAGGTATAAATCAGAGTATAAGAGTTAAGAGCGTAAGTAAGTAAGGTGAGAACTTCTCTTGAATTCCTAACTATATTTGTAGTGGTGGAGAGATCCATTGTGTAGTTGCAACTGTTAGTAAGTGCTCTAAGGTTGCTTCTCATGGTGATGAAGAGTTGCAGTGAAGAGAAGCGGACGTGTCCTTTCGGATGTGACAGTTGTTCTTTGAATTTTCACAGCCGAGTCCTAAATCGGACATCTGGAAAATATTTCAGACGTCTGGTCTTCATATATTTTTTGCATCTGATTGTATTTCAGAAGTCTGAGTTTATTAACCAGACGTCTGGTCTTTATATATTTTTCATACCCGGATGCTTTTCAGACGTTTGAGTTTATTAAACAGACGTCTGATTCTTTCGGAGTTATGAACCAGACGAATCAATCAGATGTCTGGCTAGTGTTCCCAGACGTCTGAATGTGTGCATGTTGCTTTATCTTTGTCTTGTGATCCATCTTTCACTTCTATCGAATTGAAGTCTTTTGATACTTCTTTTGAGTCTTGTTTTTGTCTCTTTGTTGATGTTACTTTATGAACTACCTGTAAATATAGATATATGTGTACATTCAATTTCCATTGTATAGTTGTTATCATTGAAACCATAGAATTGATTTCCTAACAATCTTCCCCTTTTTGATGATGACAACTATTCAATGTACTTATATATAGATTATAAATCTCCCCCTGAATATGTGATTATTTTTAATGTTGTATGATTCTACCTATATTTTTCCCCCTTTGACATTATCAAAAAAGAATTATAACATTGAAGCCAATCGTCAAAAAAGGAAAAATTTCATTAATAACATGAAGGGGTTACATTCATTAGATTTGTACAAAGAAATAAAAACTACAATTTCCAAATCCTAGATTTGCTTTGGGGGAGCTTTATTTGGATCATCTTCCTTTGGTTCTTCATTGTGAGAAGTGCTATCCTTTAAAGGAGATGTCAAAGCTTCCTTTGGAGGTTCATCCTTAGTTAGTTTTGAATGTTTTGTGGGAGGAGAAGGAACAGGGTTTTCCCAATCCTCAGAGGGTGGTGTTGGACCACGAACCCGTTGTAATACTTCTTTAAGAACCGATAAAACAGTCGAAAGAGATTCTTCAACTGTGGCAAGTCGTGTAGCAAAGGAAGATTCAAAATTGTCAATTCGTTTAGCCAAAATTTTCTGATTTTGAGATAGGATTTTTTGGTTCCAAAGAGTGAGATCTCGAACACTTTCATTTGGATTTGTATCCGTTCGAGTCTCCATAACTTCATCCTGTCCCGGATAATCAAATGGTGCAGGAGGAGGAGGAGTGACTTCTCGATGTTGTACTTCCTCTTGGGATGGATCAATATGTGGTTGAAGAGGAGGCTCAACTCTTCGAGATTGATGATTGTGCGTCCAGTCTTCGAAGGACATAAATTCTAGACGGATTTCAGGTAGGTGCATCAGAGAGAAGAATTTGGTGGAAGCATATTTAGGAGAGATCTCTTCGAATGTCGATAGGTAAGAAGGAACATTATGTGCACGAAGAAGTCTCATAATATAGGTAGGGTAAATGATCGATGGTCGTGATCGAGTCCAAAAGTGTTTGAGCTCGTCGAAGATGAATTTGGCCCAATTTACCCGAGTTCCACTAAAGAGAGCATATAGAGCTTTGTGCTCCAATTCTGCTATTTGCTTATGACTCCCCATACGTGGAACAATTGTATTTATTATCATTCTTGTCAAGAGTCGAGCTTTTGGACGTAAATATTTCAAAGCAAATTTTGGCATTTTGTCCTACCAAATTTGATGAGCAATACTATTCCGTGGCTTGAAGCGCATATCCGGAATATTGTATAAATCTTCCCCGGTGTCAGAGCATCCCAAAGTTCTACCTATTAACCCCGGGATTAACCTAATCGTATTACCATAAGCACTAGACCATAGCCACTTGTCCTCATCTTCAGTATTCCATACTGAAGTACTGTCTAGATTGGCGTAGAATAAAAATATAGCTAATTGGTCTATTTGAACATCATTTGGAGTAAAAGAGATTAGGATTTCTAATCCAGCATTTTCACAAAGTTCATCAAGATCACACATAGGGAATTTAAGAAGATTGTAGAATGGACCTATGTGGAGTTTTTCTTTCAGATGTCTTGATACCTTTTGATGGAATGTGGTGCTTTATGCATCCATCTCTCGATTTGATCGTCGGAACATACCTGGGGGTTTGAAGATGAAGTGGGCCGGTCTTATTTGCGTTTTGGAGCTTTGATATTCTTGAGGAGGCATTTTGATTTAGTTTTGTCTGATTTTGAAGAAAAAATCATCAATAAGCAAATCGTAAACCAGAATAATGTTGAGATAGGAAAAAAAATGACGTTACTGGGTGTATATAAATGGTCGATTGAATTCCAGAAGTCTAGATTTGAAATCAGATGTCTGGTTTGCCCTAAAAATTGTACAGAAGATACAAACAGACGTCTGGTCTTTGGAGTAGACGTTTGTTTTGGTAGAATGTGTAAAATTGAATATCCAGAAAATTTAATCAGACGTCTGTTTCAAGTAGATTTTGTAAGCATGTGGGACAGAGAACTTGATCAGACGTGTGGTTCACTGTTTTAAACGCCTGAAATTTTCGTGACTATATTTTTAGGAGGCAGAGTTTAAGTTCAGACGTATGGGGGATATATCAGACGTCTAACATATGCACATTGCTAAAAAATTTAATTGTGTCAGACGTCTGGAGGATGTAGACAGACGTTTGAAATTTGCAGTTTGGCTAAAAATAGCCTAAAGTTCGATGGTTTCACTTATTTATTGAATTTTGATAACAAATATCTTTATTGTTGTAAAATATAATAACACATAAGTATAGATAGATACAATAATTAATGCGATTTATTTATTTAGACAGCGACAGAGTTTAGGATTTCTTGACTCGTTATCCTTCAATGGTCTAAGTGCAGACCATATATTTCCATGTTCGTGGGTCCGTGGGGAGCTAAAATATCGTCTTGGTGAGGGATCTGAAGTAGTACGATATGAAGAAGATGGATCCAATGAACTACAAGGTTTAGCGGCTCATTAACATATTTCTTTCGTGACGAACAAAACTTCATCGCTACTTGCTCTAGAAAGCTTAGCCGTCGTGTCGTAACTTTTTGTTCGAAATAAAGCTCTCGTTGAAGATCTATCTGTTGTTTCTAGTAATGATGAATTTCATCAATTTTCTCCTTTGTGTTAGGAGAAATAAATAGAGATCTTTTAATTTTCTTATTATCTGAAGTTAAACCTGTATGATACGAGGACCACCTATTTGTTGGCTCTTGCTTTGGTATAGGCGTAGGAAGCCGTTGTGGTGTGTCAACCGAGCTATCCGTCGATGGTGTTGAGATGGAGATGGATATGTAGGTGTTCCCAGAAGACATTGTTATATTTTATTAAAAAATTGATTGTTTTTATATAGTTGTTATGACATCTCGGAAATTCTAGATAATTAAACAATGTAATAATCATTTATAACAATACAAAATTTACTCTTTTCCCCAGATAAACAAAATTGGTATTAATTTGAACATATATATACGTAGTTTTAAAGGAAAATTTGAATTTGAATTCAAATTATAAACATTTTAAAAATAAATTAAGTTTAAAACAATATATATATGATTTGTTTTATAACATTCTCTTTAAAGGATTTTATGAAAATAAATAAAGAAGAAGAAGTTTAAATATTTATATACTTTAGACATTTATTAATATAAAAAAACTAAAATTGGAAATATTTTATAAATACTAATAAAAAAATATATATTAACACATGCATATAACAAATGTAAGTTAAATACTTGCATAAAAACATAACACATATAGATAATACATAAACAAAAGAAAATAATGAATATTTATATATAAACTTTTCTTATGCAAAGTTATAAGTATTAGATATTTAATATATCAATTAACAAGTGTAAGTATTTTATTAAGAGACTTAACAAATGTAAACCATGTAGCATGGGATTTTACAAGTGTCATTACTTTATTTTTATTTTTCTTTTATTTTAACAAATCCTAATTAAACCTATATAAACTAATATCTTTTCTCTTCATATTTTTTCCTATCTTCTTTAAAACAAAGATCTGTAACAATCCAGTAAAAGAGAAAAAAATAGTCTGTAACAAAATACTCAAACCAGTAACAATTTCTTCTCCACAATTCCAAAATCTGAAGCTCTTCAAAATTCAAATGCAACTCAGTTTTAAATCAAGCTTTTCAAACTAAAGTACAACTTAGATCAAAGGCAAGCTAGGCAACCTATCTCGGTTCAGTTACAAATTTGAATGCAACACAAATAAAGGGCAGATCAAAACCCAGATCATAAATATTTAAGTTTACAATCAATTCCAGATGATAGGCCTCGATTAATGTCAAACAGGTGAGTAAACATAATTCTTTTTAAAAAAAAACAGTTTTAAATCTTGATTTCATTTTGGTTGATGTCTGAAAATCAAGATGATTGCCTGAAATATTTGGATTTAAATGAATGCATGTATGTAATAAGTATTGAATGCCTGTGTAAATGCAAATATAGGCTCTGTTGTTTAATAGGTTTTGATTTCCTCTCTAAATTCAATATCTCATCATTGAATCACCGTTAGTTTTTGATTTGGAAATGAAAAGTGATTGAAATTATGAAACATCACTACTAAAAATAAATTCAGGAATTTATATTTAATATTGGTCTCGAAATTTTATAATTAACAGTAGAATTTATTTTTAGGTCAAAAATTTATAAATTTTAATTTTATGATTTGAATGCACGATTGAATTCGTAATAGAAAATCATGAATTTTAACATGTATATCACGATTTTTAGTTTGAAAATTAGTGAGTATTCTTGAGTGGATCGTTTTGGTCATATTGGTCGATTGCCGACAATCAGAGGCAAAGCGTCCGGCGAATTTGAGGCTGGAGGAAGCCAACGTGATGTAGATCCATGGAAAAACACTCGAAATTCTAGAGTATCGTAGTGGACAGGCGATAAGGGATTAAGGTTTAAGCGCCTGTTTTGTCTATCGTGGAACTAAGATAATTGCGAGGCGATGGGCAAACTGGATGTGATCGCGAATGGGGGAATAGTAGCAGGGGTCGATGACGAAGCTTTAGACAGAAGGATGGGGGTTCTAGTGGCTACTGGCGGTGGAGGCGAGGAGAACTTGGTTAGTCGTTTGGGTTCCTGATTGGTCGATATGTTCGAATTTGAATTTGACAATTGTTTCTTGTTTCTGGGTTGTGGGTATCGATGGCAAGGTTATCGCCGACTTGTCGGCAGTCAAAGCGTGGGCTGGAGGTGGTTGGATTCTGCGTGCATGTGCACGGGTGTCATCATTTATCCGTGAAGGGTTGTGAAGGATGGAAGCCTCGGGAAGTTTGGGTTTTAGCTGATGATTATCTAGAAGTAAAATTTAGGGTTGCTTGAGTATATCTCTTTGTTTCAGGTTTATTAACAAATCAGAAACCTTTTTCTGTTTTTATAAAAAAAAATTAAAGTAAAATTTAAATAGAAACTGGAATTTAACTTAGGATATAAACCTGAAATTTGAATCTGAATTTAAATAGTTTAAATCTTGGTTTTTGAAATAATTTGAATTTTTGAAAATTTAAATGATTTTAATAAAATAGAATCATGTTTCTATTTTGAAAATTTAAAGGAAAATTTTAAAAATTTGTTTGAACCCGAGTTTGAAATCTGATTTCAAATTGATTTGAATCTGAGTTTGAATAATTTAAATTTGAAAATAAGTTAAATTTCTAGTTTTTTTCTGGAAAGTGTGTTTCGGTTTTTTTAAAATAAAATAAGTTTAAAATTGTTTAATTACTTTAAAATGGGTAAATGATTTGAATTTAAATGGAGTTCATAATGTAAATAAGCTTTCAAAGTTTTAAGTTTAAATCTGGAATAAAAGATTCAAGTTGTATTTCAGATTTGAAATTAAATGAAATTTAAAATAAAATTTAAATGAAATTTAAAGTGAAATTTAAAGTAGATTTGAAACAAAGTGTTTTTAAATACTTTAAAAAAAGTAAGAAATGTTTTCTTAAATTAAGTTAGAATTTAAGAATTTGAATTCATTTAAATTATTAAGTTAATTTAAATGGGTAATTAATTATTTAATTAAATAATAATATGATTGATTAATTAGGTAATTAAGAATTTTTAATTGATTAATTAAAATCTTAATATTAATTAATTAAGGTTAATTAATCTGTAATTAGGGATTGTTAATTAAATTTTAATTAATAATTAAAGATTAATCAATAAAGTGATTAAGGATTAATTAAGTTGTACATAACCACTAATTAATTTACTTAAAAATTAATTAATTAGTAATTAGATATTAATTCGTAATTAGTGATGGTTAATCTGAGTTAATTTCTTAATAATGTAATTAAAGATTTGTTAATGAAGGTCATTAACTTAAGATTATTTAACAATTAATTAATGTGATTAATTTTTATTAATTAACTAGATTAATTAATTAATAATAATCATTTATGTAATTGTTTAGGTTTAATTACTTAATAGAAATAATTAAGAAATTAATTACTTAATGTAATTAATTGAGTTTAATGTGATTAGTTTAGACTAATTAATTAAGTTTAATTAATTTAAGACTTGATGATTGATGAAATATTACTTAATGTAATTAATGGAAGTGTAATTACCTAAAGAAGTAATTAATGGTAATTACTGGATGTAATTAAAGATGTTGGTGATGAAAGTAATTTGGATTAAATTCCTATGTAATTAATCAGGGGATTAATTGAGATAACTAAGGTTAATTAATTTTTGAAATAAAGTAATTAAGGATAATTGATTACTGAATGGGATTAATCAAGGGATTAATTAGAGAATAAATTAAGGATAATTTATTAAATAAAGTAATTATGGGTAGTTAATTACTGGATATTATTAATCAAGGTGATTAATAATTATGGTTAATAATTAATTAATTAAGTAATTAAAGGTTAATTACTGTATTTGGTTAAGGATAAATTAATTTGTGAAATTAATTAAGGGATAAATAGAATGATATTGGAAGCCTATAATTAATTGTTATCCCTAATATGTGGTTCGTGATGCTATGTGATAAGATGTGTTTGATTTAAACTGTGATGATATGGTTATCAATCGATAATGAATTATCGTGTATAGGTGACACCCTGTATTTGAAGTATGAATTGTGTTTCACTTGAGTAATTTGGGATAAGATGATATTGAATTCGAAGAGACCGGAGTCGGGTATTAGTAAATACCCGAAACCATTTCGATTCCTTATAGATTGATATATGAAATCAATAGGCTGGTATGGAATGATTTAAGTGAATTGGACTATTTAGTCTAAGTTCTTGGCACTTAGAAATTGATGTGTGAAATAGGTAATGTCTATAACAACTTGTGAAGTTGTAAATTGATATAAGTTACCCGGGTTTATATGAGTTGTATACTTTTGTGTTACATGTTAGTTGGGTTTACTCACGCTGATTTCTAGCCTGACCCGGGTGTTACTTTGATGTAATGCTCAGGTCAGATCGAGTATTACATATTTTCAGGTAAGGACGTTCTGGAGCTCAGGAGGCGAGCTGGAGAGCAGGAACGTATGGAGAGTTTCTGTAGTGATATATTATAGTATCTGAAACAGACTGTCTTGTGTTTGTAAATATGTTGTAACTCTGATATACATTAAAGTGTAATTTGGCAAGTACAGTTTTCCACTGTATAACTATTATTTATGTGATATTATATTTTGATCCACTGCGAATGTGAGGTTTCTGTGTGTTATTTCTGTTTTCTTCTTCGTTCTCTTTTCTTCTTTCCTTAACTATCTGGAAATTTCGGAATCGAAATTTTCGGGTCGTTTCATTTGGTATCAGAGCAGAAGGTTGAGCGAGAACCTTGGCTCTATTGGGATTACTCATTTATGATAGGGTCAATGGTACCCTAGAATGAGTTGAGTGGATATATATATGAGAGCGTATTTGTTATTTTCTTATATAAAGATTTCAAATGATATATAAAGCAATATATCTTTCTAATAAATATTAAGGTAATTGGATGTTGAATATTGGAATTAAATTAAGAAGTAATAGATATACAACCAAACTGAAATTGAAATTGAATAAAGATAAGTTTGAAATAAATTCAAACGGAAATTAAAATCTTGAATTTGGGAACGAGTTTCAGAATAAGATAATAATAAATTGGAATTCAGGTATGATAATCTGGGATATTATCATAAATAATTGTTGTTTTTAATGATAAAATGTGTATTAGTGAGTAAGCAAAAATAAAATGTTAAAGGAAATAAAATTATTCAAACTATTTTGAATATATTCTTATTTTAGAATAAGAAGTTATTTGTAAACTTTAAAGAAATTTGTTTTGAATTAAAACCAAAGGTGGTTTAAATTTTAATTTTTTTTGGTTTGGTGGGCCAAGAAGTAAATATATATATATATATATATATATATATATATATATATATATATATCTCTGTGTGTGTGTGCGTGGATATACATAATATTTTGAAATAAACTCTAAGGTGTGAGTTATGATGTTCCTTCAAATGTGATGTGAAAACCCTAAGTGGTAAGTTTTTGAACTTATAGGTGGGAAAGTATTTTGAAATTTGAATGGGAATTCAAATTATGTAAATTTGACTAAATTAAGTAAAATGAATTTAACTTAGAGGAAGTTAAATAAGTTTGAATGGACAACCTGATTTGGAAAATTTTAATATGAAACTGGAATTTAACTTGGGAAGTTAAATGGTTAATTTGAATTGGGAATTTATGAGATCTCAAAATGGGTTTTGAGTTCTGGAAGTTGGAAATGGATGGATATTTTAAAATAATTGGATGATATTACCCTATTATTATTAATAATCTTTAAACTGTGAATTAGATTTGTTTAAAGAAATGTGGTATGGCAATATATCCATTATTAACGTAAATTGGAATTTGGATTCGGAATTAAGTGATTTAAAGATATAAGTTGATTTGATTTAAAGGATTAAATCAATATTTAAAAATTTAACTTGAATTTATATAATTCGGAATGGATTAAATTTGAAATTTGCATTGAATTAGTTCAAATTGAATTTGATTTTAATTAATTGAAATTGTGAATGAAGATGTATATGTATAAAATTCAAATGGAAAATTTGAATTGGATTAATTTGAAACGATTTGTAATTTAAGTTGAGTAGTTTTAAATACAAATGAAATTTGAATTGAATTTGGGAGGAAATCAAGAATAATTCAACTTGATTTGGAAGTGGAGTTTGAAATTGGGATTAATTCAAACTGGAGTTGATATGAATTGAAATTGGAACTAGTTCAATTGAAAATTTATTTGAATTAGTAGAATTTGAGATCAAGTATGAATGAAGTTAAATTTGGAAAGAAACAGAGGTTAATTCAACTTGAATTGGGGTTAAATCAATTTCAATAGGAATTGAAGTTATTTAAAATTGGAATTGGGTCAATTTAAATGGAAGCGGAAATTTAAATTGAATTGATGAGAATGGAAATTGGGAAGTGAGCAGTTTTGACTTTTACTATTTTTAATATAAATTGTTTAAATATAAACATATTTTTCCAAACTATTCATTATATATACAACCTTTATTTTAAAAGCCAAACTATTTTAAACTTGTTTTACAATTATTTTTGAAACTGTTTAACGATTTTCCAACTATTTTGTAGAACTAATTATTATGTTACTATTATTTTGCAATTATCTAAAATTTCTAAATTTATTTTAACTATTTCTCTAACTATTTTACACCTATTTTACAAACTAGTAATTATTTTCAACCTACTTATCTTTTTTTAACTTTTCAAGCTATTTTCTAAATTTAAACTGGACAGAGTTTAAAATGCTATTGGTTAAATATCAAATCGAGATAAGAATAGAGGTGATAATCCTAATGGATGGAAGCAATTAAGAATTAGTGAATGAAAATCAAAGTGAATGTGAACAGAAATGGAATTGATTTGGCTAATAACCAATAAAGATAAACACGTAGGGTGTACGTATGTTATTCTATTCACATAGTGATTTGATCCAGATTCGAGCACAGAATTTCGAGATAGTTATATCGATCCGAATAGGGATTTTTCACTCGATTTTCGACGACGAACCTGGATATGGATTATTGATTGGTTCTGGATATTCTCTATCATAGTTAGGCTATGCAAGGAGAATGACGGTTTCTGATCAAGAAACCAGATCTGAGTCCGCACTAGAAAGTCGGGTGGATGATACTAGTTCGGAAATGGAATCTTGTGATCGAGTAAGCGATCAAATTGATATAGCATGTACACCGTACAGATTTGAATGTAATTATTACTGGGAATTTGTGGATAAGAAATGTAAAATGGTTTCTGAAATGAAAGATATATTTTGTGAAATATATGTTGAAGTAAAGTGGAAATTGGATATTTCTATGGTTGAAACTTATTTATGGAAGTAAGTGATATGGTAAGTGGTTTTTTAAAGAGTAATCAAATTTGATTATTCAATTTTGAATAACAAGGCTATATATCTTTGTTATATAAAATAAATCTCCCCTTGTTGAATCTATTGCCAGAAGGAAAAGATTTTTGAAAGTGTTTTGAAGTATAAAAGGAGTTTTTACAAGTTTGAAATAATCCAAAGTTTTAAAGATTATATAAATCTGTATATATATAAAGGATCCTATGAGGATTTTGGAAAAAGGTTTTGGGAACCTTTGAATTTGGAAAGGCTTTTGATTTTTGGCGAAAATCAATATTAGATTTGGAAAGCCTAATTTGATAATTATCGATTTTGGGATAATCGATTTTGTGTAAAGGAGCTTTGTATGAGATCATACTAGGTGTATGATTTAAAGATACTATATGTGTATAGTATAAAGTGTTTTGATGATGGCTCTGGGGAAAAAGGCGCTCCCTTAAAATGAACTTCTAAGGAGTACCACCAGGTGGTGCTGCCTTGAGCCCTAGGGGGGGTTCTAAAGTTGATCCTGTGAGGAGTCCAGACAAAACTAGTTCCTGGGGATTATGAGTAGATTATACCATAGCGAAAGTCGTGTGTGCCGCTGAGAGCCAACAGTCTGCGTTTGATTTTATATTGGTAGGCTGCGACCTATGTAGGAGTGGAGAAGTTTCATTTTGACAACGAAAATCAGAGGCCGTAGAGAGCCTGCAGTTACATGGACTTTTGCTGTGATGGCAACGTAACCCTGGGATGTAGCTGCGATATGTTGTGGGATCCATGGCATAATCGAGAGGCCGCAGAGATCCTGCAGTTACATGGACTTTTTCTGCGATGGCAACGTAACCTTGGAATGTAACTGCGACCATAGATGGGGGTGATGATTTCCAGAGCATTCTCACCAAAGATATTCTCTCTATTTTAAAAAATATTTTCTATACTTCAAATAAAATTATTTTCCAAGTATTTTCACTGGATGTTGAAAATGAGTCTGCTAAGTACTTGTAGATTTTCAGTCCTACGCCTGATCAACGTATGACCGAATTTCTTTGAGAACGAGATGGACTTGTTGAAACATCGAGTTATAAAAGTATTTATATAAAAACTATTTTTGTAATACTATATAGGTTTTAAAGTGGTTTAAAAATGATCAATGAAAATTTAACTGATTTTAAGCATTTTAATAAATTCTGGTTTCGTTCCTTTTCGAGGACGAAAAGATTCAAAAGGGGGAGCAATGTGATATCCCGGAAATTCTAGATAATTAAACAATGTAATAATCATTTATAACAATACAAAATTTACTCTTTTCCCTAGATAAATAAAATTGGTATTAATTTGAACATATATATAAGTAGTTTTAAAGGAAAATTTGAATTTGAATTCAAATTATAAACTTTTTAAAAATAAATTAAGTTTAAAATAATATATATGATTTGTTTTATAACATTCTCTTTAAAGGATTTTGTGAAAGATAAATAAAGAAGAAGAAGTTTAAATATTTATATACTTTAGATAATTATTAATAAAAAAAAACTAAAATTGGAAATATTTTATAAATACTTACAAAAAATATATATTAACACATGCATATAAAAATGTAAGTTAAATACTTGCATAAAAACATAACACGTATAGATAATACATAAACAAAAGAAAATAATGAATACTTATATATAACTTTTTCTTATGCAAAGTTATAAGTATTAGATATTTAATATATCAATTAACAAGTGTAAGTATTTTATTAAGAGACTTAACAAATGTAAACCATGTAGCATGGGATTTTACAAGTGTCATTACTTTATTTTTATTTTTCTTTTATTTTAACAAATCCTAATTAAACCTATATAAACTAATATCTTTTCTCTTTGTATTTTTTCCTATCTTCTTTAAAACAAACATTTGTAACAATCCAGTAAAAGAGAAAAAAATAGTCTGTAACAAAATACTCAAACCAGTAACAATTTCTTCTCCACAATTCCAAAATCTGAAGCACTTCAAAATTCAAATGCAACTCAGTTTTAAATTAAGCTTTTTAAACTCAAGTACAACTTAGATCAAAGGCAAGCTAGGCAACCTATCTCAGTTCAGTTACAGATTTGAATGCAACACAATAAAGGGCAGATCAAAACCTAGATCATAAATATTTAAGTTTATAATCAATTCCAGATGATAGGCCTCTGTTCATGTCAAAAAAGTGAGTAAACATAATTCTTTTTAAAAAAAAAACAGTTTTAAATCTTGATTTCACTTTGATTGATGTCTGAAAATCAAGATGATTGCCTGAATGTTTAGATTTAAATGAATGCATGTATGTAATAAGTATTGAATGCCTGTGTAAATGCAAATATAGGCTCTGTTGTTCAACAGGTTTTGATTTCCTCTCTAAATTCAATATCTCATCATTGAATCACTGTTAGTTTTTGATTTGCAAATGAAAAGTGATTGAAATTGTGAAACATCACTACTAAAAATAAATTCAGGAATTTATATTTAATATTGGTCTCCAAATTTTATAATTAACAGTGGAATTTATTTTTGGGTCAAAAATTTATAAATTTAATTTTATGATTTGAATGCACGATTGAATTCGTAATAGAAAATCATGAATTTTTATATGTATACCACGATTTTTAGTTTGAAAATCAGTGAGTATTCTTGAGTGGATCATTTTGGTCATATTGGTCGATTGTCGACAATCTGAGGCAAAGCGTCCGACGAATTTGAGGCTGGAAGAAGCCAACGTGATGTAGATCCATGGAAAAATACTCAGGGAAATTCTAGAGTATCATAGTGGACAGGCGATAAGGGATTAGGGTTTAAGCGCCTATTTTTTTTATCGTCGAACTGACATAATTGCGAGGCGAATGGCAAACTGGAAGTGATCGCGAGTGGGGGAATAGTAGCAGGGTTCAATGACGAAGCTTTAGATAGAAGGATGGGGGATCTAGTGGCTGGTGGTGGTGAGGCGAGGAGAACTTGGTTAGTCGTTTGGGTTCCTGATTGGTCGATATGTTCGAATTTGAATTTGACAATTGTTTCTTGTTTCTGGGTTGTGGGTATCGACGGCAAGGTTATCGCCGACTTGTCGGCAGTCAAAGCGTGGGCTGGAGGTGGTTGGATTTTGCGTCCATGTGCACGGGTGTCGTCATTTATCCGTGAAGCGTTGTGAAGGATGGAAGCCTCGGGAAGTTTGGGGTTTAGCTGATGATTATCTCGAAGTAAAATTTAGGGTTGCTCGAGTATATCTCTTTGTTTCAGGTTTATTAACAAACAGAAATCAGTTTCTGTTTTTATTAAAAAAAAATTATAGTAAAATTTAAATAGAAACAGGAATTTAACTTAGGATTGAAACCTGAAATTTGAATCTGAATTCAAATAGTTTAAATCTTGGTTTTTGAAATAATTTGAATTTTTGAAAATTTAAATGGTTTTAATAAAACAGAATCCTGTTTCTATTTTGAAAATTTAAAGGAAAATTTTTAAAATTTGTTTGAACCTGAGTTTGAAATCTGATTTCGAATTGGTTTGAATCTGAGTTTGAATAATTTAAATTTGAAAATAAGTTAAATTTCTAGTTTTTTTCTGGAAAGTGTGTTTCAGTTTTTTTAAAATAAAATAAGTTTAAAATTGTTTAATTACTTTAAAATGGGTAAATGATTTGAATTTAAATGGAGTTCAAAATGTAAATAAGCTTTCAAAGTTTTAAGTTTAAATCTGGAATAAAAGATTCAAGCTGTATTTCAGATTTGAAATTAAATGGAATTTAAAATAAAATTTAAATGAAATTTGAAGTGAAATTTAAAGTAGATTTGAAACAAAGTGTTTTTAAATACTTTAAAAAAAAGTAAGAAATGTTTTCTTAAATTAAGTTAGAATTTAAGAATTTGGATTCATTTAAATTATTAAGTTAATTTAAAAGGGTAATGAATTATTTAATTAATTAATAATATGAATGATTAATTAGGTAATTAAGAATTTTTAATTGATTAATTAAAATCTTAATATTAGTTAATTAAGGTTAATTAATCTGTAATTAGGGATTGTTAATTAAATTTTAATTAATGATTAAAGATTAATCAACCGAGTGATTAAGGATGAATTAATTTGCAGATAACCATTAATTAATTTAATTAAAAATTAATTAATTAGTAATTAAATTTTAATTTGTAATTAGTGATGGTTAATCTAAGTTAATTTCTTAATAATGTAATTAATGATTTGTTAATGAAGGTCATTAACTTTAGATTATTTAACAATTAATTAATGTGATTAATTTTTAATAATTAACTAGATTAATTAATTAATAATAATCATTTATGTAATTGTTTAGGTTTAATTACTTAATAGAAGTAATTAAGAAATTAATTACTTAATGTAATTAATTGAGTTTAACGTGATTAGTTTAGATTAATTAATTAAGTTTAATTAATTTAACACTTGATGATTGATGAATAATTACTTAATGTAATTTATGGAAGTGTAATTACTTAAGGAAGTAATTAATGGTGATTACTGGATGTAATTTAAGATGTTGGTGATGAAAGTAATTTGGATTAAATTCCTATGTAATTAATCAGGGGATTAATCGAGATAATTAATTAAGGATAATTAATTTTTGAAATAAAGTAATTAAGGATAATTGATTACTGAATGGGATTAATCAAGGGATTAATTAGAGAATAAATTAAGGATTAATTTATTCAATAAAGTAATTAAGGGTAGTTAATTACTGGATATTATTAATCAAGGTGATTAATAATTATGGTTAATAATTAATTAAAGAAGTAATTAAAGGTTAATTATTGTATTTGGTTAAGGATAAATTAATTTGTGAAATTAATTAAGGGATAAATAGAATGATATTGGAAGCCTATAATTAATTGTTATCCCTAATATGTGGTTCGTGACGCTATGTGATAAGATGTGTTTGATTTAAACTGTGATGATATGGTTATCAATCGATAATGAATTATCGTGTATAGGTGACACCCTGTATATGAAGTTTGAATTGTGTTTCACTTGAGTAATTTGGGATAAGATGATATTGAATTCGAAGAGACCGGAGTCGGGTATTAGTAAATACGCCGAAACCACTTCGATTCCTTATAGATTGATATGTGAAATCAATAGGCTGGTATGGAATGATTTAAGTGAATTGGACTATTTAGTCTAAGTTTTTGGCACTTAGAAATTGATGTGTGAAATAGGTAATGTCTATAACAACTTGTGAAGTTGTAAATTGATATAAGTTACCCGAGTTTATATGAGTTGTATACTTTTGTGTTACATGTTAGTTGGGTTTACTCACGCTAGTTTCCAGCCTGACCCGGGTGTTACTTTGATGTAATGCTCGGGTCAGACCGAGTATTACAGATTTTCAGGTAAGGACGTTCTGGAGCTCAGGAGGCGAGCAGGAGAGCAGGAACCTAAGGAGAGTTTCTGCAGTGATATATTATAGTATCTGAAACAGCTTAATTTATCTGTCTTGTGTTTGTAAATATGTTGTAACTCTGATATACATTAAAGTGTAATCTGACAAGTACAGTTTTCCATTGTATAACTATTATTTATGTGATATTATATTTTGATCCACTGCGAATGTGAGGTTTCTGTGTCTTATTTCTGTTTTCTTCTTCCTTTTCTTTTCTTCTTTCCTTAACTATCTGGAATTTCAGAATCAAAATTTTCGAGTCGTTTCAGTTGTTATGTAATTATGTATATATATAAGCTGAGAACATTATTTATAGAACAACTGATTGTCTAAAAATTTAATGGTAATAAAAAAGATAACTAAACTTAGTCTTTAAATGAAGTTATTAATTTTTTAAGGAAGAAGATCATGAAGTGAACAAATACCTAAACTTCGTCGGAGTTTAATGAAAGTTTGTTCATTTAATGGTTTTGTTAAAATGTCGGCTACTTGATTTTTGGTATTTATGTATTCTAAAGAGATAGTTCCTTTTTCAACATTGTCCCATAGAAAATGATGTCGTATATCTATATGTTTGGTTCGTGAGTGATTAACAGGATTTTTTGATAAATTTATAGCACTTGTGTTATCACAATGTATTGAAGATTTTTTGATAATTTTACCGAATCTGTTAGTTATTGTTGCATGTATATCACTTGTGCACATGCTAGAGCTGCGGAGATTTATTCGGCTTCGCTGGTAGATAAGGAAACACAATTTTGTTTTTTGCTAAACCATAAAACTCATGATTGTCAGATAAAGTGACATGTTCCACTAGTACTCTTACGATCTGTTTTACATCCATCGAAATCCGCATCGCTATATGAAACAAGTTCAAACGATGATCCTTTAGGGTAAAACAAACCATAATCTCTAGTACTAGATAGATAACGTAAAATACGCTTAACGGCTCTAAGATGAGATTCTTTTGGTTTTGCTTGAAATCGAGCACATAGACATACACTCATCATAATATCAGGTCGACTGGTCGTTAAATAAAGTAAAGAACTAATCATGCTTCGATATAACTTTTCATCAAAATCTTTTCCATTTTTATCCTTTTCTAAGTGAACAGTGGTACTCATTGGTGTTAGTTTGCTTGATGTTCTATCCATTTCAAATCGACGTAATAAATTGTTACAATATTTTTCTTGGTGAATAAAAATTCCATTTTCGAGTTGTTTTATTTTTAGACCTAAGAAGAAATTTAATTCTCGCATGTGTGACATTTCAAATTCATTTTTCATAATATTTGAAAATTGATTACATAGATTTTCGTTGGTCGAACCAAAAATGATATCATCAACATAAATTTGTACAACTAAAATATCTTTATTTTCTCTTTTAATAAATAAAGTTGTATCTATTTTGCCTATATGAAAACCGGTTGTTATTAAGTGATTTTTAAGACGTTCGTACCATGCACGAGGGGCTTGTTTTAATCCATATAGTGCTTTATGTAATTTAAAAACATGATCGGGATATTTTTCATGAACAAATAATGGTGGTTGTTCGACGTATACATTTTCTTTAATAAAACCATTCAAAAAAGCATTTTTGACATCTATTTGAAATAATTTAAAATTGTGATGATTTGCAAAGGCGAGTAATGCACGAATGGCATCTAATCTTCCTACTGGAGAAAAGGTTTCATCGTAATCTATACCTTCTGCTTGATTGTAACCTTGAGCAACTAAACGTGCTTTATTTCTAACGATATTTCCATTCTCCTCTGCTTTGTTTTTAAATACCCATTTTGTTCTATTACCGATTGATCTTCAGCTCTTGTGTAACAACCCGCATATTTGTCGAGTTTGTATTTAAATATTTTATTTAAATATTAACTCGTTAATCGAATTTTGGTCCGAAAAGCTACTTTTTGCAAACGGTCAAATTAGGACTCGAGACCACTTCCATTGAGTTCGAAATGTCGTTTACAATTTTTTTTAAGTATAAACATCGATAGGTTTGGAGTTAGTGAAATTTCACTAACTTTTCCCGCTTTGGACTTTGGGTTAGTTTAGCCTATTAAGCCCAAGTTCCAACCCTCTTCTCCTCACTCTTCATAAATTTCCTAACTAATCAAGCTTTGGCATTAATGGTGGAGGGAATAGGAAATTAAAATTCCAAAACTCAAATTCAATTGCAATCCATCTTTCTACTCCAAATTCAAGAAGAAGACATTGGATTCAAGCTTCTTGTGCTTAGATAGAAGAAGGATTGATCCTTGCTTGCTTAAAACTTCATTTTCATTGATATTTGGTGCAAAAGTGAGATTTTTACCTCACAATTCTAGCCTATAACTATATTGGACTGTTGGGAATGATTTCCTATCATTTTTGCATGCATGTTAGCATTTGGTTTGGATTGGATTGGCGAAAAACTCCAATTTTTAGCGTTTTGGTGAATTTTCTGCACTTAGGTCGTTCTGGCCATTTTTAGGTCGTTCGGAGTTAAGTCGTTCATCCATAGGTCGTGAGTCGTTCACGAGTTAACCCTAGGTCGTATGACCCTTGAGTCGTTAGGTCGTATGACCCTTGAGTCGTTAGGTCGTATGACCCATGAGTCGTTAGACCTCATTTTTTCTTCACTAAGTCGTACCGTTTTGGACGGGCCCCTTAGACCCCTAGGTCGCAACCACTAGGTCGAACCCCGTAAGCGGTGGCGTTGCCCCCGCACCCCCACCTTGGGGGGTTGCCACCCCCCCTGGACCCCCCCTCCGTAGGGGATCTTATCTGAAAAACATTGAGCTGATTTCCTTGGATTTTATTCACATCTCCGTATGCGATTTTTGTGACTGATTGTTTCTACAATTGCTTCTGTGTTTTGTCACTTTATAATATAAAGGTTTCAATACTAGTAGTAAATATCAAAACTCTTTTAACAAACAATTTCAACTCTATTTTTAATAACAAAGCTCTTTTCTTAAACCGTTTTCCAATCTATTAGTATATACAAACCTTTGCCTCACTCGGATGAGAAATCTAATTAAACGACTTAGTAAAACAAGTGGTATGAAACGCTTGCGTTCACTTCGTCGGTTAATTCTTGGACTGGTTCGATTGAACCTCTTGTGACAATTTTATTAGTGAAGATTTACAGTTTGTTCGTAAATATTTAAGTTAAGCAAGTGGTTATGGGACATGAAGCTAAACTTCTATATTTACTAGCTTAGTGTAATTGACACTTCTCGTTGATCATGATGATCATTCTGATGATTTAGACTAGCAACTGTGCGATGTCTCTTGTTACGAGGTTAGACTAGACACCACTTGTGTGATTCCACTCACACTTACCTTTTTGCTTTTTGGTTAGTCTGGACCTTAATTTGTGTGATTCCATTCACACATGTGGGGTAACTCCCCTTGGTCTTCGGACCGTCATGTGATATGCCTCTTTCTCTTTTCTATGATTTTTGGACTTCTTGCATTGATTTCTAGAATTTATGTCATTGACTTGTTATGAGTACAAGTTTGGGGTATGATGCCCTTTTCGAATCTTTGAGAAGATTCTTGTGATATTGATTATCTCTTATTGATTGATCTTCTGTTGATCATTATTTACATACTTATAGTGGTATGTCATTATGGATGTTTATGTTTATGCCATATCTTTTATGTTATATCATGTCATCTGATATTTATAGCTAGACTAACCCGTTTATTTTTTTCTTAAATAATACTCGGGTCAGACCGAGATGTTACAGGTGCTTCTGCTTGACTTCTTCCCAGGGATTCATCACTCTGACTTTTGGCTAACTGTTTAGATTAGCAGTTTTTGTTGTATACACTTGAGATATAGACTCATAGTTGTATTCTTTTGAATAGCACGTGTTGCTATTCTTTTGTATTATCGTGGATCTTACTGACCACTACTCTGATGTACACTTTCATGTGTTAGTTATATATTCATATCTTCTTCCGCCTTTGTAATATGGATATCTGTGACTGATTTGTGATATGATTATTTCTATGTTTGTTTCCGAAGATTATTTATAGCCACCGTGTGATAAGCAATTACATGGATGGTCGCTCCTCAACAGCCTTATTCTCCGTGCTAGTTGACAGCACTACTCCGGAGTGTTCTTGGCTAGCGTGGGTATAGAGGTGGGACGTCACATCTTGGTACTAATTCCCATACGTTATCACGTTCAAATTGATTTAATTCTTCTTGTATAGCTATTATCCAATAATTATCATTTGAGGCTTCCTTATAATTTTTTGTTTCAAAGTTTGACACAAATGTTATATGGCTTATTTGATCGAGTTGATTTCTAGTTACTCTTGAATTAAGATCTCCAATAATGTTATCTATTGGATGATTCTTAAGAATTCTAGGGGATGAAATCAAGGTGTTATTTTGCATATTTGTTTCATTATTAATAGAATTTGTTGAATTTGTTAGTGGAATAATTTCTTCTTCATCATTAGTATGACGGTTAAAAGGATTTTCGTCGAACGAGACATGTAAGCTCTCTTCAATAGTATTATTTCATTTATTAAAGATTCTATATGCTCTGCTACGATCCGAATATCCAACAAAAATACCTTCATCGGCCTTTGGGTCAAATTTTCCTCAGTTAATTTTGTATTTAGTATAAAACATTTTGAACCGAAAGTTTTAAAGTATGATACTTTAGGTTTTTTACCAAATAATATTTTAAACAAGTTTGTTTAGTCATGGGCGTATGGTTACTCGATTTAACACATAGCAAAATGTCGCAATAGCTTCAGCCCAAAAGTGTTTCGGTAAACCACTACTATTTAGTAATGTTCTGCACATTCTTGTAATGTACGATTTTTTCTTTTTACGATGCCATTTTATTGAGGTGTTCGAGGAAACGAAAAATTATGAGTTATTCCTTTCTTATTATAAAAATTTGTAAAAAGGTAATTTTCGAATTCTCCTCCATGACCACTTCTAATACTTTTAATTTTCAAATTCATTTGATTTTTAATTCTTTTAGCAAATATTTTAAACATACCAAAAGTATCACTTTTGTGTTTTAAAAATAAAGTCCATGTATATCTCGAAAAATCATCGACTATTACGAAAACATATTTATTGTGATTTACAGACCTTATCTGTGTTGGACAAAATAAATCTAAATGTAATAATTCTAATGGTTGTTTTGTAGAAATATTATTTTTAGATTTAAGCGAGCTTTTCTTTAGTTTTCCAATTTGATAATCGTCGCATAAGTTTTCTACTTTATAATTCATTTTAGGTAATCCTCTTACCAACTCATATTTTGCTAACTTATTAATATTCTTAAAATTGATATCACAAAATCGTTTATGCCATAACCATGGATCATTATGTTTGGCGGTTAAACATAAGTTTGAATTTTTATTTATATTCATGTTTAATACATAAATATTTTTGTTTCTAAATCCTTGAAAAATGAGTTGTTTGTTATTATCAAAAATATTACATTTATCTTTTTCAAAATTTATTTGAAAACCTTAAACGCATAATTGACTAATGCTTAGTAAGTTGTGTTTTAGATTTTCTACTAATAAAACATTTGTAATAATAGGAGAGTTAGATATACAGAGTTGATGACTTCTCCAATGTCTATGACATATCCTTTTGAATTATCTCCAAAGGTTACTGTTCCACCATCGATGTATGTTATATTTGATAACATTTTTGAATTTCCGGTCATATGCTTGGAGCAATCACCATCTAGTATCCATTTCTCCTTATTTTTTACTTTGGGTACATGTAAAATAAAAGATGTTTTAATTGGTACCCATATATTTTGTTAGGGTCCTAATTGTTAGGGGGAGCCATACCTAAGATGGTTTGGTACCTTTATAAATATAATTTTTATTATAGACTACTCTTTCTAAGTAATTATTAATATGCTTTTTTCTAATCAAATTATTATTTGTTTTAGGAATCCAAATTTTCATATTTTTGATATTCAATTTATACTTAGGTAAATTTCTAGTTTTTATGTAACTAATATTTTTAGCATCATTTCCTTTTTGTTTAGAAGAATTTTTAAATCCTATTCCATTTTTATCGCCTGATGGTTTTGAAGTTTTGATAAGATTTTTCAAATCTTGTTTTCCTTTATTAAATTTTGACATATTGTTGGTAATTTTATCTAATTTTTCTTTTAGTTCTATATTTTCAATTTTCAATGATTCAATATTATTTTTAAAATCAACAATTTCTTTTAACAAATTTTCAATGATTCAATACTATTTTTAAAATCAACAATTTCTTTTAACAAATTTTCTTTTACTATAGTAATATTCTCATTTTCTATCAAATTATTTTTGATTTTTTCTTGAGATATTTCAAGTTCTTCTTCTAGAATAATTTTTTCATCTTTCAACATTCCTACTTCAAGTTCTAATCTATTTATTTTTACTATATATTCTTTGTTCAATATTTTTATTTATCTAAATTTATCATCTATTTCCATGCTACGTTCTAATAGTTCATTATAGCTAAGTTCAGGACATACCTCTTCAGTTTGTGCCATAAAACATACATTAGCCTGTTCTCCGTCACTATCGCTATCACTTTTAGAAGATGAAGAATCCGAGTCATCCCAAGTTACTTTGAAACCTTCTTCTTCATGAATTTTTGAATTTTGTTATTCTTTTTGTCATTATTGAGTTTAGGGAAATCCTTCTTCATATGACCGTATTGATCACATTCACAGCACTTGATTTGAGTTGTTGTGTTGGACTTCCCTTCTTTTTGAAATTTGGTCATCTTTCTAAATTTCTTGAATATATTATAATTCTTGGCAATGAAGACTATTTCTTCTTGATATAAATCAGAGTCATCATTTTTTGTTGCTGGAAATGCTATATTCTTTTTCTTCGAAGTTAGTTATTTTCGTGCCTGCAAATTAGCTTTATAGGACATTAAATTTCCTATCAACTCTTCAACTTTGAGAGAAGAAAGATCGTTAGCTTCTTCAATAGCTAAAACCTTCCTTTCCCAATCTGATGTAAAAGAGTTGAGTATTCGAGAGACTAAATCAAAATTAGTAAATTTAACTCCTAATGCCATAAGATCGTGTTGGATAGTTTGAAATATAGAATATATGTCAACAATAGATTCATTTTCCTCATTTTGAATGAAGAAAATTGGTTTTGTAAAATTGAAATCTTAGTTTGTTTGACCTTTGCTGTACCTTCGTGTGTAATTTGTAAGGTACGCCAAATATCAAACGCAGTGGTGCATAAGATTACACGTGAAAATTCCTTTTTGTCTAAAGAGAAAAATAAAACATTCATAGCTTTAGCATTATTTGATGCTAAGGTCTTTTTTGCATCTGTCCAAGTTTTCATAGCAGTAGTAGGTGCTTCATATTTATCTTGTGTGGCTGACCAAATTTCAAGACCATTAGCTTCCATAAAAATTCTCATATGTGTTGACCAATATGCATAGTTAGATCCATTAAAGAGTGGGGGTCGTGCAGTGGATTGTCCTTCTTGAAAAATACTTGCTATATTAAGGTGATTCAAAAAACGTGTTACTGTTATTTGATCAAAACCTTGCTCTAATACCAATTGAAAGTCTATATGAGTGGACCGTGTAGGATATATATGCAAGTATGAACAATTAACTATATAATATAACTTGATAGATGATAGTAGCAAAGTAAATTAAAGTAATCACACCAGGATTTTATACTGGTACGGACCTTCCGTCCTACTTTAGTCCCGAAGCTCCTCTTCGGAATTTCCTTTCAACTAACCCTCTCTTGACCCGAAGGAATAGGTTTACAACAGCAGAGTTTCTTTGTCAAGAATGTGTTCAATAATACAGATGTTGACTATTAAGTATAATTGCTTCCAATATATATATATGGAAGAGTTAATTACAGGTATTTTGATTGCTTAGAGATCAGGTATAAATCAGAGTATAAGAGTTAAGAGCGTAAGTAAGTAAGGTGAGAACTTCTCCTGAATTCCTGATTCTATTTATAGTGGTAGAGAGATCCTTTGTGTATTTGCAACTGTTAGTAAGTGCTCTAAGGTTGCTTCTCATTGTGATGAAGAGTTGCAGGGAAGAGAAGCGAATGTGTCCTTTCGGATGTGACAGTTGTTCTTTGAATTTTCACAGCCGAGTCCTAAATCAGACGTCTGGAAAATATTTCAGATGTCTGGTCTTCATATATATTTTGCATCTGGCTGTATTTCAAACGTCTGAGTTTATCAACCAGACGTCTGGTTTTTATATACTTTTCATATCCGGATGCTTTTCAGACGTCTGAGTTTAGTAACTAGACGTCTGATTCTTTCTGAGTTATGAACCAGAGGAATCAATCAGACGTCTGGCTAGTGTTCCTAAACGTCTGAATGTGTGCATGTTGCTTTATCTTTTTCTGTGTCATCCCTCTTTCACTTCTATCGACTTGAAGTCTTTTGATACTTCTTTTGAGTCTTGTTTTTGTCTCTTTGGTGATGTTACTTTATCAACTACTTGTAAATATAGATATATATGTACATTCGATTTCCATTGTATAGTTGTTATCATCGAAACCATAGAATTGATTTCCGAACAACTTAAAGGAAGCTTGGGACCGCCCATCCAATAAGGATCCGTTAAACTATCTACTATATAGTAATATACACTATTATAATAATGCATAAAGTAAAGTAAACTTACCTAAAAATAGCGTTAAGGCTTTACATTTTCCACCTTAACACATATATAGTGTCAATAGTCTATAGTCTATACAGTACCATCGTACCTCCAGATTGGGAGGCTACCATAAATACTCCATAGGTACGACACAAATCGAAACTCGTACAAGGCGCACTATGGTAGGTGGCACAACTAGGCAATGGCAGGGTAGATATACCAATTGCACTTTCGTACAGGTGGTAATGCATAGCAGCCACTACCGCCCACATCGAGCCACACTCCTAAAAACCAAAGGTGTGCACCAATCAATCACAAAGTAATAGAATGGCGTACGAAGGAGTGTGTTTGATAAGAGGAGCTACCTCATTAGCCCGTCAATTACTCCTGTTTTAGCCACCTTATGCCAACTCACGGGAGTTGGGTCAACGTATACACCTCAATAAAACATTGCCACCATCCTACTTCTGCAACATCCCGCCCTTTTGACCGCCCCTAGTCGGTAATTAAACCAACTTGAAACGTTCAAAATGACGAATTGCTATTTAATTTATAGAGTTTAAACAGAATTAGCCACAGAAACACAGAATAATAATATTTCGTAAAAATGATTTTTTTTTTACTAATATTAGAGTTTATACAATGTATTAAATTTATACAACGGAATATTTCTTTAAGTACAAAATCCCCGAACTAAAGTGAGCGTTTTCCCCTTCTCTCTAACTTCGCTGCCCGGAAAACCTTCAAGCTGTAAAATACTCGGTCTGACCCGAGCGTTTTGTGCAAAACACAAAAACACTCGAGTTAGGATTAATCTTAATTCAAGTAAATAAATTTACAATGAACTGAAATATAATGTTAACAGCCCAACAGGGTTAATAGTGCAATATAGGCAGCAGAGATAACAAAGTAAATTGAATCAGTCCACAGAAAAAAAGTGTAAATAATATAAATGCCCACAAATGAGCATATGAAGTGTACAGGAGTACAGATATATCAACCCAACGAGCACAAATCTGGGCAGCAACTCATAGGCTAGCATGGTAGTGGATAGCAACTTAACCCAAATCAAGTGAAACAAATGTGCCCAAAGATAGTTTGAGAACATAAGTGTGAGGCAGCCCCAAAAGAACTGGGTAATCAGTGTTACAAAGCAACTCAGAGATGATCATATTCAATTTCAGGTGTAAGGCAGTAAAACACATGAGCGACTCGAGTGAACACATTTTCATACAACCATATAGTTTACAAAAGTCATGGCAATAAGTAAATGGGGCAGACAAGGTCAGCAATTTAAAGCAAAGGAGCAGGTCATGATGGCGCAGGCCAAGGTAGCTCATGTGCGCAGCAAGGGACATGCACCAGTGGGTGCACATGGATGCTACACACACAAACAAACACATACACATATGTGTGAATAGCGGTATGAACGAATAGGTGTTTGTACATATGTAAATTCAACACAAGTGAATAGGAGAAGAACAATGCAGCTGAAACATAAGGACAAGGCAGCAACCATAGAGTGGTGCATGACATGTGTAACGCCCCGAAAATTTTCGACTTTCGAAAATTCGACATCGACACTCACTTTATCGACTGCCGACTAATCGAAGGCCGAAAACCGAGATGTTATGGGTTTTAAAAAAGAATTAAGAAAAAGAAAGAAGAGAGAAGAGAAGATAGAAGGAAAAGAAGATAGAAAATTTAGAAATAGAAAGAAAAAGAGAATAGAGAAAAAGGAGAAAAACAGAAGAAAATAGGACGGAACAGAAAACAACAGAACAACATCAGAATCTCACAATTCGCAGCGGAACAACATATAATAATAAATGAATAATCTTTAAACAAAGAACTATCTCAGTTATTACATTACATCACATTTTATTACATCATATCATCAGAGTGTACAACAACATACAACAACAAACAATGCAGCGGAAAAAGAAATACTATATAAACTAGTAATACGCCATGCCATCCAGCTTGCCTCCAGCAACTCCAGAATATCCAGAATATCCTGATAAACCTAACTCTTAACTGCCCGTGTGGAAATTGGTGGGCACCCAGAGTTTAGGAAGGAAAACAATAAACTCCGAGTCAGTCATGTGACTGGTGTGAGAACTCAAAACAGTTTATTTATCTTTAAAAATCAAAAAGAGAAATATTTTTAAAACAATTCGCAATGCTTTTAAAAATGAGACTACCATAAGGCCTCCCGCACACACACATGCAAACGCAGAATCGGAGGAGATTTCTCCTTATGATAGTCAAAGATGCTTGATACGCATTTAAAATAACATTTGATATTATTATTAGTGTATAGTGTAGGAAAAATTCATTTCGAAAGTAGAATATAAATCTTAGCCAACATACGACCATTATCGTATGCCTACTATAGCTACTATCCAAACAGTGGTGACCACCATAAGTGAATAGCAGGTTCTACAACTAATACCGTACAAGTTTCGTATTGTTTCTTTGGATTTCCAACGAATGATCAGGCCAAGGAACTTCCCATTGCCACATGAGAATGCCTCTGGATGGACATCCCCGAGAACCAAACCGGATCTCTACCAACACAAGGCCGGGTTACTCCTAACTGAGTAACAACTGACCGAATATGCCATCCCCCGGTCCTTTGGGACCTTTATCCGAGAGCTCTCTAATCAATTCACACAATCATAAAAACAAAGTGTTTCAACATGAGTAAGTATCTGGGCTCCATACCATGATACCACCCTTTTCCAGAAGGAAATGGACACATCCTAAAGGGTGCTACCCCTCATAACCTTGCTGCTTCTTTCCTGTTTTGACCATTCACGGGGTGTGAGGCTCGACGAATTCACGTCCACAAAAACATACTTTATACAAAAGCCATGCTTTGGGTCAACAAATGATCAACACAATGATCACTAAGATAGACGATCAAATAAATGATCCTATCACAATAATCAACACAATGATCATTTCAGCATCACTCAGCATATCACATTACCAAATTGGGAATATATCGCTGATAACTTCAACTATATAACCTTTGAGCACATACGTCTCAAAGAAGGGTGTTAAGCAAAGAATAAATTCTCCGCCACCAACAGAAATATATTTGAAAGAAATCGGCTTTATATCTCAACTTGTAATGTCAGACGTACAATCCATACAAGTCTGTTCCAGGATCGAACAGAGCCGAAGGCACTTACAAAGAAGTCCTTGCAATCCGGATATTCACAATCCTGATCGGATTTCCCATCACTTAGGGAGTCTCTATACCGTTGCAACTCAGTGCAGAGACAATCGATAGGTCATCCTATCGCTTTCGCAAATACCGGGTCTTCAACACCGATCTTCAATGCAATTCACAACGACGTATCACATATTCGGAATGGGTTATACGACCCCATGGTCCTTTCCCGGTTAACCCGAATAGTGAGCGCTTATTCAAAAATAAGTGTGCATTCAAATTCAATCAATTCCATCAAATACCCATTCAAAGGGAAATACTGATAGTCGGTTATTGAACTATCAATTGATATGCACAACATCACCAGATTCCAAATAATTTTCCCAAATTATTTATTTTCCAAAATATCTTTACAAGATATATAATTTCAACACTTCAAAAATAAATCAATATTTATTTTCAAACAAATTCCACCTTTCTTTTATAAATTCCATAACGAATTTATATTTCAAAATATTCATGAATATACAATTCAATTATTCACTTTCAATTTATCTTCAAAAAGATAAATTCTCAAAATATTCACTTTATATCGGAAAACAATCCCTACTTATATATTTATAAGTAATTCACAAATCTCTTTTATTTTCAACACTTAGAAAATATGCAATATACTTAAATTGAATTAAGTATATATTTCATTCTTTAAGGAAATCATTCACTTAAACATATTTGCTTGGGCCAAAACGAATGTTGCGTAAAACATCGTTACGACGACCCAAAATCACTAGTATAGGGATTCGAAATTAAAATAGATATATAAATCCCAATACTATTCAAAACATTTCCTTTCGGAAATCATTTACTATAACAACAGTGTTATAGTTTACCATTTCCTTTTATTTCTCGAAAACATCTATTTCAACAATAAATGTTGAAATCTATGGTTTCGAATCTCAACACCTTTTAAAACATCGTTAGATCGTTTTAATTCTATTTAAAATATCACATTCAAAACATTTTCTTTAACGTATTATTCACTATTCAAAAACGTGAATATACTACCTTAACAAATTTCATCATTTCTATTCACTTTAACTTAAAGGATTATTCACTGTTCAAAATGTGAATATAACTCTATCTCTAAGTTATAACAATTAACTTATCAAAATAAGTCGTTTGCGGATTTATAAAACAACGTTTATAAATTCCGTTTCTTTTTATTTATAAAAACTTCCTTTTTATAAATTCCTTTATTAACCTATTTGATTTCATATCTCAATTATAAACTAAAAGTTCATATTATAAGTCAATTGCTTATAAAACGATTATTTTACAAAATCGTTCTTTTTTTTTAAAGACTTTTCAATTTATAAACCTTATAACTTATAAGATTTATTTATTTAATAAATCTATTCTTCAAATAATTTCACCAAATTTATAAATCTTACTATTTATAAATTTCATTTATAACTTCACGGTTTATAATTCTATAAATTTCACTCTTTAATGAAATTCATTTTCACTTAATTCAAACACTTATAAAAACTCGTTTTATAATGTCTATATTTCAATTTATAAATATCCATTTACAAATCTCTTAATATAAATCAATTTATATTATTATTCTGAAACGTCTTTAATTCCCTTTATAATTTCACCATTCTGATTTATAAAATAATCAAATTTTATAAATCCTATATTTAAACTTTTATCATATATTCAAAAATCCAATCTAAATTATTTTATAAAATCATTAGTTCCTATTTCTCAAAAATCGACTTTTAATCGTATTTCTAAAAATCAGCTTTTTAACTATATTTCACAAAAACCATAATTTTTATAACTTTAAAAATTATATAACGTTTATTTATTTATAATGGATCAATTCCAAAAATATAGTATATTTTCAAAAATCACTTTAAAATCATTTTAAAATCCCAAAATCTGGGTCCAATGATGCTACACACCAAATAGTCAATCACGACTACAACGATATCATATATCGATATGATAATCCATCAAATATCAAAATATCTGAAATCAAATAAAAACTGTTGAGGAATCCAGTTGGATCCCTCCAACCTGTTTCCCTGCATCCAAAAACATTAGCACAATACCAATTTCGCTCCAGTACGAAATTATCGCGGTACATGTTCTTATTAAATATTATCCGCTTAATAACGGCGTAATAGGGTCTCATCCGCTAAACAAAAAATGCGGGAAATCAACAACTGCAATATATACATATGCCAATATATATATATTGATATTATATATAATACCAATTTCACTGTTTATGAAATATTCGCGGTATATGTTTTTATTAAATAACATCCGCTTACTAACGGCGCATAATGTCTATTTTAACAATCAATAATTTACAGTCATCATTCAAACATGCATTCAATATTTTAAATCTAACTATTTAAAATAAAATCGAAATCTATTCGATTGAGTGAGAAATTCTCACCTTGGTTTTAAATTCCGTTTTAGCTTTTATTTCGAATAAAATTAAACGCGCGTTTAATTTTACCCGAAATTCTCACTAACTCCAAACGACTCCAAACCAACTCCATCGCGTAGTGCTCGTCCATACGATTCCAACGCAATTGAGTTTGCATTTTTTCGACCTCGTATGAAAAAGATACGAATTTTACAAGATTACTCGAGTTTAAATCAACTAATTTCAACATAACTTAATTAATTTATACCCTAAGCAAATCTTAGCCCTTGGATCACACAACCCCCACATCTCCACCGTTAACTCCTTCTTCTCCAACACTCACGCATCTACAGGTTTTTGGCCGAACCCAAAAATGAAATTAGGGTTAAACATTTCATAATCTATACTCGACTATACTCGATCTCCTCAACGCCAACGCGAAGCTCAGCACCTCCTTCATGTTCGCCCCCAACTGTAGTGCACTCGGCCTCACGTGCTGCCTTGGGACGCGTGCGAAAACTGATGGGAACGGCCTCACCTAGCTCCTCCTCCTTTGCACCATTTCCGATCAACTCCGTATGAAATCAAAGCTCTCTTCGTGCTCTCCAACCTTTGTGTTGAACACTTCGCGTGAATGTGAATGGATTTGGAGAGATTGATGAATGAAAATGGAGCATTTCTGGCCCTTCATTGTGAAGGTGGCGGCTGGCAAATATAATTAGGGTTTTAGTTGTTATTTTTTTTATTTTTAGAATGGTGTCTATTTATAAGAAAAGCTAGCGTAAACACTATTCATCCCGGGAATTCCGAACTCCGATTTAGGCGCCGTAACCAGCGTACCTAGGGTTTATCCTGCATTCCGGACACAATGGAACAGGTTTCGGAAGCTAATTCGGAAGTATGTGCGAGTTATGGCTATAAACGCTCAATTTAAATTAAACCGATTTAAATCGATTTCTAGGCGTTTTAATTTGTACCGGACAAACCGTAAATCCAATTGACTTGAAATTTGAAACCTTACAATAATATCACATTACGGATCCGATTAAACTGGTTTCGTCGAAATCCGAGACTTTTTGAAAAATGGCTATTTTGACTCGCCAAATTTAAATTAAAAATAATTCAATGCGTTTCGAGCTGCCACGCTCAAACGATAACTCCGATTGACACGAAATTTGAAATCCGGTAATAACTAACTATTACGGATCCAATGAAACTGGTTTCGTTCAATTCTGAGACTGTTCAAAAATTGACTATTTTACAGTCGATTATTAAATATTAAAATATTCAATTTTCACAAATTAACTTTTAATTCGATTTTAAAAGTTCTAAAATATTTCTATAACTCCAGTATGATTAAATAAAATTTTACAAATCATTTTCAATCATTTTTAACTCAATTTTTAATTATTTCCATAATTTAACATATTAAATTATTGTTTTAATTATCTAATTAAATCCAATAATTCAAATAAAAATTTATTTGACTTATAAATTCACTTTTTTTAATATTTAAAATTAATTAAATATTCAAATTTAAATTAATAAAAATTCTGGGTCGTTACAACATGTGAGAACAAAGGAGCAAGAGGCTACTAAGTATATACAACAACCACATTCTCAAACCCAATAAATCTAACTCATGCAAGAGGGAAATGAGGGGCTGCCAAATCAAGTGTAGGAACTATTCAGATTACATGAATTCAGGGAAAAGGTTGAATATAGCCAACATACTCCAGAGCAACAGGCAACAAGCAGCACATACATGTACACACACATGTATATGTGAACGTACACATTTGTGCACCCTTAACAAATGTAAAACCCAAATTCAGTAAACAAAACACAACAACTCAGCAAAGTCATGGGACCAAAATGCTGCAGCAGCACCCAGGGTTACATCAACCCATACAAACTGGTGCAACCAAGAATTGGCCGAGTGAATGAATATGACCAATAATTTAAACTAGCAGAGTATACAAATATAGGCAACAACATGGTTAACAAAGGCAACTGGGTTGAAATGCAACCTTAAAAAGAAACCAAAAATATTGGCACAAAACAGAACTGGCAAGCAAAAGGAGCAAGGGTAACAACTAACACACATAAGTATATGCGTATATATGGCATATACAAGTGGACAAATTCAGTAACTAGAATCAGCAAGTCCAATGCTATCGCCAGATTTGCTAAAATGAAAATACAATGGCAATTATATATATATTTGGGGTAGTTGAAATTTCAAGTCACTGAAAGAACCAATGGGGATTATTAACCAAATGATCAGATGAAATGGCTCAAATGTGCCAAGGGACAGTGTACTAATAGCAAGTGCAGCATATGTTTCCTTCTTTTTTTTGATGTCTTGTAAAAATATAGCATCAGGGTTTGAGTTAAAAGGATGCAACTAACAGACTAATATGGAGTGCAACATAACAGTCTAACATGAAAGTGCATAGCCACACACATACACATATACACAGAAATGTATATGTATATGTATGGACATATATACAAGTGTAGTTTACAAAAATCCCAAATCATCACAACGGCAACTCAGTCTGTTCATATCAGTTAAATTTTTATTTAACAAGGAAGTGTGCCAAGACTAGGTGAAGTATCAGTTTTATTTTCCTCCTTATGACCTAGTGATAACATCTGTTCTCATCAATTTAAATTCATTTAACAGAGCAAATGGAAGCAAACAACACCGAACAACCATTTATACACACATTAACACATGGGTCTATGCAAAAAAAAAAAATCATACATGCAGTGTCTGTCCTCATCAGATTTTTTCATTTCTCTTATTCAACACAGCCATGCATAAGACCTGATGCAACCAAAATATCTATATGTAGGTGAATCACTCGCAAAACATCAGACCATAGCAACACAAATCATAGCATGCAACCAAACACCCAACTCAACCAAATTTAAAAACTTGAATAAGATTAATCGTGAGAGAGAAAACTCACTGTTGCTAGCTGGGGTAAAAGACGATGCAGTTAGCAGCAATGGTGTTGCTCACGGCGATTTCGAAAGCGCTTGTGTGATTCGAACGGCGGTGCTCCAAGGCTAACATGATGGATAGCTAATAACATTAGCGTGGGTGGCGAAATCATGGACAACTTATTTGAGGAGCAGCCATCACTTTGATGAAGAGGCGAATCTTTTTTTTAGGGCTAGGGTTTTTTTCTTTCTTTTTGTTATGATTGATTTGAATTCTTGTAATATAATGATGCTCTTTTTTTTTCTTCAGGTTGCGAGGTTATGAATTTTTTTTTGAACGAACTGAAGGCAGTATGGTGTAAGTAAATATAGAAGAGTGTTTGTACATATATAGGCTAATTATCTTAGTAGCAAAGGAATGAACGTACAAACCATGTGATGCAAACACATTTGCTTTAAATGCAAAGAAGAAAAAGCTTGCTATTTGCAGGTACACTATTGTTTTCTTTTATTTTGTATCAGAGATTACTTTTTCTATAATGTGGACTGAAATGATTTTAACAAATTCGAATTGACTTTATTTGTTGCTTGCATTAAATGCACTGGTACTTCATGCTTCATAATAGATGTAAAATATATTTGCTTCTAGCCTTGCCTTTGCATCACTACTTTACAGGCTACACACTATACCCTTACTTATTCTTGTCTTTGCATATCTTATCTACAAGCTACCTACATATTTTATTTTTACTTTGTTCTTGCATTCAAAACTTTTACATGTTACATACAAATATTTTCACTTGTCTGGGTAAGCTTTTATAAAGTTATTATATTTTAGTATCATCTTAAGTATTCAATTTATATGTTACTTTCCTCTAGATTTATTGCTTTGTATTATAAATGACTTTCCATGATTAATATGTTGTTGTAATTTATTTTAATGTATTCACTTTTCTCATTTACAAAGTTTATTAATATGTCATCTGAATTTATCTATGTGGTTTTATTTATTTTGTATTGATAAAATTTATTCCTTTTTAAACATCATTATCAATATTACATTCATTTGCACATATCATATCAAATGCCAAAATATAGAGTCTTAAATTTAATTGAATAAGATAAATTTGATTTTTAAAATCCAAAGATTCTATATTTTAAAATTTCAAAGCAAATTTCCTTTGCATTATTTATAAATCCCAATTCAAATTTAAATTCAAATATATTTCTCATATTAAACTTGAAAAATTCAAACAACTTCACAATTTTAAATCAAAAATTAATTTAATCATTAATTTAAAATAATTTAAAATTCGGGATCGTTATAGATCGAAAATATGTTTTTTTTCCAAAATTACCGGGTTATTACAACTTCATTCCGGAATCTCCACCGCATACACGGTTGTTAAGGTGGTTTTCGGAGTTGGTAGAGAGTATGACAACTTCCGCTCCCGGTCTCTTTAACAACCAATTATAACCCATGGTTCTTTATTTCAAATAGTTTACATTTCAAAACAAATATTTCCATTTCAAAAACCATTTAAACCAAATTCTATTACTCTTCCAAAAATAATATCCATTTCAAAATTGGTAATATTTCCAAATCCATATATATTAGTTATGGCATTTCAAAAATGTAACAATTAATAAATCATAACACTTTCAATTGCATACACTTATCATAGCACTCTAAAAATGTTATCTTTAGAACTCATAATACTTGAAAAAAATATGATCCATGTATACAACAGCATTTCAAAAATGTTATCCTTTTATAAATACAGCATTTTTAAAACATTACCTAAAGTAGTATAACACTTCAACAGTATGACTTAAATAACATAGCATTTTGGAAATGCTAGAAATTCTACTATAACATTTTAAACATCACACCTTCAATTTAAATCATAGTTATTTATTATACAAAACATTCCATTTTTATAAAATAAATTCTATCGCTATTACTAGCTAAGATTTAAACTCCATATTAAATCAAATTTAATTATTTAGTTATTTATTATAGATAAAATATTTAATTTAGTTTTGAACCAATTATTTACTTGTAAAATTTAACTTAATAGAAAACCAACAAATCATTATATTTAAAAATCATTAAATCAGATTTTAAGTTAAAATTTCATATATTTAAAGATTCAAATACTTAATAATTTTTGGAAAACTATTATTCAAAAACTTAACCATGAGTCTGTATAATACTTTCTAAGCTAGGTCAAGTGATACGGATATGTATCGTTTCAATTTGTAATTTATAAAATTCCGGGTTCTATCATTTCAAACCTAAGCTAGGTCAAGTGATACAGATATGTATCATTTCAAATCATATTTTATAAAATTTCGGGTTCTAGCATTTCAAACCCGCAATCCCAATTCAGTAAAAATTGCTTGAGCCTATCATTTCAGCTCATAACGATTTTTCCCTATTCTAATATCCATTCCGGTATGTATCATTTCAACCGATAGTGATTCTACACTAATAGGGAACTTGCAGCGTGAGAGCAGAAAATAAATTAAACAGTATAGCATAGCGTACCATATCAGGTAATGTAACAAGTATATAATCAGGTTATAACATCATAGAATATCAGATCATAGCATGTATGAATTACTATCAACATAGCATATCATCTACTATAGTTCACATGTCATTATTTCACAATTATATAAGTATAAATGTCGAGAGTGATAACTTACCTTCTAAAGATAATGACAATTCGAGACACACAACCAAACTCCGAAAAGCACGACAAAGCACGAACGGGATTCGAGTAGATGGAGAGAAGACTCAAATCTTGTACACAAAAGAATACCAAATATATATAAGTATATAATTCAACACGCAACAATGAATCAAAACAAAGCACAAATATAAACAAAATGAAGCAAATATTGGTAGGCTTGGCCATAACACTAATGGGCTTGACCATCATCAAGGCATGGCTCGGCCGCTATGGTTTAGAAGCATCTATGCTCGGCCATGGCTTGAAATGAGGCACGACTATGGGGTATGTGAAGAGATGGCAACCCAAAAGTCAATAGGAAGGCAAAAGGCAAAGGCATGTGAGTTTGGGTTTGGCCCTATGGCTAGCATGGCTCGGCTTGGGTTCATGGTGTGGCTTTGGGCTTGGATTAGGTCAAGGCACCTGAAGTGGCATGGCTATGGAGTTTCACGGCAAGGCAAGTCAAGGTGGTGGAGGAATAAGTGGTGGCCGAGGCAAGAAAATAGGAAGAGGATCATGTAGAGGGCTCGGCTAGGGTTTGCATGGTATTTTTGGTGGTGATTTGGATTAAGGAGGTTACGACACTTGGTGGGGATGGTGATGAGATGGTGGTGGTCAATCCTAAGTGGTGGATGGTGGAGAGATGGTTGGAAAGAGAAAGAGCATGACATGGCCGAGCATAACATGAAGAAAAGAGAGAGAGAAAAAAAGAGAGGAAGAACAAAAGAAAATTTACTGTGAACTTTTTGTCAGGAAATGAAATGAGAAGGAGATAGAGATGAGAATTTTTTGTTATGTACGGCTAGGGCATGGGAAGAGTTTTGAACTGCTAAGGCAAAGGAAAGGCCTCATGTTACATCAAAGAAAAAGAAACTTGTTTCTCTTGAATTTCTAAGCCCATTAGCCAAGCCCAAATCAAAACAAGCTCAATAATTCAAAAGAAATATCAATGTCCAAACTAAAATAAAAATAAAATGAAATAGAAAATATAGACTAGAAAAATAAACAACAAAATACTGAAAATAATCGCATGTAAAACGCTGAAATTTATCAGATTTAAAAAGTATAAAATAGAATTTGATGAAACGAAAAGAAAAACCAATATCAGAATCAAATTTAACTCCAAAGAAAAGATTGGAAATTGAAAATTAAAATTTAAAAATTTCAACCGAAAGTCAAAGTTTGACCAAAGTTGACCAAATATAAATTTTTAGAAAATCATTAATTTATTTTATTTAGGAAAATAATTATAAACATAATCCAGAAATTCATTGGAAAATTCCAAAATCTCAATTTTTAAATGATTTAAAACCAAAGTTTCAGATAAATTGAATTAAAAATATTTATTGAAATTATGGGTTTTTACTAGTTAATGTTGTAACCGTGAGTAATTTATCACAATAAAACTAATATACCATTTAAATGTTCGTAGTCAAGATGCATCGAGATTGGATATTGATGTATCCATTGAGACCATAGTCTGCAACGCTCTCCAAATGTTGGGTAGTGTATTTCTCATTACCATTGGGGGTACGGGTTACGTACTGATAGTTATTGGATAATTGTGGAATGACTCACTCGATAGTTTTTTTGGTTAATATAACTAAGGTCAAACAGAAAGTATCGATGTGACTGATTTACACAGTTCTCTCGACTTGATAATACTGTGGATCTTTAGTATGAAAGCTCCACTTTGATCATAGTCAAATAGTGGCATGGCGTTCCATCGAACGACTATAGTTGGGTGGAGTGGAAGTACTGGAAGTGAAGCACTATTCAAGAGAGGATTTGTCACCTCACCTATGTGGGGTTAGTATCATGGTCAACTTAAGTCAACTCAAAGTCAAGGTTTCTAGCCAGAGCATTTGAATTAATAATAATTGTTACTATTAAACCAAGGACTTTTTGTTTGGACTGTAAAGTTGAATGTGGATGGTATTGGAATTTTAACCACTACTAAATTCCATAAATCCAAAGTGATATAATTTTGATGAAGAGAATTGGTGTAAATAATTGTCACTATTAGGTACCACTTGTAATAAGTAAAATTGTATTTTACCAAAAGACGTGTAAGCGATGAATTTAGCCAAAATGTCATACCACCTACTAAGTGACATGCAAACATTAATATTTAAATTGTTCAACATTAATCGCTGACTGAATTTACACTTTTGAGTCACACAATCGTAATGACGAATTCTCCAAAAAATCACATGATTTAATTAATTTATAAAAAGTTGTAAATTAATTAAATTAATTAGTATTTGAGAAATATTAATTATTATTTATTTTATTTGATGTTTGGGAGTAATTTGTAATTATTTGAATGCATTTATAAAAATTATACTTGCGCACATTTATATATGATGTTATTGTAATTAAATTTAAGATAACTACATGCGTTAATTTATAGAATCTTATGTCAATTAATGACACGTAATTCTCAGCTATACGTGAAGAAATGGGAGCGAAAAGAGAAAGTTAATCAAGAGAATTTATTAGAGAAGTATTAATTAAAGAATGGGAAAGGTTTCCTTCTTTCAAATATAACATATTATCTAATTCATTCTGTGTGTACAATTGAGTTTCTCATTTTCATTCTTATTTCTGTAACTTTTCTGGTTCTCTCCTTCTCTAATGGCTGAAAATATGAGAACTTCCATGGCTTTAATTATTTCTAGAATCAAATACAAATAAAATCAATTATGAAAAGTGGTTTATTCTTCTTGATCCTTGCAACATCTGGAGGCTGATTTCTGAATCTATAAGATTGATTCATCATTCACGGTGCAAATCATTGGCTTCATTTTTGCTAATTCTAATTTCATTTATTTGTATACTCGTCATGTTGAAATGGTCTAGATTTATTCATATTATATATCTTTTATCTCATCATGTTTATTATATCTTTTATATCTTGTGTATTCATCTTATAATATAACTTAGATCCCTTTTTCTTCATCTCATTTAATTATATGATTATTATGTAGATTTAATTTGAATCTCCTTATTTACATATCCATTGACTATATGTTTATTATGGTTGACTTTAAATGCTTTATCTGTTTTGTTGTATGTCCCTTTTGTATAGTCAGATCTAATTTATCATACAACAAATTTGTATATGCCCAACCTGTCCGATATATTTTGTCATCGTTTTGGAATTGTAAAAAAAGGAATGTGAAAATATCTTATTATGTTGTTATGTTTTACATAAAATTTTGTAACATTTGTATACATAAACATTAATAAACTATATTTGTTGGTGGTTTAATACGGTAAAATTAATTTCCAATGTTGCATAGTTAATTTCCAAAATGATTTAATTTTACTTGTTTAGTCCTAAAAGTAAAATTTTCCTTTTGTTTTAGAATTCATAAGTGATAATTTATGTAGAGTTATAGACTTTTATTTCATACCTAAGATTAAAATATTGAATCATTGTGTAAGTATTAAATTTAAACATATATATTACTTAAATTTCAATCTTGATACATATATACAAATATATGTGTTATTTTAAAATGAATACATAACTTGTAATTATTTATATATATAGATTTACATGTGTATATGTTATTTTAATCTAAATCAAAACTGACCATTTTTTGAAACAGTTGAATTTAATTTCAGGCTCCTTCTTAATTGAAACCTTGTTATAATTGTTAATTCTTGTTTTAACAAACTCACATATATAAGAGAACTTATTTTAATGTGTGTATGTGTAAACTTATCAATTATTATACATGTATATCTTATTTTAATGTGTGTATGTGTAAACTTATCAATTATTATACATGTATATTTTATTACTTAAATAGAACTTGGACAACAAAGGCATATGCAAATTCTATTGTAAATGCCATTTAATATGTAATTCGATTTAACTAAAAAAGTGAGAAATGTAAGGGTTTCTCTCTCTACATTTGTAATCTTATCTTTCCTCAATTTATTATACATATCAAGAGAACGAAAACCAAAGGTTTTCCTTCTCTCAAATTGTGACGCCCCACCTCTTTGCTCACAATAACAAAGAGTATTAAAGGAAAACTGTCTATTATCATGAAGAATAAGGCTGGATAGGAGCGGCCATCCATAGCCAGGCCTTACACTAGTATTGGTTATCTCGATAGGAGTAGTATATTTTTAATTTTTCGTCTCTTATTTATTTACTCCCCTCGACATACCCAATTCCAGTATAAAATGAACTACGATGGTTCATAATAATTAGGACAATAAATATAATAATAACACAGATCATATAAATGCAGAACACGGATAAAACAAAAAACCTCATATATATAATAACTGATGTCAGTTACAATACACGTGATACAGTACATATGATACAACTACAACAGTTGACTCTGGAAGTTATATATACAAGTACATTATCGACTAATATACATCAATACATACCAACCTATACTATGACACGACAACTCCAAAAGATATGAAAAGTCTTCATAGCTTAAACAACAACCCAAAGAAAGATATCTACAACCTGAAATAACTCGGGTCTGACCCGAGTATTAAATTCAAAAGAAAATAATACACGGGTCAGTCTAATTCAAACTCAGTTATTAGTGCACATAGGCAATAATAATTAAGTAACAAATTGACTACAATCATAACAAGTCTCGTCTATTCGATCCTTAAATAAAGAAATCGGATAACGATAAATATAACACGTAGCAGTGTTAAACAACAAATCAACAAATTCAAATTATAGAATTTGACACACGAATCAATTCAAACAATTGAAACATCAATTAAAAGGTCAACACGGGTAGGGCTGCAGTACACGCACGCGTGTACTACCTCGCCAATACAACATATGGAAATACGCAAAAGATCCATAAATCAAAAGCAATTAGAATATCAATAAAAGCAATACCGTGTGGCTGCAGTACACGCTTGCATGCACTGCCTTGCCACTACAGTGATGATGTACACAAAAGATCAACGAACCAAAATCAAAAGAAATACCAATAATACGGTGTGGTTGCAGTTCACGCTTGCGTGCACTGCCTTGCCACTACAGTGAGGATGTACACAAAAGATCAACGAACCAAAATCAATGAAGGTTCAAATATCAATTCAAAATGTCCATACTGTGTGGCTACAATGCACGCACGCGTACACTGCCTCGCCACAACAGCATATACAGAAATAGCAACAAGGCACAAAGGCCAATACACAAGAATTCACAGTGCAACTAATACACTAAGCCAGTGGCAGTAGTTTAAAACTTCCACCATATGAATGTAAAATATGTACGCAAGTGAATGCATCAGTGAAACAACGCGATACGCAGACAAAGGTTGCAGTGAAAACTGCAGACGCAAATGCTCAACACCAAAGAACAAGCTATCCAACATAAAGGAGACTAAGTGCACTGTGCAGTGACAACAACAATAAATGTTGACCAACCAACTACAGAATGTAATGCAACATAAGTGACAAAAGGTCAGAGACAGTGCAAGTGCGGACTCAAATGGTACAGGAATGAATCCAACATCAAAATGAACCAGACACATGACTATGCAGTGAAACCAACATCAAGTGATACTGAACACACATGAACAATGCAAGTAGTAAATGGGGTGTTCAATGCAACATGGAGCAACAGGACATGTATGCAGTGACCAGTTAACAACTGAATAAAACTGGACCAAGTTCAACTTCACTAGCAATTGCAGACCAGTGAACAACAAAATGGAACTGGACAGTATAAACTCATGAATGCGACTTGCTGGACAGTGCAAGCACATGAATGCAAACAATTGAAGCATGTGCATGTGTAAACATCATCTATAAACTGCATGACTAACCAAAGCCAAGAATACATGAACAATGCATGCTACAGTCTTAAGGCCAACCAGACTAGTGAAACAAACACACCTACTCATGTACATGCCAGCAACTTATCACTCATGAAAAGGAAAATATCGAAGACAAAGCAATGCTGAATTCACAAATAGACAACCAGAAAGTTCATGAGCCAAAGTCTAGTGAATCGAAATGGTCGACCAAGACTACCATGTACACAAGTGAATGTGACAAAAATTTTAAATATATAAATCAGAATACAAATGCAAGTGAAGCGACACAACAATATACATGTACACAACTTCAAACTGCAACTTGACCAAGTGCAACTGAAACCCAAATGATTACGATCAATCTCTAGTGCAATGCAGGTTACAAAATCAAGCTAATGAACAATAAGCAAATGACTCACACCAAATATGCAGTGTTCAAAACTGAAGCAACCAGACTGTGATGCAAGAAATGCTCAAGAACCCGAGACTATATATGCAATGCAGACCAAAGAATCAATATACGGTGAAAAAGAACAGTTAAATAAAACCTCAAGTCAATGCCGTGTACATCAAGCTGCTACAGGGGTGAACAAAAATGCCAAAGATTCAAACATCAAGTTTGAAATCGAAAGCACTGCAGGTCGAATCAAAAATGCCATAGCTACAGATACCCACTAAGATTCAAAGCCGTGGGTCGTTAAAGAATTTCCAAACGAACCGTGATGGTAACAACAGAACAACAAATCATCAAACCCAAAGAAGAAATCATCGTCACAACAAAGGTGGAGCATAGGCAAATTCAGAAATCGAACTAAGTCAGAAAAATCACCAACATCGAAACAACATGGAATGGCCGAAAAATCAAGCAACGAACTCAAACCAATTTTATGCGAACAAAAATCACAAAAATTCAACTCTACAAACTTGAGGTTGACTAGATGTGAGTAATTAAAATTACTCACCTGAATCGAAGCACGGCTAGCTCAAAGAAGTGGCCGCGAACATCCGTTTGGATGAATCGCACAAATCAACAGCCGAAGCCATGGAAATCACCCATTCGCGAAACCCTTGCTTGAGGAACAAACGAACACGAAAAATTGAAGCCGCCATTATTTATTTTCTCGTTTAGGTTTAGGGTTCGAAAAAAATGAGAACGAAAAAGAGGAACGGGTCGAATTTTTATATTAATGGAACGGGCCCAATTTTTTATATTAGGAGATGGTGTTTTTTTTAGAATTGAAACTGGATTCAAAACTCAAATTAGCAATTAGCTAGCAGCTTAATCGTTTAAAGACGATAATAAATCGATGCAAAACCCCGGTTGTTACAGACTCCCCTCCTTATAATAATTGCGTCCCCGCAATTTTCATAATTAAAGTCGTCAATAACAATTATTTTTCTAACATAAACTGTTTAAGCTAGAAAAATAAAGATCGAGAATATAAACACCAAAGAAATCCTTTAATTTCATAAAAGAAATGCACAAATTCTCAGCAAAATCTAATTATCAATAGATAACTCAGAAAGCAACAAAACTGAATAAATACGATTATCAGCAATATTTAATTATCAATTAGATAATTAGAATACAGAAATCACAAAACAGCAATATCTAATTATCAATACGATAATTACAAAACAGCAAAATCTAGTTATCAACAAAGATAATTAGAAAACACAAATCACAATTCACAAAACCGCAAACATTTAGTTATCAACCAGAAAATCAGAAAAACATGAACTCCATAATCAACAAAAATAGATAGAAAACAGCAATTATCACAAAAGATAATTAAATCCCAAATCAACAATTTTTCAATTATCAAAACGATAATTAAATCTCAAATTAACAAATATTTATTTATCTCAAGCGATAATCAAATCTCAAATCAACAATTATTCAATTATCACAAACGATATTCAAAAATCTCAAAAATCTAATTATCAAAAACGATAATCAAATCTCAAATCAACAAACATTCAATTATCAAAAACGATAATTAAATTTCAAATCAACAAATATTTAATTATCACAAACGATAATCAAATCTCAAATCAACAAATATTCAATTATCAAAAACGATAATTAAATTTCAAATCAACAAATATTTAATTATCACAAACGATAATCAAATCTCAAATCAACAAATATTCAATTATCCAACAACGATAATCAAATCTTAAATCAACAAGTATTCGATTATCACAATGATAATCAAATCTCAAATCAACAAATATTCAATTATCCAACAACAATAATCAAATCTTAAATCAACAAATATTCAATTATCACAAGGATAATCAAATCTCAAATCAACAAACATTCAATTATCCAACAACGATAATCAAATATCTCAAATATCTAATTATCAAAAACGATAATCAGAATCAACAAATATCTAATTATCAAAAACGATAATTAGAACTCATATCAACAAATATCCAATTATCAAAAACGATAATCAGAATCAACAAATATCTAATTATCAAAAACGATAATTAGAACTCATATCAACAAATATCCAATTATCAAAAACGATAATCAGAATCAACAAATATCTAATTATCAAAAACGATAATGAGAATCAACTAATTATCAAAAACGATAATTAGAACTCATATCAACAAATATCCAATTATCAAAAACGATAATCAGATTCAAAAAATATCTAATTATCAAAAACGATAATCAGATTCAATAAATATCTAATTGTCAAAAACGATAATTAGAACGCATATCAACAAATATCCAATTATCAAAAACGATAATCAGAATCAACAAATATCTAATTATCAAAAACGATAATTAGAACGCATATCAACAAATATCCAATTATCAAAAATGATAATCAGAATCAACAAATATCTAATTATCAAAAACGATAATTAGAACTCATATCAACAAATATCCAATTATCAAAAACGATAATCAAATTCAACAAATATCTAATTATCAAAAACGATAATCAGATTCAACAAATATCTAATTATCAAAAACGATAATTAGAACTCATATCAACAAATATCCAATTATCAAAAACGATAATTAGAATCAACAAATATCTAATCATCAAAAACGATAATTAGAACTCATATCAACAAATATCCAATTATCAAAAACGATAATCAGAATCAACAAATATCTAATTATCAAAAACGATAATTAGAACTCATATCAACAAATATCCAATTATCAAAAATGATAATCAGAATCAACAAATATCTAATTATCAAAAACGATAATCAGAATCAACAAATATCTAATTATCAAAAACGATAATTACAACTCATATCAACAAATATCTAATTACCTGCAGATAAGTGGAAACAACAAATATCTAGAAATCAATTAAGATGATCTAGAAAATCAACATAAAAGGTGGATCGATCCTAACAAATGGCGAGTTTTTTAAACTACGCCGCACGTGCATCAATAAATGGCCGAAGCCTACCAAGTACCCAATATAATTTTGGCGCCCAACAAATGACCCGAAGGTCCAACAAATGACCCGAAGGTCCAACATATGACCCGAAGGTCCAACATAGTGCTCGAAAGCACACGAAAATCATCAAATATTTCAATTAACGAGTCCAGAATTAATCAAAATTGCAAACGCACATGTCCCATAACCACGAGTTTTACTAAATCATTTAATTCTCTTCATCGTTTCCTTGAAAGTGCAAAATTGTGTACTTCAAAATAACATTTCACATTCTCAAACGGACAAGTCCGGAATTAAGCGAATCAGTAAAAGAAAGGGGTCATAATCCTCGATTTTGCTGAAACGTTTAAATCGCTTTCTTATTCTTTTGAAAATGCAAACTGCAAAATTTTTGAAAACAATTTCATTTATTTTATAAAAGTATTAATCTACATTCTCAAACGAACAAGTCCGGAATTAAGCGAATCAGTAAAAGAAAGGGTTCATAGTCCTCGATTTTGCTGAATCGTTTAAATCGCTTCCTCATTCCTTTGAAAGTGTAAACTATAAAAATTTGGAAACCAATTTTATTTTTAAAACGATTTGTAAATCCGTGATAAAAACAGCAAAATTAGTGATAATTTCAACAAGGAAATTGCACTACTCAAAACACCGTAGACAAGGATCTCAAAATCAGCATTGCGGGATAACCGCTTAAAAATCCACTTTAAAATTTGACGGTTACTGAAGTCAAAGCGACAGTAATTTTTTATACGTCAAAATCTCATCAAAGTAATATGCATCAAAATATGACACCAGTGAATTTTTTTTTCATTAAAAAGCCAACAAAACACCGTGCTTCAAAAATATAGCATTGGTTTAAAAATCTCGTTATAAAAATAACGGCAACAAAATACGTTTCATAACCAAACATCGGTTCAACGTAAAATTAATGCAGTAACATGCAACCTAAATTTGCACATATACCACAAAATAAACAAAAAAATCATTCAAATATATCTTCAATGAAGATAATTTAATACAGCAAAAATCTCAACAAAATCACATAACTGCAATCGCTTCGAATCCTCAAATCAGATTCGAATTTACAAAGGAAACAAATTAAACACGGCTACGTAAATAACAAATGAAATTCATTTAATTTTCATACTTTGACTTTTTTTTAATCAAAAAGGATATCAGCTGTACTCAGCGAAGACAGTCTCACTATTTCCGCTGCGCACTCTGATAAACAGAACACAAATCAATCAATCATCAAAACACAAATTCACTTTTATTTTTAAATAAGGAAATTAAAAAAATTCATCCTAATTTCAAAACTTTAGTTTTGACTCAAAACACAACTAAAGCATCGACAAATAGTTGTAACACATGTTCCATCTAAGTTATGTTTTATATTATGTGCATAAACCCCAAGCTCTGATACTAACTGTGACGCCCCACCTCTTTGCTCACAATAACAAAGAGTATTAAAGGAAAACTGTCTGTTATCATGAAGAATAAGGCTGGATAGGAGCGGCCATCCGTAGTTAGGCCTTACACTAGTATTGGTTATCTCGATAGGAGCAGTATATTTTTAATTTTTCATCTCTTATTTATTTACTCCCCTCGACATACCCAATTCTAGTATAAAACGAACTACGATGGTTCATAATAGTTTAGGACAATAAATATAATAATAACACAGATCATATAAAGGTGGAACACAGATAAAACAAAATGTCTCATATATATAATAACTGATGTCAGTTACAATACATGTGATACAGTACATATGATACAACTACAACAATTGACTCTGGAAGTTATATATACAAGTACATTATCGACTAATATACATGAATACATACCAACCTATACTATGGCACGACAACTCCAAAAGATATGCAAAGTCTTCATATCTCAAACAGCAACCCAAAGCAAGATATCTACAACCTTAAATAACTCGGGTCTGACCCGAGTATTAAATTCAAAAGAAAATAATACACGGGTCAGTCTAATTCAAACTCAGTTATTAGTGCACATAAGCAATAACAATTAAGTAACAAATAGAGTACATTCATAACAAGTCTCGTCTATCCGATCCTTAAATAAAGAAATCGGATAACGATAAATATAACACGTAGCAGTGTTAAACAACAAATCAACAAATTCAAATTATAGAATTAGACACACGAATCAATTCAAACAATTGAAACATCAATTAAAAGGTCAACACGGGTAGGGCTGCAGTACACGCACGCGTGTACTGCCTCACCACTACAACATATGGAAATACGCAAAAGATCCATAAATCAAAAGCAATTAGAATATCAATAAAAGCAATACCGTGTGGCTGCAGTACACGCTTGCGTGCACTGCCTTGCCACTACAGTGATGATGTACACAAAAGATCAACGAACCAAAATCAAAGAAATACCAATAAAATTAATACGGTGTGGCTGCAGTTCACGCTTGCATGCACTGCCTTGCCACTACAGTAAGGATGTACACAAAAGATCAACGAACCAAAATCAATGAAGGTTCAAATATCAATTCAAAATGTCCATACTGTGTGGCTGCAGTGCACGCACACGTACACTGCCTCGCCACAACAGCATATACAGAAATAGCAACAAGGCACATAGGCCAATACACAAGAATTCACAGTGCAACTAATACATTAAGCAAGTGGCAGCAGTTTAAAACTTCCACCATATGAATGTAAAATATGTACGCAAATGAATGCATCGGAGAAACAACGCGATACGCAGACAAAGGTTGAAGTGAAAACTGCAGACGCAAATGCTCAACACCAAAGAACAAGCTATCCAACATAAAGGAGACTAAGTGCACTGTGCAGTGACAACAACAATAAATGTTGACCAACCAACTACAGAATGTAATGCAACATAAGTGCCAAAAGGTCAGAGACAGTGCAAGTGCGGACTCAAATGGGACAGGAATGAATCCAACATCAAAATGAACCAGATACATGACTATGCAGTGAAACCAACGTCAAGTGATACTGAACACACATGAACAATGCAAGTAGTAAATGGGGTGTTCAATGCAACACGGAGAAACATGACATGTATGCAGTGACCATTGAACAACTAAATAAAACTGGACCAAGTTCAACTTCACTAGCAATTGCAGACCAGTGAACAACAAAATGGAACTGGACAGTGTAAACTCATGAATGCGAAGTGTTGGACAGTGCAAGCACATGAATGCAAAATATTGAAGCATGTGCATGTGTAAACATCATCTATAAACTGCACGACTAACCAAAGCCAAGAATACATGAACAATGCATGCTACATTCTCAAGACCAACCAGACTAGTGAAACAAACACACCTACTTATGTACATGGCAGCAACTTATCACTCATGAAAAGGAAAATATCGAAGACAAAGCAATGCTGAAGTCACAAATAGACAACCAGAAAGTTCACGAGCCAAAGACCAGTGAATCGAAATGGTCGACCAAGACTACCATGTACACAAGTGAATGTGACAAAAATTTTAAATATATAAATCAGAATACAAATGCAAGTGAAGCGACACAACGATATACATGTACACAACTTCAAACTGCAACTTGACCAAGTGCAACTAAAACCTAAATAATCACGATCAATCTCCAGTGCAATGCAGGTTACAAAATAAAGCTAATGAACAATAAGCAAATGACTCACATCAAATATGCAGTGTTCAAAACTGAAGCAACCAGACTATGATGCAAGAAATGCTCAAGAACTCGAGACTATATATGCAATGCAGACCAGTTAAATAAAATCTCAAGTCAATGCCGTGTACATCAAGCAACTATAGGGATGAACAAAAATGCCAAAGATTCGAAAATCAAGTTTGAAATCGAAAACACTGCAGGTCGAATCAAAAATGCCAGAGCTACAAATACCAACTAAGATTCAAAGCCATGGGTCATTAAAGAATTTCCCAACGAACTGTGATGGTGACAGCAGAATAACAAATCATCAAACCCAAAGAAGAAATTATCGTCACAACAAAGGCGGAGCATAGGCAAATTTAGAAATCGAACTAAGTCGGAAAAGTCACCAACATCGAAACAACATGGAACGGCCGAAAATCAAGCAACGAACTCAAACCAATTTTATACGAACAAAAATCACAAAAATTCAACTCTACAAACTTGAGGTTGACTGGATGTGAGTAATTAAAATTACTCACCTGAATCGAAGCACGGCTAGCTCAAACAAGTGGCCGCAAACATCCCTTTGGATGAATCGCACAAATCAACAGCCGAAGCCACGGAAATCACTAATTCGCGAAACCCTTCCTTGAGGAACGAACGAACACGAAAAATTGAAGCCGCCATTATTTATTTTCTCGTTTAGGTTTAAGGTTCGAAAAAAATGAGAACGAAAAAGAGGAACGGGTCGAATTTTTATATTAAGGGAACGGGCCAAATTTTTTATATTAGGAGATAGTGTTTTTTTTTAGAATTCAAACTGGATTCAAAACTCAAATTAGCAATTAGCTAGCAGCTTAATCGTTTAATGACGATAATAAATCGATGCAAAACCTCAATTGTTACAAAAATTTCTCATGCTTGGTTACACAAATATACACTTCTTATATGTTACACTTATATTTCACAACATGAATATATTTGATACATTCATTCCATTATACATAAATATATGCATAAGAGTATATTTGATATACTCTAATTTACATACACATTAAATTAGAACAAAACTTATTTATAAATTAAATAAAATATTGATTCTGTTTAAATGAAACTTATAAAAGTTATAAATGAATTTAGATCTTATAGGCCCATTAATGATCCAAAATGGTAAATTTTTTGAAATTCACCCATTTCTTCTGTTGCGAGCTGGCCAAGTTCTTTTAGATAGTGTAATGGTTCCTCCTATAGAGGTCATGGAAGTTGGGCTTCTTTTTAGTTGGAGTATCATTTATAGTTTTTTCTAAAATCTAATCCACTATATCAAATAATCTATGAACATTGCCGTCAACAGTGGAAAATTATGAGTATACTACAAGTGCAGTATGATAATAGATTGTTCTTTTTCAGGTTTTCTAAAAAGGAAGAAAGTCTCCGAGCGCTAGAAGCTGATCCCTCCAATATAGCTGGTCAACCCATTATTATTACCCCTTGGAGTCCAATGGTAGACAAGGCAAAGGAATAGGTTCTCCTTATTTTTTGTATGCGCTCACTTCTCTCATACTTCTTCCATATTACAGCCTACATTATGGTTAAATTCATTAGCGAGTGAAGTTTGTAAATTATAGTGTTTTGATGCAAACACTGTTGCCAGTAACAAACTTGTGTATGCGAAACTCTTATTCAAGTTACTCTAGATAAGCCTCTTCCTACTAAGATCTCGGTTCATTTTGCTCGTGTCTATGTTTCACTTGTCAATGTTCATTGGTTGGAAACTGATATTAATACAACTATTATTGATTTTGATGATAATATTAATAAACAACAATATACATTTATATAAAATATGAATACTAAGGTTTTGCCAAGTTATATAATATATAAGCAGGATATTACATGGGTATTGAATCGAAGACTGTACAGTATATAGGCTCAAGAAATGGACGTAAAAACTCATGAGTATAAGGACCAAGACATGAAGATCACAAAACTATATAATGTATAGAGTCATAGCATTTTGTTAAAGTCCCCAGTAGTAATCTTTGATTTTATTTTTTATTTTCTTATCTTTTATATTAATTTTTTTTTCAAAACACCTTAAAAAATATATCGTGAAAGTTTTTCAAAGTTTAAAATGTTTATAAACCATGTTTAAATTATTATACAAAGTATCAAAATATTTTACAAAATATAGTATTTTCAAAATGTTTAAAAAGAGAAGAGTTTCCAAAATAAACATATAAATGCCGACATATGTGTAGGAGGTTTGTCAACGTACATGCCGCAAAATAATTTTTCAAATTTTGAAACGAGGTGCCTATTCTTCGCAAATATTCAAGAATGGACACATTTGTTTATACGTTATATATAAGAGGTTTCAAACGAATTTTGTGGCAGTTATTATCTTAGTTTCTTCCCTTCTCTTACTCCCTTGAATACTCCACTGAAATTATATCGAATTCTCTTCAAAATCAAACAGAACCAGCTCATATTTTTATGTATCGATTCAATACTACTTTCTTATTATTTTGGAATCGTCTCTCTCTCAAATCAAAGATCAAAGCGTTATCCAAGAGATTATAGGATCCGTTGTGTCCAAGATTCAAGAAATTGTCTTTGGAAAACCATCAAACTCTATTTACATTTTCTTGGTTGTGATTGTAGCTCATTAAAATAAATAGGATGCGCTTGATAGCCTAAAAATTTGAGTAGGTGTGCTTGTAACCTGTCCCAATTAAGTGGAGGTGCTTGATAGCCTAACAATTTAAGATCGTGTCTCCTATTATTTCGCTCTTTCGATGTTGAGGATAGCTCAACGGGTCTTCTGAATTTGGCTCCTTCTTAGACGACTTCTTTTGGGGCCTGTCTAAGCAGGCCATGATTCTTGAGCCTTCTAAAATGAGATCTAACCTTAGGTGTGGTGGGTTTTATAAGTATGTTGGTGGAGATGATGAAGAAAGAAGACTATATCACTGTGTTGAGGGTGAAGGCCTTGTGCTCTCGATTATAGGACAGTTTTGAGATCTAAATCATTTGTTATGTTGGATTCTTGTAGGGATAGGCAATATATGTATGGCTCTGATTTTGTGGATTTTGTTCCATCATCAGCTGCTCATTTCTCTAGGTACTACCATGTTTTGTTCTTGAAACTTCGAATGAAGGATGTGGATCTTCCGCCTCAAAGGGAGACTAGCTTAGGTTATTGTTAGTTTGTAGCTTAGCATTTTCGCTAAATTCCTGTACTTTATTTTCTTTCATTTAGCTGATCTGTTGCATGTACCAGAACACTTGCTTTATATTCTTTTATACATATGGACAACCCACTATAAATGCCGGCTAGCTTTTCTAAACAATAAAACCAGTAAATTAGTTAAATATTAGTTTATAAAATAATTTTGACATATACATATGTATATGTAATGTACAATATTCAAGCCGTAAATGATTTATTAAAATAATGTTTTATTTTATTTTAAATAATTTTTACAATACATATAAATATATATAATTCGACAAACATATATATACATATATGTATACTAATATAAATAATATAATGTAAAAAATTTAAATTATGTTCTACAAAATTTTTCTCTCGGCCAAATATATATAATTAATTAATTATTTATTTCTTTTGGATTTTATATTTTAATACATTTTAAAATTAAAAAATGTGTACAAATTGAAACAAAATTATAAAAATATTATTTTCGAAAGTTTTCTACATAATATATGTTATATAATACTTTTATGCAAAATTCTATTATTTATTATATATATACAAGTATTTTAAATTACATAAAACATTTAGATTAAATAAATAAGTAAACATATTTATTCAAATCAAAAAAGTTATTTACTACCAAATATATATTATTCTGAATAAAACAAATTAAGAATTTTTTAACATATGATATATAACATTAATCTTTTAAATATGAATTTTGATTAATCAAATCATTTAATAGTATTATACACACACACACACACACACACACACATAACTTTAATGTGCAAGCATCAGCATCTAATAAGAAAGCATATTTTTTTTCTTCATTTTATATAGATATGAAATAATATACATAGCCAATAGCATTTTGATATATAAGATTTGTAATATAATTTAACATCTTGTTATATATATGTGTGTGTGTAACAAAATATAATAGAGAATTATCTTTCACCAAAGTGTTGTCATACACGTTGAAACATTGAATCGATCCCCTTTAATCCATTCATAAATCAAAAGTTGCTAGCCCCCGATCTACCTTACCCCAACTGATCGAATCGAAGGGTTTTAATGTAATTTTGTACTTGGATTTATTGGGTTTAGGGAGGATGGTTGCTCAACGAACAAGATGGTTGCTAATCGAAAATGATAGAGAGGAAGGATAACAAAAATGCAAAAGAAATGATGTAAAAAGGTGGCATATAAATGGAAGTCAAGAGATTAAAATGTGGATATCATCGCAATATCTCTCTCTTACTATTTCCACTCTTTTAATCATTTAAACTCCTCTCGTTTTGCCATCATATGGCCAGCCCAAACACCATTCTGTAGCCAAGAATAACATGGGCATATGAGCCTTAAATCTAGTCCAAGTCCAAACAATATTCTATACAATTTTAAATCTTATTTAAACTTGTAAAATATCGTATATCTATCGGTATATTTATAAGTATTATAAATACATTATTTAATATTGTTCAATATACATCAAATAAAATTTTATATTTAACTTTTCATAAATATTAATTTAATCAATTTACAATAATTTATAAATTAATTAAATCAGGTGGTAGAAGGAACATTCAATGTTTCTATTGCGTGACTCTTGGGTGTAAAAATTTTCAATGATTATATTAACATTCACACGTCACTAAGCAAGTACTGTGACATTATGGCTAAATTTATTACCTACTTGGTTTAGGTAAAATCCAATTTTAGTTTATTAAGTGTTATGCAGTTTCAGTAATGACAATTATTCACACCAATTCTCTTCGTCAAAACTATATAACTTTGGACTTGTGAAATTTGGTAGTGGTCAAAATTCTAATATCGTCCATACTCAACTCTATAGTCCAAACACAAAATCCATCGTTTAATGGTAACAATTATTACTATTAACCGAACTATTTTTCTCAAAGATTTTGACTTTAAGTTGACTTCAGTTGACGCCAATGCAAACTCTATATAACAGAGGAGACGAATCATCTCTTTAGCAGTGTTTCACTTCCAATGCTTTCACTCAACCCAACAATAGTCATTTGATGGATGTCATACCATGAATTGACTATAACCAAACCAAAGCTTTCTTATTAAAGATCGACAGTATTTTCAAGTCAAGAAACTGTGTAAATTAGCCACATTGATATTTTCTATTTAATATTAACCAACTGAAAATAATCAAATGAGTCGTTCCATACTTATCCAATAATTATCAGTACGTAACCCCTTCATGCCCTGTAGTGATGAGTTACACATTGCTCAATGCTTGGAGAGCATTACATACTCCAGTCTCAACCGAATGTATCGATATTCAGTCTCTATGCATCATGACCAAGAATATTTAAAACGATGTGTTTATTATATTGTGATACATTACGCATAATTACAACTTTTTTAGTTACTATCACAAACACACCATTTACGGATTTATGTTCAATATATTTTGATTAATCATTTAATTATTTATAACACATTATAAAAAATATATAACAGAAAGAAAGCACCTATATTATGAATGAGAATTGATTACAGAGTTAGTAATTTACAATGAATTATATAATTGCCCCTTGGGCATATCCCTAGCTCAATCGGTCTCCCACTTGCACTTAGAACCATGGTATCTCAATCCAATCCCTTCATTCAGCTTCTCTAGAGCCAACCGAGCTTGACCCTTAATGAATGGATCCACTATATTGACTTTGATATACCTTTTGCACCACGATTTCTTTCTTCTCAATGAGTTCTCTAATAAGGTGGAACTTCGAAAGAATATGTTGTGACTTCTTATGTGCTCTGGGATCCTTTGCGATCTATATCACCGCATTTCTTTCTCAAAACAATGCATTAATTTCTAATATCAAAAATTACTTCGAGCTCGCATAAAAATTTGTGCATCCAGACTTCCTCTATAGCTGCTTCATTGAAGGGCGATGTACTCGGCCTCCATCGTTGAATCTGTTTGGAACTTTTCAAACTAATGGCTCCACCGTTTAGCATAAATACAGAATCAGACACTGATTACTATCATTAATGTCACTCTAAAGATCATGTTCGTATATCCTTTCATAAGGAGGTCTCCATTCGCATAAATGAAGAATAAGTGTAACGTTTCGAAATTTTCTACTTCCGACAATCGACATTAATACGTCCACTATATCAACTGCCAATCAATCGACAGCCAGAAAACCGAATTGTTAGGGTTAAAGAAGAAGAAAAGGTAGAAGAAGAAAGAAAGAAGAAGCAACAGAACAATATCAGAATCTCACAATCGCAGCGGAACAACATATAATAGATAAACGAATATCTTTAAATCAAAAGAACTGTACATTTTATACATTACATAATCAGAGTCAATATACAACACAACACAATAACGGACAGTTATATAAACCTGTCCTCTCAACTGAATACACAGCGGAAAAGATAATATCATATACAAGAGAGTCTCGCCATCCAGCTCGCCTCTTGAGCTCCACAGCAACTCCTGAATTCCAGGATGACCTGATAAGCTGACTCTAGATTGCCTGTGTGGAAAATTACGGGCACCCAGAGTTTAGAAAAGGAACAATAAACTCCAGATCAGTCATGGGACTGGTGTGAGAACTTAAACCAGTTTATCTTTAAAAACACAAAGAAAGAAATATTTTAAAATAGATCCGCAATGCTTTTAGAAAATGTAACTACCATAAGGCCTCCCGCCACACACACAATGCAAACGCAGAATTGGAGGAGATTTCTGCTTATGATAGTCAAACATGCCTGATACGCAAAAAAATTTCTTTGATATTGTTACTATAAGTGCAAAGTGCAGGAAAACATTTCGAAAGTATAATATAAATCTTAGCCAACATACGACCATTATCGTATGCCTACTATAGCTATCATCTAAACAGTGGGGCGCCACCATAAGTAAATGGCAGGTTATACAACTAAAACTGTACAGGGCTCGTATTGCTTCTTTGGATTTTCCAACAAATGGTCAGGCTAAGAAACTTCCCATTGCCACATGGGTACGCCTCTGGAAGGAAGCCCCGAGAACCTAAGCGGATCTCTGCCAACACAAGGTCAGGTTACCTCTGCAAAAATAGGTAACTGAGTATGTCATCCCCCAGTTGTAAACAACCTTTATCCGAGGATCCTCAATACCAACACCCACAAAGTAATAAATTTGCAACAACACATAGGTTAAGTATTCGGGCTCCCTACCATGATGCCACCTCTATCCAGAAGGAAATGAACATACCCTAAAGGGTGCTACCCCCTAAAACCTTGCTGCATTCTTCCTGTTTCGACCATTCTGGGGTGTGAGGTCCGACGAAGTCTTGTCCACAAAGCTACGCTATTCACAAAAGTCATGCTTCGATCAACAAATGATCAGCAACACTTTGTATGCCACATTACCAAATTGGGAACGTATCACTAGTAACCATCAACTGCATAACCTCTGAGCTCGTACGTCTCAGAGAAGGGTGTTAAGCTAAGAGAATAAATTCTCCGCCACCAACAGAAATGTATTTGATAGAAACCATCTTTACATCTCAAATTGTGACGTCGACACACATCCATACAAGTCCGTTCCGGGATCGAACAGAACCGAAGGCACTTCCAAAGAATCCCTTGCAATCCGGATATTCACTAATCACGTCCGGACTTCTCATCACAAAGGGTGATAAAATTTCTATATCGGAGATTAGTCGATGCTGAGACATTCAACAGTAATCTTTCCGTTTTCGAAAATATCCGGTCTTCAACACCTGTCTGCAAATGCTATCCATTACGATGTATCACTATTCGGAATGGGATTTATAACCCAAAGATCCTCTCCCTGCTAAACCGAATAACAAGCGTTTATTTTAAAATAAGTGCAGCATTCAAATTCAAGCAAATCACAACAAATACCCATTTAAAGGTAAATATTGATAGTCGGTTATTTAACTAACAATAAATATGCACAACATCACCAAATTCCAAATAATTTCCCAAATTATTTATTTTCCAAAAATATCTTTACAAGATATATTTTTCCACACTTCAACCATTTGAAAACAAATTTCAAATCACTTTTCACCTTTACAACTTTTGAAAACAAATTTCAAATCATTTTCCTTACGCGGAAACACTTCCACATATTTATTCATTTTCACTGGAAAACTACAGAGTTCAAATACTTTAAAATAATTTATAAGAATTATCCAAAATATATCGGGAAAACGCTTTGAAATAAAACTATTTTTCTTTAAACACGTTAATAAAAATATTAGTTATAAAACTATTATACCAATATTACATATAACTTGAGTCCAAACTAATTTTTAAAAAAAATTAGTAGATAGAGTATAACTATTTAAATAACTATTTTCTAAAACAATTATTAATTAAATCTTAGAAATAATCATTGCCATATCAACTTAATAAATCTTTACTTAAATTATTTAAAACAATTTAAGAAGCTAATTTCTGCAAAGTATCCTTTTCAAAGCCAATTCTATAATTATATATATATGTATATGTATACATACATACATACATACATACATACATACATACATATATATATATATATATATATATTTCAAAGCTTTTCAGAAATTTTATTCGGCCTTCCAGGGAGAATACACTTTCATTTCAAAATGGTTAATTTAAACCAATTAAATAAATCCTTATCGATTTACTTTAAATTTACGTTCCAAATCCGTAAATTTATTTCCACGCTTCAAAAATAAATCAATTTTTATTTTTAAACAAATTTCCCCTTCCTTTATAAATCCCATGGTGAATTTAAATTTTCAAATATCCACTGATATACGATTTTCAAATCGATTTCAAACATTACTTTCAACAACAATTAAATTTTTCAATCGATTTCAAAAACAATCAAATAAAATTCCATATTGATTTTTCCAAGAAATTAAACACCAAGTGAATTCCATTCAAATCTCAAATTGAAGTTAATCTCTACTAAACCCAAAATCAATTTTCAAATTGATTCCAACTTCTTTCCAAAACACCAAATAAATTTCCAAATGGATTTTGAAAAGACTTAAATTCAATCACCAAAAATCAATTCCTAAATGGATTTCAAATTTTATATCCTTTTAAAAGATAAATTCCTTTTAAAGAAGACAAATTCTTTTATTTTTCAAACTCTTTAAAATCCGTATTTTGAATAAATTCTTCAACCTTTGAATAATATTACCCGAAATCCATTTATTAAAGCTTTTCCCATATTTTGAAATTTTATTCAATAAGATTAAAAATAAAACTTTATTATTTTAGAATCCTTCTTTTGAATTTATCCAATTCTCAAAAATAAATTTTACTATAAACTTTCAACCTGAATTTTCAAAAATTTATTTATTTATTTATTTATTTCCGGTATCCAACGATACCAAAATTATATTCGGCTAAATTTTAGCCGTCAACGATTTCAATCACAAAGATAATCACACAGAGATTATAAATAATCAACACACAAAATTGAAACAAAATCAATTATTTGAGGAATCCAGTTGGATCCCTCCAACCTATTTCCCTACATCCACAGATGTTAGCACAATACCAATCACGTTTCAAGACGGGATATCGCGGTACTTGAGTTTATATAAAATATCATCAGCTATTATGTGGCGCAATAGGGTGTCATCCGCTATATAATGCGGGAAATCAACTCCAAGTACATATATAGTACCAATTCCACTTCACGGTGGAATATCGTGGTATATGTGTTTAATATAATAACCTCCGCTTAATATGTGGCGTATAGGGTCTATTTTAATACAACATATAGCAACCATCATTCAATCACATAATCAAGCGATTTTAAATCTAACTATTTAAAATTTAAATCGAAACAAATTCGATTGAGTGAGAAGTTCTCACCTTGCTTTCAATAACAGTTGTAGTGTTTTATTTCGAATAAAATTAAACACGCGTTTAATTTTACCCAAAATTCACACTAGCTCCAATCAGCTCCAAACCAATTCAATCGCGTAGTGCTCATCAATACGAACCCAACACAACTCGTTTCGTACGAAACGGACCTCGTATGAAAAAGTTACAGCTTTTAGAAGTTTATACGAATTTTAAATGTAATAATTTCACTTTTATTTTATTTTTCAACCTTGCACTAATCGTGACCATTCGATTTGCTTTTCCAGATCTGGGCTGCCCATTGTTTCTTCTTCTCTATCGTGATAATCTAGTATGCCTCAAACCCATAGCCGCCACTCTTCAACAAATTATCGCCACCTTTATGATCAACTTCACGATGATCAGGAACTTCCACTCAACTGCCCTCGACGAGAGCTACCCACGGCCAGAGCATAAGCGTGCTCGGCCACCCATAGTCATGGAAAACCGTTCACAACCCTAATACGAATGCGAGCTATTTTCCGTTGATCCACCGCCTCGTTTTTTATCATAGCCGTTGATCTTCTAGAGCTCGATTAGCTCTACAAGTTTGTAGTTGGGCATTTTGCGTAATTGTTGATAGATTGGGAGATATTTGAGGAGAAACGAAATAAAATTCTGGCCATAGATAGTATAATGGCGGCTAGGGCTTCTAGGGTTAGGGTTTTGGTGAAAAGAATGAATGTTGAGGTCCTTTATAGAAAATATTCGCGCACTATTCACCCGAAATTTTTCCGAGCTCCAAACGAAGCGTGCCGCTTGGCGTTCATAATGTTTTACCCCTATTCCGAATGCAATGGAATATATATCGAGAGCCAATTCGATCATATTTGGAAGATAGGCTTTCAAATCGACTTATTTAAATTTAAAATTCACTTAAACCGATTTCTACGCATTTTAGCTTGCCCCGGACAAACCGTAAATCCAATTGACACGAAAGTTGAAATCTTATAATAATTTTACATTACGGATCCAATGAAACTAGTTTCGTCGAAATCCGAGACTGTTTGAAAAAATGGCTATTTTTACTCGTTAATTAAGTATTAAAGTATTCAATTTCTACAAATTAACTTTTAATTTGATTTTAAAAGTCCTATAATATCATTCTAATTCCAATATGATTTAATACAATTTTACAAATCGATTTTAATCACATTAAACCCAATTTCCAATTATTTTTGTAATTTCAAATATTAAATTATCGATTTAATTATCCAATTAAATCTAGATATTCGAAATAAAATTTATTAGACTTACAAATTTTACTTGTTAATATTTAAAATCAATTAAATATCTGAATTTCAAATGACAGAAATTCTGGGTCGTTACAAGCTTCCCCCCTTAGAAGAATTTCGTCCTCGAAATTGCCAAGTAAGAAAAAGCCTTGAAATCCATTAACTTTTCAAAACCATTTGTTCAAATAAATTTCAAATTCATTTAAACATTTGAACTTTTTCAAAATTCATAGTTAAACTTCTTACAATAACTTTACTATGTTTTCAAATCATACTTAGTTATCTTTTCAAAACCAAGTATATCGTTTAACTTTTCACTCCAAAATCAAATTTGTAGTTTTCAAAATTTTCCAATTTTCTCAAAAATATTCTAACGCCTTAAATTTTCGAAAAATTTCGCCAGTGTCTCCTTTGCGCGGCTAGCTCGGTACGACTACAAAAATAGCACCACAGGCCCCCAAATTTCAAAAAGAAAAGAAAAAGCCAAGCGGCTAGACACGAAGATCATCAAATTTCATACTGAAATTCAAATACATATCTTTTTCGAGCAATTTCAAATTTATCTTCAAAATTAAAATTCCATTTCCTTTAATACACCTGTATATCCTGCTAGCCAAAATATCCAATTACAACATTCAAAATTATTTTGCACATTCCATTACAAAATTTTTAATATATACTTCTTATACCATTTTTACTTTACTATTGAAGTTATATATCCATTTTCATTCTAGATTGTTTTCTTCCTTGTATTAGACCTTGTATAAACATTTATACAATTTCGTTTTATTTCACACAATTCAAATTGTTTTTCAATATTCAGTTTCAATTCCAGTTTTATTCTTTTGTTCATCCCCAAACATTTATTTTCAATTTACCATTTTGGTTTACAACCACTTATATTTAAACTGGATTTCAAATTCGATATGAATTTAATTTACCTTTCATTTATAATACTTGAATTTCGATTCATTTCAAATCATATTCAATTTTCATTTTTAATTCCACTTGAATTAAATTTTTCCTTCCAACTTATTTTATTTCCACATCTACATTTATCTAACTTCTCTTTAAGCTATATTTTATTTTAACAACTTCAACCTTACAAGTTACCAAACTTAATGATATTCCAAAAAAAATTTATATATTATTCCAGAGTCTTTTCAACCATTCGAAAATCATTTTTAAAATCAATTCAAATTATTCTTTGAATTCAAAAATCCAAACCAGTTTTGCAAAAAACATTCATTTAAAATAATTTGGCAGCAATTCCTCTTTTGGAAACTCGAAAATGAACATCGATGGTGATGCAGTCATCACCGAAGTTATTTTTTAGCGATAGAAAAGAGTTTAGAGCTTTTATCACTTCAAAATACTTTACAAAACCTTTGAAATTCATTTTCAAATCGAAAAGGAATTTAATTCCTAAAATTTCCAAATTCTTTCAAAAACATTTACAAAAACTTCTCTGGAATTCTATTTCTAATTATAAATCACATTTATAATTTACATTCTCAAATTTCATTTGTATATGGATTTTATTTCTAAATTTTTGATTATGATTCCAATTTCTTATTCAATTTCAATGATAATAATTTAATATTATCACTTCCTAACAAACAAGCAGCCATATACTCTAATAATTTTAAAAAATTATTTCCTTTTATATACGAAATAGTTTTGGGTAAAATTATTTCATTTACCCTATTTTAAAACAATATTGTGTCGATTTATCTCGTTTAAGAGTTTAGAACCCCTATCGACACAGTTAGCTAGACTGCACCGACTAGAATATATAAACAATCAGCCGACAAGTCAACACCATACAAAACAATTTCATATTCACTAACAAATATGCGCTCGTATCTATAATTACACTCACACTCATTCTAGAGTACTACTGACTCTATCTCTAATGAGTAATTCCCAACAGAGCAAAGGTTGTCGCTTAACCAAAGGCTTTGATACCAAATGTAACGTTTCGAAATTTTCGACTTTCGAAAATCGACATTAATACGTCCACTGTATCAACTACCGAGCAATCGAAGACTGGAAAACCGAATTGTTAGGGTTAAAGAAGAAGAAAAGGTAGAAGAAGAAAGAAAGAAGAAGCAACGGAACAATATCAGAATCTCACAATCGCAGCGGAACAACATATAATAGATAAATGAATATCTTTAAATCAAAAGAACTGCACATTTTATACATTACATCATTAGAGTCAATATACAACACAACACAATAATGGACAGTTATATAAACCTGTCCTCACAACTGAATACACGGCGGAAAAGATAATATCATATACAAGTGATATGTCTCGCCATCCAGCTCGCCTCTTGAGATCCTGTGACGCCCCACCTCTATACCCACGCTAGCCAAGAACATTACGGTGAATGCTGTCAACTAGCACAGAGAATAAGGCTGTTGAGGAGCGACCATCTGTATAATTGCTTTGTGCGAGTACCGATATACCGGATAAAAATATAACTTTTCATCTCAAGAGGAAATCCGACATACCGACACGAACTCAAAGCTACTACACAATGGCTATAATATCTTCGGAAACAAATATAGAAATAAACATAACACAAATCAGTCACAGACAATTCATATCACAAAGGCGGAAATAGATATGAATATGACACATAAAAGTGTATATCAGAGTAGTGGTCAAATAAGATCCACAATAACACAAAGGAACAGCAACACGTGCTATACAAAAGAATACAACTATGAGTCTATATCTCAAGTGTATACAACAAAATAAACTACTAATCTAAGTAGTTTGCCAAAAGTCAGAGTAATGATCCAGGCCGAGATGTTGCAGGTGCTTCTGCTTGACTTCTCATCCTGGATCATTACTCTGACTTTTGGCAAACTACTTAGATTAGTAGTTTATTTTGTTGTATACACTTGAGATATAGACTCATAGTTGTATTCTTTTGTATAGCACGTGTTGCTGTTCCTTTGTATTATCTTGGATCTTATTTGACCACTACTCTGATATACACTTTTATGTGTAATATTCATATCTATTTCCGCCTTTGTGATATGAATTGTCTGTGACTGATTTGGGTTATGTTTATTTCTATATTTGTTTACAAAGATTTATAGCCACTGTGTAGTAGCTTTGAGTTCGTGTCGGTATGTCGGATTTCCTCTTGAGATGAAAAGTTATATTTTTATCCGGTATATCGGTACTCGCACAAAGCAATTATACAGATGGTCGCTCCTCAACAGCCTTATTCTCCGTGCTAGTTGACAGCATTCACCGTAGTGTTCTTGGCTAGCGTGGGTATAGAGGTGGAGCGTCACAGATCCAAAGCAACTCCTCAATTCCAGGATGACTTGATAACCTGACTCTAGACTGCCCGTGTGGAAAATGATGGACACCAGAGTTTAGAAAGGGAACAATAAACTACAGGTCAGTCATGGGACTGGTGTGAGAACTTAAACAGTTTATCTTTAAAAAAACAAACAAAGAAATATTTTAAAATAGATCCGCAATGCTTTTAGAAAATGTAACTACCATAAGGCCTCCCGCCACACACACAATGCAAATTGGAGGAGATTTCTCCTTATGATATTCAAACATGCTTGATATGTAGAAAAATTTGTTTGATATTATTACTATAAGTGCAAAGTGTAGGAAAACAATTCGAAATATATTATAAATCTTAGCCAACATACGACCATTATCGTATACCTTCTATAGCTACCATCTAAATAGTGGGGCGCCACCATAAGTAAATGGCAGGTTACACAACTAAAACTGTACAGGGCTCGTATTGTTTCTTTGTATTTTCCAACAAATGGTCATGCCAAGGAACTTCCCATTACCACATGGGTACGCCTCTGGAAGGACTCCCGAGAACCTAACCGGATCTCTGCCAACACAAGGCTGGGTTACCTCTGCAAAAATAGGTAACTACTGACACGAGTATGTCATCCCCCAGTTATAAACAACCTTTATCCGAGGATCCTCAATACCAACAACCACAAAGTAATAAATTTGCAGCAACAACATAGGTTAAGTATATGGGCTCCATACCATGATACCACCTCTATCCAAAAGGAAATGAACATACCCTAAGGGGCGCTACCCCCTAAAACCTCGCTGCATTCTTCTTGTTTCGACCATTCCGAGGTGTGAGGTTCGACGAAGTCTCGTCCACAAAGCTACGTTTTTCACAAAAGTCATGCTTCGATCAACAAATGATCAGCAGCACTTCGTATGCCACATTACCAAATTGGGAATGTATCACTAGTAACCATCAACTGCATAACCTCTGAGCTCGTACGTCTCAGAGAAGGGTGTTAAGCTGAGAGAATAAATTCTCCGCCACCAACAGAAATGTATTTGATAGAAACCAACTTTACATCTCAAATTGTAATGTCGGACACACATCCATACAAGTCCGTTCCAGGATCGAACGGAACCGAAGGCACTTCCAAAGAAGCCCTTGCAATAAGGATATTCACTAATCACGTCCGGACTTCCCGTCACAAAGGGTGATAAAGTCTGTATATCGAAGATCAGCCGATGCAGAGACATTCGACGGTAATTTTTCCGATTTCGAAAATATCCGGTCTTCAACACCGGTCTTCAAATGCTATCCATTACGACGTATCACTATTCAGAATGTGATTTATAACCCAAAGGTCCTCTCCCTGCTAAACCGAATAACGAGCGCTTATTTTAAAGTAAGTGTAGCATTCAAATTCAAGCAAATCACAACAAATACCCATTTAAAGGTAAATATTGATAGTCGGTTATTTAACTATCAATAGATATGCACAATATCACCAGATTCAAAATACTTTCCCAAATTATTTATTTTCCAAAAATATCTTTACAAGATATATTTTTCCACACTTCAACCATTTGAAAAAAAAAATCAAATCACTTTTCACCTTTACAACTTTTGAAAACAAATTTCAAATCATTTTCCTTTCGCGGAAACACTTCCAAATATTTATTCATTTTCACTGGAAAACTGCCGAGTTCAAATACTTTAAAATAATTTATAACACTTATCTAAAATATATCGGGAAAAACACTTTGAGATAAAACTATTTTTCTTTAAACACTTTACTAAAAATATTATACCAATATTACATATAACTTAAGTCCAAACTAATTTGCAAAATAAAATTAGTAGATAGAGTATAACTATTTAAATAACTATTTCTAAAACAATTATTAATTAAATCTTAGAAACAATCATTTCTATATCAACTTAATAAATCTTTACTTAAAGGATTTAAAACAATTTAAGAAGTTAAATTCTCCAAAGTATCCTTTTCAAAGCCAATTCTAGAATTATATATATATATATATATATATATATATATATATATATATATAAATATATACATTTCAAAGCTATTCAGAAATTTTATTCGGCCTTCCAGGGAAAATACACTTTCATTTCAAAATGGTTCATTTAAACCAATTAAATAAATCCTTACCGATTTACTTTAAATTTATGTTCCAAATCCGTAAATTTGTTTCCACACTTGAAAAATAAATCAATGTTTATTTTTAAACAAATTTCCCTTTCCTACATAAATTCCAGGGTGAATTTAAATTTCCAAATACCACTGGTATACGATTTTCAAATTGATTTCAATTATTCACTTTCAACAACAATTAAAATTTTCAATCGATTTCAAAAACAACCAAATAAAATTCCATATTGATTTTTCCAAGTAATTAAACACCAAGTGTATTCCATTCAAATCTCAAATTGAAATCATTCTCTACTAAACCCCAAATCAATTTTCAAATTGATTCCAAATTCTTTTCAAAACACCAAATAAACTTCCAAATGGATTTTCAAAAGATTTAAATTCAATCCCCAAAAATCAATTCTCAAATGGATTTCAAATTTTATTTCCTTTAAAAGATAAAAGATTTAAATTCAATCACCAAAAATCAATTCCCAAATGGATTTCAAATTTTATTTCCTTTTAAAAGATAAATTCCTTTTAAAGAAAACAAATTCTTTTATTTTTCAAACTCTTTAAAATCCGTATTTTGAATAAATTTTTCAACCTTTGAATAATATTACCCGAAATCCATTTATTAAAGCTATTCCCATATTTTGAAATTTTATTCAATAAGATTAAAAAAAACTTTATTATTTTAGAATTCCTTCTTTTAAATTTATCCAATTCTTAAAAATAAATTTTAATATAAACTTTCAACCTAAATTTTCAAAAATCAAATTTTTTATTTATTTTCGGGATCCAACGATACCAAAATTATATTCGACTAAATTTTAGCCTTCAACGATTTCACTCACAAAGATAATCACACAGAGATTATAAATAATCAACACACAACATTGAAACAAATTCAATTATTTGAGAAATCCAGTTGGATCCCTCCAACATGTTTCCCTGCATCCATAGATGTTAGCACAATACCAATCTAGTTTCAAGACGGGATATCATGATACATGGGTTTATATAAAATATCATCCTCTATTATGCGGCGCAATAGGGTCTCATCCGCTATATAATGCGGGAAATCAACTCCAAATACATATATAATACCAATTCCACTTCACGGTGGAATATCGTGGTGTATGTGTTTAGTATAATTACCTACGCTTAATATGCGACGTATAGGGTCTATTTCAATAAAACAGATAGCAACCATCATTCAATCACACAATCAAGCAATTTTAAATCTAACTATTTAAAATTTAAATCGAAACATATTCGATTGAGTGAGAAGTTCTCGCCTTGCTTTCAATAACAGTTGAAGTGTTTTATTTCGAATAAAATTAAGCACGCGTTTAATTTTACCCAAAATTCACAATAGCTCCAATCAGCTCCAAACCAACTCCATCGCGTTGTGCTCATCAATACGAACCCAATGCAACTCGTTTCGTACGAAACAGACCTCGTATGAAAAAGTTACAGCTTTTAGAATTTTATACGAATTTTAAATATAATAATTTCATTTTTACATTATTTTTCTACCTTGCGCAAATCATGACCGTTCGATTTTCTTTTCCAGATCTGGGCCGCCTATTGTTTCTTCTTCCCTATCGTGATAATTTTTATGCCTCAAACCCATAGCCGCCACGCTTCAACAAATTATCGCCACCTTTATGCTCAACTTCACGACGATCAGGAACTTCCACTCAACTGCCCTCGACGAGAGCTACCCACGGCCAGAGCATAGGCAAGATCAGCCACCCATAGGCATGGAAACCGTGCACAACCTTAATATGAAGGCGAGAAATTTTCCGTTGATCCACCTCCTCGTTTTTTATCATAGTCGTTGATCTTCTGGAGCTCGATTAGCTCTATAAGTTTATAGTTAGGCGTTTTGCGTAATTGTTGATAGATTGTGAGATATTTGAGGAGAAACGAAATAAAATTCTAGACACAGATTGTATAATGGCGGCTAGGGCTTCTAGGGTTAGGGTTTTGGTGAAAATAATGAATGTTGAGGTCCTTTTATAGAAAATATTCGCGCACTATTCACCCAAAATTTTTCCGAACTCCAAACGAAGCATGCCGCCTAGCGTTCATAATGTTTTACCTCAATTCCGAACGCAATGAAATATATATCGAGAGCCAATTCGATCATATTTAGAAGATTGGTTTTCAAATCGACTTGTTTAAATTTAAAATTCACTTAAACCAATTTTTACGCGTTTTAGCTTGCCCTGGACAAACCGTAAATCCAACTGACACGAAATTTGAAATCTTACAATAATTTGACATTACGGATCCAATGAAAGTAGTTTCATCAAAATCCAAGACTGTTTGAAAAATGGCTATTTTTACTCGTTAATTAAATATTAAAATATTCAATTTCTACAAATTAACTTTTAATTTAATTTTAAAAGTTCTATAATATCATTCTAATTCCAATATGATTTAATACAACTTTACGAATCAATTTTAATCACATTAAACCCAATTTCCAATTATTTTTGTAATTTCAAATATTAAATTATCGATTTAATTATCCAATTAAATCTGGATGTTCGAAATTAAATTTATTCGACTTACAAATTTTACTTGTTAATATTTAAAATCAATTGAAGATACAAATTTCAAATGATAGAAATTCTGGGTCATTTCAATAAGTCTCAATTATTTCTTAAATATTTAAGTATGTGATTTACAACTATCCAATGCTTTTCTTCAGGATTAGACTACTATCGACATACTCATCCTAATGCATATGCCACACCCGGTCTATTACATAGCATAGCATACATCATGGATCCCATGGCTTAAGCATAGGGAATCCTCTATATACACTCTTTCTCCTCATTAGTATGAGGAGCATTCTTCTTATGATGGATGATTCCAGATTGCATTGGATTGTTTCCACGTTTAGAATTCTTCATATTGAACCTCTTTAGTAAGGTATCTATGTACAGGGATTGGATAATCCCAACAACCTCTTAGATTTATCTCCACAGATCTTTATACCTAGTAAATAGGCTTCTTCTCCTGAATTCTTCATGGAGAAATTCTTGGAAAGCCAAGCTTTCACTTATTGCAAAAAATAAAGTGCCATTGCCAATCAACAAATTTCATCAATATATAGCATTAGGAATACGATAGCATTGCCTAGTTCCTTTCTGTATATATGCATACTTCCTTTTTGTTCTAATAAAAACCAAACTATTTAATTACAATATTAAAATATGTACTCCAACTTCTTAAAGCTTGCTTAATTCCATAAATAGACTTTAACACCTTGCAAGTCTTGCCCTCACTCCCGCTGGCCATAATTCCATGGGATACGACATATAAACAGTTTCTTCTAAATCACAATTTAGAGATGCAAACTTTACATTTATTATCCATACTCCAAAATGACTAGCATAATCCAAATGGACTTAAGCATGGCTACAGGAGAAAAATTATCATCATAATTAACACCTTGAATTTGATGAAATTCTTTCGCAACTAGCGTAGCCATATAAGTCTCTACTTGTCCATCTACATTTAGCTTTTTCTTAAAAATCCATTTACAGCCAATGAGTTTATCTCTTCAGGTATGTCCAACAAATTCCATACTTTGTTTTCGTACATGGAATCTATCTTAGATTTCATTGCCCTAAGTAAGAGTGCAAAATCTTTACTACTTAGTGCCTATTGGAAAGATAGAGAAGTGTCATCATCCAGGACATAGTTAAGAAAACTATAGTATCTTCTTGGTGCACGAGATTACCTACTTGACCTTTTAATAGGTTATGTGTTTTTATATATGGGTGATCTCGATATTCCTACTCCTTCAACCTTAGTGTTAGTTTTTCGAATCTTATCCAAATCTATAATTTCGCTGTTAAATTTATTTTAATGGAAATTCCTTTTCTAAAAAGGAAGTATGCACTGAAATAATAACAATTTATTCATCTGCATTATAGAAAATCATTCCTTGGAATTCTAGGGATATCCTATAAACTTACATAAGGCCGATCTCGCTTCAAGTTTGCCAGGACCAACATTCTTAACATAGGCCGAACAACCCCATACCTTAAAATAATTAAAGTCGGGTTTCTTCTCATGCCATATCTCACATGACGTCCTAGGTGCAGATTTAATAGGCAATAAATTCAACATATGCACTGCGGTTTCTAGTGCATATCCCCAATAGGACAGAGTTAACTCAACCTTACCCATCATGGAACACATCATATCTAATAGTGTTCTGTTTCATCGCTCTGACGTACCACTGCATTGTGGAGTATAGGTTGGAGTAACTTGATAAATAATCCCATTATATTTGGTTAATATGATTTTCGAACTCATTTTTATATTCAATAAATTTCTCATAGACATCGAATTTGTTCTTCATAAGATACATGTAACCTAGTCTCGAGATAACATTAGTGAATGTAACAAAATAAGTACAAGTAACCTCGGTCATTACGTGCATTGGCCACATGCATCACTATATACTAACCATAAGAGTTCGTCAACTCTTTCCTTGCTCCCACCGAAAGGGGCGCTTGTTGCTAATATTTCGGTTATTGATTTTGATGATAACAACCTTGATAACAACAATATACATTCATATAAAATACATATATTAATGTTTTTCCACGTTATACAGTATATAGTGTAGGGTATTGTACATGAGTTAAATCAGAGAATATGCAATATATAGACTTAAGAAATGGAAGTGAAGACTCATGAGTAAAGACCAAGATATGAAGATATCATGACTATAATATAGTGTATAGTCATAGAATTTTGTGAAGTCCCTGGTAGCAATCTTTGATGTCTATCTCAAATAAATTTCAAATATTTTGTAAGGTTTTCAAAGTTCAAAATGTTTATAAACTATGTTCAAACTATTTTACAAAGTATCAAATTATTTTACAAAGTATGTGATTATCAAAACGTTTTAAAATAAACAAGATTTCAAAATATACATGCATATATCGGCATATGATAGAAAGTCCGTCGATAAACATGCACAAAATAGTTTTTAAAATTTAGAAATAAAGTGTCTATTCGTCATAACTCTTCGTAAACGGACCTTTTAGCAGTTATTATTTTATTTCTCTTCCCTCTTCCTATTCTCTTGAAAAATCCATTGAAGTTATGCTCTTTTCTCTTCAAAATCAAAAATATAGTCCATTCAAACTTCTTTGTATTGATCCAATATTACTTGATTACTATTTTGAAACCATCTCTCTCTCAAATCAAAGATCAAAGTGTTGTCTAAGAGGCTGTAGGATCCATTATATCATCATGAAATTTTCTTTGGAAAAACCATCAAACTGTTTGTGTATTTTCTTGGGTGTGATTGTAGCCCATTCAAATCAACTGAGAGTGCCTAGTAGCCCGAAAATCCAAGTGGATGTGCTTATAGGCCATACAATTCATGCAGATGTACCTTAAGCCCCAAAAATTAGAAAGGTGTGTCATGTAGCCTTGAAATTGAGATTTTAATTAGGTTTGCCTTCTACCCGTTTATGGATGGAATTTGAAAAAAAAATATGTACAAGCAATTGTACGGGGCTGGATGTAGGAGAAATCTGAACCAAAATAAAATCCTTTGTGCCATCTCTCTAATTCTCTTCTTTACTTTATTGCTTTTAATTTTATCTATGATTGCATCTATGATTGACTGTTGATATATTTTTATGTTGAAAATCCATGATATAATATTAAACCTGAAAGAAATTTAATAAGGTATACAAAAGTTAGAAAAAAATATTTAACCCTCTAGCGTTTAATTAGCCTTAGATTCCATAATTCCGCAACCCACATTTGATATCGGAACACTAGGTTTTCAAAAACTCATAATTTCATTTTTGAAAATTTTTAATAGCAAACAACACTGTTAGTATAGCTTTTACAGTTTTTTCGAACGAAAATCTACTGCTAGACCTTTATTTTTTAATGGCAGTAACTACACTTATTAGTAATGTAGAGCAAATTTTTTTTACAGTCTAATGGCTTAGATATTTGGAATATTACACAAAATGAGTACACTGAACCGCAGACTTACTTTGCACAATGGACTGATAACCAAAAGGCACTTGCACAGAATAATTATAAAGCCAAGAATTTTTTTTGTTCACTAGATAAAAATGAATTTAATAGAGTCTTAAGTTTGCATATGACATTTGGGGAACACTACAAATTACACATGAGGGCAATAAAGCTAAACAAGCCAAAATTTCCATGCTTACTAATCAGTTTCAATTTTTTAAAATGAATCCAAATGAGTTAATTTCTGATATGTACTACATATTTCAATATATCATGAATTCATTAGTAGCATTAGGTAAAAACTGTTTTGAAGAGGACCAAGTTAGAAAAATCCTAAATTCACTCTTTTCATAATGGCATCAAAAGACACTAGCAATAGAAAAGGCTAATGATATTATCACATTGAAAATTGAAGAGTTAATAGGTAATTTAATGTCTTATGAACCACAATTATAGGATGGAAGGGAAAATGGCAACGAAAAATAAATCTACTGCTTGCAATGCAATAACTGATGATCATGATTTAGAAGATGACAATAAGGTGGAAATTACTTTCATGACCATAAATTCAGAAAGTTCGTGAATTATAGAAAGATAAACAACTTTCGAAAACTTGAAAACAAGACTTGTGGAACTGGAATTGTGATTAGATGCTTCAATTGTAATGATCCAACAATTTTTAGAGAGAATTCTCACATTAGCATAAATCTAAGTTCTCACCAATTATTGATTTGTCCATAAAATGAAAAAGACTTTACATGATAACGTTAGATGATTCAGATACTTCCTCAAGCAATAACGAACCAGATTCTTAGAATGTGATAATGTATTTTACTGTAATAACAGATTAGTCAAAATTGATCAGCAAAAAGGCGGCCAAAATGGCGACTTTTATTTAATAATTATTTTTCATTTTTTTGGTTGATTTTGATTTTTAGGAATAACATAAAGGTTAATAATAATATTGGATGAATATAAGTATGTATGTGTATATATAGGAATATTTTATGAAGTTTCATGTCGACGTACATACCAGAAAATTGAATTCAAAATTCAAACTTCCCTCTCTTTGCACTTACTTCCATGTTCAAAAAAGGCTCCTTTTTAACTAGAGAACATGACTCTTTGCTCACTATTAATTTAATCTATAACTATCCATTAATTTACTTGTTTTATTTCAAATTTCAAATATCTCTTTATACCATATCTCCTCAAACTCAAAAATAACCTCTTCAAGTCAATCGCTTCAGACAATATGGCTCTCTAAGAAAATCAAACGCTTTCTCTTCAATGAAAAAGAATCCATTGAAACCTATATAGGGTATTCTACTTCTATAAAAATTTCCTCCAAAGATTTGATAAATTCGAAGATTTTCCCTCTTATGGTTTACAAGATCTTTGTTGTAAAAAAGGAATTTTTTGTTTAATTTACGCTTCTCAAAATGATTTTGTTTTTTATCTGGATTTGGTCAAAATATTTTATGCGAATTTAAATGGAAAAAACAATTGAAGGAGAAAAGGGACGTATTTGGAGTAGTGTAAATGGCACTCAAATTGTTTTAAATTATGAACTTTTGGTTCATATACTTGGTTGCAAATCTAGTGGAATTGACCTCTCCACTTTTCAAATTGATGAACATAATCGTAAAGTTTTTCACAATATTTTTGAAATTAATGAACGATTGATTTTAAACACAAGAATCTTCGACTAAAATGAGACTTGTGAGTCTCATTTTATAAAAAAGTATCACTCCAGTGACTGGTAATTATAATAATCCTACTCAAAAAAATAATTAAAGCTCCTTTTCCATTTATGGAAACTACAACATAAATTGGGCAAGAGTCATTTAGGCGACATTGTTCAAAAGAACATTTCTAAATACAAGAACACACTCTACCATGGTATGTATCTTGCTAGAATTTTTATATATTTTGGTGTTGATTTAAGAGGGGAACAAACTCTTGCTCAAAAAGTTTTCGACAAGCCAACATTTCTCTTAGGCCCATTCCACCATATTTCGAATCATATGAGATAATTCCCAAAAAGGAACAAAGGTTAGCATATGAAGAGGAATAAAAAATTCAAGAAGAAGAAGAAGAAAGCGATGAGATGGATGTGGAAGAAGAAGTGGAGTAGGCTAGACGCTTCTATGGAAAGTTTTGACAAAACGTCTCACCCCTTCGGCAATGAAATCGTAAAGAACCAAGAAATGCTTTTAAAAAACAAAAGAAGCTTAAGTGTTCACTTAGTAAAAAGTTCACGTCTCTTTTCAATAAAGCAGACAAATACTTTGGAAAGATCATTCGCAAGATTGATGGAAATTTATCATCATCATCATCTACATCATGTCAAGCCTATCTAGTTGTTTTCTTATAATATCTAGCTTTGTATTTTTTAGTATTATGTGCTTTTAGTTTAAGTTCATGTCATTTTATATATATTTTTCTTTGAAGCCCAAGTACCTTTCAATTCAAAACAATAAATTTCTTACTATCCTATATTGTTTATTAGTCTCTAAGAGATATAAATATATAATGGTATAAGATAAAAACAAAAACTACAATAAATACATTAGTTTTTGAAATTTCAGGTATGTATGTCGACACACATACAATAGATATATCGACATATAACGGCTAGTTGGAAAAAAAATTAATTCCAAAAATTAAAATAACTACCACATATTCAATCATTCCAAATTACGTTTTACTTCTATAAAGGCCTATTTCCTCCAGAAAAATCACTCATCGATTTATTCTATACTCACTTTTCATTCACAAACATCTTTTTTACACAAATATCTTCTCCACATCGGAAGTTGTGTGAAAACCTGTAAAACCTCTTTAATCTTTCATGGGTATTCTCTGTATTATCTCAAGAAATTAAAGGCATTTAGAGTTAAGTCAAATGCAGATGATCAAGGAACAAGAAAAGCATTTCGATGTCGTTCAATAGATGATTTCTTCCTTAATCAAAGGTGAACCATCTAACCATCAAGATTGTACTATTAATAACGATAACGAAGATTGAGATTCCATCAAAGCGGATCCAATTTTTGAATTCGATGGCTGGATTAAGGTTCTATAAAACTTCTAGTTATTAGGTTTGGATTTGATACAAAAATACACACAGACACACTCTCTTAGGATTTGATTTGTTTTAGTGTGTACATTTGGATTGAATTTGTTTGTCTTGGTTTAGATTATTTAGAATTCACATTTGAATTTGTGTGTTTTGAACGCTTGATAGAGTAAATGATATTTATAAGATTTATTTTAAATTAATAAAAATAGGTTGTGTTATCTTATTACATCATATATCATGATTGGTATAAGACGGTATATTTTCTAAGTGTACCATATAATTATCATATATCATATATATCTTTGTTTTTGGCAAGGCAAGCCGATTTTATAATGGACTTTCATCTTTTATTACCAACAAATCAATAGTTAATATAGAAGCAAGGAAGAATGCCTAGACTACTAATAAAAGGAAAATACAAAATAAGAGCTAGGCAGAAGGTGCCTAAACTACTACAGATGACCTAAAGCCAGTCCACTTTGGAAGATGAGGCACCACTTCCCATGCCCGAGCCTAAGACATGCAGGTAACTGGAAAAAAGAGACACAAGATTTGTAATATATCCATAGTAATCCTTGGAATAAATAAATTTCCTATCCCAACTGTCATCATCTAAAATAGTCTTATTTGTAGCACCAAGGGCACTATCAATAGATAGAACAAGGCCTTCCCCATCAACAGATTAATGAAGACACATGGATTCATGTGCCATGCCCTACTTTGAGGGCCAAAACTAAAGGCTATGGACTCTATTGTTATCCATAGTTATTAATCATCGGCGACCAAATACAGTAATGTTAGATACATTGATATAACAAAAAAACATGGATATTTAAATTTTAAAATCAACAAACAACTTTCTTATTCCATTTTCAAAGCATTTCAAATTCATTACATAATCCAATATAAGAAGCACATTCAGAGAAAATATAATTATTGCAACATACATCAAGAACGACATATGAAGATGCCCTTTTGATGATCAAAGTATACATCTAGGCAATTAATAACTTTGCATTTACAACACAATAGAATCGAATAAAAAAGAACTCTAAGTAGCTATCATGCCTCCTGCACCTCTCTAGAAGCTTATTTGTCTAAAGAGGTACCTGATAACCGTAAATCTCGGACACCTCAAAGTCAATTGAGCATCTAAGAATTTAAGGGGACAACATAAACTTTGAGTCGGCATAAAGCCTGATATGAATAATAATCTACCATCTTAAACCATTTAGAGAACTAGTGAGACCATGCTGCTTAGTGGAATGGGTTTTTCCCTCATTAGTATCCTAAAAACTTTATAAAACCATATACTGTGCTCCTGCATTCACAATGGTAAAAATATAGCTATTTCGAAATATTATAGTGATATGCAAATGAAGGAAATCAATTTTGGATTTCCCTTCCCCATTCATTTTGACTATCTATCTTAGTTATAGTTTCTAGGGTCACTATTAAACTAATAGTTTTCATGGACTGAATATTAACCTATTTAACACTTACAGACTCTCTGTCCAGTTTCATCCCTGCTAATAGCTTCACTGTTTCATGGGTTCTTCTTGAACATGTTGGTATCTCTAGTGACTTCCCTTTCATCCTAGTTTTCATGGGTTCACTACGAACTTATTGGCCACTACCAATAACTCTTTCTAGATATAGTTTTTAAGGGTTCACTACAAACCTATTGGCCATTGCCAATAACTCTTTCTGATCGTAGTTTCATGGTTTACTATGGACCTGTTGGCCTTTGCTAATAACTTTCCTACACATAGTTTTCATGGTATCGTATGGACCTATTGGCCTTTGCTAATAACTTTCCTATACGTAGTTTTCATGGATTTACTATGAACATGTCCACCTGAAAACTTCTTTAATCAATATTGAAGCATCCTAAATTCTTGTCTATCTAACCTTCTGGATGCAATTCTACGCATTCAGGAGTTAATTCAATTTATATTCACTACTGGGCCAACCTAGCTGGTTATCCTGCACTTTCTCCCGAAAATACAGTTATGGGTTCATTACAATGTGAATATATATGTGTGTGTGTGTGTGTGTATGAATAAGTAAAACTTGGTTAATCCCTTTAACCTATTAATCAAGGAAAACTTCTTCAAAAATCCCATACTTAAAATCATTTCAAAACTCCTTTATTATGCCATGTTTTTCCTTTAAAAATTGAGATTGGGGTTTTTGTTTTGAAATTAAGTCTTTCGAAACATTTAATCTTTACTTTCGAAACCATTGGAAAACTTCCTTTCGAAAGGATTCAAATCTTCTTTTCAAAACCCTAGGCACCTACATTTCATAACATTCTTAAACCTTTCTTTCGAAACCTTTCGAATGTATTAATGTGACACTTATTAACTCTTAGAAGCATAACTGCGAAACAATTGAAATTACCCCTTTCAAATCCATTAGGTTTCTCTTTAAAATATCTTTTGGGTCAAATTGAACATAAACGAAAGTATCCCTTTCGAAACCATTATTTATCATGTAAAGTGTTTGGGGAAAAACTTGATGGCGTCAGAACCATCCTTTCAAAAGCTTAAACCATATAAGTAAAACGTTTGAAGGTTAGCTTCAAAACTCCTTTCGAAACGATTTCCTTCGAGACAATTAACCCCTTTCGAAAGCATTAGGAAGTGGAACACTACAAAAAAATCTCTTTTTGACCACAATGATCCTCGACGACCTTATAACTAACGTGGTCTAATGTTTTTTTAAATTAATTATTTTTCTTATAAATGCTAGCATATCATTAGTCTACAATTTCAACATTCTTCGCTGCCCTCTCATTATTACACTTTGTAAGAAAATTTGCTTTCCCTCGGCTTATTTTTGTAATTTTCATTTCCTACGTTCTTCAGTTTTGCCTTACCCTAACTCACTCGTTCAATAATTTCATTATGCCCTATGTCCCTCCTTCTTCAATTTTCTCATGCCTTAATTCCCTTGTTTAGATAATTCGATTGATTTAGTTCTAATTCGCCTCGTTTTTTATGTTTGACTTCAATGATCAATTATTAATTTATTTTTTGTCAGAAGGTTGATTCAAGAGTTCTCCAATTTTGATTTAGAATTCGATTCACATGTTTCGATTTAGACATGGATGTTTTGAATCAAACTTTGATCTCATGTATGGTAAGTCGAACTGCTTTTCATGTACATTTATAGGTTTCGGTACTATTTTTTTGTTTGAGTAGAGGAACGATGAATGTTGATGCCTATTTTAGTGTAACTTGAGAGGAATTATTTTTGGATGAATATAATTAGTTTCTAGTAATGGTTATGTTGCCTGATCTGCATCTAATGAACTAGCTTGGATTGTTGACTTGTTTTTGCTTGAAATTGTCATTGATTAGGATGATTGGATTTTAGTTGTGTTGATTGGAAATGTTTTTTTCCAAAGAGTATACTGATCTCTAATCAAAAGAATGATGGGCAAAAATTGAGAACACACAAACCCAAAAAGATATATTTTATTACCTTGAATTTAGAATCTAAATTGAAGGTTTACTAGTTAACATAATCTATTTCGTATGTTTGAATTGTTTAATTTATTAATGAATGTGTACATCCCTCTTTTTTATCAAGGCAATGTATCCTTTTTCTATAAAAGAATGTTGCAAAACTTACTCAACCAACGTTGAAAATAATAATTCTTATTTGAGTTTTGACACATGTTGTAATCTTAAATTCCTTATTTGCATTTTTAACTTAACACGAATTATTAACATATGTGTTAATATTGGTGGATTGGTGCAACATGTGTGGGAAACAATATTCATGTAGGTCATGAGTGATACAAGGTAATCTTATATTTCTTCAAAAGCACATAATGTGAATCCACAAAAGTCCTTAGTAGCAACTTATAAATTAAATGTAATATTAGTTCAACTATACTTAGCATGTTGATTTGTGACGACTTGAATTTCAGTGCTCGAATATCGACATCCATACTTCACCCGTATTCAAATGTCGCAGATTCAACCGTTGAAATCTGATTCGCCGCAGCTTATAACACATTAAGTAAACGATACAGCGGAAACAGAATGAGTAATTTTATTGATATATAACATTCGATACAACAATGATGCAAATCAAAATGATCAACATCGGAGCCAAATAGATACATTAGCGGAACAACAACAGCGGAAGGATAATGTCTTCAATGCCAACACTCCAAGCACCAAACCAAAAGCTCAAACCACCATCAATCTGAACTTGAAACACAATGCGATCACCAAACTAAAGACTCAAAAGATTGCCAAAAGCTACACCTACTATTTGACTATCTGAAAATCTGACTATAGGCTACTCATGTGGAAAATTTTGGGAACCCATAGTTTAGAAAGGGAAAAATAAACTCCAGGTCAGTCATGGGACTAGTGTGAGCAAACGAAATAGTTTTATTTTAGAAAAAGAAAACAAAAAGAATTTAAAAGAAATTCGTTATGCTTTTGGAAAATGAAACTACCATAAGGCCTTTCGGCATACACACAATGCAATCGCACACTTGAGGGAGACTTCTCCTTATGATAGTCAAACATGCTTGATACGCCAAAATCCTTTGATATTATTATTAGTTTATAGTGAAGTAAACATTTGCAAATATAATATTAATCTCGGCCAACATATGTACCATTATAGTATGGCTACTATAGCTACCATGTTAAATGGAAGTTTCTATAACTGAAACCGTACAAGGCGCGTATTGGGTGATTGGATTTCCAACAACGGTCAGGCTAAGGAACTTCCTACACCACATGGGTACGCCTCTGGAGGGACGCCCCCAGAACCTAACCGGATCTCTGCCAACACAAGGCCGAGTTACCTCTATAATTAGGTAACTACTGACACGAGTGTGCCATCCCTCGGTCGTTACCGATCTTTCTCCCGGGATTCACCAACAAGTAGCAACAACCACATAAATTAAATATCTGGGCTCCATACCATGATATCACTTTTTATCCAGAAGGAAATAGACATAGCCTAAGGGGCGCGACCCCCGATAACCTTGCCGCATCCTTCCTGTTTTGACCATTTCCAGGATATGAGGTTCTGATGACGTCTTGTCCACAAAGCTACGCTTTTCACAAAAGCCATGCTTTGATCAACCAATGTTCAACATCACTTAGTATGCCACATTACCAAACTGGGAATATATCACTAGTAAATATCAACTACATGGCCTCTAAGCTCATATGTCTTAGAGAAGGGTGTTAAGCTAAGAGAATAAATTCTCCGCCACCAAGAAGAAATGTATTTGATAGAAGCCAGCTTTATATCTCAAAGCGTAACACCAGACATACGTCCATACAAGTCTGTTCCGGGTTCGAACAGAACTTAAGGCACTTCAAAAGAAGCCCTTGCAGATCCGAATAATCCCTAATCACGTCCAGACTCCCCATCACATAGGGTGATCAAATCTCTATACCTAGGCCATTCGGTGCAGAGACATTCATTAGGTAATCCTTTCATTTTCAAAAATACCCAGTCTTCACCACCATCTTCAAATGCTATCCAATTCATCGTATCATTATTCGGAATGGGTTTTATGACATAAAGCCCTCTCCTGGCTAAACCGAATAACGAGCGCTAATTTTAAAAGCACATGGATATATTAGGAACTTAGTTAAGTCACAACCCATATTTCCCAAAACAGTTCCTTTAGAATGGTTTAAACAAATTTCCACTTTAATCTTTTAAACAAAAGATTCATCTTTAAAATCCACTTCAATTTGAAACCAAGTTTGACCAATCTTTCACAAAGATTCATTCATAGCTTTCAAAACTATTCCATTTCAAATTTGAAACCCTTTCAATAAAAACTAGAAGTTCTTTCTTTAAATGAAAGCAATTATCTTTTGAAAACAAGATTTTTCGTTTTGGGAAAATCCCATTACATTTGCTCAAGTTAAAGCCCTTCGAGTATAAACTTGGGTTAAATTAAATTCCTAAAATAATATTTTTAGTATACTTCAAAAATGGTTTAAAATACATATATATATATATATATATATATATATATTGTATAACTTGTATACCCCTTTCAAACCAGAATTTCTAAAATAATTTCAAAACAAGACATAGTATATTCAATTTCAAAATTCATTTTCCAAAAGCTTTTCATACTCAACCCAATTCCATTTCAAACAATTTGGATTCAAAATTCAACTTTTAAATCATTTCACCATTTGAAAAAAAAATATTAAATTCAAAATATCTTTGACTTAACCAATTCCTCGTAAATCCATATTTGTGTGTGTGGTGTGGTCCAGGGGTTTTACACACAACAATACATTATCACAATCAATATTAATTCAAGCACCACAATATTGATAAGCGGTATAATCCCATAACGCTTATTTTCGTTCACAGATTCACAGATAAGTAAATTCATCACAGATAAATAGGCCACAGTTCGTAGCTTAATCCAAAACAATTCACATCACAGAACAATACATATCAGAGATAACAAACAATTCAAAGCATTTAATAGAATTCAATCATCCATAAGCAAAGTAATCAATCACTTGATTATAATTAATTTTGATATAAATTAATTACTTATGAATTAATCACCAAACTCTGATTGATTAATTTCAAACCATTTTAGTTAATTATCCTTTAATCATTTATTAATTAACCTTTAATAATAAACCAATTAACCTTTACATTTTAATTAATCAATGTTAATTAATAAATCGATCAACTTTTAATCATTAAATAATTAACCTTTAATTATTTAATTATCCTTTAATTAATTATCCTTAATCACATTAATTAATTAATCCTTAATTAATAAACCATCCCTTAATTACTTTCATTTATTAATTACCTTTAAAATAATTAAATATCCTCAAATTCATTACCTTAATTAATCATATTAAGTAGTTATTCTTTAATCATTAATTACCCTTAAATAATGTGAAGCCCCACCTCTATACCCACTCTAGCCAAGGACACTACAGTGTAATGCCATCATCTAGCGCAAAGAATAAGGCTGTTGAGGAGCGATCATCCGTGTAATTGCTTTGTGCGAGCACCGATATGTCAGATAGTACAACATGCATCTGGTTTCGGGAGGAAATCCGACATACCGATACAAACTAAATGCTACTAAACAATGGCTATATATATACTTCGGAAACAAATATAGAAATAAACATAACACAAATCAGTCACAGACATCCATATCACAAAGGCGGAAAAAGATATGAATATAACACATGAAAGTGTACATCAGAGTAGTGGTCAGACAAGATCCACAATATCACAAAAGAATAGCTACAAGTGCTAAACAAAAGAATATGGATACATCTATGAGATTATATCTAAAATGTATACAAAAAAAACTACTAATCTAAGTAGTTAGCCAAAAGACAGGGTGGTAATCCCAGATGTGAAGTCAAGCAGAAGCACTTGTAACATCTCGGTCTGACCCGAGTATTATTTAAGAAGAAAATAATAAACGGATCAGTCTAGCTATAAATATCAGATAAAATGATATAGAATAAGAGATATGACGTAAACATATGATAACCATAAGGCCATACTGTGATAACTATGTAATTGAAAATCAACGAGAGATTAATCAACATCACAAGAATCTTCTCAAAGATAAAAAGGAATGTCATACTCTTTATTTACCAAATCACCAAACTATAAATATTGACAATAATAACAATGCCAATCACAAAAGTTAATGACACACAAATTCACCAATGCACAAATATTGATAACACATATCAATGTAAATCACGAAAATCGGTAAAGCAAAAATTCTAGAAATCATCAATGGGAATCCAAAAGTCACAAAACGGGGGGAGGCCTATCACAAAACAGGAGCATGAAAACTCACCAACACCTGTATCACAAAATGGAACGTTATTCCGTGGTTGCTAACCATTAATTTTTGAGCCGAAGCTCCACAAGGCCCGAGACCATGGGTCGCTACCCCACCAATTTGAGCCGCAGCTCCACAGAAATAGGGCTTAGTCTCCCTCGTAGACAAAGAGACATCGCACAATTGCTAGTCTAAATCACAAAAATGATCATCAACGACCATCAAGAAGTGTCAATTACAATAAGCTAGTAAATATAAAAGCTTAGCCTCATTTCCCATAACCACTAGCTTAACTTAAATATTTACGAACAAATTGTAGATTTCCACTAAAAATTTGTCACAAGAGATTCAATCGAACAAGTCCAAGAATTAACCGACGAAGTAAACGCAAGCGTTTCATACCACTTGTTTTACGAAGCCATTTAATTAGATTTCTCGTTCGAATGACATAAAGGTTTGTATACTTTTAAAAATGACAAATCACAAAAATGATCGTAGAAATGATCAATCACAAAAATTCACATACGAAGACGTGAATGAAATCCAAAGAATACGATTCCAAATTCATCAATTTGGAAATACCCTTGCAACATAAAAGTCATGACTTACGACTTAATCATAAGTCAATACAAGAAATCAGCGGCTCAAGAAATAGACACGGCTTAAATCAGGGGCGACTTAAAGGGTGGCGCGACCAAACAGCATGCGACTTAAGGAATGGCGCGACCTAAGGTGTGGCGCGACCTAACAGTGCACATGCCGAGCGACCAAAGGAGGTCAGCGACCTAAGGTAGTAGCGTCTTAAGGTGCTAGCATGCGGCCTAGGTGGTGCGACCCAAGGGGTACGCGACCTAAGGAGGTAACGGCTTAAGTGTAGGGGCGAGCGACCTAAGGGATGGTGCGACCCAACATGAAGCGACCTAAAAGCACTCGCGAACTAATGGTGCAAACGGCCGAACAAAAACAAGGCCGAGCGACTTAGGGAAGGGTGCAACCTAACATGGCACGACCCAACATGGTGCAACCAAAAAGCACACGCGACCTAATGGGCCGAGCGACCTAACTCGAGCGAATAGGCCGAGCGACCAAGGGAGTTACGACCTATGGCAGGCTGACTCAAAAGCAAGGCAAGCAACCTATAGGACACGACCTAACCGAGCGACCTAAGGGGAAAAGCCGAGCGACCTAACGACTAACAAGGCCATGCGACCTAAGGAGGTTGCGACCTAATGACCTAAGGGTTGCGACGTATGTTGGCGTGACCTAACTGCAGGCCGAGAATCATGCATGTGCAGGCAGAGCGACGTAAGGGTTTTGGAGTGCAAAACTCACCCAATTTGCAACCGATCGAGCACAGACGCTAGGGGATTATGCCCATAGGCTACCCGGTCGTATTGGCTCCTTGGTGCATCACCAAAAACATGTTTAAACACCAAAAGGTTGCATTTTTAAAGATTTGAACCCAAAACACTAAAAATTGGGATTTCCACCAATTCAATCCAAATCAATGGCAAATGCATATGTAAAAGTGTGAGGAATTCATACCCAACAATGAAAGATAGTTATAGACAAAGATGTGAGATAAAAAATCTCACCTTTACACAAAATTTAAGAAGAAGAAGCTTGAAATCAATGAAGAGTCAATGGCTTCATTTTAAATTTGGAGTTAGATGTTGGATTTGCAAATGAACTTGAGCTTGGAGTTTTAATTTCCCATTCCTTCCTCCATTTTTGATGAAGCTTGAGTGTTAGGAAATGAAAGTGAAGTTATGAAGAGAAGGGGGTTGAGCTAGAGTTAATAGCTTTGGCTAATGGGCTAAACCAAACCCAAAGCCCAAAGTGGAAAAGTGGAAAAATTCCACTAACTCCACACATATAAAAGTTTATACTCAAAAAGATCGCAAACGGTGTTTTGGACCCAATGGAAGTGGTTTCGAGTCCTAATTCGACCATATGCAAAAAGTAACTTTTCGGACTAAAATCCGACTAACGATAAAATACTAATATAAAAGAAATTTGAAATAGGAAGTTCACCTAATGGAGCACGAGAAAGTAAGTCCGAATGTGTTCGCTCGATGTACTCTCTAGATTCCAAAGAGCAATCCTTAGGACTTGAGGACCGTTGAACTTTAACAAGCTGAACATCTTTATTTCGAAGGCGCTTGACCTTCGAAGCAATAATACGAATAGGATGTTGCTCATAAGTTAAATTAGGTGAAACTTCAATTTCTTCCACAACACCGGGCTCAAGAATAGAATCGGAATCTCGATGGCATTTCCGTAATTGAGAAACAAGAAACACGTCATGAATAGCAGAAAACTTAGCCGGTAATAAAATGCGATAAGCCACGGAACCAATACGTTCGGTGATAGGAAATGGCCCAATATATTGAGGCGCTAACTTTCCCGATCGACTGAAATGTACAACACCCTTCATAGGTGAAACACGGATAAACACAAGATCTCCCAAAGAAAATTCTAATTTCCTTCTCTAGTTATCGACATAGGATTTTTTTCTACTCTGGGCTTCTTTCATCCTATGACGAATAAGGTCAATTTTCTCTGTGGAATCACGAATAAAATGTGGAACTAAAACCATCTTCTCACCGGCCTCAAGCCAACAAGAAGGAGATCACCATGGCCTTCCGTAGAGTGCCTTGAAAGGTGCCATACCAATACTAGATTGGAAGCTATTATTATAGGAAAACTCAACAAGAGGAATATGATGTTCCCAACTTCGACCAAAATAAAGAACACATGCACGAAGAAGATCTTCAAGAGTTTGATTCACACGCTCAGTTTGTCCATCGGACTGAGGATGATAAGCGGTGCTAAAATTAAGCTTCGTTCCCAAAGCTTTTTGAAGACTCTTCCAAAATCCACTAGTAAACAATGGATCACGATCACTAACAATAGAAGTAGGAACTCCATGCAATTTAACAATTTCTTTGATGAAGAGTTTGGCTAAAAGAGGAACGGTTTGATTGACCGAACGGGAATAAAATGGGCGAATTTAGTATGTTTATCGACTATCACCCATAAGCTATCATGACGCGAACGAGAACGGGGAAGGCCGTCTATAAAATCCATGGAAATTTGATCCCACTTCCAAATTGGAATTTCTAAAGGTTGCAATAACCCACCGGGCCTTTGGTGTTCGGCATTGACAAGTTGGCAAGTCATGCAACACTTAACAAAGTTAGCAATATCAGATTTCATTCCCTTCCAATAATGAAGACGCTTCATGTCTGCGTACATTTTACTACTACCGGGATGAATGGAAAATTTAGAACGATGAGAATCTTCTAAAATGTCTTTACGAAGACCACTAATATTTGGCACGATAAGTCTACCAAATTTTTGAATACCGCCACGAGAATCAATATCAAAGTCTTTCAAACCTTCAATATCAATTTTATCCCTAAAATTTTGTCCAATAAGAGCCAATTTGGGATCTAGCTTTTGAGCTTCAAGAATGCCGTGTAAAAGAGAAGGATGAGCCACAAGGCTACATAAAACAAGAGATGAACATAGACCGGAAACACGATCTTGAATCTCACAAGTGGATAGAATTCCAAGATCATTCCATTCGGATACCATCATAGAAACAACCGCTTGTTGCTTACGACTAAGTGCATCCGCAACACGATTTCCCTTTCCGGGAGTATAAAGAATATCAAGATCATAAGCTGCAAGAAATTCGAGCCAACGTTGTTGATGCAAATTAAGTTCCTTTTGAGAAAATAGATACTTCAATGATTTATGATCGGTGTAAAGAATAAATTTTTCTCCTAAAAGATAATGACGCCAAATACGAAGGGCGAAAATAATAGCCGCGAGCTATAAATCATGAATGGCATATCTAGTCTCGACAGGCTTTAATTGCTTAGAAGCATAAGCAATAACACGTTCTCTTTGCATAGGAACGACACCCAAACCAATGCGACTAGCATCGGTATAAACAATAAAATCTTGATTTCCCTCGGGAATCACAAGAATAGGAGCATCGGAAAGGAGTTCTTTTAATTTCTGAAAAGAAGCTTCACATTTGTACGACCAAATTTATTTAACTTCCTTTTTTGTCAAGCTAGTAAGAGGCACGAAAATTTTGAAAAAGTCCTTTATGAAACGGCGGTAATAACCTGCCAATCCGAGAAAACTACGGATCTCCGTCACACTCTCTGGTCTCTTCCAATTTTGGATCGCTTCAATCTTTGAAGGATCCACGTAAATTCCGGATTCGGAAATAATATGACCTTGAAACTTCACACGAGATTGCCAAAAGTGGCATTTAGAAAATTTTTCCTTTAATTGATTGCTCCTAAGAGTTTCCAACACAATCCGAAGATGTTCCTCATGCTCTTCCTCGGTTTTTGAATACACAAGAATATCATCAATAAAGATGAGAATAAACCGATCGAGGAAGTCTTTGAAAACTCTATTCATAAGGTCAATGAAATAAGCCGGACCATGCGTTAAACCAAATGGCATAACAAGCCATTCATGAGATCCATAACGAGTACGGAAAGATGCCAAAGGAATGCTATCCTCTGCAATACGAAGCTGATGAAAACCAGTAGCTAAGTCTAATTGTGAAAAGACTCTAGCACCACTAAGCTGATCAAATAAATCATCAATCCAAGGTAAAGGATATTTATTCTTAATAGTAAGATCATTAAGCTTGCGGTAGTCAACGCAAAGCCTAAGTGTACCATTGGATTTCTTCACAAAAATAGCCGAAGCTCCCCAAGGAGAGGAACTAGAGCGAATAAATTGCTTCGTCTCCAATTCGGATAATTGTTTGCGCATCTCCTCATTTTCCTTATTGGACATACGATAAGGAGGACGAGTAATAGGTTGAGCTTCAGGGATGAGATTAATTTTGAACTTAATTGCTCACATAGGTGGTAATCCTAAAACGGGCTCAAATATGTCGAAAAATTCACAAACAACGTGAATAAGAGAAATAATATCTTCCTCATCATCATTATCGTCATCATGAGGATTTAAATAATATAAAGATGCAACTAAGCTGGAATCTGAATCTTTAAGGTCAATTGAAATCTGCTTAACAGACTAAGGATGTCGAAGATAAATAGTCCGCTTAGGACATAGGATTTGGGCCTTATAGCGGTTAAGCCAATCCATTTCCAAAATCATTCCAAAGCCTATGTAGCGCATAACATGCAAATCGGCTCGGAAAGAAAAATCACATAAAAAAATCTCGACATCTTTACACAATAAATTGATTATTGCGGATCCACCAACCGGATTCGCAATTCTCAAAGAAGTCATTAAACACAAAACATCCAGAGAAAAAGTATCAACAAGTTCTTTTAAAATAAAAGAATGGGACACACCCGTATCAAAAAGAACTCGAATAGGATGATCGCGAAATAAAATAATGCCATCAAGGATAGGATGAGAAATACCTTTAGCACGAGATGTGTTGCCAGGGGCTTGAGCAACATAAAGCTTTCCCTCCTTCCTATTTTGAAGTTTGGGACAAGAAGATAAATAATGATCCGGGCTTTTGCAATAGCGACAAGTACGAGGCTTTGAGCACTTGTTCGCATAATTGTCCTTAGAACCACAGTTGTAGCATTGCCCACTACTTGAGGTAGAAGTCAGTTGCCGAAGGGGCTTGCTTCCCTTTCTTATTGTTGGGATAAGGACCTTTAAAAATTTTAGGCCTTTTCTTGTTGTTGAAGTTCGGTTTAGCATCCTTAACCTCAACATCACTCTCCATATCTGCCTCTTCAAGACGAAGAGCGATATCAATGAGTTCATCAAAAGAAACTTTTAATTTTAGAAGTAATGGCTTCTTGAGATTTTTATTCAAGCCATAGACAAATCGTTGGTTTTTCTTCAATGGGGTGTTTATGTATTCGACCCCGTATTTAGAAAGTGACTCGAAGGATGCGACATAATCTGTCACAGAAGATTCACCCTGAACAAGGTCTATAAAAAGGCGAGCCAAAGTCACCTTCTCAGCTTCTGGCACAAATTTTAATTCGAAGCGTTCCCGGAATTTCTCCCAAGTAAGATCCGCTTCATTTATTTCAGAAATCAGAAGCTCATACCAATCTAATGCTCTTTATTGGAGCATACTAGAAGCCACCTAAATACGGTGAAGATCAATAAGTTCATGCGAGAAAAGATTCGATCGTGCGCTCTCAGCCAAGCCTAGATTTTAATAATGGTATCAGAACCTTTGAATGGCTTTCCATCCAAATTGGAATAATCGCAGCACAAACGTGCAAATCCAGACCTAGGGTGAGTAGACTCCGGATTAGATCCGACTACTTGAGCATTCCTTACTAGATCAAGAAGCTGCTGGGCAGACATAAATACTCCATTCTGGGGAGTAGCACGAGATTGACCAGCGCTAGGACGGCCAGGTCTAACCATTTCTTTTCCTTTTGAAAGAAAGAAAGAAGAAGAATAAGGTTATTCACCAAATGAATATCAAGCAATCTTGATAGATAAACAAGGAATCATAAAGAAAATACAATGAATCAGTACGAAGACTCGAATTAAATCCTAAAGCATGATTCCTAAGATGGACTTAGGACGATGATCCTTGTTAGATTATTCTACCTTGTTCCGAAGATTGGCTCTGATACCAAGCTGTGACGCCTCACCTCTATACCCACTCTAGCCAACGACACTACGGTGTAATGTCATCAACTAGCGTGGAGAATAAGGCCGTTTGAGGAGCGACCATCCGTGTAATTTCTTTGTGCGAGCACCGATATGTCAGATAGTACAACATGCATCTGGTTTCAGGAAGAAATCCGACATACCGATACAAACTCAAAGCTACTACACAATGGCTATATATATTCTTCGGAAACAAATATAGAAATAAACATAAAACAAATCAGTCACAGACATCCATATCACAAAGGCGGAAAAAGATATGAATATAACACATGAAAGTGTACATCAGAGTAGTGGTCAGACAAGATCCTCAATATCACAAAAGAATAACTACAAGTGCTAAACAAAAGAACATGGATACATCTATGAGTCTATATCTCAAATGTATACAACAAAATCTACTAATCTAAGTAGTTTGCCAAAAAACAGGGTGGTAATCCCAGATGTGAAGTCAAACAGAAGCACCTGTAATATCTCGGTCTGACCCGAGTATTATTTAATAAGAAAATAATAAACGGATCAATCTAGCTATAAATATCGCATAAAATGATATAGAATAAGAGATATGATGTAAACATATGATAACCATAAAGCCATACTATGATAAGTATGTAATTGAAAATCAACGAGAGATTAATCATTATCACAAGAATCTTCTCAAAGATAAAAAGGAATGTCATACTTTTTATTTACCAAATCACCAAACTATAAATATTGACAACAATACCAATGGCAATCACAAAAGTTAATGACACACAAATTCACCAATGCACAAATATTGATAACACATATCAATGTAAATCACGAAAATCGATGAAACAAAAATAGAAATCATCAATGGAAATCCAGAAATCACAAAAAGGGGGAGGCTTATCACAAAACGGGAGCATGAAAACTCACCAACACGTGTATCACAAAATGGAACGCTATTCCTTGGTTGCTAACCATTAATTTTTGAGCCGAAGCTCCACAAAACAACCCGAAGACCATGGGTTGCTACCCCACCAATTTGAGCCGAAGCTCCACAAAAATGGGGTTTAGTCTCCCTCTTAGACAAAGGGACATCGCACAATTGCTAGTCTAAATCACAAAAATGATCATCAACGACCATCAAGACGTGTCAGTTACAATAAGCTAGTAGATATAAAAGCTTAGCCTCATGTCCCATAACAACTAGCTTAATTAAATATTTACGAACAAATTGTAGATTTCCACTAAAAATTTGTCACAATAGATTCAATCGAACAAGTCCAAGAACTAACCGACGAAGTAAATGCAAGTGTTTCATACCACTTGTATTACGAAGCCGTTTAATTAGATTTCTCGTTCGAGTGAGGTAAAGGTTTGTATTTTTTTAAAATGACAAATCACAAAAATGATCGTAGAAACGACCAATCATAAAAATTCACATACGAAGACGTGAATGAAATCCAAAGAATACGATTCCAAATTCATCAATTTGGAAATACCCTTGCGACATAAAAGTCACGACTTACGACTTATTCATAAGTCAACACAAGATATCAGCGGCTCAAGAAATAGCACATGGCTTAAAGCAGGGGCGACTTAAAGGGTGGCGTGACCAAACAGCATGCGACCTAAGGAATGGCGCGGCCTAAGGTGTGGCGCGACCTAACAGTGCATAGGCCGAGCGACCTAAGGAGGTCAGCGACCTAAGGTAGTAGCGGCTTAGGGAGCTAGCATGCGGCCTAGGTGGTGTGACCCAAGGTGTACACGACCTAAGGAGGCAACGGCTTAAGTTCAGGGGAGAGCGACTAAGGGATGGTGCGACCCAATATGGCGCGACCTAAAAGCACTCGCGACCTAATGGAGCAAACGACCTAACAAAAACAAGGCCGAGCGACTTAGGAAAGGGTGCGACCTAACATGGCGCGACCCAACATGGCGCGACCAAAAAGCATGCGCGACCTAATGGGCCGAGCGACCTAACTCGAGCGAGTAGGCCGAGCGACCAAGGGAGTTACGACCTAAGGCAGGCCGACTCAAAAGCAAGGCAAGCGACCTATAGGACGCGACCCAACCGAGCGACCTAAGGTGAAAAGCCGAGTGACCTAACGACTAACAAGGCCATGCGACCTAAGGGGGTTGCGACCTAACGACCAAAGGGTTGCGACCTAACTGCTGGCCGAGAATCTTGCATGTGCAGGCAGAGCGACCTAAGGGTTTTAGAGTGCAAAACTCACCCAATTTGCAACTGATCGAGCATGGACGCTAGGGGATTATGCCCATAGGCTACCCGGCCGTATTGGCTCCTCGGTGCATCACCAAAACGTGATTAAACATCAAAAGGTTGGATTTTTAAAGATTTGTACCCAAAATACTAAAAATTGGGATTTTCACCAATTCAATCCAAATCAATGGAAAATGCATATGTAAATGTGTTAGGAATTCATGCACAATAATCAAAGATAGTTATGGACAAAGATGTGAGATAAAAAATCTCACCTTTACACAAAATTTATGAAGAAGAAGCTTGAAATCAACGAAGAATCAATGGCTTCACTTTGAATTTGGAGTTAGATGTTGGATTTGCAAATGAACTTGAGCTTGGATTTTTAATTTCCCATTCCTTCCTCCATTTTTGATGAAGCTTGAGTGTTAGGAAATGAAAGTGAAGTTATGAAGAGAAGGCGGTTGAGCTAGAGTTAATAGCTTAGGCTAATGGGCTAAACCAAACGCAAAGCCCAAAGTGGAAAAGTGGCAAAATTCCACTAACTCAACACATATCAAAGTTTATACTCAAAAAGATCGCAAACGGTGTTCTGGACCCATTGGAAGTGGTTACGGGTCCCAATTCGTCCGTATGCAAAAAGTAACTTTTCGGACTAAAATCCGACTAACGAAAAAATATTAAAATAAAATATTTAAATATTCAATCGTAAAATATGCGGGTTGTTACAATTAATCTTTAATCATTAAAATAATTAACCTTTACTTAATTATCCTTTAATTTCTTTCATTAAGTAATTATCTTCAAGTAATTAATTACATTAAGTAATTATCCATCTTAAGTCATTATCCTTAATCAATTAACTAACCATTTAGTTAATCATATGAATTAATCCCTTAAATTAATTAATGCTTTAATTAATTACATTTAGTAATTATCCTTTTAATTACTTCCATTAAGTTATTAGCTTTTAATTAATTACCTTAATTAATAAATCAATTAATTAATCTTTAACTACTTAATTAATTAATCTATAATTATAAATTAATTAATCAATTAATTAATTCTTAATTATCAATTAATTAATCAGGTTAACTGTACCCTTAATTATAAATTAATTTATCCTTAATCATAAATTAATTCAGTAAATTAATTACTCTTTAATTACTTATTAATTTAATTAATCCTAAATCATTAAAACCTTAATTAACTTTTAGGATAAACCATTTGTCTTATTAATTTCTTAATTATCATTATCATATAAATTTTAAAACATTTTATCTTTTGATTAACACTTAATTAGATTTCTAAATTAAGTTTTAAAATAACTTAAAAAGAATTTTAACTTAACAAATTCAAGTTAAACAAATTATATCATTAAATCAATTATTTAATCTATTCTTTATTTTATAAAGAATAGATTTAAGAAATAGTTTAAAACTAAATTCATTTTAAATTTTAAAACTTACTTATTTTTAAATTTCAAAAAATCTTGTTAAACTTACTTTGGGTTCAACCCGATAATCACTCGAGCCTTGACCCGAGACTATTTAACTTTCTTCTTTTTGAAAACTTAGGTTTAATTTTAAAACTTAAACCTGTTACGCATATAACACTCATGCTAACCCGAAGACAAACCTGAGCCACCCTGCCCTTTCACTGAGTATCCCTTCGAGCCCACTCTTCTCCCCAAACACTGACACACCACCAGCCTCGTGCACATGCACCATCGATCGCGATGACTCAGACCACCGTCGACATTTCCAACACAACGACGATTGCCTCTACTCACGATCCCATCCACCCAATCTTCACCACAAACCCCAAATCAAAATCGAGTAATTTGGTCAAACCTGAAAACAAACCCATCGCCTAGAAACCCTCTCGACTCGACGACGTCGACCACCGACATCCCTGAAACTCCGGCCACACCCTCTTCGGCCTTCTACGCTTCCATTCCCCCAAGTCCAATGAATCCCGATGCCAGAGAGACGACGCCACAACCCAGGTTCAAGCCTCGACCAAAGTTAGAGTTTAAACCCTACTCCGACCAAAAGTCGATTCAAGTTATATACTTGAATCAGCAAATCAAAATATTTAATTTTAATACTTTTAAAAATTCTTACTGTCTTTTCCATTTTCTAGATGATTTGTCAACCTATAATACTTAAACATATTTTTAAAACCTAGTTTATATCGAAACAAAAAAAATTTGTTTGGAAACCAAAACCTATCAGAGAATGGATGAAGAGATTTGGAATTTTTTATCAAATTTAAACTCTGTAATTTGGAAACAGAGATGGACAGACATGCGCACTTCTAACACATTTATATATACAGGAATCACACTTATATATATATATATATATATATATATATATATATATATATATATATACACACACATGCAAAGCATAATTTGTTCCAAGAATTCACATGCAATAGATTATCATTTACTTAAACTTTAAGAAGGATGTTTACTCACTTGGAAGAAGACAGAGAAGCTAAGAGTATAGCCTGGAAATGGATTTGAAAAAACTGGAAAATGATTTCAATCCTTAAACTCTGATCCGTTGCTTGATTTTTTCTGAGTTTGATCTGGATCTTACACTTGTTTTTAAAATGATTTGCTGCTTGCTTTGATTCAGTTCTTGATTTTTTTGGTTTTCCTTTTGTTTCAGGGTTGAGATGCTTTGATACTTTTCAGGTTTGAATTAAGACTTGATTTTCTTTTTCCTGGTTTTGCCTTTAAATTTTTGTTTTCTTTGATGAAGATTTTCTTTTTTTGAGTGCATGAACAAATGTGAAGAGAAAGGGAATGGATGTATACATAGAAAATCTTATAATCCTTTTAAAGATAAAAATAAAATTAAAAAAAAAACACTCATAAATTATGCTAACACTTGTTAATTTATATTGTTACTTCTTTTACATTTGTCTATGTATGGTAAAATTATCTTACAAATGTTGAAAGTATCTATTTTTATGTTAAACCCTTGTTAATTATATTAATTACATGTTTATATAATTTTATATTTACATATGTTTATACTTTTATATATTTATAAATTATACTTAATGTTTTTATTTTAATTTATATTCATATTCTTAGATGTTTAATATTTATTAATATATATTATACACACACAAATCTTAGTTCATGTATATTTTAAAAGAAAGAATATTAAATCTTATTTCAGTTTTAAACTCAAGTTACTATTCCTTTAAATAATTAAATATCTATCTCAAATGTTTTTGAAAATATATGATTAACTTTGAATAACTTTTGAAAAAGTATTATATTGAATTTAAATCATATCTTTCTATTTATTCTTGTTTTATAGTCGTATTCATGCTTTTTATATTTTCGACATATGTGTTATATTATTTTTATTCATACGTTTTCCTATTATATATATTTATGCAATTTTTAAAGAAAATGAGTTAAAATTTAATTATACACAAATAAATTAACATACATATATATTAGTTCCTTTGAAATATAAAATTTATAAATCCCATTTATTTATAATGTATTCATTTTTAAATTTCCAGATCAAAATTCTATTCTCAATATATATATAAAAAAACATTTTATTTTGGAAAAATTCAAAATAATTCACAAATTAATCCAAACTTTTATATTAATTACCAATTTAAATCTGGCTAAAAAACGGGAATGTTACATGATTCATCTACTCCTTTGAATGTTATCACTAAACAAAACACCAAAATTAAAAGTTCTCATATTATTCTCCTTTGCATACATGATTATAAAATAAAATTGAACAACAAATACGACACAATATTAAACAGGAACCTCTTTTACGATTGATCTAGGTGATCCCATCCTGCTACTTATTCTTGCCAATATGCTTTACCTTTGATCTTAACTCCATTCATATGATAATTTTCAGTAAAAGGAACAACAATCTAAAAGCCTTTATAGCTTTTAGAATCTCATTTCATCTTTCTAAAGCATGCAAACATCATTAGGTGAGTTTGATAGGCTATAGACTTAACACGCTTTTTGTTAGTCATTGAGATGATGGTTTTGATGATAACAACCTTAGAATAGATTATAAAATATAAATACTAACAGTACAAGTTTAGATATATATGTATATGCGGGATTTAACCATGCAGGTATCCAGAATGAAGACTGTACAGTATAGAGATTCAAGATATCAAGGTTGAAGACTCATGAGTATCAAGACTATTAAGAGTTCAAATAATTTATCTTTTAATTTAATTAGAAATTTTGTTAAAACTTCGAGAAAATCACTGGCATCTTAAAATCCAATTTATTCGTGGAATGGAATCCACTTCGAGCCTGTTAAACGGATGGAACCCTAAGTAGGATGGAACCTACGAAAAATCTAGTGGAACATTGTTTTGTAACCGCTAATTTTTATTCAAAATGATTTTCACAAAATTATATCTTGTTTTCAAAATGTTTTCAAAACCTTCCTTTTAAAAGCATCAAAAACATCTATCCTGATTTCAAATACTTTTAGCCTCAAAATAATCTTTAATTTCAAAATAAAAATTATCCATAGTTATAACTATCTCTAATAATAATATATTCAATTTTTAAATATTTATACTTAGATTTAAATATAAAATTATAGTAAAATTTTGTATATATTATTCCATATATTCACTTATGTATTTTAACTATAGACAAGTATATTTATAAAGTTTAAAATAGTTTTAATATAAAATAGAAGTTATTATCAAAGAAAAACAAATCACCAAAAATTGCTTTAGGATGTCGATATAGTGTCAGTTGGTCTCAAAATTTAAATTTCAAAATAAGTGTCTATTCGTCATATCTCTTCACGAATGGACATGGTTGTTGTTCTTCTATAAATAAGGGATGTTTTTAACGAATTTTAACATAGATTTTCTAGTTTTTCACTCCTGTTCTTCTTCCACATTTCTTATTCATATTCCTACCATTACTCTGCCGAAATCAACATTGAATCTAACTAGATTATCTCTGGTTTGATTCTCTATACTATCTCAATAAGATTATTGGTGCTATTCAGAGTTATAGGCTTCTTTGTAATCAACTAAATGAGTAAAGGTGTGATTGTGGCCTTGGAAATCAATCAAGCGAGATAAGATGTGATTGTAGCCTTGGAAATCAATTGGGTGAACTTGTTGCCCGGGAAATCAAGTGTCTCTACCCAGAGGATTGTGAATATGGAGGGTGTACCTTGTTGCCTTGAAATCGAGGGTGTAATTGTAAAGAATGTTTTCGAAAGGGGATCCGTACTTATATGCAGGACTGGATGTAGGGTAACTCCAAACCAGTATAAAATCCGGTGTGTTCTTTCCTTTACTGTTTTTACTTTATATTTGCATCTGTGTTTGATCCTGTGATCATATCTGTGTCTGAATATTGCATACATTTTTGTTCAAATTAACAAAAACTAAAAAGATTTAACAATTCTCTAAAACACTATTCACCCCCCTCCCTCTAGGGTTTGTCCTAGCCTTAAGATCCTTAATCCGCATTTCTCACATTTGGCATCAGAGCAAGGTTTTCAAAGTTTCATAATCTGATTTTTGAAAAAGTTTTCAAAATGGCTACCAACACTGGTATTGTTACTAATACTAGTATCTCTGTCACTAGTTCATTTGTAGAAGGTCAGTCTACTCTCAGACCACCACTTTTTAATAGGTGTAATTATGCATATTGGGCATGTAGGATGAAAATATATTTACAGTCTTTAGGATTAGATATTTAGAATATCACATAAACTAAATATTCTAAACCCACAACTGATTTTGCGTAGTGGACCGCTGAGCAAAAGACTGTTGCACAAAATAATTATAATGCAATGAATATTCTGTTTTGTTCACGTGATAGGAATGAATTTAATAGAGTGTTAGTTTGTAAGTCTGCATATGAAATCTGGAAAACTTTGCAAGTGACTCACGGAGGAACAAGCAAAGTTAAATAGACCAAAATTTTCATGCTCACAAATCAGTTTCAATTATTTAAAATGAATTCTAATGAGTCTACTTCAGATATTTATAGTAGATTCCAGTATATTGTGCATTCTCTAATATCCTTAGGAAAGGAATTTTTGAAAGAATATCATGTCAGAAAAATTCTAAATTCTCTTACTCCAGAATGGGATCAAAAGACACTTGCGATCGAAGAGGCAAATGACATCAGTACTTTAAAGATAGAAGAATTAATTAGAAATCTAATGTTGTTTGAAGTTCAAATGATCGGGAGAAGAGAAGCAAAGCATCTGAAAAGAAGCTAGTGGCATTTAATGCATTAACTGATGGATCAGACTCAAACAGCGATAATGATGAAGAGACAACCTTTATGACCAGGAATTTTCGAAAATTTCTAAAATACATAAAGATGAATAATCTTAAGAGAAACAACTATAATAACTCTGGAAATCAGAATGTAGTGCCAAATAATGTCAAATGTTTCAACTGTGATGAACCTGGGCATATCAAAAGAGACTGTCCGTATCCATATAGGCAAAATCCTCCTATAAACAATGATTCAGTAAAGAAACAGAAGCGTGCATTTACTGCTACTCTAGATGACTCAAAGTCGTCCTCAAGCGATGATGATCAGAAGACAGATAATTCAAATTTTTGTTTTATGGCAGTTCATGAATCCGATGAATTCAAAGAAACGGGCTCAGAAAAACATACACATTTACAATACAATTGGTTGAAATTGCATGCTTAGAATTAGATGCTTAATTGCTTTCTTGATTGATTTTGAATTAGTGTGTTACTTGAATTTTAAAATTTTTACTATTATTTTACTATTTTTATTATTATTTTACTTGTAACAGCCCGCAAATCCCTTCCCCTTGAGTCAACACTATTCCACATCAATTAACTCAAGTGGAACATAAATACGAACCATTAGGGTTAAAGAAGAAGAGATAGAAGAAGAAGAAGAAACTAAACAATATCAGAATCTCACAGTCGCAGCGGAATAAAATATAATATATAATATCAGATCTTTACACAAAATGAAAACTATATCTGTTTTATATAATATATCATCAGAGTATCACAAACAACAACAATTACCAGTCAGACAATTCCATACAATCACAGCAGCGGATATATATATATATATATATAATTACGGATAATACGTCTTAGACTCCAGCTCCTCTCCTACTCCATACCATCCTGTTCTGAACATATAATACACGGTCTGACCCGAGCATTATAATGAAATAACACCCGAGTAAGTCTGGAATACCAGCTGATAATAATGCACCCAAATTGATTATTAAAGTTTCAAAAATCCTTTTGAAAACAAAAGCATCTCGTAAGACAACGCTATAAATAAACATGTTGGGTTTTTACCTTATGGTAGCTAAAACACTTTTTATAGAAATCCTCTGATATTACAATAGGGTCTATATACAAATACTTATAAAATAGCCAAAATTGTTATATGATTAAATTCCAGCTACCAGCCACAGAGTGGGCAATACAAACAAAACTTGTAAAAGGCGCGTAGGGAGAAAGGATTTCCAACTAATGATTGGGCACTGGGGTACCACCTGTCACAGTACCTGGTCTAGATCAGTGTACATAGGACCACGCCCGATCCCTTGCAACACAAGTCTCGGATTATCCCTTACTTGATAATCCCGAGTAAGATCACCCTACGGTTGGGATCAGCAACCGCACCACCAAGCCGAAGTAAATGGGACATCTAGACAGGAATGACCTTACCTGGAAATGGGTGCAGCCCACCAAGCCTTACTACATATCCCCTGATTTTCAGTCATTCTCGGTTGATGAGGCTTGAGGCAAAGCGTTACCTTTAGAACGTTTCACTTAGAATGCCCATCGCCCACCTGACGATGTTCCGAAAGCATTCGTCCATACAAGTCCGTCCCGGGTTCGAACGGAACAGAAGGCACTACTCCTACTACATCCATTTTGGAAATATCCTCAGGATTAGTAGCGACTAGCCCTTGGACTTCACTGCTCCATCTTCGACTCCGAACTTGATTTTCCCACGGAAACGTACAAACCGGATCTAAGTGGTTTTTGAGAAATAAATCTCGATCCCGGTCTCTTAGAAATGATCAACTCATTTGTCCAATATTGATAATCGGTGATTTAACTATCAATTAACATTCACAAACATCCATCATACAATAAATAATTGCCCAATTATTTATTTCCTCAAATATCTCTTACAAGATATATTTTCATTTCAAACCTCTTTTGAAATAGTTTTCAAACCTATCTCTTTTCATGGAATAAATTTCCCTAATTGTTACTTCCCTTTAAAACATCCAAGTACCAATCCTTAAGATTTAAAATAATTTAAATACTTTATTCATGAAAATACATTAAAACATTCATATTAAAACTTCTTACATAATTGATTTGAAATATATATACCATTAAAAAAATATCTCGAACAAACTGCTTAATAAAATATAAACTATTATCTTTGAAATAAAGTTAAGTCATACTAGATTTTTAAAATAAAGCTATGAAATTCTGTACAAGTTTCAAATAAAACTTTAACTAATTATATTTAAAATATAACCATTTTACAAACATAAATATTAATAATGTCCCTTTAAAACATAATGCCAATTGTCCCTTAACTAATTATTACTAGAACTACTTTAGCAAATATTTACCTTTGAAATCTTTGTGTAACAACCCTATATTTTGTAATTATTTTACTGTATATTTTAATGTAAAATTTTGGTTTAAAAAAAAACTTCTATTTTTACTTATTTGAAATGATTAAATTTATTATTTAAATATAATCTTGATTTTTATGAGTTATAATCCCAAACTTGTGTAAGTTGAAATATTTGCCTGAAATGCTGATTTTGGTCAAAATAGTCAAACTGTGACTTTCAACTTAAAATTTTAAAATTTTAAATTTTTTCTTTTATTATGAAAGTACATAAAATTATAAGAACACCATTTTTCGTTTCGTTGAAATTGGATGTAAATTGTGAAAATTATACCTTTTACAATATTGTGCGTATATAGGGTTATTTAACGATGACTATTTTAAATTGTATAAATTACTTCTTCTTTGTTTTATTTTATTTTAATATGTGATAATATGTTATATAATGTATATTTTGACTTTTAAGTATTTTTAAAATGATAATATAATTTTTCTAAAGTTCATTTGAATTTATTTCTAATTTTAAAAGCCTAGTCTACAATTTTAAGCCATTTTCTTAATTTAATTATATATAATTAAAATTTATTTATTTATTTTATGCACTCACTGTTATTTGCTGTGTTTTACTTTATTTTATTCATTTTACATATATTTAAATTAAAGTAAATTTTTCCAAAGTGTATTGAAGTTATTTCTAATTCTTAAGTCAAGTTTTCATTTTCTGTGCTATTTTTCTTATTTTAATCATATCTAATTAATATTTAATTATTAATATTTTGTTTATCTGTTATACTTTCGAATTTTAACTGAGATTTTAATTATTTTCAGTTATTTAGATGTATATGAATATATATAGGAAGTTTAAAAGGTTTGAAAGCAAAGAAACGTAAAACCGTTTTAACGTTTCTTCTTCCGTTTCTTTTCCAATTAATAGATTTAATTTCCTTTGACCGTTCCTTTCTTTATTGTAGCTGTGCATTTCTTACCTCATTTTCACATGCAAACATTCCTTTCCACTTCATAATAATTTTATAATGAAATGTATAATTTTCCAAGACTAACAGTGATTTATGCACAATTTTAGAACACTGTTTGGTATTTTTAAGACATTTTCTTCATTATTTTATATTTTTTTCAAATTATACTATTTGTTACCTCATATTTCTAATTGATTTTGGTTTGTAAAGTATTTTCTCCTGAAATTTTGTTTATGTAAAGTTTTAAAAGGAAAAGAATATGGAAGATTGTAAATCACTTTGAAACGTAAGCCCTTTTATTTGCCCAAACCCTTCATTTCCTTAAACTCCTCAATTAATTGCCTTAGCCGTGTAAAACCCTAATGTAGCCGTCATCTCATTAGGTTTTCACGTGAAAAAAAAGAGATCATTTTCATTTGTTTCTCATGGCTTCAAAGATCTGGTAATGGCTTCCCTTTCTTTTTCTTACTTTTCTACTTGTTTTCCCTAAATTTTAATTTTTTTCATTTATTTAAAGACTTTGGCTTTTGTTTTCTTAAAAATCTAATTTTGGAAATTTTCTTGAAATGATTTCTGATCATTTGTCCAAATAAAAATAAACAATGTCTGAAAATTTGATTTGGATAAAAAGTGTAACTTTAATAGAAATTCTAAATTTTATAATTCTAAAGGCAAAATTTTCATCTTCAACTGTATACAATTGTGTAACATTTGTTTCACTTTTGTTTTAGTCAGATTTGTTGTATACTTTAAAAAAAAAAGGTTAGTAATAATTAGTGTGAAACGGGAAATAAACTTTACATTTCTTTTACATATGTTTACATTTGTTTCTTAACTTTATATTTAACAATCAATTGGATGAAGCTAAGTCAAATGTTATTAATTATGGTACAATAGCTATTAAATTTTGGTTTAAAGTGATGGTTTATTTTCCTAATAGAAACGTTAGTATTTTAAATTTATTTAATAAGAGAAACAAAATAATTTGTACGTTATTTAATAAGAGAAACAAAATAATTTGTACGTTACTTTGGGCATATATTTAATTGTTGCTCTTGCCTTTTCGTTATCTATTTGATTTTTTTTTTCTTGCATTAACAATGCAAAGTTTTCAGCCGTATATTCTCTTTTGAGAATCCAAAATCTTGCTCAAATCTTGCCTTAAATCATTTCCGTGTGTGAATTATTTCTTTCCCTCTTGCCTCCCATACGTTTCCACCTATTGGATAGAATTGAATGCCTTAATTGCCTCTGCCGTTCAAGCATTTTTCTCTTGCCTGCCCTCTACATAAATTAGTGAGCAAATGTTAATATATATTTCACGTTCAAAAGTTCCATACCATAAATTATTCATTTTGCTTCCATCAAAATTTGCGTAAGCATCTCCTGAAGGTATGAACCGGCGCATGCTTTTCCTTTCATTTTTTTTCTCTTTTTTTCTTTCTTTCTTCTTTTCTCTCTTTTTTTATTTCATTTGTTCTCCTTTCATTGTTTTGCTTTGGGTTGGTGATACAAAATCATATCTTGGCTATCTTTCAACTCAAATCAAAAGTCGTGAAATTGTGCTTGTCGTGCCTTTGGAGTCGTGCTTGTATGTTGTTTTGGTCTCTAGCTTTGAAAAAGGTGAGTCTTTCTCACTCTGACAAATATACTTATGAAAAGTGGATTGATGACAAGTGTTTAGTAATGTAAAATGTTTATGCAAGTTAATGATGATCATATGATATGCTATGCCGTGTTATTACCATGTTATTACCATGTTAAAACTGTTAATTTTCACTTGACATCTGATACATGATTGTATATTGTGATATTGACATTGTTTATATTATTTATGTATATGATCACACTGTAAGTCCCTTGTTAGAAAAAATGTTATGGGCTGAAATGATAGGCCTGAGTTATTTTATTCATTTATTTAAACTTGGGATTGCGGGTTTGAAATGATAGAACCCGGATTTTTACCTTTTAAACTGCGGATTGAAATGATACATATCCGTATCACTTGACCTAGGTTAGAAAACTATATACAGACCCGTGGTTATTCTATAAAGTGCTTTGAAATATTTAAGTATTTTAAAAATATAAAATTATGAAATTTGATTTAAATAGATTTTGAAAGGTTTTAAAATAAATAAATTATGATTTTTCTATGTGTTAAAAATGTAATTTATGAATGGATTGACTGGATTTTGAAATATAACTTATGTTTGAAATTTGGAACTTTGACTAAAAATGATATTTAAGTTACATGAATAAAATGGACTTTAATTTTATTTGGAAATGGTAAATATAATAAATTGATTTATATTTGAATTTAAGTGATTTATTAAAGAATTATTGATTTTCTATAAATTTAAGTGGTTGAATAAATGACTGTTGAAAATGAAATTTTAAAATATAACTTGACTTGAAAATGTGAAATTTGAGTTTTAACTAAAGATGTTAAATTAATTAAATAAACTGGAAGTTTAGTTAAATTTGTGAAATGGTAATATAAATCTGAAACGTATAGGTTTTTATTTATGAAAGAAACGTATAGGTTTTAATTTATGAAATAAACGTATAGGTTTTAATTAATGAAAGAACGTATGGTGTTCTAATTAATGATAGGAACATGTAAATTCCTAATTAATGAAAGAATGGTATAAGTTTTAATTAATGAAAGAATGGTATAAGTTTTAATTAATGAAAGAAACGTATAAGTTTTTAATTAATGAAAGAAACGTGTAAAGTCCTAATTAATGAGAGAACATGAAAGTTGTAATTAATGCAAGAACATGTAAAGTTTTAATTAAGAAAGAAACATATAAAGTTTTGAGTAGTGTGGTATTGATTTAATTAATAAATGTTCATTATTGTAATAGGCATATAAAATTTAAAACGTACATTTGACACGTAGATTTTAATCAATGTAATGGTGTATTTTAAATTGATTAAAATGATAAATGTTACTTATTGTAATAATAATGTAAGTTAATAAGGTGCTTTTAACTTAACATAAGAATTTCGGTTTAAATTGTATATTACAGTAAGAAAGTTTATTTAGCTATAAGGCTATGATAAATCGACATGTTAAAATTTTAAGCTTATCAATACTTTGATTATATACAATGTAAAGTGGAAAGTAGTACATTCCGAAAATGCTATGATTCCTTAGGGTAACATTTCCAAAATGCTATGATAATTTAAAGGAATATTTCAAGTTTAATAAATTTAAAGAAATATTCAATGATTTGAAAATTTGGGTTTTATTTGAGTGATATAATATTGAATTATTTTTGAAATGGAAATGATACAATTGTGATATTGTTTTGAAATGAGTATGATATTTTGGTCTTGAAAGTATAAATTATTTGAAATAAATATCCATGGGTTATAATAACGATTGGTTGTTAAAGAGACCGGGATCGGATATTGTCTTATAGCCGGACAATACCGAAAACCACTTTGACAACTGTGTACGCGGTGGAGATTCCAGAATGAAGTAGGATGGTGGCGACATTCTCGAGGTATGATACGTGGACCCAACTCCCGTGAGTTGGCATATATGACTAAAACAAGAGCTATACCGGGCTACACAAAGGGTCGCACCCTTTCATCGAGCATGCTCCATCGGAAACTATTCTATTACTGTTGTGATTCGATTCGGTGGCGCCACTTTGATTCGGGGTTATTGTTCGAGGTGGGCGGAAGCTGCTGTCTTGCCGTCACCACCGGTCCGGGAGTGCAAATGGTGTATCTACGCTGGCATTGCCTCGCGTGCCGTGTCATATCCTTATTTCGAGCCCACTACGATTTTGGTTTTAAAGATCCGACCGCGTTAAGGTCCACCATCCCCTTAACGCTATTTTCTATATGATTATACTTTACTGATTAGACACTACCGTATATAGCGTATATTACTACATAGTAAATAGTTTAACGGATCCTTAGAGGATGGGCGATCCCAAGTATCCTTTAAGTTACGGATGCATTTTGTTACTGTTCAATGGAGTTGATTTACAGTTTATAAGTATTTATGTCCTGACTCGAGTGTTTTGTGTTTTGCTTTACGCTCGGGTCAGATTGATTGAGTTAGCATTCAAAATTCACCTTCGGAGTTGGAGCTTTCCTTGAAGATCCAGCCTTCTATTTTGTTTCAGTATCCAGTGTTTCAGTGATGTATCTTGTTACACTTCCGTTGTATCTCATTTAACTCTGATGTATCTTATATTTTTTTTTTTAGTAGCTTCATGAACTACTATCTCTTTTACTTCCGCTGCATTATTATATACTCTGTGTCTGTGATCTATGATTTTTATTTACTGTATATTCTGAGATTTGCCAAAATTTTATTAACAACGCGGTATTTTGAGCAATTCAATTCCGGCATGAGTGTCTACCTATGCACTTATAATGGATGCGAATGGTTAAAAATACCTGGCTGTTACACTTTGCAACCTACATAAGAATTTTCTTAAAACATTTCTTTAAAATCAAATTTAAAACCTTTATCTTTTACTTAGAAATCTACTTAAACGTACGTGGCTTTTAGGGAAATACACTTCCGTTTAGGATAACCCAAAGAATTCTTTTTATCAATCCAACGCGATTTAACCCAATTAAATTTTATGTTCATCCCTTAAAATCCTTTCCATACTTTAAAAAAAATAGCCCCTTTTATTTTTAAACCCATTGCTGTTTCCTGGAAATCATTTCAAATATACGTTTAAAATATTTAAAATAAAGCTTCTAGGAATTATTTAATTGTAAATAATACTTAAGGAAATATGTAGAGGTTTCCTAAGTACTTTAAGTCAAATTTAACTTTTGAAATAAAGTTATTAGATTAAATATTTGTATTATAATTGCTTTTGGGAACTAAATACTACTTTACCTTTTAAAAATAATTAAATACCATAATTACGTAAATAAATATTTACTTACAGTTTAAACAATTTAAAAAAATATTTCTTTCTGAAATATTCTAACATATTTAAACTACAGATTTATATTTGAAAACTTTTCTTAAAAACATACTAAAGTTTCCTGGAGAAAGCACGCTTCCCATTCTTTAGAAATAAATCTCGCTATTATTTCAAACAATTTACATTTCCTTTATAGATCACATTTTCAAACATTTCATATTATCAACCAATTCCTTGAATTAAATTCCTTCTAAATTCTTTATTTAAGAATCCTTTAAAATCCTTTAAACCCAATTCATCTTATTTATATTCTCAGGTTATATTCACCCAATCCTAACACAATCACAATTTAATTTCAATTGTATCTAAAACAATATATATAAATAGAGCATAGCAGAACATGATCTAAAACAATTTATCACAGAATATCAATGAGATATATATCAGAATATAAATAAAATTTCCTATTTGTAAGGAATCTAGTTGGATCACTCCAACCTGTTTCCCTGCATCTACAGACATTAGCTCAACCTATAAATATCGATTCAATTTGATAATAATTATCATGTTCGGCTAAAAAACCAATCACACATTTTAAATGTTAGCTATTTAAATTACTGATATCCAGATGTGAGTGAGAATAACTCACCTTGGGTTTTCGACGAGTGTTCAAATTTAAATTAAATCGAACGACGTTCGATTTAACCTAACTTTTTACTTGCTCGCAATGATTCCAGAACTGCTCCACTGCGTAGTACTCGTCTCTGCGATTCCTGCGTCGTCAGTTTCGTCGAAATCTAATAATATATGTAAAAGATATAACCTTATAAAGTTTGTATAACATTTTTAAAACAAATTCTTTTTTTTTATATACCAATAAGATCCTGGCTGCATGCTTACAGAAGAAAATCATGGCCGCAAGCTCCTTTTCTCCCTCGTACGCGAACACACAGCTCAGCCGAACCCAAAACACACGATTAGGTTTGAAACGTGCTCCCTCAACCTCCACTTGAACACGATCGACACCCACCATGACGAAGCCTTTCCCCGTCACGACCTACGTCCCAGATTTCATGATGCTCGGCAGCCTCCTCATCTCGAGATTCGCACTCAAACGCTTAACCTACACGTGCAATTTCCGGCCATGTCGCCACCTCAACTATGATCTCGACCATATGGATTTGATCGTCTCGATGGGCTCTTCGATCTTCCAGTTGGAAGAATTCGTGATTACTTGATGGATTGATCGCAAATTGAAGGCGAAGTTGGATGATTTTTGGCGAATGGAGTATAAGAAGTGGCGGCCGATGAAATAGGGCTAGGGTTAGGCGTATAAACGCGTGTGTATATATATATATATATATATATATATATATATATATAACCGATTATTTAATTATTTAATTCACTTTAAAGCAACTTTCTCAAACGATCTCCAAACAACACATGCCGATAGGCGTCTCTAAGGTTTTACCTATGTTCCGAACACAATGGAACGTGTTTCGGAGGAAGCTAATTTGGTTGTATGCCCGAGTTACGGAAATAAACGATCAATTTTAAATTAAACCAATTAAAGTATTTTCTATGCGTCTTAAGCTGCCGGGGTCAAACGACAACTCTGATTGCTACAAAAATTGAAATCCGATAATAACTAACTATTACGGATCCAATGGAACTGGTTTCTTCGAATTCCGAGACTGTGCTCCGGAAGGCTACTTTGACTCATCGACAAATTTGAGCGATTTTCAAAATCGTCGAAATCACTTAAAATTTCACTTTTAAAACTTTACTGACTTAATAATAAATCATATAGGATTTATATTCACATTAGAAACCATTCTGATTCATTTTAAATCAAATTTGATTATTTGCATTATTATATTATTAAATTCCATTATTAAATTAATATAAAATTCCAAATTCCACCTATCGACTTTTAATTTCATCCAATGGCCCAATATTAAAGTTCAACCCCAAATAGACTTAAAATAAATTTTAGAATCTATTTTTATATCTATATATACCCAAATTCACAAATTATCCCAATTCTAGCATTAAATTTCTTTTATTCAAATTTCAATTGAATTACCGTATTTGAAATTTTAACCAATTTTATTAATTTAACCAAAGTCTTTAATTTAAAAAATTCAAATTAAAATCCATATTCTACATTTAAAATGAATTAAATGTTCAAATCGGGGGACCCAAAATTCCGGGTCGTTACATTCATCTCCCATTATAAAAATTTCGTCCCTGAAATTTGCTAAGTAGAAGAATACTCCAAACCTTTAAGCAAAACCCACTTGGTGAAAATCTCAATTTAATTTTGCCTAGATTCTTTTAGTTTCGAATCAAAACTGTTAGTTTCGACTTCTATTCCATAATCCTTTTATTTTAAACTTTATTTGAAATCAATTTATCGTTAACGAAATGTTTTCAAAAACAAATTCAAAAAGTTTCCATCTCCCAAAATTTTTGGAAAATTTTGGCAGAGTCTCCCTTGTACGGAGGAGCTTTTGCAATATCACAATAGATATAAATATATATACATCGACCCAGACGGCCGGAAAAACCAAAAACAGTTCATATTTCCTATTTTAGTTGCGTAGGCGTACCTTTATTAGCATTTTAAAATCATGCGGCTAATTTATATTGCATATACACGCTCCAACTCTATCTACTGCCTCCCGTACCTGTACTTAGACAAACACATCAGTTTTCAATAATATGAGAATTTTAATAACATTTTATTCATTAAACTAGCCAAACACATCAATTACATAGTTTAAACAAGCAAACTTCATAGTTTAACAATGTTAACTATATTTTATCAGCAATTCAAAGATTTTAATCACATTTTTAAATTTCTTATACAAGTCCAAACTTCATTTTATCTCACTCGAATAATTTACATTCAAGTTCACTATATACCATTCATATTAGTTACAACCAATTCATTTCCACTTCAATATGATTAACATATGCCTTAGTTACATCTCTTTACTTCAATTCAATTCCCAATTTGATTCACAATCAAAATTTTATTTTTAATTTGACGTATTTGCATTTCTTTTATGATTCATTTTCATTCATATGCAAAAAATCACTTAATAAAATTTTAATCCATTCCAATTGATTCAAAAACTAATTTCATTTGCTTATTTAAACCAACTCAATTCCGAATACAACAAAACGACCAATTCTTATTTTCATGTCATTCAAGCAAATAATCATCACTTAAGCTTGTAACCATTTAAAATTAATTCTAGCTTAAATTTATATTAATTTTATTCCATTCGGAATTATTCACAACCCAAATACTCTTATTCCCTTGCAATTTTTTTACATCAAATCCTTGTTCTCCCTTCAAATTTATCATTCAATTTAAGTTTAAATTAATATAATCCCATTCCGTATTATTTACAACTCATACATTTTTGTTTTATCACAACAATTAATTAAAATTCTTTTCACTTCCATTTCAATGTTTATTACCTAAACAAATTTCGTTCAAGATCACTTATAAAGCTCAACCACAATCATTTTTCCCCAATTTGCTTAAGTTCGTTCACACTATTTTGTTTCTTCTTAAATCAATTTTATTTCATTTTCATTTGATTCTCATTAAATCAAATTCCAATTCATTTACACATTTTAATTCAATTTGTTTACTTATTCACTCCATTTAAAATTTTAATTCATCACCTCGATTCATTCTGAATTTTATTAATAATATGACCTCTTTAAATCATTTCATTCGTTTGAATTTATTTAAAATTCAAACCATCACTATTATAATCTAATTCCATTATTCATTCACACTCTTAGCTTTTTATTGCCAAAATTAAATCCCATATTAGAACTGGGTTTTTATCTTTCTTTTCAAAAAAATTCTTAACAAACCACCAAAATTTTCATCCATTCCAATACGAATTCCATTTAATTTGGTTTACGCTAATTCATTTTCAAGCTTCTTTTTATTTAATTCAAATTATGCTAAATTCATTCTCAAACAATTTTTTTTGGATTTTAGTTGAGTTAAAATTTTACTCATACAATATCCTTTCAACTTAATTAAATTTCTTCAATTTAATTCTTTTCCAAATTTAGTTCAAGTTTAACTAAATTTATTCAGCTAACTCAATTCATGCTATCACCTTTACTATTTTAAATAAGAATTTAGTTCTATTCAAAATTATTTGTAACACAATTGAATTTTGATTTTAATTCAATCCAAATTCAACTCCATTCCATTTAATCGAAGTTAAATCAAATTCAATCAAATTTTAGTTCTTCATATACAAGTTTCAAAACTTATTTACTAGCTTATTTTCATTCACATCATTTATATTCATTTTCTTCACCTTATTTTACTTTACATTTCATTTAGGATTAAATTTAAATCCACCATACCATCCAACTATTTCCCATTTGTGATTATAATTTCATTTTACTTAGGCTTTCAATCTGATTTTCTATTCTTCAGTTCACCAACTTATTTACTTAAAGACTTATATTGCTCATTTTAATCCATTTACATCTTATAATCACAATTCCAAATTATATATATATATATATATATATATATATATATATATATATATATATGTGTATCACTGAATTCTTAAAGATACAAATTTTCTTTCACCTTAATCCTTTGGAAATTTTAGATCCACAATTTCATATTATAAATATAATACTTAATAGCTCATGGGTACAATTCCTTACACAATGACCCACAATTACAAAGTTATTTGCACTTTGGTTTAATCCAAATCAATTTAATTCTAAATCCAATTAAATTACCCCAAGTTGAATTCAAATTTTCTATTTACTTCGATATACTCAAGTCAAATTTTAATTCCAATATTTAAAATCTTCATTTCCTTCTAATTAATATCAACTTCACATAATAAGTTCAATAGTTGATTCATTTTAACCATACACATTATTTAAATAGAACTTTACGGAATTCAATTGCCCAGTTTTATTTCAAAACCATTTTGAAATAATAAATAACTCATACTCTCCTGGTATATCAAACTTCCAGATTTCTAGAACAATCTGTTTTTACCAAAGCAATTTCCTCACTTTAAACTTCCGAAACACCTTGTTTATCAGTCAAATCTAAACAGATATCATGCCTAATTACTATGGAAGCAATCCATCACTTTAGAAACTCGAAAATGAATTCTACTGATGTGTCCATCATCATCAGGATTATTTTACGGTGACTGAAGTGAGTTCCGTGCTTCCTTACTTTCACAAATTCATGTCAAAACAGTTTCCATTCAAACATATTACCCAAAACAATATTCCATAATTAGCTTCAAGTCTTTGGGCAACATTCGCAAACATTTCCAAGATTTTAAATTTCCAAATTTTGTTTTCAATAATTTAAAATCCTTTTCAAAATCCCCGGGATTTAAATTCTGGTTTAATTCGAATTTAGTTATTTTTCTTTTGTATAAGTTATACACATGGAATTTATTTGGTTATAACCATTTCAAATTTTAGATTAAATTTTAGATTCTTAGTTGATTAAAATATCCACATCCAAACAATCAAATATTTATAATAATTTCAAAAAATTATTTCTTTTATACCAACATATAATTTTGGGTAGAATTATTTCATTCGCCCACTTTAAAAACAATACTATGTCAATTTATCTTGTTTAAGAGTTTAGAAACCCCTATCGATACAGTTGTACTTCCCGCACCGACCAGAATTCATAAACACTCAACCGATAAGTCAACACAGTATAAAAACAATTTTATATGCATTAACAAGTGCGCTCTCATATCTATTATTACACTCAGCTCATTATAGAGTACTACTGACTCTGGTTAATGAGTAATTTCCCCAACAAAGCCTAGGTTGTCGCCAACCTAAGCTCCGATACCAAGTGTAACAGCCCGCAAATCTGTTCCCCTTGAGTCAACACTATTCTACATCAATTAACTCAAGTGGAACATAAATACGAACCATTAGGGTTAAAGAAGAAGAGATAGAAGAAGAAGAAACTAAACAATATCAGAATCTCACAGTCGCAGCGGAATAAAATATAATATATAATATCAGATCTTAACACAAAATGAAAACTATATCTGTTTTATACAATATATCATCAGAGTATCACAAACAACAACAATTACCAGTTAGACAATTCCATACAATCACAGCAACGGATATATATATATATAAGTACGGATAATATGTCTCAGACTCCAGCTACTCTCCTTCTCCATAGCATCCTGTCCTGAACATATAATACTCGGTCTTGACCGGAGCATTATAATGAAATAACACCCGAGTCAGTCTGGAATACCAGCTGATAATAATGCACCCAAAATGATTATTAAAGTTTCAAAAATCCTTTTGAAAACAAAAGCATCTCGTAAGACCACGCCACAAATAAACATGTCAGGTTTTTACCTTACGATAGCTAAAACACTTTTTATAGAAATCCTCTGATATTATAATAGGGTCTATATACAAATACTTATAAAATAGCCGAAATTGTTACATGATTAAATTCCAGCTACTAGCCACAGAGTGGGTAAAACAAACAAAACTCGTAAAAGGCGCGTAGGGAGAATGGAGTTCTAACTAATGACTAGGCACTGGAGTACCACTTATCACTGTACCTGGTCTAGATCAGTGTATCGACGACCACGCCCGATCCCCTGCAACACAAGGCCCAGATTATCCTTTATCGGATAATCCCGAGTAAGATCACCCCACGGTTGGGATCAGCAACCGCACCACTAAGCCGAAATAAAAGGGACATCTAGACATGAATGATCTTACCCTGAAATGGGTGCTACCCACCAAGCCTTGCTGCATATCCCCTAATTTTCAATCATTCCCGGTTGATGAGGCTTGAGGTTAAGCGTTACCTTTAGAACGTTTCACTTAGAATGCCCGTCGCCGACCTGACGATGTTCCGAAAGCATTCGTCCATATAAGTCCATCCCGGGTTCGAACGGAACCGAAGGCACTACTCCTACTACATCCATTTTGGAAATATCCTTAGGATTAGTAGCGACTAGCCCTTGCACTTCACTGCTCCATCTTCGACTCTGAACTTGATTTTCCCACGGAAACGTACAAACCGGATCGAAGTGGTTTTCGAGAAATAAATCTCGATCCCGGTCTCTTCGAAAAGATCAACGCATTTGTCCAATATTGACAGTCGATGATTTAACTATCAATTAACATTCACAAACATCCATCAGACGATAAATAATTGCCCAATTATTTATTTCCTCAAATATCTCTTACAAGATATATTTTCATTTCAAACCTCTTTTGAAATAGTTTTCAAACCCAACTCTTTTCATGGAATAAATTTCCCAAATTGTTACTTTCCTTGAAAACATCCATGTACAAATCCTTAAGATTTAAAATAATTTAAATACTTTATTCATGAAAATACATCAAAACATTCATATTAAAACTTCTTACATAATTGATTTAAAATATATATACCTTTAAAAAAATATCTCAAATAAACTGCTTAATAAAATATAAACTATTATCTTTAAATAAAGTTAAGTCATACTAGATTTTTAAAATAAAGCTATGAAATTCTATACAAGTTTCAAATAAAACTTTAATAATTATCTTTAAATATAACCATTTTATAAACATAAATATTAATAATATCCCTTTAAAACATAATGCCAATTGTCCCTTAACTAATTATTACTATAACTACTTTAGCAAATATTTACCTTTGAAATCTTTGCAACCTACATAAGAATTTTCTTAAAACATTTCTTTAAAATCAAATTTAAAACCTTTATCTTTTACTCAGAAATCTACTTAAACGTACTTGGCTTTCAAGGAAATAGACTTCCATTTAGGATAACCCAAAGAATTCTTTTTATCAATCCATCGCGATTTATCCCAATTAAATTTTACGTTCATCCCGTAAAATCATTTCCATACTTTAAAAAAAAAATAGCTCCTTTTATTTTTAAACCCATTGCTATTTCCTGGAAATCATTTCAAATATACGTTTAAAATATTTAAAATAAAGCTTCTAGAAATTATTTAATTGAAAATAATACTCAACGAAATATATAGAGGTTTCCTAAGTACTTTGAGTCAAATTTAACTTTTAAAATAAAGTTATTAGATTAAATATTTATATTATAATTGCTTTTGAGAACTAAATACTACTTTACCTTTTAAAAATAATTAAATACCATAATTACGTAAATAAATATTTACTTACACTTTAAACAATTTAAAATAATATTTCTTTCTAAAATATTCTAACATATTTAAACTACAGATTTATATTTGAAAACTTTTCTTAAAAACATACTAAAGTTTCTAGGAGAAAGCACGCTTCCCATTCTTTAAAAATAAATCTCGCTATTATTTCAAAAAATTTACATTTCCATTATAGATCACACTTTCAAACATTTCAGATTATCAAACAATTCCTTGAATTTTAATTCCTTCTAAATTCTTTACTTAAGAATTCCTTTAAATTCCTTTAAACACAATTCATCTTATTTATATTTAAATTCTCATGTTATATTCACCCAATCCTAACACAATCACAATTTAATTTCAATTGAGTCTAACACGGTATATATAAATAGAGCATAGCATAACATGATCCAAAATAATTTATCACAGAATATCAATGAGATATATATCGGAATATAAATAAAATTTTCTATTTGTAAGGAATCCAGTTGGATCCCTCCACCCTGTTTCCCTGCATTTGCAGACATTAGCACAACCTATAAATATCGATTCAATTTGGTAATAATTATCATGTTCGGCTAAACAACCAATCACACATTTTAAATATTAGTTATTTAAATTACTGATATCCATATGTGAGTGAGAATAACTCACCCTGAGTTTTCGACGAGCGTTCAAATTTTTAAATCGAACGGCGTTCGATTTAACCTAAGTTTTTACTTGCTCAGAATGATTCCAGAACTACTCCACTGCGTAGTACTCGTCTCTGCGATTCCGACGTCGTCAGTTTCATCGAAATCTGATAATATATGTAAAAGATATAACCTTATAAAGTTTGCATAACATTTCTAAAATAAATTCTCTTCTTTTTTTATATATACCAACAAGATCCAAGCTGCATGCTTACAGAAGAAAATAACGGCCGCAAGCTCCTTTTCTCCCTCGTACGCGAACACACAGCTCAGCCGAATCCAAAACTCACGATTATGGTTCGAAACGCACCGCCCCAACCTCCTCTTGAACAAGATCAACACCCACCACGACGAAGCCTTTCGCCGTCACGACCAACGTCCCAGATTTCATGATGCTCCGCAGCCTCCTTATCTCGAGATTCGCACTCGAATGCTAACCCTACACGTGCAATTTTCGGCCATCTCATCACCTCAACTACGATCTCGACCGTATGGATTTGATCGTCTCGATGGGCTCTTCGATCTTCCAGTTGGAAGAATTCACGATTACTTGATGGATTGATCGCAAATTGAAGGCGAAGGTGGATGATTTTCAGCCATTGGAGTATAAGAAGTGGCGGCCGGTGAAATAGGCCTAGGGTTAGGTGCATAAACGCGTATATATATATGTATAACCGATTATTTAATTATTTAATTCACTTTAAAGCAACTTTCTCAAACGATCTCCAAACAACGCATGTCGACAGGCGTTTCTAAGGTTTTACCCATGTTCCAAACACTACGGAACATGTTTTGGAAGCTAATTTGGTCGTATGCGTGAGTTACGGAAATAAACCACCAATTTTAAATTAAACCGATTAAAATATTTTCTATGCGTTTTAAGTTGCTGGGGTCAAACGACAACTCCGATTGCTTTGAAAATTGAAATCTGATAATAACTAACTACTACGGATCCAATGGAACTAGTTTCGTCGAATTCTAAGACTGTGTCCCGGAAGGCTACTTTAACTCGTTGATAAATTCGAGTGATTTTCAAAATCATCGAAATCACTTAAAATTTCACTTTAAAAACTTTACTGACTTAATAATAAATCATATAGGATTTATATTCGCATTAGAAATCATCTAATTCATTTTAAATCAAAATTTGATTATTTGCATTATTATATTATTAAATTCCATTATTAAATTAATATAAAATTCCAAATTCCACCTATCGACTTTTATTTTATCCAATGGCCCAATATTAAAATTCAACCCCAAATAGACTTAAAATAAATTTTAGAATCTATTTTTATATCTATTTATACCCAAATTCACAAATTATCCCAATTCTAGTATTAAATTACTATTATTCAAATTTCAATTGAATTACCGTATTTGAAATTTTAACCAATTTTATTAATTTAACCAAAGTCTTTTAATTTTAAAAAATTCAAACTAAAATCCATATTCGACATTTAAATTGAATTAAATGTTCAAATCTGGCGACCCAAAATTCCGGGTCGTTACATTATTTTTATTTTTATTTTTATTAGAATATATTATTGAAAATACTATAATTCTAATAATATTCCATATATATAGACATTAAAAATAATAAGTGTGTGCGTGTGTGTGTATATATATATATATATATATATATATATATATATTAGGGTACTTAGGAAAGAATAAATCATAGATATTCATAGGCACATGTCGACATGGTCCCTACCATGATGTCGACATGGGTACCAGAATTTGAAATTCAAAATTTGAATTCAAATGGTTGAATTTCCCTCCATCTTTTCACTTCATTCAATTCTCTGAAAAGGCATTTTAGAACATGTCTTTTGAGAATCTATTTATTCACTATCTTTTATCATATCTTTTCACTCTCATTTTCAAATTCAAGCTCTCTCTTCAAAACTTCAACCTCTCTAATCTCAACTTTAATGGTTTCTTCAAGCAACCCTTCCACCATGAGAATTTCTAGAAAGATAAAAGGGAAACTTTTCAATGATCCGGAGGCAATTAAAGCATATATCAGTTATGCTAACTATGCAAAAGTCCATCCCGGAAAGTTTGCTATCTTTCAAGATTTTTCTTCTTATGAAATTGATTCTCTTTTTGCAAACAATCAAATTCTTAGTCTTATTGATGCTTCTCAAAATGATTTTGTTTGCTATCCAAACCTCGTCAAAATTTTCTATGCAAATTTAAATCGTGGATTTTATAATGGAAATGAGGATGAAATTTAGAGTAGTGTCAAAGGCACTAGAATTGTTTTGAATTATGATCTTTTTGGTACCACTCTCAATTGCAAAAAGACGGGAATGGATCTTTCTATTTTGGAAATCGATGAAAATGATCGTGAGATATTTCATCACATTTTTGAAGGAAATGATGATTTTGAATTTAAAAATCTAAATTTTCAACCAAAAGCAAGAATTGTCAATCTTGTTTTGCAACATACTTTGACCCCAAGATCGGGAAATTTTAATAAACCTACTTCAAAAGTTTGCAAAGAACTATTTTCTATTTTTGGAAACTATGACATTAGTTGGGCTTATTTTGGATGAACTTCGTCCTAAAAATCTTGAAATGGGTGAGAATACTCTATATCATGGAATTTATCTCACTCGGATTTTTAACTATTTTGGAGTGCATTTCAAGGAGAAGAATTTGTTTCTAGAAAAGTTTTCAATCATTCCAACATTTAGATTATGAAAATTCCATTTGTTTTTCAACCTTATGAGGCTCTTGCCGAAAAGGAAGAGCGTTTGGCTCATGAGGAGATGGAAGAAGAGAAAGAGGAAGTAGAAGAAGAAGGGGATGAAATGGAAATTAAGGAAGAAGAAGAAGAAGAAGGTGAAACTTCTTTGGAAAGCATCGAATATCCTCCTAATCCATCCGACAAAACCCTTCTCAAAAATCAAAAGACCATTATTGAGAATCAACGGATTCTTAAATGATCCGTTAGTAAGAAGTCGGGTAAAATTTCATCCAAGATGAACAAGTTTATTTCCAAAGTCAGCAAGAAGCTTAGATTATCTTCATCATCATCATCCTCTAACTAGTTCTACCTTTTCGTATCTCGTTGTATTTGTTTTAGTTTGTTTTAATTTGAAAGTTCATATAGTTCTTTATGATTAATCGTTGTATCGTTTTAGTATGAAAAGAAATGGAATTTCTTTTCAGTTATCTAGCTTATCTTATCTCCAGAATAAATGTTAGTATATTATATAAATATATATATATATATATATATATATATATATATATATGTATACACATAATTATTCATAAAATAAAAATAAGTCATAAAATTCACTGCCCCATGTTGACATACCCCCTATGACCATGTCGACATGTACTGGTCAGAAATGACACTTCATTTTGAATTTGAAATTTGAATAACTACCATATGTCTATTCATTTCAAACGAATTTCTACACCTATAAATACCTATTTCTTCCAGAATTCATCATTGAATATTATTTCTCATCTAGTATATCTCTCATTCTTGTCACAAATCCAAATATGGCTAATCCAATTCATATTTTATCCGAGAATCTTGAATAATCTCTTAATTTGTTCAAGAATATTCTCTCGTTCATTCTTCATAATCAATGACACTTAGAATTGAGTCAAATGCAGATGATCAAGGAGCAAGAAAGGCATTTCGATGCAACACGATGGATGATTTCCTCCCTACACAAGGATGACAACGAAGCACATCCTCCAGTCTCTCTCACTAATGACAATGAAAATTAGGATGCTATTAAAGCAGACCCTATTTTCGGAGAAGAAGGATGGGTGGAAGTTCCTCGTAACATTTAATTTTATTGCTTTGTTTGAATTGTTTGCTTTGATTGATTTGATTTCATTTACTTTAATTTGGTTTGATATGGATTGGTATTTAGTGTGTATTGATGATTGTACAAAACATGTATAAATATACATTTGATCCTTGTTTGATTATCAAGTCTATCAGTTTAAATTATCTCTTAATATATCTATTATATACTCCATTGTATAGGTTATTAATGCAGGTATTTTAGTCCAAGAATAAGGGGGATTTATATAGTCTGGAGATTAATTTTTTTTGTCGATGACAAAGGGGGGAGTATAAAATAGGGTATTTTGGCATAATTAAAGGGAAGTTATTCGGATAGAAGTAATATTTTATAAAAAGTTTGTCATTGTCAAAAAGGGGGAGATTGTTAGTCCTTGAGATGATGGTTTAGACAATGTTGGGCGAATTCTCACCCAGAAGATCTCGAGACCAAGAAGTCACAGTTTTACCCGGGCTCGCAACCCCCGCTTCATTCGGAAAACACAAGGCTCGGTACAAGCATGGAAGACCATCCGGCATTCTCATTCGGCATAAGACCAACCTTCTCCAAGCTCCATTCGGCCACCGGACCAACCTTCTCCAAGCTCCATTCGGCCACCGAACCAACCTTCTCCAAGCTCCATTCGGCCTCTCCCATGCGTGCCGAACCAAGGTCACCACCGGACCAAGGCCATTACCGAACCAACATGCCTTAGCCCTCTACAACCGAACCAAGGTCACCACCGGACCAAGGCCACTACCGGACCAACCACCTACCTCAACGCCGAATGGACCTCCATCCCACTCCACTACCGCACCAACCACCTACCTCAATGCCGAATGGACCTCCATCCCACTCCATCACCGGTCCAACACCACCCATTCAAGACCGAATGAAGCCTCGCAGAACCAGAACGCTGCCAGGCCAGATTGCTCCAGCCCAGGCCCACCAGTAGCTATATACATCCAAGACCCCTGCCCCCAACCTCACTCTATAAATAGAGGGGCAGGGGTACAACAATGGCAGACAAGTTTGAGAGCTCAAGCACGGAAGGAACTTTCAAACTACTTTCATATACTTGTACACAAAGCATTGTACTTGTAATCTGAAAGAAAGAAGATAATAACATATAAAGTGGACGTAGGCACGTTCTGGCCGAACCACTATAAATCTGTGTGTCTTTTACATTTCAGCCCCTGCTTTTTTCGTATTTACATAACTCATCTAAATCATTAAGAATCACATAAAACCAATTAAATCTCACGACTTGGAGGTGTTTGCCCATTTTTTGCGCAAACATTTTTGGTGCTTTCACTGAGAACTTCGAACTCGAAGCTTCAGCTTCCCTCATTCAACCTTCTTTCCCAATAGCACCCTTCATTGCCTAGGAAACATGACTTCCAGGCCAAGAAAAGACGCCAACAAGGGAAAGAACGCTGCAACTAGCAGCGCTCCAAATCCAGTGGATCCAGATCAAGAGAACCATCCCACTACAGCAGCAGTGCCACATGTAGATCAGGCAATTCCAACAGCCCCTGCCGCGGAATAACCGGCAGTAATCACTAGAGCAGACCTAGACAGAGTTGTGGTGGAAGTGACTAACCGCTTCGCATCCCAACAAGAAGCTTTGGTGAACCAACTCATGTCACGCTTGAGGGATGTCGAAGAATCCAACCGCAACACTGAATCATGGGATGAATCCCAATCTGGAGGATCTCGGAGACAGCAAAGGTCTTCCCTCTTCGAGGAAGCCATCAACAGGAACAACAATGATATGGGCCGCGCCCGGACTCAGCCCGAACTCCGACTCGAGGAAGCGCTTGGAACCGAACCCAGTAGGGGAGGCGCCAGGCGAGGGTCGGATGTAGCTGAGCCAGCCATGCCACCTAATCATAGAAACCCCGCTGAACGGAGCCGAGCTAGAACCCAGCCCGAAGTTGACCCCATGGAAATGCTCGACACAGAACCCCACAGGGGAAGATCAAGGCAAGGGGCAACTGTAGCTGGTCCTAGCATGCATCCGAACAGCCAGAGGCAACCACTGGATAACGTTAGAAGTGATAGACTATACCATCCCTACAGGTCATCTGGACGAGATCGATCCCGCAGGGAAGAACCAAGTTCATTTCTATCCGCTCCAAATCCTGATGAAGGAATGGCACGATTATTCAGAGAATGCGTCCAACGGGAGCAAAGGGACCGAGGAATAGGCGCTAGGGTCACCAGCCCCTTCACCCGCAATATCGAAACTGCCATCACCCCCCGGGAATGGAAAATGCCAACCATGGAACCTTACAAGGGAACTTCCGACCCCATCGTACACTTACAAAGATACACCCAGCATATGCTCACGAGCGGAGCAACAGAAGGGGTGCTGTGTAAATGCTTTCCGCTATTCCTAGCAGATCTAGCTACCTCCTGGTTCTGCCATCTACCCCAAGGATCTATCAGCTCATGGGAGATGTTGAAAGAAAGGTTCATTAGCCAGTTCTGCATCCATGTAGAACAACCCAAGGATGCTTATTCTCTATCCAATGTCAAACAGAAATCCGGAAAGACACTGCAATAATATCTAACCCGGTTCAACGCCGCAGCGGCCGCAGTCCAAGATGCCGATGAGAAGCTCACCCTAATGGCCCTCTGTAGTGGTGTACACCCAGATACCAAGTTCGCTAGAAGACTAACTAAGGAAAAACCAGCTACTTTACCTGATTTCTTCCACGAAGCTAGAAAGTATATGAGACTTGAAGACGCCGCCACTGAGAGGCAGTCAGGGCAACAAGGTAAGACAACTTCGGACAAGGTTCCCGCTGCAGCTAAGGACACTCGAAGAAATGAATCTAGAGACAATGCTGGGGGCAGGAAGGTTGAAAAACGCCAATATCGACCAGGACCAAGATTTGACTCCTACACTCCTTTGAATGAAACAATCGAAAACATCTTTCTAGCCACTCAGGGCGAACTCGGATACAAGCGCCCCCCGCACAAGAAAGAATCTGATAACGCACTCAAGTCTGGAAAGTTCTGCCGCTTCCACGAATCCCACGGACATGACACCAATGAATGCCACCATCTTCGGGACTTGATCGAAGAACACATCAGAAGAAGAAGGCTGGAACGCTATGTGAAAGGACAGAACAGGACTCCAACTCCTGCCAATGAGAACTCAAAGCGACCCGTCCCAGAAGTAGGCGGAGGGAATCGCAACACCAGTGGCTCTAGTCAAGAGAAGATAGTGGTCCATACCATCTCGGGAGGACCACACATCGCCGACAGAAGCTGGGCAGAGATGGAAAGATACGGCAAGTCACTTAGAAATGCTGAAGGCTAACTTAACTCCATTATGGAAGAACGCCACCCGAAACGGAAAGAGAGTGACGCCATCGTATTCAGTAGGCGTGATTTAGAAGGAAGACAGTATCCGCATATGGATCCCATGGTCATATCTGCCTGGTTCGGTCCAGCTAAAGTTTTCCGAATTCTAATAGACACAGGAAGCTCCGTAAATATCCTATTCAAGCATGCTTTCGACAAAATGAAGCTGTCAATGAAGGATGTGTCTCCCTGCAACAAACCCCTGCACGGTTTCACTGGAGATGCGAAAATGCCCCTCGGGCAACTTGACCTCTTCGTCGAAATAGGAAGTCATCCCCGCTCCGTTGTGCGAAAACAAACGTTCGTACTAATAGAAAACCACTCGGCCTACAACGCCTTCTTGGGAAGACCAACCTTGTCTGACTTCCAAATTGTCCTGGCCCCGTGGTGCCTAAAGATGAAATTCCCAACAGATAACAGAATAGGAGAAGTTGAAGGAGATCAAGACGCCGCTCGAGATTGCTATGTAACTGAACTTCGCAATAACCGTAGAAAGAATAAAGGGAAAGATGCAGAGACTACTCTCTGCATGAAAAGCTTGGAAGCATAGCAACTAAAGAAAGCCCCTCCTCTTCGATACACCAGCGATCCTTTCAATGAACTAGACCCCAGGGATAAGGAGGAGGAGGCTACCGCTGAGCCTGCGGAGGCCATGGAATTCGTATCTGTAGACAAACATGATTCAAGTAGACTATTAAAAATAGGATCTCAGCTAAAAACAGAATTGAAGGATCAACTCATTGACTTTCTCCACCGCAACTTAGATGTATTTGCGTGGACACATGCCGATATGACAGGAATCTCCCCAGACATAGCATGCCACATGCTGAACATCGATCCCACCAAGGTACCGGTAAAGCAGAAAAAGAGAAGCATGGGAGCAGAACGATCAGCTGCCCTCGATGAGGAAGTAAAGAACCTACTTGCTAATGACTTCATACGAGAAGCCATCTACCTAGAATGGATCGCTAACCCGGTACTAGTAAAGAAAGCTAATGGGAAGTGGCGAACATGCATTGATTTCTCCAACTTAAACGACGCTTGCCCGAAAGACTGCTTCCCGCTTCCCCGAATCGATCAACTTGTGGACAGCACTGCCGGGCACGAACTCTTATCTTTTATGGATGCATACTCCGGATACAACCAGATTCCCATGCACGCTCCCGATCAAGACCACACTAGCTTCATCACTGACCGAGGATTATATTGTTACAAAGTCATGCCTTTTGGACTCAAAAATACCGGAGCTACCTATCAGCGCCTCGTCAACAAGATGTTCGCGGAATTAATAGGACGAACTATGGAAGTATATGTGGATGACATGTTGGTAAAGTCCAGGAGAGCCGACGATCATGTAAGCCACCTAGGCGAGATGTTTCAGGTGCTTCGCCGATATGGAATGAAGCTGAATCCTCTAAAGTGCTCCTTCGGAGTGTCATCGGGAAAATTATTAGGATTCATCGTCCATGCCAGAGGAATTGAAGAAAACCCTGAACAAATCCGGGCTCTAAAATAAATAAGGATACCTTCCACTCGAAAAGAAATGCAGAGCCTAAACGGAAAAGTGGCCGCCCTAAGCAGATTCATTTCCAAAGCAACTGACAAGTGCGTCCCTTTCTTCGAAGCTCTCAAGAAAGACAAAGGAAAGTTCGAATGGACCGATGAATGATTAAAAGCCTTCCTTAACCTGATCGAACACCTTCAGAAACCACCAGCACTCTCAACTCCAAACGAAGGCGAAGAGCTATACCTATACCTCGCTGTATCATCTCATGCTCTAAGCGCTGCCCTGGTAAGAGAAGAAGACCGCACACAACGCCCGGTGTACTTTATAAGTAAGAGATTTACAGGGGCAGAAGCCAGATATCCTAAACTTGAGAAATTGGCATATTGTTTATTGATCGCGTCACGAAAACTGCGACACTACTTCCAATCTCACTCCATCAGAGTTCTAACCGATCAACCACTAAGACAGGTGCTCCATCGTCCCGACACTTCTGGACGACTCCTCAAATGGTGCATTGAACTAAGTCAGTATGACGTCACCTACCATCCTCGCACCGCTATCAAGGGGCAAGCCATGGCCGATTTCATTGCCGAATTCACTACCAGACAAACGTGATGAAGTAAGGAGAATTTTGAGGAAAGCTCCCCACTACACTATACAAGAGGGCATCCTCTATCGGCGTAGCTTCTCTAGCCCCTTATTCAGATGCGTCGCTGGAAGGGAAACCAAGGAAATCTTATTCAACATCCATCAAGGAAGTTGCGGGGATCACACTGGAGGGCAGACTCTGACGAAAAAGATACTCCGATATGGATATTACTGGCCCACACTAAACAAAGACGCCTCAGACTTCGTCAAGAGATGCGACAGATGTCAGAAATTTGCCAAGATTCCTCGACTACCCACAAATGAGATTACTCAAATGACCAGCCCTTGGCCCTTTGCTGTATGGGGAATTGATTTAATTGGCGAACTGCCAACGGGCCGAGGCGGAGCCAAATATGCTATAGTGGCAGTCGATTATTTCACCAAATGGGTGGAAGCGGAACCCCTAAATAAAATATCTTCAGCAAAAGTTATCAACTTCTTGATCAAAAATATTCTGTGCAGGTACGGAGTACCACTCAAGATCATATCAGACAACGGACTCCAATTTGACAGCAAAGAATTCGTCGACTGGTGCCAAGAGCATGGAATTCATAAAAGCTTCTCATCAGTAGCTTATCCTCAGGCAAACGGACAAGTCGAAGCTGTCAACAAAATTCTCAAAACCCTAATCAAGAAGAAACTTGAAAAGTCAAAAGGCGCTTGGGTGGACGAACTTCCTACGGCACTTTGGGCCTACCGCACATCTTTCAGAACATCAACGGGACATACTCCTTTCTCTTTGGCATACGGATCGGAGGCAATGCTCCCTGTTGAGACTATTGTTCCTTCCCACCGTAGGATCCACTACAATCCAGAAGAAAACGAAGAACTCCTCCTCATGTCTTTGGATCTGATTGAGGAAAGGAGAAACGATGCAGCACTCAAAGCAGCAGCTCACAAACAAAAAGTGGCAGCACTATACAACTCCAAAGTCAAAGATCGCATCTTACAAGAAGGAGATCTTGTCCTCAGGCGAATCTTTCCGCGCCCCGGGGCACTGGACCCCATCTGGGATGGACTATATGTAATTCATAAAGATCTCCACAATGGAGCTTATATTTTGTCAACAGTGGACGGAGAGGTGTTCCAGAGGGCATGGAACATCCGACATCTCCGTCGATACTTTTCTTAACTTGTACTGCCCATATGAAGTGAATTAACAAAGAGAATCAGTGGACGTAGGCGTTTTCATGCCGAACCACTTTAAAAATCTTGTCTCTTTTTAACTTGTTCCTTTATATCTTGGCTGCTTGTTAAGCTTTATCCTTTTCTGTTGAACAAAATCCTATGGCATCTCCACTCAAGATGCACCACGGCCTCATCTGGACAAGGCCTAACAGGTACGCTACGATTCTATGCACTCGCCAATGAGACTCTTTTGCTCCAGCATCCCTCTACTGCGGGTTAACTCATTGCTCGTGCCTGCCCTCAAAGCCAACTGTAATGAGCCGATTATAAGTCATCATAAAGGGCGACTATAGCCGATGGCAGCTCATTACGGCATTCGGCTCACCGGCAATTGTGAACCTACTTTAAGCCCCAACATAAGGTGTGGCCAGCCAGGGGTAGTTCACGGCCAACGGCACCCACGCTAGCTGGCCACGGTAAATCGAATAATACCCACGATTACGGACCATAATGGTTCGGGTAGTTACCGTGCGCGATCTCGGCTCCGATGTGTCTTAAGTGCGGCTGTGGTAAAAAAGAAAACTCCCCGCGGAGGCGTAAGATGGGTGACAAATGTCTCCAAGACCCACAGCTAGGGAAAGTGACTACAAAACCCGTTTGCCACGAACTTAAGCACATCGACGGCCTTCCGTGACTGGAAGTTTTACTTTTTCTATATTTCCATTTCATTTAAATACTTTTCTCCTATCCTGTATAACAAACTCTAAAGTACAGGAAATCAAATAGGGAGCATTCACTCATGAGAATCTAAGCCTGCGTACTGGGTGGCAAGGTACTCAGATATATCCATGATCAGTTACACAAGAAGCTCGAAGCTACCGCCTACAAATAAAACATGAAGGGCGGTACTCTCTTCTCTTGTACATAAATACATAACTATAGCTTATTCATATGTCACACTAACATTGAAAAACATGAAATTATATTTCAAGCAAAGGCTTAACGTCAAACACAACTAAAATCACAGGCATATACATAGTTATACTTCTCACGCAGCACATCAAAATGACAACAACGTTTAAACATAACAAAATCAGCTTATATTATAAAATCACACCAAGTTATTCTCTGCAAATAATATTATTACAGTCACATCAATGTTTTGGACTAACGTAAACAACAGTAAAAAGAAATAAAAAGCGACCGAATCCGGACAAGTAACCAGCTGCGTCGACACTCCATCACCAACTTCCCAAGCCTACTTGGCCGCAGGGCCGGAACCCCCAGCATGTTGATCGGAAGTTCCACCTGTCCAATTCAGAAGAGGAATCCATTAAACAAACAATAAACGATCAAGTTATGGAAACCCAGAAAGAAAAGGAAAAGAGAAGAATAACTCACTAGCGTCCGCCGCTTGATCCTCATCCTCCAGTTGCACAACCGCTTCCTCCGCAGCAAGCAACCGCATCCCCTCCTTCACCGCCGCTTGCTCCTCTTTCGAGAACTGAGTAGTGACCACATCCAGGCTAAAAGCCACTCCACCTTCCTTACCCGCATTGACCCTGGCCTCCTCTAAAGCCCGAAGATATATCTTGGCCATGACGCGGGGATAGTCATCCATCCAAGACAAGCTGCCCTCCTTCCAAGTGCGGAAGTACATGTCCTGCAGTATCTCGTCCATCATCCCCTCATTCTCCTCGAACTCCCTCACCCGGGCCTCAAAAGCCTGCAACTTGGCGACAGCGACATCCCTCTCTGATCGGTATCTCAAGCAGTCAGCCTGGAGAGACCTCCTCATCTCCTCCATCTCCTCCTTTAGCTTGACTTGAGCCATCTCCGTGGCCTCAAGCCTTCCAGACAACTCCTCTACCTGCTCGAGATCCGCATTCCAACCTCACCCACTGTCACAATGGCCATGTCGATCCACTCCTTACAGGCGGCCTCCATCTTCCGTAATTTTGCCCTACTAGCCTTTTCCATGGTCTCTTTCAGCCGCCTGGAGGCTTCCTCGTGCTGAGAAATCTGAACGGCTTGACCGGCAAGCTGTTCGGCCTGATCAGCAACCTTCAGCCGCAACCGAATATTAGCACTCCCAATCTCCTCCCCGGCCTTGACCAATTGAGCATGATACTTCATTAACTTCTTGGTCTCTTCAGCCACCCGATCGATATTAGCTTTGGCCTCGTCTCCCATGGTCACTACCCGAGTGGTAAGCAGATCAAGATCTAGGGACTTAGTCTCGTCTAACACTCGTACCATGGGGTTGCGGGGAAGGAGGTGTTCACCCGTGGCCTCATCAAATGAAATATCCCGAGAGCTTGGATCTAAATCAGGATGACTGGCAAAGGGGTCACGAGGCACGTCAGGACGCCTTATACGGATAACAGTGGGATTCTTAGAAGGAGGAGGAGGGGGGATAAACTCCGTGCTCTCCTCCATGGTATCACGAGGAGGCGGAACAGGAAGCTGCGGACCAGGGGAAGGGTCAAATAAGGAACGGCTCCTCTTCTTTTTCTGAATGCTCTCTTCAATGACCCCAAGAAGAGGACGGTATTTGACCACGTCCCCAGAACGACCAGTAAGAGGCTTCGGCTTATCAGAAGCTCTCATCAACTTGAATTGTTCAAGGCGGTGTCGAACGTCTGACGTTTTAACCACCTGGCCTGCCCTTGGAATAAAAGATAAGTGTTATGAACATACAATGGTCCACAATTCAAGAAACATGTTAAGTTAAAAAGAAAGAAAAGTGAGAAGGCACGTCTATTATACAAACCCTGCGGAGGAGTGGGATACTGCTATAAGTCCTGAATCTCATTCCAGGACGGAAGTGAACCATAAAATATTCCTAAGTCCTTATCGAAAATGGAATCGGCGGAAGTCAAAAGTTCACCTTGCACCGCCGAAGTTACCCTAGCTGAGGAGCCTTTAGGGGATGGATCGGCACCAGCCACAGCCTTGCCCGCCTCCTTTGCCTTTTCCGCTTTCCATTCTTCCTCCGATTCCCCGAAGGCCTGACGGAGAGCCTCATCCAGTTCAGGGTCTTGCCCAGAGGTTAAGGCACCAGCATCACCATCACCATCTCCATCGCCATCTTCTCCGCCTCCTGACTCTCCCCCCATATCGCCTCCTTCGCCCTCTTCCACACCTTCCTCCTCCGGGACGATCGGGCGAGTACTAGGAGAGGGGCCATCAGACTCCTTAAGCTTCTTACCTCCCACGACTGGGTGTTGTGCAAAGGGCTTCCTCTTGCCACTCTTCACCGTGGCCCCCTCCTTAGCTTTAGCGGCCTTCTCCTCAACCGTGTCCCTCTGCTTAACCACGGACTGGTGCGGCAGGATCAAGTTGTACTCCAGGAGGGTAGCATTCCTGATCAGGAAAGAAGCCGACCTGTCCCGTGCCGGAATGGCCTTTATTTCAGCAGCCATCCGTGTCAAAGAATCATCTTCCACGACTGCAATGCCACCTGTCGCTAGCAAGAAACAGAAGCGTGTCAGAAGAAGCACTACAGTTAGAACATGGAAAATATAAATGAAATTCATCTTACAGCCGGAAGTGAAAAGGCGGAAAGAGACAGAATCGTCCTTGATAAAAAACCATTCTTTCTTGAACATGGTAAACTTTGAATATAAGTCCAAGACCGGTTTGAAGGGCACAACCACCTCTAGACTAATATACGGAGACCCCTTCTTATAGCCTCTCAGGTTATATAAATATCGAATTTCCCGGTTAGAAGGAGGGCGCCCGTACCTCCTCTGGAAGATAATGAAAAGGCTCACCAGAATGGCATAAGAGTTCGGTTGGAGCTGGAATGGAGCCACCTTCAAATATGTGGTAAAACTAACTACCCAGGCATTGATAGGAGGGATAGCACCACACATGCAATGATATCTGCTGTAAGCAAAGTAGCCTTCGGGGGGATTATATGGCATCACTCCATCTCCCGGCAACAGCATGCGAGCCCTGTCTATCCCGAAGGAGCGGGATATAACATCAAGTTGCTCCTCTTTTAGGGAGCTAGGAAAGCAATCGGGAGGGGAAACCAGAAGTTCCTGAGGACCGTACCCGTCCACTAACGACCTCGGAACAGGTCGATGTTGCCCGGATCCTAGTTGGGCTGGGGGCACGGAAGAAGACTCTCCTCCATCCTTGGATTTCCGTCTGTCTGATCGTGTTTCCGCCTTGCGAGACATTTATCTGCATACACAAAAGTGAAAAGACAGGTTGTTAGAACAAAGAATACAGAGATGTAAGCAAAAAAAGAATGCATAAGTCCGGAATTCTGCTAAAATATCAAGTTCATTCGGCAGTGCAAGTGAGTTCATTCGGCAGGGAGATAATAAGTTCATTCGACACTAAGAGTTCATCCGGTATACGTGTCATTCGGCACTAAGACCTTAAGCTCATTCGGCAAACTAAGACACCTCGCGTGCATTCCGCATAATTCCATTCGGTAATAAAAATCATTCGGCAGAAAAACATATACCTGGTTCGGCACGAAGTGATTCGGTATAGGCTTGGCAGAAGGTTGGATCGGCTATGAATTGGCTCGGCTATCTCTGGTTCGGTAAGAAGAAACTAAGGTGGGTGTAGCCTCTATATATAGGCGAACTCAGGATTGCCGAACCAACTGGTTCGGCCCACCGGACCAGAATACCGGACCAACACTCATATACCGGACCAACCAGAAGCCGAATGAGAACATATCGGACCAACCAAAAGCCGAACAAAACTTCCTCTACCAAGAACCAAAAACAGGGGGCACACAAAGCACCTCACTCAGGTAAGTACCGAACTCTAGGACCTACTAATAAAGTAGAGAATATGATAACAATGAATGAGTCGTAAATCTCTCACCAACGTGGGTTAATCATTTACACGTGTACGCGACCACGAACGGTCCATAGGCATGCTCTGAATGGCTATTAACCCTATCGTCGTGAGAATTTGCACTTTGACATCCTTTTTTAAGCTCATCGGTTAAATGGATATTTGATTCTGATAATTATGAAATGGCTAAGCTACTTACACATGTACGGGGTCGCGAACGATCCCTAGGCATGCTCTGAGCTGGCGATAAACCACCTTGACGAACGATCCAGGGATCCACTCTAACGTGAACCTGGCATCGATAATGCTAAACCCCCTCGGGGCACACTCTCTCGCCTCGAACGGCACGATTCACTTCATCTCGAATATTTCGATCACGAACGGTCGTTATTTGAAATCACACTAAAGCTATAAATTCCTTCACAGGACATCAACAAGATATGAACATCCAGCCCATGGCATTACAAAACAAGCCTTTCCACCACAGGGAAACAAAGCGCGACACATGCAAGCACGTGCCCCACTTTGGGGGGCAAATGTTGGGCGAATTCTCACCCAGAAGATCCCGAGACCAAGAAGTCACAGTTTTACCCGGGCTCGCAACCCCCGCTTCATTCGGAAAACACAAGGCTCGGTACAAGCATGGAAGACCATCCGGCATTCTCATTCGGCATAAGACCAGCCTTCTCCAAGCTCCATTCGGCCACCGGACCAACCTTCTCCAAGCTCCATTCGGCCTCTCCCATGCGTGCCGAACCAAGGTCACCACCGGACCAAGGCCATTACCGAACCAACATGCCTTAGCCCTCTACAACCGAACCAAGGTCACCACCGGACCAAGGCCACTACCGGACCAACCACCTACCTCAACGTCGAATGGACCTCCATCCCACTCCACTACCGCACCAACCACCTACCTCAATGCCGAATGGACCTCCATCCCACTCCATCACCGGTCCAACACCACCCATTCAAGACCGAATGAAGCCTCGCCGAACCAGAACGCTGCCAGGCCAGATTGCTCCAGCCCAGGCCCACCAGCAGCTATATACATCCAAGACCCCTGCCCCCAACCTCACTCTATAAATAGAGGGGCAGGGGTACAACAATGGCAGACAAGTTTGAGAGCTCAAGCACGGAAGGAACTTTCAAACTAATTTCATATACTTGTACACAAAGCATTGTACTTGTAATCTGAAAGAAAGAAGATAATAACATATAAAGTGGACGTAGGCACGTTCTGGCCGAACCACTATAAATCTGTGTGTCTTTTACATTTCAGCCCCTGCTTTTTTCATATTTACATAACTCATCTAAATCATTAAGAATCACATAAAACCAATTAAATATCACGACTTGGAGGTGTTTGCCCATTTTTTGCGCAAACAGACAACAACCTTAGAATAGATTATAAAGTATAAATACTAACAGTATAAGTTTAGATATATATGTATATACAGGATTTAACCATGCAGGTTCCAAGAATAAAGACTGTACAATATAGAGATTTAAGATATCAAGATTGAAGACTGATGAGTATCAAGACTATCAAGAGTTCAAGAGTTCATGTAATTTATCTTTTAATTTAATTAGAAATTTTGTTGAAACTACTAGAAAAGCACTCGCATCTTAGAATCCAATTTATTCGTGGAATGGAATCCACTTCGAGCCTGTTAAAGGGATGGAACCCTAAGTAGGATGGAACCTACGAAAAATCTAGTGGAACATTGTTTTGTATCCGCTAATTTTTATTAAAAATGATTTTCATAAAATTATATCTTTTTTCAAAATGTTTTCAAAACCTTCCCTTTAAAAGCATCAAAAATATCTATCCTGATTTCAAATACTTTTAGCCTAAATATAATATTTAATTTCAAAATCAAAATTATCCGTAGTTATAACTATCTTTAATAATAATATATTCAATTTTTAAATATTTATACTTAGATTTAAATATAAAATTATAGTAATTTTTTTTATATATTATTCCATATATTTACTTATGTATTCTAACTATAGACAAGTATATTTATAAAGTTTAAAATAGTTTTAATATAAAATAGAAGTTATTTTCAAAGAAAAACAAATTACCAAAAATTCCTTTGGGATGTCAACATGCTCAACCTACCCATGTCGACATAGTGTCAGTTGGTTTCAAAATTTAAATTTCAAAAGAAGCGTCTGTTCGTCATATCTCTTCACGAATGGACATGGCTGTTGTTCTTCTATAAATAGGGGATGTTTTCAACGAATTTTAATACAGAATTTTTGGTTTTTCACTCCTCTTCTTCTTCCATATTTCTTGTACATTTTCCTTTCATTACTCTGTTGAAATCAACATTGAATCTAACTAGATTATCTCTGGTTTGATTCTCTATCACTATCTCAACAAGATTCTCAGTGCTATTCAGAGTTACTGGCTTCTTTGTAATCAATTAAATGAGAAAAGGTGTGATTGTGGCCTTGGAAATCAATCAAGCGAGATAAGGTGTGATTGTAGCCTTGAAAATCAATTGGGTGAACTTGTTGCCCGGGAAATCAAGTATCTCTACCCAAAGGAATGTCAATCTCGAGGGTGTACCTTGTTGCCTTGAAATCGAGCGTGTAATTGTAAAGATTGTTTTTGAAAGGAAATCCGTACTTGTGTGCGCGACTGGATGTAGGGTAATTCCGAACTAGTATAAAATCAGGTGTATTTTTTCCTTTACTGCTTTTACTTTATATTTGCATCTGTGTTTGATTCTGTGATCATATCTGTATATGAATATTGCATATATTTGTGTTCAAATTAACAAAAACTAAAAAGGTTTAACAATTCTCTAAAACACTATTCACCCCTTTCTAGTGTTTATCCTAGCCTTAAGATCCTTAATCCGCATTTCTCACACTTTTAATAATATTTATGATAAAGAAAACTAAAATTTATTAGTATAAGGATAAAACGAAAGTTGAAATCTAAATAAGATAAATTCTTTGACATTTAAGAAAGTGAATGTTGACATAACATAATGACAACAATTTCTCTAACTAATAATAATTTGAGTCAATTTGCGTTCAAGGTACATTTTCCAAATTAAGCAGTGGGAAAATTATTTTAGGGGCCATTATACCATTCAACATTATGTTTATATATGTAGTATATTGAAGAAAATTAATTAGTATGTTGAAGAAGAAAATTAATTTAGGAGTAACGTGGCGTAGTGATTGCTATAAGAAATTGGTACAATAATGGTTTTTGGGTGGAGAATGCTTGCACAATTCACCGATTTCTATATACTTAAAGTTCTCTTTTTTTACTTTCTCAAATATATGTTAATAATTGGGTTATAATTATGCACTTAGTAGCTTTTTTTGGAGCAAATTACTTGGTTGATACTGTTTAACTCTCGTCATGCATCAAATTTTAGTTCTAAATCCTATTTTCATTATAATGTTATCACCGTGTCAATATAATATCTAGTTCCATTATATTTGAGGTTATGTCAGTTGATTACAAATGTTAGAGTAACTTTACTTCATTTCTTAATTCAAAAATGACTAATATCTTCTTATTTCATAGCTTAGTGTGGAATATATCAATGATGAATTTAGTAAATACTATGTAGATGTTAACTCTACATATTGGTTGATGACGATGAACTTTTAGATAACTATACAGTGTGTGGATTATCGTTGTCTATGTGCGTATATGGATGTAACATGCCCATGTATCTAGATTGATTTTTGTTGCTATAAATTTTGTTTATTACAAGTCACACTAGAAAGGGACTTGGTATTCTTTCCATGTTTACCTAAAACAAAGAGTTTTGTTTGCATCTGATATTTGAACCAGAATTTTTTCAACTCTATGTAGTCCCTTGGTGAGTTCCAAATAAACATGTATCATCATTTCCATACCGTCTATTTTTTCATTATATTTAGATGCATACATATTAATTATTGATCATTTTTTATAACCAAGCCATTCAACTTCGTCATATAGGGGGACTTCTTAAAGGTGCAGTAATTAAAAAATGACTCTAACTATTTGATCTCCTTTCCACCAAGGTACAAGGTAACTTTACTTCGCCTCCTCCACTTTTCTTTCATTTTGGTATAATCGCGACTGTTAATTTTCTCAATCAAATATCCCACTACTCTATTTTGGGTGTGGAAATGAGAATTTTCTTAAACTCGAAAAAGAATTGTTTTAATTCTTATTTGAGTTTTGACAGATGTTGTAATCTTAATTTTCCTTTGGTAACGAATCATATGTATTTTTAGTTAAAAAAACATCCTTGGAAAATGTAATGATCCATCATTTTGCTGCTTCGAAAATGAGATATTTTATTTATTTTAAATTTAAAAAGAATATAAACTTAAATAAATATGTTATATATGATAAATAATAATAGAGAAATTATTTATTCTTATAGTTAATGATTAAAAAAGATAAATTTGAATTTAGAACAAATCAGCAAAAGTTAAGTTATGTTAAAAATAAATAAATGCTTAAATAAATTGGTTTAAATATTTATTTGAAAATTTAAATCTTATAAAAAACTCCTAATAAAGATAATAGAAGTATATCAAAAGATTTAAAAATATATTAATAACCGTTCTACAAAAATAACCAAATTTTTTCATTTTGTTAGTTTTACAAACACTGTAAAAATGAAGATTTTGATATTGCTTAAATATAATTTTAAGATATGAATAGACATGTTTTAATCTTATTTAAAGAAGTAAAATGTTCATTTTTAAGTTTGGTTTACTTGAATATATAATTTAATAAAAAGGTCAAATTTTGACTGCAAAATGTGTCAACAAAAACAACGTTTTCAACCAAAACAAGTTGTCATCAAGTTGTTCAACATGATATGTTTTCTAACACATATATACACTTAACAAACTATGTTACATGTTACAGTTAACATATAAAAAAACAAATTCACTTAGAAAAGTCAAAGTTTATAAATAATTCAAAAAGTAGCATGATTTGACAATTTATAATTAAAATTAAATTATTAAACATAATCATTACAATAAGGACTTAACCTCTCTTTTCTCATTATTGCATTAGCCCCCAAATGTCAAATCTAAAGCATGGAAAATAAGAACTTTTTATTTTATATATTTTGTTAATTTATAAAGTTACATAATCATTTCACTTAAGTACAAATTCAAATCAAAGCATCTCTCTCACCATTAATGCCATTACATCCTAAGTCTTATCCATGTATGGAAAAGTAAAATGGTTTTTATGTAATTTACAAGTAAAGGAAAAAGACAAAATCAATACATAAGAACATAAATCAAATCCTAACATCATCTCACATTTAATACACTTCTTATCATGCCTTATGAGTTTTAAAAATGGTTTAAAAGTCAAAAAGTAGTGAAGGTTATTTTAGTCATTTGCCCTTCCAAACTCAGGTATAAATAAGCATGCACATCTTTCATGTTTGCATATTTCATTCTTTACCTTTCTCTTCACTGTCCACATCTTCTTCACCTCCATTTATATGGCATCCAAATCTTCTTCCACTTCCATTTCCTTCCACCACCTCAAACATGCACCACTACACCATCACGATCCCTCCACCCCCTCGGCCAACCATCTACCCACCTCCCAAAACCCACAGCCAACCTCTATTACCCCACACCTGAGCCTCCAACATCCATACACGCCACCATCAGCACCTACCCGAGCCACACACTCACCTACCCATCTCCTACTCCACCTAAAAATCCCACACCCAAGGCTGTAAGCTCCTCCCTAGGCCACACTCCCTTCCCTATAGCCCACGACCGAAATAAAAAAAAGAGAAAAAAACAGAAAAGAAGACAAAAGAAAAATAAAAAAAAGAAAAGAAAAACGAGAGAGGAGGAAAGGAAGCGGAAAAATTCGAGACGTTCGAAAAATAGAGCGTTATTTTGAGAGACGCGTAGCTTACATAAAGATTGATGGAGTGGAAATGAAAGTGAGAACTTGTCATCGAGTTTTGAATTATATTGATTATCAGGTTTAATTGTTATATTAGATAATCGCCGTTTTATGTTATCGACGTTTGGTTATGTTTGTGTTACAGTTGTGATTATTTATCATATTAGTTTGTGTACGGAACATAATTATGTTAGTGATAAATATTAACTTAGTTATGCTCATTTTGATTAAGTATCCCCTTTATGATATGATATACTTTGGTTATCTCTTTTTAGTTGGAATTGAAATTTAAGTAGAAATAAAAGAGAATTAGAAATTTGAAGTGAAATTGGATTTGAAATGGAAAGTTAAAGTGAAATTGAGATGAATAGTTAAATTGAAATTAATTTTGAAATTGAAATTGGGATTAAGGTTGAAATTTAAATTAGAATGGAAATTAGATTTTAAATCTACGTTTTAATTGAGTTTAATTTGAAGTTAGAACTGAATTGAATTGAAATAGGAATTTAAAATTTAATATTAAAATAATAGGAATAAAATAATATTATAATATGGAAATATGTAAAATACATTTTAAATACTTTAAAAGTGAAAATATTGATTTAAAATGATTTTTAATGGTTTTATAAGTGATAAAATTCAATTTGGATAGATTATTTCAAATATTGAAAAATAAGTTAAAGTTAGGCGCATCGCGCAATGGTAGTTCGCGATTTCGAGCTGAAAAGTTCAAATGAGTGTATAGAGTGTAATATGGCTCGGTATTCTTCGAGATAAGAACATTCCAGACTATTATATCAATATCTTTTAAACAAAGGAAGAAAATAAAATTTTCGTTCATATTTTGAATTATGTCAAAATAATTTTGTAGAAAAATCGCGCTAGTGCAGTTAAGTGACCATAAGGTAAAATATGTTTAAATTATGTTATTAATTATGGAAAAATATGGAAAAAAATTATAAATCTATTAAAATAGTTTAAAAGATATTTGGAATCGAAAATATGAATTTTCAAATATTAAAAAGTTGTTTAAATCAAACAAGCTTATTCAACACTTTCCGCAGCACTTTTATGCTGCGAATTCTATAACTTTTTGAATATGAGTTTAAACATAATGATTTTTTATTAGAATCTATTATGAATTTTTAAAGAAGGAAAAATGAGTGTTTGCGCGATAATTTAGAATCTTTATAACCAATTCCAAAATAAATTTGATAATTGGGTATGCAAAAACGACTAGTATATTTGTCCCGCTTGTGAGATCTGGGAAGATGAAACAAGGTGTTTAACTAAGGTTTGGGATGGAGCAACCAATGCCCTGAACTTACTTGGCTTATATTTTCTTTTCTTATGCAAGGGGTGGAACAGATCGAAAGGAAAGCCCGGATGCTCTAAAATGATTATATTAATTTTTCCAAAATAAAAGAAGATTAGTACTACCCAAAAATTAAGCAATCTCCAAAATGAATAAACTACAACTTAGATTGCATAGAAATAATCTTCTCACATTTGGTATTAAAAATCGAAGAGGGAACTCGTCCTATTCATGGAATTTAAAAGGTGATTTCACCATTATTCCACCCATAACACTTGTTGAATACAGAAATTGATATTGATTAAAATTAAAATGATTTCTATGATCCTATTTACTCAATAATGTTTGGTAAGATTGATTTTAGGGTTTACCTTAAACGATGTGTTAAATAAAATTGTTTTTGACCTGCCTAAAAGTGAAGGGATTTAGATCGAGAGTTAAGTGAGGAAATTTGAAATATTATCCAAAGAAAAAGAATGAATTACTTAGAATTACTTAAAGACAAAAGAAAGAGATTTCAAAATCCTCTGATAAGAACTAAAGTGAAAAGAGACTTAATAAATCATGTATACTCATATTCACTTTTTATCGATAATCGGATTTCAAAGGAACCGGGGTTGGATTTGGATGATTCCTACCTGATAACCACTTCGAACCAGTTTACGTGTTCAAAGAATGAAGATATTTGATGACGGAGATATTAAGATGAATAATAATGAGGGACTACTTGTTGATTAATTAAGGATAAATTTCCAATTCAGTATATTGTAGCGGTGGTCTCTTCGTTATGAAAAACCTCAAAACCACAAGGACTTCTCACCTAGTAATGGTCGAGGAAAGTAACTTCGGTTTCATTCAGTCCTAGAATGAACTTGTATGGATGAATGTCTGACCTTGCATTCCAAATCACAATGAGTGGTCTCTATAAATATATATCAGTCGGTGGCGGAGAGGACACCTTCTCTTAGCTTAACACCCTTTCCTGAGACATACGAGCTCAGGAAGTTATACGTTTATAGAAATCAGTCGTGTGAATGTGGAATGGCAGCGTAGCATTCAAAATGAAAGAAGATGTGCGATGTGAAATGGTAATCGTTGCCTTGAGCCTCATCAACCGAAAATGACCGAATAGGGTTAGATGTGACAAGGCTAAGTGGGTCATTCCTAATTAAGGTATGATCATCCCCTCCTAGATATATTTCTTCCTGCTATGACATTCAGGTTGTAAATTAATGTGGTTTGTATGCTCAGGTGCCTGGTTTTAAGTTCGGTAACAACCGGGGGATGATATATTCAGTACTATCGAGTTACAGAGATGGGAATGTCTTGTGTTAGTAGAGGATCCTTTATGATGGCCGTTGGTACATTCCTCTAGAGATGTATTGCCAGAAGGTAGTCACTTCACCTGGCCATTTGTATGGAAATCCATTCCCTAATAAGAAACTACGGACTTTATTTTAAACCTATTATGCTGGAATTTAATCAATGTAACAATTTCGGCTAAGATTAATAAGTTTATTTGCAAATATTTTCAAAGAGATGTCATTAAAAATAATATCAAATGTTTTGATATAGAAATATTTTAGTTATCATAAGGTAAAAACTCATTCGTGTTTATGTGTGGGTGCGGCCTTATGAGATAATCTTTCTTTTTAAAGGATTTTATTTAACGCTGATATATGAAACTATCATTTATTATTGAGTTTTTTTCACACTGGTTTATCAAGCCTGATCTGGGTATTTTCAATACCCGGGTCAGATCTGAGTAGTTTTAGGTTTAGTTGAAGACGGTTGAAGTTTTCAGAGGAGAGCTAGAGTATCCATCTATGTATGGAGTATTCTATTATCAGCTGCTAACTATTTTTTTTGGTGTTTGTCAGCAGTTGTAAGGACAGATGTTTATAATTATCCAAGTTGAATTTAGGTTAGACTCTGGTATATGTATTTTAAAAGTTTTCCACTACAAAGATATATGTTCAATATTATACGTTAATCCATTCGTGTGAGATTTCGTTCTGTTTATTTTCGTTCTACCCTTGATGATCCGTCTTTCCGTGCAATTTAGGTTAGACATGTGTGGTTTATTGTCGATTAAAAGGGTACGAAAAAACGGGCCATTACAGAAAATATCATAAAATGGGGATTACTTATTATTTCTTGTTTTGGAAAAATGGGGATTATTTGTAGAACAATTTTTTTTCACAAATCGGTATAAAAAATTTGTCCATACACACACACACACATGAAAGTGGGTTCTTTATTGACTACACACATAAGTATTAAGGACGCACGTGCACATAGATATATATATGTGTGTGTGTGTGTATGTCTGTTTGTGTATGTGTATTTATGTGTGTGTGTGTATGTATATATATGTATATGTGTATATATGTATATATATTTGTGTATGTGTGTCTATATGTATATATGTAGTGTGTGTGTAAAGGTGGGTTCTTTATTGATATATATATATATATATATATATATATATATATATATATGAAAGTGGATTCTTTATTAACTATGCACATAAAGATCAAACATACATACATATGTGTGTGTGTTTGTGTATGTGCACATACATATACATATGTGCACGTGCGTGTAGGTGTATATTCCTTTCACCAAATTTTCTTTCATATCCCTAGGATTTTTATGGATACAATTATTGCACTCCTTCCTATCTTGCCTCAATAAATATAAATATATAGTATTTCATACGATTTCAATATTAACCGAATATTTTTTTAGGAACATTTTACCAATACGACTTCTATATTGAATATCTAACATTTCCATGCATCATTTTTTTATAATCCTACTATGGTAACTAAATTTTCCAACTTATTTACAGTCATTCTATTGAAGAAGGGATGAACTAAAGGGCTTTCAGTACTACCAAAGGTTGATTGCAAGGAGCTAATTTGTAGTTTTACCTTCCTCCTCCCCCAGCTCCACGAAGCTGATTTTCGTCTTCTCAATCAAACCAAAACAACATTTGGGTTATGTCAACTACAAAGTTAGTATTTAAAAACAGTACGAATTATCATGTATGATTAGTTTAAACTAACGGCGAAATAAATTATTAATATATATTTTACCAACTTTTGGGTCAAGCCATGCTCTATAAACTTTCTGATTTATGATAAAAGTACTATTTTTTAGATTTATGTTTTTGTTACTAAGTAGTCCCGTAATAAAAATATCTATCCAATATTTGAAATTGTAGATGGATTCCCACATCATTGCCACTTACCTATAGTCCAAAGCATGATAAAGAATCTACTCCACATATGCAGTTGGTAGAAGCACAGTCAGTGACCTATTATATTGTGATTCGTATCTATGGTTTTAATCAATATAACTCAACATTGCTATGACAGTTTCAAATTAAAGTGCAAAATATAGCAGTCTATTTTAGTATTTTTGTTGCTACATTTTCTATTTTTTTTGGAGAGCTGAGATGGAAAGAACTCTAACTGGACGGCAAAGAGACGAGTTTGAAGGCATGTCGCATTCCTTAACTCTAGAGAGAAGCCAAATAAAAGAGGTAACCAATCATGTGTATTTGTGCTCCTTTAATTGCTTAATACTGTTATTTGTTTAGTTTAAATGTTTCTATGTAGAGATATGCACACAGTTAAGTTTCCAGTTTGATAAGTGCACACTATAAAGGAGATCTTGTACAAATTCTACTTCAGCAAAATTATTGATTACTCTTTTTCCTATATTCTTTCATTAGCTGATTTTGACATGAAGGTACACACTAAGTCAGTTTTGCATTCTTAGACAAAACCCATAATGTTGTAGCGTTAATTGCTTCAATCTACAGAGTACTTTTAGCAGACATCTAAATGGTGAAAATTATGTTGGTCTTTATGGTTTATTTTTTAGACATCTGCATAAGCTCTTAAACGTTTTAAAGATGACAGGAAACCAATAACTTGAATGTCCAAGTTGAATTTATTATTTTGACAATAAGTAATCACTTATGTTTGACATTATTGAAAGAACCTCCGTCGATTGATCCTTCATTTATTGCCATATTATAAGTATTGCTTGGTGCAAATAAGAGGATAATTCATGTTTCTCTAACCTCATTTTCTCTCATTAATTTCAAAGAGAGAAAAAATTTAAATACCGATTTGAGGTATGGTTTTATGATAAGATTCTATTTATCCACTTAAGACTTGGCTCATTATTCCATGGTGGTTATCACTCGTCTGTGACTATATACTTTTCTTTTTATTAGATATAGACAATTAAGTTGTAGTATATCATTAGTTTTCGGCACTGAATAATTTGGAAAGTTATTATGTCTATTACTTGGTGTAATGGCCTATTTTTCCGTACCCTTTTAATCGACAATAAACCACACATGTCCAACTCAAATTGCACGAAAAGACGGATCATTAAAGGTAGAAAGAAAAATAAAGACGAATGGAATTACATATATTATTTCAATAATAATCTTTACAGTGGAAAATTTTAAAATACAAAATCAGAGTCTAACCTAGATTCATCCTGGACAATTACAAACCCATGTCCTTATAAATGCTGAAAATAACAAAACAAATGCAGTAGATGCGGCAGATAATAGAACACGTCCATACGATGATGAACATCTCCAGCTCTCCTTTAGAAACTCCAATTGTCTTCATCTCATCCCAAAACAACTCGATCTGACCCGAGTACTAAAAATACCTGGATCAAGCTTGATAAACCAATGTGAGATACTCGAAATCTAAAATGACTATATTATCAAAACCTTTGAAAAGAAGGGTATCTCATAAGACCACGCCCACACATAAACACAGAGTGGTTTTTTACCTTATGATAACCAAAACACTTTATACCAAAATACACTTGATATTGTCTTTAATGACATTCCTATGAAAACACTTTCAAATAAACTTATTCAAATAAGGTATCAATATGTGGACTAAGTCTAAGGTAATATATCCAGACTAGGCTAATGGAATATACCAAACGGAATATATGATACCTAAAGGGGTAGTGAAATGTTTACAAGTCATTACAGCTATTTTAGGATATAATCAAAACTGTAAATCTTGTATTGGGATTGAATTTCCCACATGATAAGAAGCCAGTGGAAAGATCAATCTGTATCCACAGCTTACATCCAAGACTCGGACACCATTATACAACAACACAAATGGCTAAAAGTGGATACAATCTGCAAATAACATCCAAGGACTCGGACTTCGTGCATCCATTCCATGAGGCCTAGATGTATCTGATTCCTATTGCTCAGAACATCTGATAACCCAAATCACTACTATCCGAAAAGCGAGCATACATTGACCATATAAAATTCCATTATAACCACGGTGTGAGGCTTGCGAGGCTACGATCAATTTCTTCAAAGCCATGCTTTTCATACAAAACCACGCTTTGAACATAACAGGTTCCACTTTGAATGCCACACTGCCATTCTTTGGATCACTATTTGACTCCCACAAGCATACAACCTCTGAGCTTGTATGTCTCAGAGAATGGTGTTAAACTAAGAGAAGTTGCCTTCTCCGCCACCAATCAGATGTTAAAAGACTGTGTGGATCGTGCTATATGGAATAATATTAAACTAGTGTAGAAATAAACTATAGCAATGTAAAGTAAGTAAAAATAAAACAAGCACACCAGGAATTTTTATACTGGTTCAAACATCCCGTTCTACGTCCAGTCCCAGAATCCTTTCTGGAATTTCACTAACAACAATCCTCACTTAACCCAGAGGAATAGGTTTATACAACCCTTGAACAGCTGAACAAGGGACCTGAGCAGCAGAACAGAATTTCGCCTCAACAACCGAAGAGGACTTCAAGTCATACATAATGTACGTGACACAGTGTGTTCTTAATAACACGAATTTTTCTCTTGATAGTACAAACTTCCTATAATCTTTCTCTTTTATGATATATGTGTGAATGCATGAAGATTAAGGAAGTAGGAAACTGAATTTGAATGATGTTGAATGCACAAATGTACTAGAATCAAGAATTTCAAGAATAGAATAATAATCAATAAATCGGTGTTTTGAAAACTTGATTCTAATGTGTTTATACAGATAATAAATAGTTGCAATTGTTCATGAAGAAAGAGTTATGATTATCTGTTGGATTAAAGATTGCAACTCTTCATGAATGGAAATGGTTTTTCAGAAAAGTAGCCGTTGTAAATATTCAGACTTCTAAAATTAAAAATTCAGACTTCTGAAATGCAACGAAATCAAACCAGAAAGAAAATAGGCAAAAAGTTGTTATATTCAGACGTCTGATTTATACCCTTCAGACGTCTGAATATTGTATTTTACAACATTCAAATTTCCGGCATCAGACGTCTAGATTGAAGCATTCAGACGTCTGAATATAACATAAAAATGATATTTTTCATTTAAACCAAATATATGAAATGATAATGTAGTATATATCATATAGGAGACATATTTTAACTTCTAGATAAGGATATAAAATTATATATAGTTGTCATAGATCAACTCCTGCAAAGTAAACAAGTTAGTATATGAATGATTATATAGTTCTCATGGTCAAAATATCGTATTTACGAAATACCGTAAACACGAAGGTTTCAACATTCTCCCCCTTTTTAACGATGACAATTATATAAAATTATAGCGCAAAGTAAACAAGTTAGTATATGAATGATTATATAGTTCTCATGGTCAAAATATCGTATTTACGAAATACCATAAACACGAAGGTTTCAACTTTCTCCCCCTTTTTAACGATGACAATTATATAAAATTATAGTGAGATCATATAGAAGCACGAAAAAAATACTCCCCCTTAATATAAACTCCCGCTGTCTATCTTCCCCTTTGACATCGACAAAAAAGGAAAGTTAAAATATCATGCATATCATAGATGTAACAAAATATAAACAAGAATAGGAGAACAAAGAAGCATCAGAATCATCACAAGATACAAAGAGCCAAACAGTAGTAGCATATGTTTTAGTTACATACCAAAAGAAATGTCAGTAATTTTTAAAAAACAAACAGTGCAAAAAGATTTGTTATGACATATTGAAGTGAAAGTTCCATACCACCACTATTTTAGAAAGATGAACTGGGACGATCATTACCATCTTCATCATCGTCATCATTATCTTCATCATTGTTAGTACCGGAGCTAGACGACCATTGAAAGGGTGCGGGATCAAAAACCTCGGTAGAAGTAGAAGATGAGCAACCAATACGTTCCGAAATTTTGTTTAGGAAGCCACGAATAGAATTAAACTTCTTATTGGTTTACTTTTCTAATCTATAAATCTTGGTATTGAGATTAACCTGATTTAGATAAATTGTAACAAAGGCTTGTTTAGGTGTTAATTTAAGAGAAAGCACTTCAATGTTATCATCATCATGCTCGGGAGCTTGTGGAGCAATGTGGTGATGAGGTTGAGGTATATTTTGATCTCGGTTTGCGATCCATTCTTGGAAAGAAATAAAGTTAAGGTTTTGTGGATGCTTAGGCAAGTTCATCAGCCCTAAGGTTTTGGATCCTAGCTCCTTTATAGGTGAAAATTCTGATTCTGGAAAAGTTACTCCATAATTTCTAAGAATTTTCAATATATATGCACCATAATGAAAAGTTTTATAACGACGACGACGATTAACATCCATAAACTCCTCAAGAATAACACGACCCCAATTTATAGATTGTTCATATATGGCATACAGAGCTTGGAAGTTGCGTTTGTTGATAACTTCATAACTTCTGGTTCTCGGTAAGACGGAACGAATTAAAGCTCGATGAAGAATACAGGCTTGTGGCCAAAGTTGGACAAAGGTAAGCCTAGTGATATCATCGGAAAGAAATCTATGGGAGACTTCAACTCTATGATCCAAAGAGAGTGAAGCTTCAATTTCATCCAAATCTGTTCCGGATGAAGGACATTGTAAAATATCTCCAAGACGAACTAAGGGAAGATATATTTTAACACCACATACCCAAGTCCAAATACAGTCCTCTCTATTATGGGGATGATGATGGCCTAAGTTAATATTAGAATAGAATAATTTTACTAAAAGATGATTTATCTTAACATTATTTGCAGAAAAGGATAAGAGAGATTCTAATCTGCATGAGCGAGCAATTTGTTGAATTCTGTAAGGTTCAAATTCATCGAATTTAACAAAAGCTTTCGAGAAGAAACCAGATCTATCCATTTGAGCAAATCTTTTCCTTGCTTCATCATTCCATAGCCATTGATCTATATTCGGTGTAGATGAAGAGCTTGGAGCCCTTGGACGTTTTATTCTTGGAGGCATCAGAGATTTTTGTTTAAAATTTTTGTAGATGAAGAGCTTAAAAATGAAGTTCTGGAGAATAGAATGATGCTGGTTCGGATGAAGTAGGGGTTAAAGTAGTAGATGAAAGTAATTAATGTGGTAGGCGGATGGAAAATTTGAAAAACACCTTGAATTTTAAATCGGCGGTTAGATTCAGACGTCTGCAATTTCAATTTCAGACGTCTGAAATTGTAAAATTTATAGTAGAAGAAAAACAGTTCAATTTGAGGTACTTTCTGACGTCTGGAATAGAGTGTTTAAACGTTTGAATCTGTGTGAAGAAAACTTCTTCAAAAATATTCGGACGTCTGAAATGATTATTTTAGACTTCTGAAATATGTATTTCAAACATTGTTTAAATATATTTGAAAGAAAAATAATTATAATAAGTTTTGAATGATTTACAAAATATAAATATGATCATTCAACAACAACAGATTTAGATGAATGAAGTCATTTATCCGAATCACTCGGAGTCTTGTACTCTTCCGGCTCTATCTTGGTTATCTCTGCGTATGGTCATATGGAGACCAATATGGTTGACGTTCCCAAGAATTTGAAAAAACCGGAGGATGCTGTGGACTCGACACCCTTGGATTTGAGGTTGAGGGTTGAACTACATCTGTAACATCCTAAAATTATCAATTAAAATAAACAATATATTTTAAACTCTTGGAATTTAATTTGAAAATAGATTGGGAAAAAATCCTAAAAACAAATAAAGATAAGTGATAATAATATATAAATAAAATTCCACTTTTTTATTTTGAGCTTAAACTATTGAAATAAAGATGTTTATAAAAGTCATTTGAATTTAAAATCTTGTATATTACAAATATGAATAAAATTGAATACATATTAAAATTTAATTTAAATTATTCAAGAGATGTGTAATATATAAATGGACAAAAAAAGTTTATATTTCAAGTTTGAATTGAAATCTGAATTGAAATTTGAAATAAATGTTTTAGAAAAAATATTGGCTTTTAAAATCATTAAGGTGGAATTTATAAAGATTGGTCAAAAACAATTATTCTTTTAACATTATATGTATACACATACAAATGAATAAAAGGTATATTCATTTTTAAAGTAAATATGATATGAAATTTATAAAAATTTCTTTTGTCTTTGAAGATTACAATTGATAAGCATACTTAAAGGGATGGAGTATAGGAATCAACATGCATTGAACTTCATAATCATTTTTTACATATGGCATCCAATGTAATTGATTGAATAAAATAATGAAATTTAAAATTACAAAGAAATTTTCCATCTCCTCATAAGCAATCATATAATATCTAAGCCAAATCTGAAAAGAAAACAGTAAAAAGATTTGGCATTTCAAAACTACAACACCAAAGACAAAAAAATCAGGCCATTCAAAATCTTCAAAACTGAATCTCTTTAAAATCATCAACCTGAAAAAAAATTCAAAGCAAATGTTTCAAGATTCAGACCTAAAGCACTTCAGATCTGAAACAAATCAAGTTCAAGATTGAAGTTTGAATCAGTAGAATTGTTCAAACAAATGGATTCACAAATCAAAACCAGTAGCAATTCAAAGCAAACTGGAAACTGAAGCAATCTACAGAACAACTCTGGTAAAATTTAGCAAACTCACAAGTAAAATTTTGAATTTAAAATCCGAAGCAATTGAAACATAATTAACTCTAGTATTCTTTTCCTAAGGAATGATGATAAAAAACAAAGATAAAAGGGCAGAGCAGTTTATAAAGGATTGCATGTTCCAGATTCACAAACTAATCATTTCCAGGAAGATATCTCTGTTCCTTCCCAATCCAGGTAAGCAAAACCCTTTAAACCTATTCTTTTCTATGATGTGTGGTTAATATCTGAATCTGCTATGAAATGTTGCTTGGTTGTTAAACTTATCTATATACTTATATGCATATGCATGGGTTGTGGTGTGCATGTCTGGTTACAGACATTCATTCTGTTTCAATCACTTACAGGGTTTAAATTCATGTGAAATTCTAATTCTTCTGCTCCAAATCGTGTTAGAATTTAGGATCTGGAGAACATGTGCATTCAATCAAGAACCAAAATTCTAAAATTATTTTTGAGATAAATTTAACATAGTTTTAACCTGGAAAAGAATTACAGTGAAATTTTAAACTATATCGAAAATCCCGACTTGAATAATTCATTGTTTCAAGTACATAAATTGGTTTGTTATCAAAATCTATGAATTTTAAAATTATAATCATGATTTTTAAGCTTGAATATCAAGCGAAATTGCAAGATGAACGAAAACTGCATTTTGATCAATTTCCGGTGAACCACGTCGAACCGGGCGATGAAATTTAGGGTGAAGGAAGATGACACGTAAGAGATCATGGAAAAAATGCAAGAGGATTTTTTTTATTCGGTATGGTTGGGGTTATGAATTGATTTAGGGTTTAAGCGCTACATTGGGTCGACGGCAGTCGCGAGACAAATGCGCCATTGATGGTGAATTTTCGGGGATCAGACCTGGGGGGATGGAAGGTTTGGCGTGTGGCGAAGCTTCGGCCAGGCTCGCGTCGATTCTGGGGTCATGGTTGGCGAATATGAGGTGTTTGCAGGTGGTGGGCTTTCTTAAAGTGTGAGTCGAAGTGTTAAATTTCAAACGACGATGAAATCAGGGAACATGGGTGGTTAGAAGGATAAGATAGGTCATCGATGACCTGAGTGCGACGGCGTCGATGGTCGGAAGAGCGGAAAGCGACTATACACATGCACGATTCGTGTTTGTGCATCAGGGTTTGAAGAAGTGTTGGAGAGGACGAAGTGGAACTCAGGGCGAATCGGGGGATTCGTGAATTTGCTCGAAGCAAACGGTTTCGCGTATGACTCAAAGTCTGGCTCGGAGGGAAGCGTGGTTTAGCTCGAGGTTTTAAAAGCTTTGCTCGGGTTGGTTGTCTGGTGGCAAAACAGTTTTAAAACCCAAACAAAATCAAGTTTTTTTTGAAATTTAAATCTTGTTAAATCTTGTTAAAAACAATTTTCTTCTTATATTAAATGGTATCCAAATTTGAGAATTAGTTAAGAAAGGATTTTTAAATAAATTGTTTAAAATTTACCAAGTTTTAAAAGGGTTTTAGAACGAATGAAGCCTTTATTTTGAAAGTTATTTTAACTTAATAACATTAAAGGTTAGATAATTAATGTTTAATAGTTAATGAATTTTTATTTGTTGAAGAAAATTAATTATTGGAAGTAAATTACTTAATGAAAGTAATTAATATAGAATTTATTGATAATTTAAATCAATTAATCAAGTAATTAATAGTTACTTAAATGGAAGTAATTAAGAATGGGTAATTAGTGATTAAAGATTTATGTACCAAGTAATTAAGGGTTAATTACTTTAAAGAATAATTAATTAATGTGGTTAATTAATAAAAACAGGAAATTTAATTTAAGAATAATTAGTTGAAGGTTAATTCTTTTAAAGTGATTAGGAAATAATTATTTATTAAGGAATAATTAACTAGTTATTGTAATTAATTAAGAATAAATAATTAAGGATTTATTTTTAGTTAAAGGATAACTAATCAGTTAAGATTAATTAAATTAAGGTAATTAATTACTTAATAAAAAGTAATTAACTAATGATTTAAGTTAGGAAATCAAGTTATTAAGATTAATTTTTGATTAAGGATAATCATTTATTAATTAAGAATAATTAATTAAAATGATGATCAAGTATGGGGTTAATTAATTAATTTAAAGGTAATTAATTAAAGGATAATTAAATAATTTTAGGTTAATTATTAAAAATAAAGAGTTAATTATCTAATGATTAAAGATTGATTGATTTATTAATCAAATTTGATTTAAATTAATTAATAAAGGATTTATTAATTAAGGTTCGTTAATTAATTGTTAAAGGATTAATTAATTTATAAATTGAGGTTAATTTATAAATAATTAATTAACATAAACTGTAATTAATTAATGTGAATCAACCAGAATTAGTGATTAATCTTGTTTTAATTAATCAAATGATCAATTAACCTTATTTATGGATGATTGTATTCTAGTGAATGCTGTGAATTGTTTTGTCATCTCTGTTGTGTCATGCTATGTGATTAATATAATTTATTTATTTATAATGCATTCATATTTTCTAACTGTGATTCTGTGTGTATAGATAAGCGTTATTGGAATATACCGCTTATCGATATTGTTATGATTGAATCTGTGGTATGATTGATGTTGTTGCACCATTGTGTAAAAACCCTGGACTACACCTTACACACACAAATATGGATTGCACAAGGAAATTGGTTAAGTCACAGATTTTTTAACAATTTTAAAGATTGAATTTTTGAATACAAAATAGTTTTGGAATTGGAATTGAAAATGAGTTTCAAAAATAAAAGTTATTTTGAATAACTTAAATAAAGTTTTGAAATTTAAATAATATAAATTATATTTGAATTCAGCATTTGAAATTGAATTCAATAATTTGGGAATTTTAGTTTAAAAAGATTATACAAGTTATAAAGGTGTTTATATGAGTTTTTAACCATTTAAAAAGAGTTGTTTTGGGAATTTAAATTCAAACCCAAGTTTTATACTTGAATGGCTTTAACTTGTGTAAATGTAATCAACTTTAAACCTTGTGAAGATGGTTAAAATCAAAGAGAGTTTTAAATGGTATATCTTTCACATAAAAGATTTGAATTGGAAATGGCTTGAAATTATGAATTGAATCTTTAGTTTAAAGATTGGATAAGTTAATCCAATATGAAGTGAAATTGTTTTGAAAGGCCGTGAATGAACCTTTGTGCAAAATTGGTGAACCTTGTGAAATAAATCTTTTGTTTAAAAGATTTAAAAATGGTAATTTGTTTAAACCATTTGAAAAGAAAGTTTTGGGTTTTAAGTGGTGACTTAACCGAAATCCCATATCCATACGTTTTTAAATATTGCGCTCATTATTCGGTTTAGCCGGGAGAGGACCTTGTGTCATATAACCCATTCTGAATAGTGATATGTCGTTATGGATAGCGTTTGAAGACCGGTGGTGAAGACCGGGTATTTTCGAGAACGAAAGGATAACCAGTCTATTGTCTCTGCAATGAGTCGCGTCTGTATAGAGATTCCCTAAGTGATGGGAAGTCCGATCGGGATTGTGAATACCTGGATTTGCAAGGCTTCTTCGAAAATGCCTTCGGTTCTGTTCGAACCCTGGTTAGACTTGTATGGATGTGCATACGACATTACACTTTGAGATGTTAAACCAGTTCTATCAAATACATTTCTGTTTTGGTGGCAGAGATTTTTTCTGTTAGCTTAACACCCTTCTCTGGGACGTACGAGCTCAGAGGTTATGTAGTTGATGGTCACTAGTGATACATTCACAATTTGGTAATGTGGCATACGAAGTGCTGCTGATCATTTGTTGATCAAAGCATGGCTTTGTGAAAAAGTGTTGCTTTGTGGACGAGACCTCATCGAGCCTCACAAATCGGTAATGGTCGAAACAGGAAAGATGCGGCAAGGCTTTAGGGGTAACTCCCCTAGGGTATGACCATTCCTTCTGGAAAAGGGTGGTATCATGGTATGGAGCCCAGATACTTACTCGTGTGGACACTGTAGTATATTTATTACTGTCTGATGTTGTTGGTGTAGAGGGCCCTCGAATAAAGGTCCCACGGGACCGGGGATGGCATATCTTAGGTTTTACTTCCCGGAAAGGGGGTAGCCGGCCTTGTGTCAGCAGAGGGCCGGGTAGGTTCTCTGGGCGTCCCTCCAGAGGCATTCCCATGTTGTAATAGGAAGTTCCTTAGCCTAGCCATTTGTTGGAAAATCCAATCAAAACAATATGCGTCCTGTATGGTTTTAGTTGTATAACCTGCCGTGGAATGTGGCGGTAACCTGCTATTGAACATGGTAGCTATAGTAGGCATACGATATTGGTCGTACGCTGGCTAGGATTTATATTATACTTTCGAAATGGTTTTTTATGCACTATGCACCAGTAATAATATCAAAGAAATTTTCTCTTATTAAGCATATTTGACTATCATAAGGAGAAATCGCCTCAATTCTTCGTTTGCATGGTGTGTATGGTAGAAGGGCTTATGGTAGTTTCACTTTCTAAAAAGCATTGCGGTTTTCAAATTTTAAAATATCTTGTTTGTTTTAAAGATAAAATCTATTTTTTTTTGTTTGCTCACACCTGTCCAATGACTGACCTGGAGTTTATTGTTCCTTTCCTAAACTCTGGGTGCCCATTATTTTCCATACGGACAGTCTAGAGTTGGGTTTTTCAGATAGTTGAATAGTAGAAATTGATTCAATAGCCTTCGAAGCCTTTTGGATTTGGGATCGGGTTTGCTACACTTCAGCATTCATGGACAAACCTTGCTTAGCTTTGTGAACGTGATTAGGGTTCGAGCTAGCTTTGGATTAAAGACGGAGTTTTTGGAGTTTGGCATTGAAGACATTATCTTTCTGCTGCTATATCTTGTATCTCTGATAGTATTGATATATGTTGTATCGTTCTATTGTATCATCATTGTATCTTAGTATTGTATCAAATGTTGTATACCAAATATATTATTTCATTTCTTCCGCTATGTTGTACTTAATGTGTTATAAGCTCCGGCGAACCAAATTCGACGTTTGGATCTACGGCATTTGAATACGAGTGACGTATTCGGTGCCGACTTTCGAAGGTTGAGTCAGGGTCGCTACAGTGGTATCAGAGCTGAAGGTTAAAACTTTAGCTCAGGAGTATAACACATTAAGTGACTCATTAGATATAGGGTGAACTATACCCTAGAATGAGTAATCCCTAAGATATCTGTTCGAATGCCTCAGTAAATTCTCTTACTATCCACTGATAGTAAGTATGTGTGCAAGAAGAGGATGAGATAGGGGACAAAGAAATACCACTACAAATGGTCAATGCCCTGCAACAACGGAAATATATTTCTTTATCAATCTTCTTTGATTCGATTCCAATTTCTTTGATTTCTTCGTTGTAGCTCGAGGAAGAAGCTTCGATGGGATGGTGGCCCTACGAATCATGCAGATAAGTCTCTATTTCGTATTAACTTCGTCAAATTTCTATCAGCTTTTCGTTTTCAACCTTAGCAAAAATTGAAAATTTGATTTGAAATAAATTGGTTAACTAAAAAATAAAGTTAAATAAATTGTATCAATAAAACGATTTCGATTAAAACCAAATTTGAAGTTCTATTGTAATTCCTTGTGAATATCAAAGTCCAAAGAGGGACAATTTAGATATATAATTTGGGGTGTTTCGAATTATGTTTGGAGTCTATACTTAGTATTGGAGAATTTTGGAAGACTGTATCCAATTATCTGTCCTTTTGGGGTCCACGTATATTCTAGAAGCGGTTAGTTATCCCTTCAAACTAACCAATGCCCAGGTATATTTCTAGATCTGGATGGCCCCTAGTATCTTGTAAAGAGTTAAATAGATTCGTTCTTGTATCTATTATTGATATTCTGATTTGGTAAGCCAAATACAGAATAGATAATCAGCTTGATTTGTGAGTCGATTCTCCATCTTTGTGTATCTATCCAATCTTTGTTGTCTCCATGGCAAATTTCGAGGACGGAATTTTCTTAAGGAGGGGATATCTGTAACATCCCAAAATTATCAATTAAAATAAACAATATATTTTAAACTCTTGGAATTTAATTTGAAAATAAATTTGGAAAAAAACTTAAAACAAATAAAGATAAGTGATAATAATATATAAATAAAATTCCACTTTTTATTTTGAGCTTAAAATATTGAAATAAAGAATGTTTATAAAAGTCAATTGAATTTAAAATCTTGTATATTACAAATATGAGTAAAATTGAATATACATTAAAATTTAATTTAAATTATTCAAGAGATGTGTAATATATAAATGGACAAAAAAGGTTATATTTCAAGTTTGAACTGAAATTAGAATTGAAATTTGAAATAAATGTTTTAGAAAAAATATTGGCTTCTAAAATCATTGAGGTGGAATTTATAAAGATTGGTCCAAAAAAATTATTTTTTTAACATTATATATAGACACATACAAATGAATAAAAGGTATATTCATCTTTAAAGTAAATATGACATGAAATTTATAAAAATTTCTTTTGTCTTTGAAGATTTCAAATGATAAGCATACACAAGGGGATGGAATATAGGAATCAACATGCATTGAACTTCATAATCATTTTTTACATATGGCATCCAATGTAATTAATTGTATAAATAATGAAATTTAAAATTACAAAAAACTTTCCTTCTCTCTATATGCAATCATATAATATCTCAGCCAAATCTGAAAAGAAAATAGTAAATAGATTTGGCATTTCAAAACTACAACACCAAAGACAAAAAAATTAGGCTGTTCAAAATCTTCAAAACTGAAACCCTTTCAAATCATCAACCTGAAAAAAAAATTCAAAGCAAAGCTTTCAAGATTCAGACCTGAAGCACTTCAGATCTGAAACAAATCAAGTTCTAGATTGAAGTTTGAATCAGTAGAATAGTTCAAACAAATGGATTCACAAATCAAACCCAGTAGCAATTCAAAGCAAACTGGAAACTGAAGCAATCTACAGAACAACTCGGGTAAAATTAACCAAACTCACAAGTAAAAATTTGAATTCAAAATCTGAAGCAATTGAAACATAATTAACTCTAGTATTCTTTACCTAAGGAATGATGATAAAAAACAAAGATAAAAAGGGCAGAGCATTACAAAAAGGATTGCATGTTCCAGATTCACAAACTAATCGTTTCAAGGAAAACATCTCTGTTCCTTCCCAATCCAGGCGAGCAAAACCCCTTAAACCTGTTCTTTTCTTTGATGTGTGGTTAATATCTGAATCTGCTATGAAATGTTACTTGGTTGTTAAATTTATCTATATACTTATATGCATATGTATGGGTTGTGGTTTGCATGTCTGGCTCCAGACAAACATTCTATTTCAATCACTTACAGGGTTTAAATTCATGTAAAATTCGAATTCTTCTGCTCCAAATCGTGTTAGAGTTTAGGATCTGAAGAAGACATGTGTATTCAATCAAGAACCAAAATTCTAAAATTATTTTTGAGATAAATTTAACATAGTTTTAAACTGGAAAAGAAATTACAGTGAAATTTTAAACTAAATCGAAAATCTAGACTTGAATAATTCGTTGTTTCAAGTATATAAATTGGTTTGTTATCAAAATCTATGAATTTTAAAATTATAATCATGATTTTTAAGCTTGAATTTCAAGCGAAATTGCAAGATGAACGGAAACTGCATTTTGATCAATTTCCGGTGAACCACATCGAACTGGGCGACGAAATTTAGGGTGAAGGAAGCTGACACGTAAAGGATCATGGGAAAAATGCAAGAGGATTTTTTTTATTCGGTATGGTTGGGGTTATGAACTGATTTAGGGTTTAAGCGCTACATTGGGTCGACGACAATCGCGAGACAAATGCGCCATCGATGGTGGATTTTGGGGAATCAGACCTAGGGGATGGAAGGGTTGGCATGTGGCGAAGCTTCGGCAAGGCTTGCGTCGATTCTGGGGTCATGGTTGGCGAATACGAAACGTTTGCAGGTGGTGGGCTTTGTTACAGTGTGAGTCGAAGTGTTAAATTTCGAACGACGGTGAAATCAGGGGACATGGGTGGTCTGAAGGATAGGACAGGTCATCGATGACCTGAGTGCGACGATGGCGATGGTCGGAGGAGCGGCAAGCGACTGTACACGTGCATGATTCGTGTTTGTGCATTTGGGTTTGAAGTGGTGTTAGAGAAGGCGAAGTGGAACTCGGGGGCGACCCGGGGGATTCGTGAATTTGCTCGAAGCAACGGTTTCGCGTATGACTCGAAGTCTGGCTCAGGGGGAAGTGTAGTTTAGCTCGGGGTTTTAAAAGCTTTGCTCGGGTTGGTTGTCTGGTGGCAAAACAGTTTTAAAACCCAAAGAAAATCAAGTTTTTTTTTTAAATTTAAATCTTGTTAAAAACAATTTTCTTCTTATATTTAATGGTATCCAAATTTGAGAATTAGTTAAGAAAGGATTTTTAAATAACTTGTTTAAAATTTACCAAGTTTTAAAAGGGTTTAAAATAAATGAAACCTTTATTTTGAAAAAGTTATTTTAACTTAATAATATTAAAGGTTAGATAATTAATGTTTAATAGTTAATGAATTTTTATTTATTGAAGAAAATTAATTGCTGGAAGTAAATTACTTAATGAAAGTAATTAATATAGAATTTATTGTTAATTTAAATCAATTAATCAAGTAATGAATTATTGGTTAATTAAAAATAGTTAATTAAATGGAAGTAATTAAGAATGGGTAATTAATGATTAAAGATTTATGTACCAAGTAATTAAGGGTTAATTACTTTAAAGAACAATTAATTAATGTGGTTAATTAATAAAAAAGGAAATTTAATTTAAGAATAATTAGTTGAAGGTTAATTTATTTAAAGTGATTAAGAAATAATTATTTGTTAAGGAATAATTAATTAGTTATTGTAATTAATTAAGAATAAATGATTAAGGATTTATTTTTAATTAAAGGATAACTAATCGGTTAAGATTAATTAAATTAAGGTAATTAATTGCTTAATCAAAAGTAATTAAATCATGATTTAAGTTAGGAAATCAAGTGATTTAGATTAATTTTTGATTAAGGATGATCATTTATTAATTAAGAATAATTAATTAAAATGATGATCAAGTATTGGGTTAATTAATTAATTTAAAGGTAATTAATGAAAGGATAGTTAAATAATTTTAGGTTAATTATTTAAAATAAAGAGTTAATTATCTAATGATTAAAGATTGATTTATTTGTTAATCAAATTTGATTTAAATTAATTAATAAAGGATTTATTAATTAAGGTTGATTAATTAAGATTTAAAGGATTAATTAATTTATAAATTGAGGTTAATTTATAAATAATTAATTAACATAAACTGTAATTTATTAATGTGAATCAACCAGAATTAGTGAATAATCTGGTTTTAATTAATCAAATGGTCAGTTAACCTTATTTATGGATGATTGTATTCTATTGAATGCTGTGAATTGTTTTGTCATCTCTGCTGTCTTATGCTTTGTGATGAATGTAATTTATTTATTTTTAATGCATTCATATTTTCTATCTGTGATTCTGTGTGTATAGATAAGCATTATTCGAATATACCGCTTATCGATATTGTTATGATTGAATCTGTGGTGTGATTGATGTTGTTGCACCATTGTGTAAAAACCCTGGACTACACCTTACATACACAAATATGGATTGCATGAGGAAATTGGTTAAGTCACAGATTTTTTAACAATTTAAAGATTGAATTTTTGAATACAAAATAATTTTGGAATTAGAATTGAAAATGAGTTTCAAAAATAAAAGTTATTTTTAATAACTTAAATAAAGTTTTGAAATTTAAATAATATAAATTATATTTGAATTCAACATTTGAAATTGAATTCAATAATTTAGGAATTTTAGTTTAAAAAGATTATACAAGTTATAAAGGTGTTTATATGAGTTTTTAACCATTTAAAAAGAGTTTTTTTGGGAATTTAAATTCAAACCCACGTTTTATACTTGAATGGCTTTAACTTGTGTGAATGTAATCAACTTTAACACTTGTGAAGATGGTTAAAATCAAAGAGAGTTTTAAATGGTATATCTTTCACATAAAAGATTTGAATTGGAAATGGTTTGAAATTATGAATTGAATCTTTAGTTTAAAGATTGGATAATTTAATCCAATATGAAGTGAAATTGTTTTGAAAGGCCGTGAGTGAACCTTTGTGGAAAATTGGTAAACCTTGTGAAATAAATCTTTTGTTTAAAAGATTTAAAAATGATAATTTGTTTAAACCATTTGAAAAGAAAGCTTTGGGTTTTAAGTGGTGATTTAACCGAAATCCCATATCCATATGTTTTTAAATATTGCGCTCATTATTCGGTTTAGCTGGGAGAGGACCTTGCGCCATATAACCCATTCCGAATAGTGATACGTCGTTATGGATAGCATTTGAAGACCGATGGTGAAGACCGGTGGTGTAGACCGGTGGTGAAGACCGATGGTGAAGACCGGGTATTTTCGAGAATGAAAGGATAACCCGTCGATTGTTTATGCATTGAGTCGCGTCGGCATAGAGATTCCCTAAGTGCTGGGAAGTCCGATCGGGATTGTGAATACCCAGATTTGCAAGGGCTTCTTCGAAAGTGCCTTCGGTTCTGTTCGAACCCGGGACAGACTTGTATGGATGTGTGTTTGACATTACACTTTAAGATGTTAAACCAGTTCTATCAAATACATTTCTGTTTGGTGGCGGAGATTTATTCTCTTAGCTTAACACCCTTCTCTGAGACATACGAGCTCAGAGGTTATGTAGTTGATGGTCACTAGTGATACATTCCCAATTTGGTAATGTGGCATACGAAGTGCTGCTGATCATTTGTTGATCAAAGCATGGCTTTGTGAAAAAGCGTGGCTTTGTGAAAAAGCATAGCTTTGTGGACGTGACCTCATCGAGCCTCACAAACCGGTAACGGTCGAAACAGGAAAGATGCGACAAGGTTTCAGGGGTGGCTCCCCTAGGGTATGACCATTCCTTCTGGAAAAGGTGGTATCATGGTATGGAGCCCAAATACTTACTCATGTGGACACTGTAGTATATTTATTACCGTCTGATGTTGTTGGTGTAGAGGGCCCTCGGATAAAGGTCCCAAAGGACCAAGGGTGTCATATCTTAGGTTTTACTTCCCGGGAAGGGGGTAGCCGGCCTTGTGTCAGCAAAGGGCCGGCTAGGTTCTCGGGGCGTCCCTCCATAGGCGTTCCCATGTGGTAATAGGAAGTTCATTAGCCTGACCATTTTTTGGAAAATCCAATCAAAACAATACGCGCCCAGTATGGTTTTAGTTGTATAACCTGCCATGGAATGTGGCGGTAACCTGCTATTGAACATGGTAGTTATAGTACGCATACGATACTGGTCGTATGATGGCTAGGATTTATATTAGACTTTAAAAATTGTTTTTTATGCACTATGCACTAGTAATAATATCAAAGAAATTTTCTCATATCAAGCATATTTGACTATCATAAGGCGAAATCTCCTCTAATTCTGCATTTGCATGGTGTATGTGGCGGGAGGCATTGTGGTAGTTTCATTTTCTAAAAAGCATTGCGGATTTCAAAATTTAAAATCTCTTGTTTGTTTTAAAGATAAAATCTATTTATATTTTCTCACACCAGTCCCATGAATGACCTGGAGTTTATTGTTCCTTTCCTAAACTCTGGACGTCCACTATTTTCCATACCGGCAGTCTAGATTGGGTTTTTCAGATAGTTGAATAGTAGAAATTGATTCGATAGCCTTTGAAGCCTTTTGGATTTGGAGATCGGGTTTGCTATACTTCAGCATTCACGGGCCGATCTTGCTTAGCTTAGTGAACGTGATGAGGGTTCGAGCTAGCTTTGGATTGAAGATGGAGTTTTTGGAGTTTGGCATTGAAGACATTATCTTTTTGCTGCTATTTCTTGTATCTTTGATAGTCTTGATATATGTTGTATCATTCTATTGTATCATCGTTGTACCTGAGTATTATATCAAATGTTGTATATCAAATGTATTATTTCATTTCTTCCGCTGTGTTGTACTTAATGTGTTATAAGCTCTGACGAACCGAATTCGACGTTTGGATCTGCGGCATTTGAATACGAGTGTCTTATTCAGTGCCGATTTTCGAAGCTCTAGTCAGGGTCGTTAGAACATCTTTCTTTGGAGATGTACCATAGAATTTTAATGCCACTTGTTCAATAAAACTATGCCTTTGGCATTAACTTTCTATTCGTAATACATCTCTCGCTGCAAATCCAACTGTTCTTTTTGGTAATGATGAATCTCGAATATTTTTTCTTTGGTTGATGGAGAACCGAAGAAAAGAAATCGTCGAGATTTCTTCTTTTCTGGAGTATAACCAGAATGTTTATGTGAAGGATGATGTCTATCCTGTTCACGTGGAGTTGGAGTGGCCAAAATTTCTGTAGATGATGTAGAATAAGATGAAGGTGTGTTAGTAGAATCAGAATTATTGTTTGATGCCATAGAAAGAAGAAGAAGAAGAATCATGTTGAATTCCATTGCTAAAATTCTTTTGGTAATGAGAGAGACAGAGATTGTATGTAAATGGAAGAGAAAAGTTTAAATATAGAACTATTTGTTAAAGCAATTTGTGGTTGAAAAGCTTTAGTTAGTAATATACATACGTTAAAAGGTAAAGAAAAATAAGAGGTGAGGAATGAAAGTTAGTATTAGTTAACTGTTGGAGAAAATTATGAAGAATAAGTAACAAATATTAATATCTCATAAAAGATATCATAGATTTTTACGAGAGATAATACCAAGCTCTCATCTGAATTTGATAAAAACATTTTCTAAAAGAGGTTTTGTAAAAATATCAGCCAACTGATTTTCAGACGAAACAAAATCCAAAATTATTGTTCCTTTTTCAACATTGTCACGAATAAAATGATGACGGATGTCAATATGTTTTGTTCGTGAATGATTGACAGGATTTTTAGATAAGTTAATAGCACTGAAGTTGTCACAATATATAGTTGAATTCGTTAAGTTTATATTGAAAGATTTAAGTTTTTGTTGCATATAGATTACTTGAGTACAAGCCAAAGCAGCAGAAATATATTCTGCTTCACATGTAGAAAGAGAAACACGGTTTTGTTTCTTACTAAACCAAGATACAGGCGATTTTCCAATAAAATGGCACGTACTACTTGTACTTTTTCGATCTGTTCGAGAACCATCGAAGTCAGCATCGCTATATGAAACTAACTCAAATGGACATTCTTTAGGATAGCACAGACCAAAATCTTTTGTGTTTGTGAGATAACGTAATATACGTTTCACTGCTCTAAAATGTGATTCCTTAGGATTGGCTTGGAATCTAGCACACAAACAGACACTCATCATTATGTCAGGTCGACTTGCTGTCAAATATAGTAATGATCCAATCGTACTTCGGTATAGTTTCTGGTCAATATTTTTGCCATTGTCATCTTTTTCAAGATGTGTTGTTGTACTCATTGGAGTTGGTTTGGCAGAAGTATTTTCCATTCCGAAATGTTTGATTAGATTATCACAATATTTTTTTTGATTAATGAATATGCCATTCTGAAGTTGTTTAATTTTTAAACCAAGAAAATATGTTAATTCTTCCATGTGACACATTTCAAATTCCTTGGTCATTATTTCAGAGAAGTCCTGACACAACTGGTCATTAGTAGAACCAAAAATGATATCATCAATATAAATTTGAACTATCAAAATATCCTTTTTCGAATGTTTAATAAAAAGTGTTTGATCAACTATTCAAATTTGAAATCCCCAAGAAATTAGATAAATCTTTGATCGATCATACCAAGCACGTGGTGCCTGTTTTAAACCATAAAGAACTTTCTTAAGTTTATTAACATGATTAGGAAATTTCTCGTGAATAAATAAGGGAAGTTGTTCAACATATACTTTTTCTTTTATATAACCATTTAGAAAAGCACTTTTAACGTCCATTTGATAAAGTTTGAAATTATGAAAACATGCATAGACCATTAAGATCCGTATTGCTTCTAGTCTTGCGACTGGAGCGAACGTTTCTTCCTAATCAATTCCTTCTTCTTGATTATATACTTGTGCAACTAATCTTGCTTTATTTCTATTGATGTTACCTTGTTCATCTGCTTTGTTCTTGTAGACCCATTTTGTTCCAATAACAGTTTGATCACTTGGTCGAGGAACTAATTCCCAAACTTCATTGCGTTTAAACTGGTTTAGCTCTTCTTGCATTGCAATTATCCAGTAGTCGTCTATGGAAGCTTCTTTGAGATTCTTTGGTTCGATATTAGAAAGGAATGCTACATGGCCCATTTGATGTAGTTGACTTCTAGTTCGTACATTTGAATTAATTTCTCCAATAATATTTTGAACAAGATGATCCCGTAATATTTTTGATGGAGATCTTAATTCATCATTATTATCAACGATGTTTTCATCATTTTGAATATTTGTGGTTTCTATATTTGTAATGTTATCTGGAAAATCTTCAACATCTTCTATACTTGGTTTTTGTAGAGAATTTTCATCGAAGGATACGTGTAACATTTCTTCAACAGTATTAGATCTTTTATTAAATACGCGATAAGCTTTGCTACGTTCTGAATATCCTAGAAAGATTCCTTCGTCAGATTTCGCATCGAATTTTCCAAGCTGATCTTTTGTATTTAATATAAAACATTTTGAACCAAAAACCTTAAAATAAGAAACCTTTGGTTTTCTTCTAGTAAAAAGTTCATAAGAAGTGTTTTTCGTTAGAGGTTGAACAGAAACACGATTCAAAACATAACAAGTAGTTGCAACAGCTTCTGCCCAAAAATGTTTTGAAAGAGTGCTTCCATTTAACAAAGTTCGTGCACATTCTTATAAAGTTCTGTTTTTACGTTCTACAAGCTCATTTTGTTGTTGAGTTCTAGGAAACGAAAAATTATGAGAAATTCCTTTCTTTTTACAGAAATAGTCAAAAACTTCATTTTCAAATTCTCCTCCATGATCACTTCTTATATTCATTATCTTTAAACCTTTTAAATTTTGATTTCTTTGACAAAAATTTTAAAATGCTCAAACATATCGCTTTTGTTTTTCATAAAAATGGTCCATGTATATCTAGAAAAATCATCTATTATTACAAACACATATCTATTGTGGTTTATGGATTGAACTTGAGTTGGCCCAAATAAATCCATGTGTAGTAATTCAAGTGGTTGTAATGTAGAGATAACCTTCTTAGATTTAAAAGATGATTTGGTCAATTTTCCTAATTGACATGCATCACAAATATGATTGACTTTGATGTTCATTTTTGGTAATCCTCTGACTAAATCAATTTTAGAAAGTTTGTTTTTAGTTTTGAAGTTGATATGATAGAATCTTTTGTGCTATAGCCAAGGATCATTTTCATTAGCTATTAAGCACATATCTGAATTGTGATTGATTTTCATATTCAGAACATAGATATTTCTGTCTCTATTTCCTTCAAATATAAGATTTTGATTTTTATCCAAAATGCTACACTTATCTTCAGAAAAAGAGATTTTGAAACCTTTGTCACATAACTGGCTGGTACTTAAAAGATTGTATTTTAAATTTTTGACTAGTAAGACATTAGAAATAAGAGGTAAATTAGATGTACCGACATTGCTGACGTCGCCTTTTCCAATGATATATCCTTTGGAATTGTCTCCAAAAGTGACAGAGCCTCCATTTGAGTAAGTAATATTTGATAGCATACTTTTGTCTCCAGTCATATGTTTTGACTAACCGCTGTCAAGTATCCATTTTCCTCTCTTTTTAAGTGGGTCCTGCAAAAAATAATAATAATATTGGTATTGACTTTGTGATAGGGTCCTAAGAGTTAGGTCTTAGGAAACCAAACCTAAGTAGATTCAGTAACCCCCTTAATATAGTTTTGATTTTTATGAACAGTTTCCAAAATGGTATTTATATATTTATTCCTAATCAAACTATTGTTTGTTTTAGGAACCCATATTTTTATGGTTTTTGAATTATTATTTCTTTTTGGACGAGTAGTAGGAAAAATATTTTTCCTAATCTTCATTTTAGATGAAGTCATTGTGATGTCCCGGAAATTTAGGCAATAATTATTTAATAATTTCATTGATAATTATTTTAAAATGTGAAATATTGATTTAATAATTTAATTTAAATTGAGAATCTGATTGTTTTACAATGTTAAAAATATTTAAGTAATAAATTTATCTTTCTATGCTGATTTAAAAATAATTTATTTATAATGTATAAATGTTTATACATTGTAAATAGAGGATTTTGTTTTAATTTTAATTTATATTAAATAAAGGATCTTTTCTAATTTCATATATAATTGTATAATTTGTAAATTGATTAAATTAATTTGAATTAGTATTGTAAACTTTTCAAAGGTTTGTTTAAAAATCTTTCTTATATTTTCATAGAAATGTAAGTAAGTATTTATTTGTTTATAAGAATAAATATAGTTTAAATTTTATTTATAATAAAAGTTTGTTTTGTTTTATTTTAAAATATGTTTTTCTTTTGAAATAAAATTTAATTCATTCATGTTAAAGTATAACAACTGTTTTGAAAACTCTTGAATAAAATCGATTCAACATTATTATTTTTTAAAATCTTCTCTTTTGAAATTTAGTTTTAAAAGAATATTATTTTGAAAAATAATTAAGCAAACATTTAAAATGTATAGTTTTATAAAGAAGTTTATAAATAAACATGTAATCATTTTAAAGGCTAATGTTAATAAAACATTTGAAACATGCTAAAATAAATTTGAAATGGTTTTAAGATAATCTAAATACAATTATGAATTTAGAAATTGCTTTTAATAATTGAATTGCATATGTGTTAAATTCTTAAGCTATAAAGATGACACTTGTAAAAGTTTAAGATAATAACATAACAAGTCGCATTTGTTTTAAAACTTATTATTTAAATTATATTGATAAGAAACATAATAAATACATTTGGTTAAAACATTTTCTCATTTGAAAACCTGAAAATCAAATTTCAGTAAGATCAAAACCAAACTTTAATCAATATCTGCAATCAAAAATACAAATCAAATCCAGTGAACCAAATACAAATCAATTTCTTCAAAACAAATCAAATCTGCAATCTTTTTCTTTAAAATCTCAACTTCAAATTGAAGAACAACTTCAAATCTATGCATTTGAAAATGGATTTGCATGCAATATTACAACATCAAATTGGAAGTTCAACTTTAATTTGAATCTGAGCATATGAAGTTTTGGGTCTGCATGCATCATCAACAAGAAAAGCAACTTCAGTAATCATCTACAACTAGCAAATTGCATCCAGATTCAATATGCAGTTCCTGGAAAATGAAATCTACATTTATTGTGCTCTGCATCTTCATAAATCAGGTGAGTAAGCTTCTTATTTTAAAAACAGCTTTCCCCTTTTAAAAATCAGAGCCATCTATAATTTACAGAACTTAAGTTTTAAATTCATTGAAATCAAAAACTGTTTAGGGAAAAAAAAAATTGTTCTGTTTTAAAATTGAATTGAACTAAGCAACCTCACATGCACAAAAGTTTGAGATATCAGAGCATATGAGTTGGAAGATATAAGCACGTATGATGATGACTGTTCTGTATACATGTATGAATATGTTTATCTGAGTTGATTTTCCTGTAGCTGCAAACCCAACTTGCTTGTAAACTAAGATATCCTTTAATAGGAAATTCCTTATCCCTTGAATGGCTTCAGTTAGTAAAGTTGTGAAAGCAAATATGTTAGTTTGGTGTAAATTTGGATTTCTAAATTTTAAGTTGGTTCAATAAAAACTGTTGCTTCTGTAAAATAGAAAAAAAAAATCAGTTATCATTGAAATAAAAACATATACCAAACATCTTAAGCTAATAAACAGTTTTGTAGTCTAAAGGCATGTTTGGAATCATAAATTTCAAGACAGAAATCACATTTTACAATTTACTGTTGAATGTGCATTACTGTGTTAAACAAAATTGGGTTTTTTTGGGTTTGTTTGATGATCTAGTGGATTTTGGTGGCTATGGGTCTTCCTAGAGGTAGAATGCAGATTGGATGGTAGGGGAAATGGTCAGAAGTTCATTTCAGTGGTGGTGGTGATTGTATCTGAGATTGCCAGGTTCTAGCCCTAATTTTTAAAAGGGGTTTGAGTATTTTTAACTTCTCGTTTACTGGGATACTTCGAGTGATTTGAGGCTTTGGGAATCGGCAGTGGGGACGTAGGTGAAGGGATTGCCAGAGTTGTAGGTGATTAAGTGGTCGGAGATGGGTGTTGACAGGTTTTGTCTTGGTTGCAGTGTTGATATTTCAGGTTGATGTTGATTTTCCATTTTGATTTCAAACTAATATGGGAGGGTATGGATGGTTGTGATAATGTAAGGAGATGGTCAATGACTTGTAGGAATGGGTTAGCGTGGCTGCAGTTCGCTGGAGCGACAGTGCATGTGCACCATTCATGTTGAAGTTCTGTTGAACTTCTGAGATGCAGGGTTTCTTAACTCGAAGCAATCCTCGGGTTTATGTGCTTATGACTCGAAGTAATTGGGATGGGAACTCGAAGTAGTAGAGGGGGTTGCTCGGGTATAGGTTTACAGGTTTTTATCCAGAGAGTTTTGCAGTTTTTAGATTTTTGAATAAAATTCATATTTTAAAGTTACAACTTGATTCAAGTGGAAGTTGAAACTGAATTCAAATAAAGTTTGAAATTCAATGTTTTTGAAAATGAAATCTTAAATTTAAACAAGATTTAATTTGGTTTTAAATCAAGATGAAAACAGTTTCAGGTTTTCTTTTTAAAAATCAGAATTTGATTTAAATACAGTTTTTGTTTTAAATTTTGATCAGAATTTAATGGTTTAAGCAAGATTTAAATTGTTTTGAAATCAAGTTAAAAACTGTTTTCAAGTTTCATTGGAAACCAGTTTTGATTTTAAAACAGTTGGTAAAAATAAAAATAAAAAAATAGAGATGGACAAATTCAATTGTTTAAAAGTAGATTTGAAAATGAAATTTGATTTCAAGTAGGTTTTAAAACTTGAAATAGTTTATTTCTTTAAGTATTTGAATTAAAATATGAAGTGTTAATTTTAATTTGAAAGTTGAAATAATCAATTTATTTAAAAAGATTAATTTTAATCAAGTAATTTATTTTAAATCTTTCTTTATATTTAAGTAATGAATGTTCTTTAAACATTCATTTTATTTTAAGGTTTATAATTATTTAAAATTTTGATTAATGTTTAATGGTTAAACATTTTAAATATTAAATTTTTAAATGGAATTTGAATTTAAAATTAAAAATATATTATTTTAATATATTTTGAACATAAAGGAGTCATTTGATAAGTAATTTAATTATTTTGAAAAAATAAGATAATTAAGGATTTACTTAATTGTTGGATTTTAAATAATGATTTAGGTTAATATTAATTAGAAATGATTTATTAATAATTAATCTAATTCAAATTTCCTTAAGTATATAATTATTGAAAGGTTGTTAATTAATAAATGGTGATAATTATCTAAGGATAATTTAATAATTTATTTATGTAATTAATTTGATAATTAACTAGATTAATTAATTGAATATAATTAATTGTAATTTGTTAAGTATTATTAATTGTTAAAGTAATTAAGGAATTAATTACTTATTGTAACTAATTTTGATATGTGATTAATTTATTTTAATTAATTTAAGTAAATCATTTGATGATTTAATGGAGGTAATTACTTAATGTAATTAATGGAGCAGGATTACTTAGAGAAGTAATACTGATAATTACTGGAATGTAATTAGTAATTTGGGATAATAACTTTTGTTATCAATTAAGGAATTAATTAATGAAGATAATTAATTATTGGTTAATTATTTTATAAATAAGTAATTAAAGATAGTTAATTACTAAATTTAATATTAATCAAGGTGATTAATAATTAGATTAATTTCTAAATGTAATTAATATTAAATAAGTAATTTAAATATTAATTAGAGATCATTAATTATTATAATTAACAATGTAATTAAGAATTGTTTAATTATGTAATAATTAAATAATTAAGTGATTAATTAATTGTAATTAATTAAGGATAAATATAATTAGATATAATTAATTAATAAATGAGTAATTAAATGTTAATTACTTATGACTAAGGTTAATTAAGTTATAAAATTAATTAAAGACTAATTACTTATTGTAATTAGAGGAGGATTAATCAAAGATATTTAATTCAAGTTGAATACTTAGGAAATGATTTATTAACTGGGTTAATTAATTAAAGGATATTAAGCAGGATTTTAATGATTAATTAATTTAATTTATTTTAAATTAATTAGAGATGGTTGTAATTAATTTAATTCTTTTTAAATTAATTTTAATTAATGGTTAATAAATCATTGCTTATGGATGTTATTGATTGAATGGTTGTGATCTCAGTAATGAGATTAGTTGTATCTGTATGATATGAATGTTTGGTTTAAATATGATGGTTTGTGATGGATTATTTGGTTGTGATGATTATCTGTTTATGGATGATACAGATTATTTGTTTACGATATGAATGTGATTATCCATTGTGAGATGTAGTTTATCTATCTATGTGAATTAGATAATAATGAAATGAGTTAATTGTTTAAAACCCTTAAGTACAACTTGGACATTAAGATGGCGTTTGGTTTCGATGAGACCGGGATCGGGTTTCCATATTTGGATATCCGAAAATCACATCGATTCCATTTAAACGTTAGGTCGTTAATCCAAGTGGAGCAAGTGAAGACTCGAGGTGTAAGGGCTATACGTCAGTATAACTGTGTGGGTGATTCCGTAATGAGTTTGACGGAATAGTACTTACAGGTTCGAGATGGAGGTTTAGAGTGTAAGGGTTATCGTTGTTAACTTTGAGGGTGATTCCAATACGAGTGTAACGAGATAATGCCTTCGGTTTCGTTCGAACCCGGAACGAACTTGTATGGATTGAATGCTTTCAAAACATCGTCAGGTGGACGATAAGCATTCTAAGATTGATATGTCCTATAAAGGTAATAGTAACCTCAAGCCTCATCAATCGGGAATGGCTAAAATAGGGGAGGTGCAGCAAGGCTTCATGGGTAGCTCCCACTGGAGAGCAAGATTTACTCCTGTCTAGAGGTCCCTTTATATTTCGGCTGTGTTGCAGTTGGTGACGACCAATCTGTGGGGCGGTCTTGTTCGGAACTGTTCAGTAAGGAATGGTTCCGGCTTTGTGTTGCAGGGGAGCGGGAGTACTCCTCAGTACGTTGATCTAAGCCACGTACTGTGACGGGCGGTACCCCAGTAGCCCTGCCATTGATGGAAACCCATTTTTCCTACGAGACCCTACGGTTTTGATTGTATTACCCACTTTTGTGGCTAGTAGCTGGAATTTAATGATGTAACAATTTCGGCTATTTCTTATTTACTTGAAAACCCTAGACACTATTATAATATCACTGGATTTCCTATCAAATGTTTTGGTTAGCGTAAGGTAAAAACTTTTCCATGTTTATATGTGGGAAGTGTTACGTGATACCTTTTGTTTCAAAGGATTTTCAAAGTTAATCAACTTTTATCCCTGTTTACTCACACCAGACCCCTGTCTGACCTGAGTGTTTATTTTCTGTTTTATTAAACTCTTGGGTACTCATATTACGTATGACTAGCCAAGTGATTCAGGATTGCTTTGACGAGTTCTAGAGGAGATAATGGAGCAGGAGGCTTCAGCGTGTAGATATATGTAGTGGTTCCGCTGTGTTTGAGTTGTATCTGTTTCTCTGATATACTTGAATTGTAATTGCTAGACAGATGTTTATAACTGTCTAGTTTGTGTTGTATTAGCTGTTTAACTCTGATGTATATGATACTATGTAAAGTTTTATGTGATATAATATGATTTATTCGTTCCGCTGTGAGATTCTGATGTTGTCTGTTTCTTTCTTTCCTTTCTTTTCTCTTTTCTATCCCTTTCTTTCTTCTTAGCGATGCGACTTCCTGGAGTTTGGAAGTTTGGTCGTGACATTGTGGCATCAGAGCTCTAGGTTGAGTGAACACCTAGACTCTGGAGTGGTGTCCTTCTTGAGAGAGCGTGTTTGTAATTTTGAATATATATATATATATATATATATATGTATATTTTTATTTCTACCTATTAGATTGGGTTACCTGTTCAGGTTTTCCAATATAAGTAATAAAGGTAGATAGGGTAGTGGTGTGTGTAACACAACTACCAATGGTTGGAATTTGAGTGTTTGAGTTGGAAGTGATCTGCTAGGGCAGTATTGGGCATCTTGAGTAGTTCAGCAGTTGGTGAAGGATTTCACCAATCTCTGAAGGAAATCTTTTCAAGATTCGGAGTTTATCTTTGGATTGTAAGCTGGATTTCACTCGTGAGAGTGGCTTTTCTTGAGTTTGGATTAGTTGGAAGTGCAGAAGCAAGAGTTGGTATCTTGGCAACCTTAGGAAGGAGTTCTGTCTGTATTTGATTTTTAGACTCAGTTTGGCAGAGTGTTTTGAGCTTGGTTTAGGAGCGAGTTTCCTGAAAGATATCTGTTTATCTGCAAGGCTCTATTGTGAAGAGGCTGGTGTAGCTTTGAGGTTCGATGAGCTTTTGGATAAGGAAGTTTTAGCAGCAGTAGCAGCAGTGAGTGGCCTGTTCATCGATGGTCAGAAATCTCTGTGATTTTTCTGTCAGTAGTCCGGGTATATGGTGGAGCTTGTCCATTTCTTCTAGAGCTCAGTTGGGTGTGATGTTTGTGGTTGAAGGTAGACTGCTAGTTCTTCTTTTGGGTAGAAGGTTTTAGCTGTTCTGTTTGTTGAAGTGAAAACGATTTCTTGGAATCTGAACTGAGTGGGATCGCAAAAGTGACTTGCGACGGTTCGGAAGTTCTCTAAGTGTTCTTTGTTTTGGAATTGAAACATCTCTAGTGGATGTTTGAGTTTTCGAAGTGGTATTTTTTGGATATCTTCGAAGGAATCAAGATTTACATCCGCATCGAGAGTTTGAGTTCTGTTTCAACCTGGTTCTTGGAGTTTTACCGTTAGATCAGATTAGTAGGGAGATTCTTGGAGAATGTGATCTGTTTAACTTGGCGGGATTTATTGGGTCCTGTTTTCTGGTTGAATTTTTGTTGTGTGTTGTGACCGAATCGGATAGGTCACCGAGATTTATGGAATTTGATGAACAATATTCCGGGATAAATTGATCAAGTCTGTACTTGTGTTCATCAACAGCATTCTTGAATCAGAGTTGCGCAGTGGAAGCATGGTGGCAGCTATTCCAGAATAGAAGCAACACCCGATTCATTGGGAATTTGAGTTTTGTCTTGGATCTGAGGATTTCTACAGGAAATTCGTTTTAATCTGGAGGCTTGATTGATTTGAGCATCTGTTTGTTTTCTGGATAGGGTAGTATGTTTAAAGCCTTCTGATATTTGTGTATAAGAGTTTGTGTGGTGGATTTTGATTGATCTAGAAGTAGAAGGCAGCCCAAGATCGACAGGAGAGATTTGTGAATATGAGTGTTGGATCTTTCTGTTTTCTCTTGAGAGTAAGTGTTTGGTCTACAGGATTGAATTGCCAGTTCAGATGGTTGGGATTTGTTTTGTTTTCACGTATTTCTAAGGGAGTACGTGTATGGTTATCTCTGATTCTAGAATCAGTAGTTCTGTGAGATTTGGGAGTTGATCAGGACTTGTCTGCAGTCCTGTATTCTGTTTAGATTTGTAGATCTAGATATATAGGAGCTCTAGATCTGAGTGGTGTGGCTAGTATATATTCTATAGGGCGAGTGTCCCGGTGTTTATACCTGGGAAACTCTAGCGAATTCTATCCAGAATTTTTGTTTGGATAATTAGAATTGTTTGTTTGGATTGGTTGCTACGGCTGCTAGTATTTGGCTGATAGTATATGTTTGCTCTTTTTAAATTTTAAAATCTGTATGGGATTATTAAATTACCTTTGCTTTTAAATTTTGGGGACGAAATTCTTTTAAGGGGGGAGGAATGTGATGTCCTGGAAATTTAGGCAATAATTATTTAATAATTTCATTGATAATTATTTTAAAATGTGAAATATTGATTTAATAATTTAATCTAAATTGAGAATCTGATTGTTTTACAATTTTAAAAATATTTAAGTAATAAATTTATCTTTCTATGCTGATTTAAAAATATTTTATTTATAATGTACAAATATTTGTACATTGTAAATATAGGATTTGGTTTTAATTTTAATTTATATTAAATAAAGGATATTTTCTAATTTTATATATAATTGTATAATTTGTAAATTGATTAAATTAATTTGAATTAGTATTGCAAACTTTTCAAAGGTTTGTTTCAAAAATCTTTCTTATATTTTCATAGAAATGTAAGTAAGTATTTATTTGTTTATAAGAATAAATATAGTTTAAATTTTTTTTATAATAAAAGTTTGTTTTGTTTTATTTCAAAATATGTTTTTCTTTTGAAATAAAATTTAATTCATTCATATTAAAGTATAACATTTGTTTTGAAAACTCTTGAATAAAATTGATTCAACATTATTATTTTTAAAAATCTTCTCTTTTGAAATTTCGTTTTAAAAGAATATTATTTTGAAAAATAATTAAGCAAACATTTAAAATGTATAGTTTTACAAAGAAGTTTATAAATAAACATGTAATCATTTTAAAGGCTAATGTTAATAAAACATTTGAAACATGCAAAAATAAATTTGAAATGGTTTTAAGATAATTTAAATACAATTACGAATTTAGAAATTGCTATTAATAATTGAATTGCATATGTGTTAAATTCTTAAACTATAAAGATGACACTTGTAAAAGTTTGAGATAATAACATAACAAGTGGCATTTGTTTTAAAACTTATTATTTAAATTATATTGATAAGAAACATAATAAATACATTTGGTTAAAACATTTTCTCATTTGAAAACCTGAAAATCAAATTTCAGTAAGATCAAAACCAAAATTCAATCAATATCTGCAATCAAAAATACAAATCAAATCCAGTAAACCAAATACAAATCAATTTCATCAAAACAAATCAAATCTGCAATCTTTTTCTTCAAAATCTCAATTGCAAATTGAAGAACAACTTCAAATCTGTGCAATTGAAAATGGATTTGCATGCAATATTACAACATCAAATTGGAAGTTTAACTTTAATTTGAATCTGAGCATATGAAGTTTTGGGTCTGCATGCATCATCAACAAGAAAAGCAACTTCAGTAATCATCTACAACTAGCAAATTGCATCCAGATTCAATATGCAGTTCCTGGAAAATGAAATTTGCATTTATTGTGCTCTGCATCTTCATAAATCAAGTGAGTAAGCTTCTTATTTAAAAACAGTTTTCCCCTTTTAAAAATCAGAGCCATCTATAATTTACAGAACTTAAGTTTTAAATTCATTGAAATCAAAAACTGTTTAGGGAAAATTTTGTTTTGTTTCTGTTTTAAAATTGAAATGAACTAAGCAACCTCACATGCACAAAAGTTTGAGATATCAGAGCATATGAGTTGGAAGATATAAGCATGTATGATGATGACTGTTCTGTGTACATGTATGAATATGTTTATCTGAGTTGATTTTCCTGTAGCTGCAAACCCAACTTGCTTGTAAACTAAGATATCCTTTAATAGGAAATTCCTTATCCCTTGAATGGTTTCAGTTATTAAAGTTGTGGAAGCAAATATGTTAGTTTGGTGTAAATTTAGATTTATAAATTTTAAGTTGGTTCAATAAAAACTGTTGCTTCTGTAAAATAGAAAAAAAATCAGTTATCATTGAAATAAAAACATATACCAAACATCTTAAGCTAATAAACAGTTTTGTAATCTAAAGGCATGTTTGGAATCATAAATTTCAAGACAGAAATCACACTTTACAATTTACTGTTGAATGTGCATTACTGTGTTAAACAAAATTGGGTTTTTTTGGGTTTGTTTGATGATCTAGTGGATTTTGGTGGCTATGGGTCTTCCTGGAGGTAGAATGCAGATTGGATGGTAGGGGAAAATGGTCAGAAGTTCATTTCAGTGGTGGTGGTGATTGTATATGAGATTGCCAGGTTCTAGCCCTAATTTTTAAAAGGGGTTTGAGTATTTTTAACTTCTTGTTTACTGGGATACTTCGAGTGATTTGAGGCTTTGGGAATCGGCAGTGGGGACGTAGGTGAAGGGATTGCCGGAGTTGCAGGTGATCAAGTGGTCGGAGATGGGTGAGAGGGGTGTTGACAGGTTTTGTCTTGGTTGCAGTGTTGATATTTCAGGTTGATGTTGATTTTCCATTTTGATTTCAAACTGATATGGGAGGGTATGGATGGTTGTGATAATGTAAGTAGATGGTCAGTGACTTGTAGGAATGGGTTAGCGTGGCTGGAGTTCGCCGGAGCGACAGTGCATGTGCACCATTCATGTTGAAGTTCTGGTGAACTTCTGAGATGCAGGGTTTCTTGACTCGAAGCAATCCTCGGGTTTATGTGCTTCTGACTCGAAGTAATTGGGATGGGAACTCGAAGAAGTAGAGGGGGTTGCTCGGGTATAGGTTTACAGGTTTTTATCCAGAGAGTTTTGCAGTTTTTAGATTTTTGAATAAAATTCATATTTTAAAGTTGCAACTTGATTCAAGTGGAAGTTGAAACTGAATTCAAACAAAGTTTGAAATTCAATGTTTTTAAAAATGAAATCTTAAATTTAAACAAGATTTAATTTGGTTTTAAATCAAGATGAAAACAGTTTCAAGTTTGCTTTTTAAAAATCAGAATTTGATTTAAAAATAGTTTTTGTTAGTTTTTAAGTTTTGATCAGAATTTAATGGTTTAAGCAAGATTTAAATTGTTTTGAAATCAAGTTAAAAACTGTTTTCAAGTTTCTTTGGAAACCAGTTTTGATTTCAAAACAGTTTGTAAAAATAAAAATAAAAAAAATAGAGATGAACATATTCAATTGTTTAAAAGTAGATTTGAATATGAAATTTGATTTCAAGTAAGTTTTAAAACTTGAAAGAGTTTATTTCTTTAAGTATTTGAATTAAAATATGAAGTGTTAATTTTAATTTGAAAGTTGAAATAATCAATTTATTTAAAAAGATTAATTTTAATCAAGTAATTTATTCTAAATCTTGCTTTATATTTAAGTAATGAATGTTCTTTAAACATTCATTTTATTTTAAGGTTTATAATAATTTAAAATTTTGATTAATGTTTAATAGTTAAACATTTTAAATATTAAATTTTTAAATGGAATTTGAATTTAAAATTAAAAATATATTGTTTTAATATATTTGAATATAAAGGAATCATTTGATAAGTAATTTAATTATTTTGAAAAATATTTAAGATAATTAAGAATTTACTTAATTATTGGATTTTAAATAATGATTTAGGTTAATATTAATTAGAAATGATTTATTAATAATTAATCTAATTCAAATTTCCTTAAGTATATAATTATTGAAAGGTTGTTAATTAATAAATGGTCATATTATCTAAGGATAATTTAATAATTTATTTATGTAATTAATTTGATAATTAACTAGATTAATTAATTGAATATAATTAATTGTAATTTGTTAAGTATTATTAATTGTTAAAGTAATTAAGGAATTAATTACTTATTGTAATTAATTTCGATATGTGATTAATTTATTTTAATTAATTTAAGTAAATCATTTGATGATTCAATGGAGGTAATTACTTAATGTAATTAATGGAGCAGGATTACTTAGAGAAGTAGTACTGATAATTACTGGAATGTAATTAGTAATTTGGGATAATTACTTTTGTAATTAATTAAGGAATTAATTAATGAAGATAATTAATTATTGGTTAATTAATTTATAAATAAGTAATTAAAGATAGTTAATTACTAAATTTAATATTAATCAAGGTGATTAATAATTAGATTAATTTATAAATGTAATTAATATTAAATAAGTAATTTAAATATTAATTAGAGATCATTAATTATTGTAATTAATAATGTAATTAAGAATTGTTTAATTAAGTAATAATTAAATAATTAAGTGATTAATTAATTGTAATTAATTAAGGATAAATATAATTAAATATAATTAATTAATAAATGAGTAATTAAATGTTAATTACTTATAATTAAGGTTAATTGAGTTATAAAATTAATTAAAGACTAATTACTTATTGTAATTAGAGGAGGATTAATCAAAGATATTTAATTCAAGTTGAATACTTAGGAAATGATTTATTAACTGGGTTAATTAATTAAAGGATATTAAGTAGGATTTTAATGATTAATTAATGTAATTTATTTTAAATTAATTAGAGATGGTTGTAATTAATTTAATTCTTTTTTAATTAATTTTAATTGATGTTTAATAAATCATTGCTTATGGATGTTATTGATTGAATGGTTGTGATCTCAGTAATGAGATTAGTTGTATCTGTATGATATGAATGTTTGGTTTAAGTATGATGGTTTGTGATGGATTATTTGGTTGTGATGATTATCTGTTTATGGATGATACAGATTATTTGTTTATGATATGAATGTGATTATCCATTGTGAGATGTAGTTTATCTATCTATGTGAATTAGATAATAATGAGATGAGTTAATTGTTTAAAACCCTTAAGTACAACTTGGACATTAAGATGGCGTTTGGTTTCGATGAGACCAGGATCGGGTTTCCATATTTGGATATCCGAAAACCACATCGATTCCAATTAAATGTTAGGTCGTTAATCCAAGTGGAGCAAGTGAAGACTCGAGGTGTAAGGGCTATACGTCAGTATAACTCTGTGGGTGATTCCGTAATGAGTTTGACGGAATAGTACTTATAGGTTCGAGATGGAGATTTAGAGTGCAAGGTTTATCGTTGTTAACTCTGAGGGTGATTCCAATACGAGTGTAACGAGATAATGCTTTCGGTTTCGTTCGAACCCGGAACAAACTTGTATGGATTGAATGCTTTCAGAACATCGTCAGGTGGACGATGATCATTCTAAGATTGATATGTCCTATAAAGGTAATCGTAACCTCAAGCCTCATCAACCGGGAATGGCTAAAACAAGGGAGGTGCAGCAAGGCTTCGTGGGTAGCTCCCACTGGAGAGCAAGATTTACTCCTATCTAGAGGTCCCTTTATATTTCGGCTGTGTGGAAGTTGGTGACGACTAATCTGCGGAGTGGTCTTGTTCGGAACTGTTCAGTAAGGAATGGTTCCGGCTTTGTGTTGCAAGGGAGCGGGAGTACTCCTCGGTATGTTGATCTAGGCCACGTACTGTGACGGGCGGTACCCCAGTAGCCCTGCCATTGATGGAAACCCATTTTTCCTACGAGACCCTACGGTTTTGATTATATTACCCACTTTTGTGGCTAGTAGCTGGAATTTAATGAATGTAACAATTGCGGCTATTTCTTATTTACTTGAAAACCCTAGACACTATTATAATATCACTGGATTTCCTATCAAATGTTTTGGTTAGCGTAAGGTAAAAACTTTTCCATGTTTATGTGTGGGAAGTCTTACGTGATACCTTTCGTTTCAAAGTATTTTCAAAGTTAAGCAACTTTTATCCCCGTTTACTCACACCAGACCCCTGTCTGACCTGAGTGTTTATTTTCTGTTTTATTAAACTCTTGGGTACTCATATTACGTATGAGTAGTCAAGTGATTCAGGATTGCTTTGACGAGTTCTAGAGGCGATAATGGAGTAGGAGGCTTCAGCGTGTAGATATATGTAGTGGTTCCGCTGTGTTTGAGTTGTATCTGTTTCTCTGATATACTTGAATTGTAATTGCTAGATAGATGTTTATAACTATCTAGTTTGTGTTGTATTAGCTGTTTAACTCTGATGTATATGATACTATGTAAAGTTTTATGTGATATAATATAATTTATTCGTTCCGCTGTGAGATTCTGATGTTGTCTGTTTCTTTCTTTCCTTTCTTTTCTCTTTTCTATCCCTTTCTTTCTTCTTAGCGATGCGACTTCCTGGAGTTTGGAAGTTTGGTCGTGACAGTCATTGATTTCTTAGGGTATCTTAATCCCTTTTTATTAGAAGTAGATTGAGAATTTTCAAGAATATTGGATAAATTTTCTCGTCCTTTATTAAAGTTAGAAACATTTCTAGTAATATTATCTAACTTGGTTTTGAGGCAAGTATTATCTAATTCTATCATTTTGATCTTAATTTTCAGCTCATGATTTTCAGAGACAAAAGAATCATTCTTTTCTTTTTGATTTTCAATTTCTTGACTTGACAAAGTAAGTTAAGAGTTATCATTAGAGAAGGTATCTTGGAGTTTTTCAAGTTCTTCTACTAATATTTTCTTTTCATCATTTAGCATATCTCTCTCGAATTCTGCTTTTCTCTGATTTTCTAGAGCCACTTTATATTTTCTTTTGATACTTTTTAAGTAAGCAAGAAGTTCTGAATTAATTTCAATCATATCATCAAAAGTAAGATCGTTTACCTCATTCTTTGTAGCCATAAAACAAACATTTCCTTGTTCTTTTTCATTATCACTGTTGCTTTCTGAAGAAGAAGAATCTGAGTCGTCCCATGTTACTGCAAATGCTTTTCTTTTAGACTTGTCCTTTCGATTCTTATTGTGATATGCCTTCTTTTGTTATGGACAATCTTTTTGCATGTGTCCCTTCTTATGGAAATTAAAGCATTCTAGTATTGATGAAGATGGCTTATTGTTGTTGAATTTTCTTTTCCCGTTGTTTCGATTTCCTTTTCTGTACTTCAAAAACTTTTTAAAGTTTTTAGCAATGAATGTTAAGTCCTCTTCATCCGAGTCTGATTCTTCTTTTTCTGCATGAAATGCCATATTCTTTTTGTCTTGTGCTTGTACTCTTTTAGCATACAAATTCACTTCATAGGACATTAGATTTCCTATCAACTCTTCTGGTTTCATGGTAGAAAGATCATTAGCTTCTTCAATAGCTTAGACTTTTCTTTCCCATTCATCCGTTAAAGAGTTAAGGATTTTTGAAACAATATCAAAATCGGAGTATATTTCTCCTGGTCCTAGTAAAGAATGATGAATATCTTGAAATCTGAAGTATATATTGTTTATAGATTCATCTTGCTTCATCCTAAAATTTTGAAATTGATTCTTAAGCATAGATATTTTACTCTGTTTGACCTTGTTAGTACCTTCATGAGTTACTTTAAGTGTTCTCCATATTTCATATGCAATGTTACATAACTCGGTTAAATTCATTTTTATATAATGCACAAAACAACATATTCATAGCTTTAGCATTAACAGAAGCATCTTGTTTTTGTGCAGCTGTCCATATAGTATATTCAGTAGTAGGTGCAGTATATTCTGCTTATGTAACATTCCATGCATCAAAACTACTGGCTTGCATATAAATACGCATTCGTGTTGCCTAATAATTGTAATTCATGCCATTGAATAATGGAGGTCATGAAGTAGATTGACCCTCAATAAAACTAGTGCTAGTGGTAGTGCTGGTGTTGTTGTCCATATTAACAAGATATCAGATAACTATGTAACGATTATTAGATGCCTTGCTTTGATACGAAATGAAAAGACTGCGCGGATCGTGCTATATGGAATAATATTAAGCTAGTGCAAAAATAAACTATAGCAATGTAAAGTAAGTAAAAATAAAACAAGCACACCAGGAATTTTTATACTGGTTCGAACTTCCCGTTCTACGTCCAATCGCAGACTCCTTTCTGGAATTTCACTAACAAAAATCCTCACTTAACCCAGAGGAATAGGTTTATACAACCCTTGAACAGCCGAACAAGGGACCTGAGCAGCAGAACAAGATTTCGCCTCAACGGGGGAAGAGGACTTCAACTTATACAGAATGTATGTGACACAATGTGTTCTTAATAATAGGAATTTGTCTCTTGATAGTACAAACTTCCTATAATCTTTCTCCTTTATGATATATGTGTGAATGCATGAAGATTAAGGAAGTAGGAAACTAAATTTGAATGATGTTGAAAGCACAAATGTATTAGAATCAAGAATTTCAAGAATAGAATAATAATCAATAGAATCGGTGTTTTGAAAACCTGATTCTAATGTATTTATATAGATAATAAATAGTTGCAATTTTTCATGAAGAGTTATCATCAAGAGTTATAATTATCTGTTGGATTAAAGACTGCAACTCTTCATGAATGGAAATGCTTTTTCAGAAAAGTAGAAGTTGTAAATATTCAGACTTCTGAAATTAAAAATTCAGACTTCTAAAATGCAACGAAATCAAACCAGAAAGAAAATAGGCGAAAAGTTGTTACGTTCAGACATCTGATTTATACCCTTCAGACGTCTGAATATTGTATTTTACAATATTCAAATTTCCAGCATCGGATGTCTGGATTGAAGCATTCAGACGTCTAAATATAACATAAAAATGAGATTTTTCTTTTAAACCAAATATATGAAATGATAATGTAGTATATATCATATAGGAGACATATTTTAACTTCTAGATAAGGATATAAAATTATATATAGTTGTCATAGATCAACTCCTGCAAAATAAACATGTTAGTATATGAATGATTATATAGTTGTCATAGTCAAAATATCGTATTTACGAAATGCTGTAAACACGAAGGTTTCAACAAGATGTACATTTGTAAAAGTCAAATGTTGTGTCTCAGAAATGCAATGTCAGACATTCATCCATACAAGTTCGTTCTGGGACTGAACGAAACCGGAGGCAATCTCCTACTACCACCAGTAGTGAGTAGTCCTTGTAATCTGAAAATTCTCCACAATAAGGAGACCACTGCTATAAATAACTCTATAATGGGAGCGACCCAAAGCATGTCAACAAGCAGTCCTCATTCCATGAAGATCCACGGTCTTCAATGATCATCATCTTCAACATGTCTTCACTTTCAAACGTATACATCGATTCGAAGTGGTTTTCAGATCGGAATCGCCTAAATCCGACTCTCGTTCCTTCGAAGCCAATTATCAATTTAAAAGATGTTAAGTTCATATGTGGATATCAATCTTCAATCAATTACTTCATCTTTTATTTAAATCAGATACCTTTCTTAGATATATTCTTTTCAATTTATTCCATTTTCTTTTCAAAGGTATAAGGAATCAGTAAACCTCATTTATCAAGTCATTTGATTTATTTAAACCTTTCTTAAATCCAGGAATAATTCCAAATCATTTTCCCTTTTACTTAGGAAAACCTTTACAAATCATTCTTTAAATCTTAATCAAAAATTTCTTTCTTAACTGCAAATCATATTCTAAATCAAAGATTTTCAAAACAGAGCACTATTGCCACCTAAAATATGGTAAATTTCACCTCTAAGGACTAGTGGCAAGTTATCCGACAATATGAAGATCTTTGTCTTCAATATGTTTTATTTTGAAAATTAGTTTGAAGGGGTTTTAGGATAGGAATCATGCAAATCGGATCCCGGTTCCTTTATACCAATCATCGAATAAAAGATCTGAAGTGGTTAATTAAAATTCAAAGAATTTGTTACTTTTCTTTTATTTTGGAAAACTTAAATATGATCTTTTAGAGCATCTGGCTTTCCTTTCGATCTATTCCACCCCTCACCTAAAAAGAGAAAACATAGGCCAAGTAAGTTCAGGGCACTGGTTGCTTCATCCATAACCTTGGTTAAACACCTCGTTTTATCTCCCAGATCTCACAGGCGGGACAAATGTACAAGTCGTTTTCGCATACTCAGTTTGTTATTATATTCAATATTCTCCAATTATTGTTTATTCTTCTTAACCATTCATTCAAAATCTTACTAAAATTTATAAATCATCTTTAAATGACTAAATTATTCCTTTAAAATCAATCACTTAAGATTTAGTTAAGAATTGTAAAGTTTAAACTGATATTCAAAAGATTATAGAATTCGAAGCATAAAAGTGTTGTGGAAAGTGCTATATAAGCTTATTTGATTTAAACAACTTTTTAATATTTGAAAATTCATATTTTCCATTCATATCTCTTTTAAACCATTTTAATAGATTTATCAAATCTATTCCATATTTTTAATCATCTAAAATATCATTTATAAAGAAATCCCTTTTTGGATTTCGAACCGTAAGACCGCGATGTATTCAGAAATTTTTTTTAGACATATTTCAAAATATACAAGATGAAACCTTGATTTTATTTCTTTTCTGAAAAACTAATATCATTGTGGACCGAATAATTTTTATTTTGAAGAAATTTATAAATCATTCTCTACGCTAATTTGAAGTTACAATTCGAAATTTACGAAATGTCGCCACGCGACGAGCTCGATTTTGACCAATTTTGTGAATTGCTTCGAAACTTGTCCGAAACACTTCAAATTTGTTTTAAACTTTATTTAAACTATTTTAACTAATTCAAAACAATATTTTCATCATTTCAAACTCATTTTTCATTTCATGTCATATTATAATATTATATTATTATAATATCATTTTCAATCTTTTTATATATTTTAAAATCAGCAAGAGGCTAAATAATTTCCATACACACATTTATATGGATTTAATTCTCATTTACTTAACTATGCTTACTAACAATTCTCTTATTATTTATCAAACCAAGTTATCATCCATATCAGAAACATATAATCAACCATAATATCAACCAAGTTATCATTCAATATCAACCAATATTCAACATATTAATTTATAATGTAACATGTGTATTATCAACTTAAGTTTTATTAAGATAAAACTAAGATTTGAGTACCCACCTTTAACCTAAGAAATTCATTCTACCAACATTCATATGCAACAATGCTTCACTAAATCTTCTTATCTTCACCAAATCATCACCTAAACAACTCCACCTCACTTCCTAGTGCTCGGCCATCACCGCCTTCTCTTTTTCTCACTCCGGAGCTCCTTGAACTTGCTCCTCCTCCTCCTCCTACATAGTTTTGGCCACACCTTGATCCATCTATTTCTACATCATTTCTTTACTTCTTAGATGCTAAACCATGTTTTGGTGATATTCTAAGGCCTTTGGCAAAGTTTGGTGGTATTTTGACTTTGTTTGATATGGTTTTGAAAAAGCTACTAAGGAAAGAGAAGAGAAGAAGCCATTAGAGTGAAGAGAAGAAGAAGAAAGTGAAGAAGGAAGTAAGGAATGAAATGTGAAAGATTGTAAGGTATGCATGCTATTATAGGAAAAATTCTAGAATAAAATATTATGTAAAATGACCAAAATACCATTTACCTACTTTTTAAGTAACCTTATTTTTTCAACACTTAACTTCACATTTCAAATCATTATTTTATGTCATTTTCACTTAAGTATTAAGAAAGAAAATAATATTTATGTTTCTTTAATTTGATGTTTTAATTTTTGAATTTTATACTTTTTGTCTTTTTATGCTTACTTTTGTTAATTATATTCTAGAATTTTTAAGTATGTTTAGTAAAAGTAAACTTGATTAGTGAAAAAATTAATACTTATGCTATTTGAATATATATATATATATGTATGTATGTATGTATGTATGTATCTATATATGAAAATAAAGGTGCGACGATGTTGCGGCAACTTTTAATCGACAAAACTTTGATTTTCGACAAAATGTTTTATGGTCACATTTTGAGCTTTTAGTTAAACTACTTAGTTATGTAAACCAAATTTAAAAATAAATTTGTATAATGTTATTTAAAATTATAAACACTTATAAATGAATTAAAAAAATTTATTTAACCATTGAAACTCACTTTTCTAAAATCAGCATTTTGTCACTTTTGTCGATATAGGAAAATGTTACTATTTTTGTAACATCCCACCATTTTGGTCCATTTAAATCGAAAATAAAACCACACATGTTGGACTTGAATAATTCAAAACAACAGATTGTTGATAAAATTTAGGGCAAATAAAATCAATCACAGGATCACAGACATAGAATATCAGAATAACTTCAAAACGGAAAAAAAATAAACATAAGAGTTCATGAAGCTCCAGATACAAAGTCTCAAAACTAATACATAACACCAAGTTTGGAAATAAATACACATGGAAAGTTAGAAACATAAGTTTTCTACTACAAAAGCAAAATCTGAGTGGAAATAACTGGGATAAAATACCAAGTAGACTGCTAAATCTCCGGCGGATCTCTAGGTCTAAAAGAGGATGAAACCAAAGCTGTGAAACTCAGGCTGATCCGAGCGTAAACCAAAACACAAAACACTCAATTAAGTACATACATACTTATAAAATGTAAATCAACTCAGGTGAACTGTTAAAGAAATGCATCAGTAACTTAAACGATGCTTGGGATCACTCATCCTTTAAAGATCCGTTAAACTATCTACTATGTAGTAATATACACTATTATAATAATGTCTAAAGTAAAGTATACTATTTAAAAATATTTTTTTAAGGCTTTACATTTTCCACCTTAACACATTTTTGGATGCCAATAGTCTATACAGTACTGTAACTCTCGGAAACTGTAGCCGCCAGATGATACCCCATAGGTACGACATAAAACAAACTCGTAGAAGGCGCGCAAGGATAGGTGGCACGACACAACTAGGCAATGCTGTGGTAGATATACCAATTACACTTCCAGATTGTTGATAATGCATAGCCACAACTACCGCCTAACTCGATCCACACTCCCGAATCAAAGGTGCACACCAAATCAATCACAAAGTAATAGAATGGCTAACGATGAAGTGTGTCTAATCGGAGGAGCTACCTCACTTGGCCCGTCGATTGCTTCTGTTTAGCCACCTTATGCTAACTCACGGGATTTAGGTCTGAAAAAATATACCTTTAGGATCATCGCCACAATCTTACTTCATTTTGGAATCTCCACCACGTACACAGTTGTTAAAATGGTTTTCGGTATCGACACAGAGTATGCCCATATTCGATCCCGGCTCTTTAACAACCGATCATTAACATAACCCGTGGTTATATAAATTTCAAATGGTTTATATTTCAAATCAAACATATTCCTTTCAAAACCATATAAATTCCATATCATTGTTCTTTTAAAATAATATTCATTTTTCAAAAGTCGTAACACTTCCAAATTCATTTAATTATAAGCCCTTGAAACATAAAAGTTTAGGTATCATTGCACTTTAAATTATAACCCTTAGAACCATAACATATAATCCTTTAGAAATTAGAGCATTCAGAAAATGCCACTTTTAAGAAAACGCAGTAGAATAGAAGTGCTACTGTAAGGATTCGCAACAGTGCAGAACTTTTATGGTAGGAATTCGCAACAGTGCAGAAGTGCTACTGTAAGAATCCGCAGCAATGCAGAACTGTTACTGTAAGAATCCGCAGCAGTGCAGAATTGATAGACTAAGGAAATCGTAGTAGTGCAGAATTGTTACTATAGGAAATCGCAGCAGTTTTGAATTATTACCATAAGAAATCGGAGAAGTTTTGTATCATTACTGTTATACTTCCTACTACCATAGTTTATGCAATTAAATAGTATATAAATTTATAGTTTTTATCATAGTCATTCTAGTATTCCTATTATATTACTCAAATTTAGATATTCGGTCATTATAGAAACCACGTTTTTAGTTAAATAACTTTGTTTCTAAAATATCCAATTTCCAAGTTGAAATCCTTACGCTAAGTTAAAAGTATTTTTAACTTACGCTTTATTTCTTTCAATAAATAGCATTTTATTCTTTTATTACCCATGTTATACCATTTGCCTTAGTTAAGTCTTACATGTCAAAGGTACGTTTAACTTACCTTTTTGTCCACAAAAAAATTAATAATTTTAATCACTATTACATGAATAAAACTTACAATTTATAGGTTAGAATAAAATACCATTATTAAGTCAAATTGGATTATTAAATTTCAATTAACCTTCATACTGTAAATTATATTCCAAAATTTATATTTCCATCTATTTATTTCTTCTAAAAGTTTAACAAATATAAAAAAATTTAGAGAAATCATTACTTTAAATTTTATTGAGATTCGTACAAAAAAATCCAACTTACTTAATAATTTTTAGAAAAATCATTTTAAATCAACCATAGAGTCTGTATGAAATGCTTTACTCTAAGGTCAAGGAAATACAGACATATATCATTTCATTTCGCAATTTAATAATTTTTTGGGTTTTATATCATTTCAAACCGGTAATCCCATTTTAAATAAAATTTCTCAGGCCTATCATTTCAGCCCATAACAATTTTTCCTATTCTAAAGATCGTTCGGGTATGTATCATTTCAACCCATGGTGGAGGATTTACAGCGTGAGAATATTAAATGACATAACAATACTCAACATATTATGGCATATGATCAAAACGGGTATAATATGATATGAAATAACATAATACAATCATATGAATGACATAATATAAACATACGAAATAACATGATGTAGACATATGAAATAACGTGATATAAACATATGACATAACATGAAATAAACATATGAAATAACATGAAACAAACATATGAAATATCATACTTGCATATACACATCCTCACAATTCAATTGTCATCAATTCACCAAAACTATAAGTATGTTGTCAAGAGTGATTACTCACCTTTTGTTGGTTAGAAATTTATTCAATGCGCAACACAACAAGGACAAATTACAGACAAGCTTGATTGAGAGGAGAATCCAAATCCGACGCTTTGAAAAATAAATAAATTCGATACATAAACAAATAATTCACATAAAAATATAAAATAGAAAATTTATATAATTGTAAACATGTGAAGAGGGCTCGACTAGGGGGTGCATAGGCTTGGCCTAGAGGTTGTTTGGTTAAGGTAAGGCTCGGCCTAGGGCTCTTGGACTTGGTCTTGTGGTGCATAGGCTAGGGTTTTGGTTGAGAAGGCACAGGTTTGGGTAGGTTCGGCTAGGCAAGAGCTTTGGAGAGGTAGAGGCTCGGTTTGGGTAGGGTTTGTGGTGAGGTGGGTTCGGCTTTGGTAAGGTTTGTAAGGAGGTGATTGCCGAAAATGGAAGAGGGAGATGGAGGCCGAAATTGGTGAAGAGAAGAGGGGGAAAGGAAGGAGGAGAAAGGGATTTTTGTTGGAGTTTGGTGATGGAAAGACGATGGAATTGGTGTGGCCAAAATTTCTAAGGAGAGGAGGAGGAAAATTATAGAGGAGAAGAGGACGAAGGTCTAGGGTTCGGAGGAGAAGGCCGAAGAAGAAGAAGACTTACATATTTCTGTGGAGGCACAAATGAATGGATATGGAGGCTAACTAAAATCCTAGGAGATGTTATATAGGCTATTCAACAGGTGGCTACTCATCTACTACAGTGGTTCTCAGTGCATTAGTACAAGCCCAAATCAAAATATATATAACATAGAGGTTAAAAGAAAAAAATGCGTGTAGTATGCTAAAACAACAAATTTAGTGAAGTAAAATTCAGAATTTTACGAAACAAAAAGCAAAAAAAGTTAGAATTAATTCCAGCTTCATAAAACAATTTTCAAATTTCAAATTTATATTTTAAAATTTTCAACAGGAAGTCAAACTTTGACCATAGTTGACTAAAATTTAAATTTTAGAAAAATCTTTATTTTTTTAAATTTGGAAAAATATTTTACATCAAATCCAAAAATTATATATTAAAATTCCAAATTTTTCGATTTTAAAATAATTAAATTCAAAGTTTCAATTAAAACACCATTTAAAATAATTACAGAAACTACAGGTTGTTACACTCTCCCCCGCTCAACACTTTTCATCCTCGAAAAGGAAGAAGACCCCAAAAAACAAGAAGGGTAAAAGGGTAACGAATAACACCTGGAACAAACAATTCCGGATTCGAAGCATGAATGCTCTCTTCCGTTTTCCAAGTACAATCCCGATCATCAGTGCTCCATTGCACTTTGACTAGGTTGATAGATTTTCTTCGAAGCTGCTTCTTACCTCTACCGATAATACGAAGTGGCTTCCTCTTGAAATTAAGATTTTGCTCAATATTCAAACTCTCGAGAGAAGAAGGCCAGACAATCAAAGATGGGTCATGAAGACACCACCGAAAATGCGAAACATGGAATGCATTATGCAATCCAGAAAGTTTCTGAGGCAAATCCAAGCGATAAGCTAAGGAAGTAATTTTCTCTAAGATGCGAAAAGGACCTATAAACCTAGGAGCGAGGTTCCCTCTTCGACCAAAACGAATCACATTTCTCAATGGAGAGACCTTAAGGAAAACCTTGTCACCAATAAAAAACTCCAAACTCCTCCTACGCCTGTCAGCATACTTATTTTGTCTATTTTGAGCAATCCTCATCTTTCTCCTAATTTCTTCAACACTCTTAGATGCTTCTAGAATCATGTCTAGACCAAGAACCAAACGATTACGGATTCAATCCAACAAGTGGGAGATTTGCAACCGCGTCCATAAAGAGCAGAAAATGGAGCCATTTCAATGCTAGCCTAAATTTTAAAAATGGAATGAGATAGATAAATGTTTAAGACAGCCTTAAATAGATATTTAAGATTATACTTGATAACTACTATCATAGGTGAATTCAATGGGATAAAGAAGATTTTCCCAAGATCCTCCATGATCAAGGACACAGGCATGAAGAAGATCTTCCAAAATATGATTTGCTCTTTCTGTTTGACCATTGGTCTGCGGATGGTAAGCAGTGCTCAGATTTAGACGAGCACCTAAAGATTCTTGAAAAGCTTTCTAAAACTGACTGGTAAAGATGGGTTCTCCATCACAAACTATACTGACCGGAACATCATGAAGACGAACAATCTCTCTCATATAAATCTCAGCTAAACTCGAAGCAAAACGGTTAGAACTAACGAAATGAAATGAGATGACTTGGTCAATCTATCCACAGTAACCAAATACTTTCATTGCCTCTCCTAGTCCTCGGTAATCCAACAATAAAATCCATAGGAACTTGTTCCCATTTCGAATTGGGAATCTCAAGGATTTGCAATAATCCAGCAGCTTTCTGATGATCAGCCTTAACCTGCTGACAAGTTGCATGAACAAAAAGGGAGATATCATGCTTCATACTACTCCACCATTATAGTTTCTTTATCATGGTACATCTTCGTCACCCATGTATGAATAGAAACTCTGGACCGATGATTTTCCTGAAGTAATCTTCCCTAAATCCATCGACATTCGGGACACAAATCCGATTATTAATCCTTAAAACCCCTCTATCATCAATCTGAGCTCCACTTCCATCTTGGCTACCAGCGCCAACTCTGTTATGAACATTCTCCTTAATAAGTCTAATTATTCTATCCTCATCATGCTTAGCAACAATATGATCCATAAGATGAGAAGAAATAACAAGTTGACATTACATCGCTTTCTTTCGACTCAAAGCATCTACTACAACATTAGCTTTCCTGGGGGTATAGTTGATGTCGATGTCATAAGAAGCTAGAAACTCAAGACACATAACTTGCCTTAGATTCAAGTCCTTCTGGTTTGAAAATATATTTCAAAGACTTATGATCCGTAAAGAGCTCAAACATAGTTTCCAATAGATGATGTCTCCAAAGCTTCAAAGCAAAAACTACGGTAAGTAATTCCAAATCATGGGCTGCATAATTAGCTTCATGAGTCTTCAACTACCGACTGGCATAGGCGATAACCTTCCTATCCTGCATCAAAACGACTGCCAAACCTTCATGAATGGCATCAATGTGTACCGTTAATCCCTCATTTCCATTTGGAACAATAAGTGATGGTGCTGAAGTAAGCTTGCGCTTCAACTCATTGAATGCAACATCACACTGATCATTCTATCTAAACTTAGCATTCTTACGAGTTAGAGCACCGAGAGGTGCAGCAATCCGAGCAAAATTCTCGATGAATCTCCGATAATAACCGGCAAGGCACAGAAAACTATGGATATCAGATGGAGTCCTAGGAGTTTCCCAATTATTGATCGCAGTGATCTTAAGTGGATCAACAGAAATTCCATGATCATAAACAATATGTCCAAGAAATCGGACTTCATCTTTCCAGAAATGACATTTCGAGAATTTGGCTTTCAATTGATGACTTCTGAGAGTCTTCAGAACAAAATCCAAATGGATTTCATGCTCCGCCTTAGACTTAGTGAAAACAAGAATATCATCGACAATGACTTGAACAAACTTATTAAGAATATCAAGGAAAACTCGGTTCATAAGGTTGAAAAAGGAAGCTGGAGTTTTAGTTAAACCAAAAGGCATAACTAACCATTCAAAGAAACCATCCTCTTATTGGAAAGCAGTTTTGAGAATACTTTCCTCAGCGATTCTGAGTTGGTGGAAACCAGTGGCACGATCAAGCTGAGAGAATACAGTAGCACCATACAGCTGATCGAACATATCATTAATGCAAGGCATTGGATATCTGTTTTTCATAGTGAGGTTGTTTATTTCCCTATAATCAACACACATCCTCAATGATCCATCAGACTTAGTGACAAAAACCACTGCTGCTCCCCATTCGGAATGACTGGGTCTGATCAAACCTTTGGAGAACAAGTCTTCGATTTGTTTCCTTAACTCAACCTTCTCACGGGGTGCCATTCTTTTGGGTGGAAGAACTACAGGTCGAGCTCCAAGAATGAGATCAATACGGAATTCAATTTCCCTTTTAGGAGGTAAAGAAGTGAATTCACCAAATACATCGGGATAGAGATTGACCAAAGGAGTAGAATCAAGATCACTAGGAGAAGAATCAAGAGAATATATAAAACTGTCTGCACACGCATGAGGCATACAACACTGAATCAACAAAAGATCACTCTTATCACCAACAAGAGAAACGGTACGGGCCTTGTAAGAAATAACAGCTTCATGGTTCTTTAGCCAATCTCCTCCAAGCAATAAATCAAAAGCATTGAAACCAAGAACGTAGAAATCGCCAGAAAAATGATAGCTAGAATGGAAGAGTTTCACCTTGTTACAAATCCTACTAAGGTTCACAGGACCACCAATAGGATTAGTAACACACAAAGGTACAGTTGCATACTCAAGTGAAAGGATATGCTCAAACTTACCACAAAGATCCATAGAAATGAAAGTATGCAAAGCTCCAGTGTCAAATATAACACGAATAGGAAGATTAAACAAGGTAAAGGTGCTCTGGAGAGTACTTGGGTATCACTAGGAGCAAGTGGAGTAGATGAAGTAACCGCAAAGACACCCGATGGCTTTCCCTTCTTCTGAGTAGGACAATCCTGCTTGAAATGGCCAGGCGGCAGGCAAATATGGCAAAGATCACGCGTAGTCATCTGAACTGGAGGAACAACAGCTCTAGCTAAAGTAGGACAACTATCGGCATAGTGCCCCTTTTGGTCACACCTGAAGCAAATGATGGAAGAAAGATCAATAGGCTACTTCCGGGAAGAAGAAGAAGATCCTAAACCTAGATTCTTAAGCCAATTCAGCTTCTGACGCTGGAAATTAAACTTTCTCTTCTTAAAGTTGCCAGAAGAGGGCTGAGATAAAGGTGCACGAGTAACAGCTGATTCCTTAAAAGTGGGGTTCTCATATCTAATAGCCACATCCATCAATCCAGTAAAAGAGCTGTGCACATGAGAAATCAGATGATCATAAAACTCTGGGTGAGCTCCAACTATAAACTTCTCATTCTTCTGAAGATGGGTATCAATCAAACTAGGACCAAACTTGGAAAGTTCATCAAACTTCCTCTCATAATCAGCAAATGACATACCACCTTGCTTAATATCCATAAACTCCCTGTATAGCTAAGACTTCCTTGCCTCTGGCATCCACTTCGCCACAAAAGCCTCCGTAAACAAAATATCCAACTTAAGAAGATTCAAAAGGGATAGCCCAGACCAAATTCAAAAGGACTAATTAATGATAATGAAAAGACCCGCCTTATTCTCCACAATAAGATGCTTCATTTTTAAGAATGAAAGGGATAGAAAAAAGAAAGATGGAGAAGAAAGAACGAAACAACATCAGAATCTCATCAACGGAACGAATAAATTATATTAATCAAATAAATATTACATAGTATCATATACATCAGAGTTACACAACTTATACAACACATACTAGACAGTCATAAACACATGTCTAGTTATACAACTTAATATACAATACAGAGATCAACACAGCGAAACCACTATATCCGATGGCACTTATCTACAAACGTTGAAGCCTCCTACTCCATATCTCCTCTAGAATTCATCAAAGCTAACCTGAATCCCTTGGCTACTCTTAAAAATTTAAGTACCCAAGAGTTTAAGAAAAACAGAAATAAACTCCGGGTCGGACATGGGTCTGGTGTGAGTAACAGGTTAAAGTTGCTTAACTTTGAAAACCTTTGAAAAAAAGGTATCACGTAAGACTTCCCACGCATAAACATGGGTAAGTTTTTACCTTACGCTAACCAAAACATTTGGTAGGAAATTCAGTGATATTGTAATAGGTCTAGGGTTTTCAAATAAATAAGAAATAGCTGAAATTGTTACATGATTAAATTCCAGCATACTAGCCACAAAGTGGTAATACAATCAAATCCGATGGCACTTATTGGATTTTGGATTCCATACAATGGCAGGGCTACTAGGGTACCGCCCGTCATAGCACGTGGCCTAGATCAACGTACCGAGGATCCACCCTAAATCCCCCACAACACAAGGCCGGAACCATCCACCATCCCTTACTGGACAGTTCTGAACAAGACAACCCCGGCAGTTGGAGCTCACAACTGCCCACACAGCTGAATAAAAAAGGACATGTAGACAGGGGAAAATCTTGTCCTACTTGGGTGCTACCAACTTAGCCTTGCTGCACCTCCCCTGTTTTAGCCATTTCCGGTTGATGTGGCTTGAGGCTACGATTACCTTTAGAGAACACATCAATCTTAGAATGCTAATCGTCCAACAGATGATGTTCTAAAAGTCAATCCATACAAGTTTGTTCCTGGTTCGAATGAAAACGAAGGCATTATCTCGTTACATTCATTTTGGAATCACCCTCAGAGTTAACGCCAATAACCCTTGCACTCTGAATCTTCATCTTCACTTGAGATTCATGACCTATCATTAATTTGGATCGATGTGGTTTTCGGATATCCAAATATGGAAAACCGATCCCGGTCACATCGAAATCCAAAATTTATCTTTTAGGGCCAAGTTGTTTTAAAGTTAAAACAATTCAATTCCATTATCTATATACACACAGATAGATAATTCACAATATCACAGTAGATAATCTATATTATCATCACAATAGATGATTCACATTATCATCAAAAAAAGATAATTCACATTATCATCACAATTCAACCAAAGAATCCATATCACACATCATCACTTATCTCATATCTGAGATCTCAAACCATTTGGGGCAATCAATATTATTCAACATCCATAAGCAATGATTTATTAATCACCATCTATAATTAATTTAAAATGAATTAAATTAATTACTTCATCTATAATTAATTTAAAATAAAATAAATTAATTACTTCTTCACACAAATCTTGCTTACATAACCATTAATTAATTACCAATCAATTAATTAATTATCCTCTAATTATCCACCTTAATTAAATCATCCCTAATTAATTATCCTTTTATTACATTCAAGTAATTATCCTTTGATTTCTTTATATTCCCTGGCCTTGGCTCTCCAACCAAGGACTTTTATATTCTTCGGCATCGACTCTTTGGACTTTTATATTCTCCAGCCTCGACTCTCCGACCAAGGACTTTTATATTCCCTAGCCTCGACTTGGTCAGGGACTTTTTATATTCTCCGGCCTCAGCTCTCCGGGCAAGGACTTTTATATTGTCCGTCCTCGGCTCTCCAACCAAGGACTTTTATATTCTCCGGCCTCGGCTCTCCGGTCATGCACTTTTATATTCTCCGACCTCGGCTCTAGAAACAAGGACTTTATATTTTCCGGCCATGGCTCTTCGACCAGGGACTTTTTACATTCTCCGGCCTGGGACTTTTTGTATTCTTAGGCCTCGGCTCTTTGGCCAGGGACTTTTATATTCTCCGACCTTAGCTCTCTGTCCAGGGACTTTTATATTCTCCGACCTCAGCTCTCCGGCCAAGGACTTTTATATTCTGTTCAAGTCCGGTCCATCGCTCTCCGACTGAGGGACTTGTGTTCGAGTCCATTCCATCGCTCTCTAGCGAAGGGACTCGTAACTTGCGATCACTGCTCCATCTCACCGGTCTAGACCGTGATCGCGAGGCCTGTATTATTTATTACATTGATCCAAATCCAATTATTTAAAATAAGAGTTTTTTACATCCAGGGAAAACCAAATAAACGTGTGTATCTCCAAGGGAGAAATCAAAATTTTCAGGGGAACGAAAAGAAAAACAAGATTTCATAGACTTGAGCGACATGGTTTATCATTGTCTCATAGCATGACTAGGGACCGTCCTCGATCACGTGCATGTTTAAGTCACTTAGCCATATCACTTCGATTTTTATTACTTATTCATAATCATAAAACCATTTAGTTAATAATAAGATGGCGGTGGCTAGATCCAGCGCCACCGTCGTTCGAGGTAGGCGGTGGGCACTCAAGTTCCACTGTTGCAGCTTGATTCCTTATGTACTGCTGCAGGTGACCATTCTTTACAGCTCCTCCATGATATATTTCAAATGCCTAAAATCGTTTGTGTTGTGCCCATCTAGCTCATGGAACAAGCAACGCTTTCCCGATGCCCGCTCATATTTAGAAGGTTCCCTCCTTGTCGGCCTTCAATATTGGAGGCGCCCTCGAGTATCCAAGTAAATTCTTTCTAGAATCTCAGTTAAACCTGTGTAAGAAGAAAACTTTGACTCCCTCCGAGGCTTCTTCGAAATGCTATTATTGCCATTCGTTTTACTTTTTCCTTTATCGTCTTTATTTGGATCCTCCTTGCGTGGACCTCCACCCCTTACCGCATAAGCTTCAACCTCTCTCCTTACTCTTTCAGCCTACGCATCTTCCTGCCTCAGGAACCTTTCCCCTCATGGTAGAACTCCCAAGATCCCTTGGTGGGTCCCGTTCCAATGATATCTTGAAATTCGAATTATCTGCAATCCCTGAAACTATCTCCATCAAAACCATCGATGGATCGGGCGAATCCGTCGAAGCCACCGCTGCATTGAATCTGGTTAAGAAATCCCTGAGCGACACACCCTTCCATTATTTCATCGACGTCAAGGTCATTATGTTCTTAGGGCTGATTATATGGACCCGAAACTACCTCATAAACCTTTCAATCAGCTCCTTCCAAATGTCAATAGAACTGCTCTCCAGTTATCTGAACCACATAACTGGGATATCCATCAAATACGAAGGGCAACATCGAGCCATGACCTTGTCCGATGCCCCCAGTACCTCCATATGCCTCATGTACCTTGTCAGGTGAATGGCAGGATCCGTTCGCCCATCATACATTTCCAACGTTGATAGCTTAAAATTCGGTGGGTTCCTAGCTTGCCTGATGTAGGAGTAAAGGGACTCATATTCACATCCTCCAAGTCTTTATTTACCAATCCACCTGTCACAGCTCGTCTGACCATCTCAGCTAATCTGTCATTGTCGCCAAGCTGTAATCTTTGTCCTCTGCCTCCGATCTATCCCCTGAGTTCACGAGGGAATCCTGGCACACATTCCTCATCACGTACTCTAGTATTCCTGTTAGCGTCGTGCTGCACAACGTCATCTGGTAGCCCTCCATGGATTGGTCCAGCATTTCTTGGTTGCATGCCCACGAGTTTAGGTCCATCCAGATTGATAGTCGTTTGCTGATTGGGGGCTGCCCCCTGCTGAACCACTCCATCTGCATGTCGGTTGAGTGCCTCTAATCCAGCTCCATGGATCTGAGCTCCTTCTTGTCCATGTTTTCTGAGAATAGTCTGCATCATCTCCTCTTGCCTTTTAAACATCGCTTCCATCTCATCTTTGGTGATGTAGGTGGATGCTTAACCCGCTCCATCTCCAGAGGAAGCCTCTTGACTTCTCTCTTGATTGCTCCTTTCTGTCACTTGCTTCCTTGCTGATGGGCTAGCCATTGCTTCCTTGAATCCAAAATGTTAGCACCAAAATTGCTCACTAACACCCAAATCCAAGTGAAAGCACCAAATACCAATCATAGCTTATAGATAGAATATATGTAGAGAGTATAAATATGGAGAACATTAAAAATTAAAGAGAAAGCTGTAAAGACAGAGAATTTATAGAGGTTCGGCTGACTCTGGCCCACGTCCACTCTAGAAATTTCCTTTTAATTGATGCTAGAATCAATTACAGATACAATCGAGAGTTTCACAATGGCTAAGTGCCTTAGCCTTAGAAAAGAGAAAGTCAGAGAGTAGAAGAAGATCCCCCTTTCTAAACCCCCACATGCTGTATTTATAGGAAAATCCCGAGTTACTGGCTTCTTGAGTTGTCCGAACCCATCAGGACCATAGCTGAGCAAACATCCTTCATCATGACCGACCCACACTACCGTGCCAACTGGCCTATGACGAAGTACTCCACCAATACCGAGCCACCTTGTTTCCTTATCCACGACCGAGCCACCTTGACGAGCCATAGTGTCGAACCACCTTTACCGAGCCGCCCCGATCGAACCACAATGCCGAGCCACCTAGGCCTCACCGCAATGCCGAGCCACCCTGGCCTCACAGCAATGCTGAGCGACCCTGACCGAACCATAATGCCGAGCCACCCTGACCTTACCACAATGTCGAGCCACCCTTACCTCACCACAATGTCGAGCGACCCATAACTCCTACACCGAGCCCCCTACGTCGAACGACCCATAACTCAAAGACCCAGCCCCTTATGCAAAATGACCCATAACTCCTAGACCAAGCCGCCCATACTGAATGATCTATAACTCCAAGACCCAACCGCCCATGCCGAACGATCCATAACTCCTAGACCGAGCCATATCATTCTGACCGAACAACCTCTTATGCAAGTGTATACTTCACCCAAATGTCGACCCAAGGTGGTGCCGAACCACCTTTAACCGGGCCTCTCCAATATGACCAAATCACCTTCCTACCTTCACACCATTACCGAATGACGTGGCCGACCCACATCATGGAGAACCTCGATCCACGCTTATGCTAATCCAGTCTATGACGATCCATATTCCAAGCACACTACATCGTTTACTCATCGACCATGCTTAATCCGAACTTCGTATTGATTCTACATCCATTTAACCGAATTCATCGTATTCCAGCCTTGATAATCATGAAGTTGGTTAGGTTGAATCCGCTTGTTTATGGCTTGGACAAAAGGCGGGTTAATAGCATATGATCAAAACAGGTATAATATGATATGAAATAACATAATAAAATCATATGAATGACATAATATAAACATATGAAATAACATGATATAAACGTATGAAATAACATGATATAAACATATGAAATAACATGAAATAAACATATGAAATAACATGAAACAAACATATCACATAGCATGAAATAAACCTATGAAATAATATGAAACAAACATATGAAATAACATGAAATAAACATATGAAATATCATACTTGCATATACATATCCTCACAATTCAATTATCATCAATTCACCAAAATTATAAGTATGTTGTCAGGAGTGATTACTCACTTTCCGTTGGTTAGGAAAGTGATTCAAAGCGCAACATAAGAACGAAATTACGGACAAGCTTGAGTGAGAGGAGAATCCAAATTCAACGCTTTGAAAAATAAATAAATTCCATACGTAAATAAATAATTCACATAAAAATATGAAATAGATAAAATATATAATTGTAAACATGTGAAGAGGGATTGACTAGGAGGTGCATAGGCTTGGTCTAGAGGTGGTTTGGTTTAGGTTAGGCTCGACCTAGGCTTTTGGACTTCGTTTTGGGGTGCATAGGCTAGGGTTTTTGGTGGTAAAGGCTCAGGTTTAGGTTGGTTCGGCTAGGCTAGGGCTTTGGAGAGGTAGAGGCTCAGTTTGGTAGGGTTTGTGGTGAGGTGGGTTCGGCTTTGGTAGGGTTTGTGAGGGGGTGATGGCCGAAAATAGAAGAGGGAGATGGAGGCCGAAATTAGTGAAGAGAAGAGGGGGAAAGGAAGGAGGAGAAAGGGGTTTTGGTTAGAGTTTGGTGATGGAAAGGTGATGGAATAGGTCTGGCTGAAATTTCTAAGGAGAGGAGGGGGAAAATTGTAAAGGAGAAGAGGAAGAAGGTCTAGGGTTTGGAGGAGAAGAATGAAGAAGAAGACTTACATATTTCTGTAGAGGCACAAATGAGTGGATGCGGAGGATAACTAAAACCCTAGGAGATGTTATATATTCTATTCAACATGTGGCTTCTCATTTACTACCGGGGTTCTCTGTCCATTAGTACAAGCCTAAATAAAAAATAAACAAGACAAAGGTTAAGAGAAAACAACTGCGTGTAATATGCTGAAAATAACAAATTTGGAGAAGTAAAAATCAAAATTTAATGAAATGAAAAGCAGAAAAAAAGTTAGAATTAATTGCAACTTCATAAAAAGAGAATAAAATTTCAAATTTCAAATTTCAAATTTTCAACAGGAAGTCAAACTTTGACCACAGTTGACCAAAAATTTTAGAAAAATCTTTATTTTGTTAAATTGGAAAACATTTTAATCAAATCCCAAAATTATATATTAAAATTCCAAATTTATTAATTTTAATATAATTAAATTCAAAGTTTTAATTAAAACTCCATTTAAAATAATTACGGAAATTACGGGTTGTAACAATTTTTGTGTATACTTCCCTTTCCAAATTCTATCTAATTTTGTTTGAATCATATAACCTTACTCATTCTATATTTAAAATCACTTTAAATAGTATATTTTAAAGTAGCCAAATTCTGATACGTTACACTTGGGGGTAGAAATATTATTATGTGCTTGACATGGATAAGTTTAGTTTGTTTTTTTTAGAAGAGAATCATTAGCTACTCTATGAGGGAGATTTCAAGTGATGCATTTTTATTACCACTATAGGTCTTATATTGTCCTATTTTTATTTCTTTTTTCTTTTAATATAATTTTTTAAAGTTACAACAACATTTCTTTACTTTACTTATATATTTGCACGATGCATGAGATGTGAGTTTTAGAATTGATTACAATATACAACACATACCGTTGATAGCTATATAACATCTTTATGATTTATCAACAAATAAAAAGGCAAATTAACAAAATTTGAACCGAAATGTCAATGAGTAAGTTTGCACTGCTTATTATAGAATTCAATCTTTGTCGAAGAATACTGTAAAGGTTTTCTTCTAACTGAATTAAACAATAATTATAATAAAAATTGTGTTATTTTATGATGTACATATCTGTAGAAAACTAAACATATGTCAACAACGTAGAGATTTCTATGCTTATAGTAAATGCCAAAGCTCCCATATGGTAGTTAACACCATTCTTTACCATATAAAGAGTACATATGCTAACACAATTTTTAATTTCTCTATATTTAACAAAGACATGATAATTATCCCAATCCTTAGCTAATTGTGACATGGATTCCAAGCGAGCACATTTTATATTGTATATATTGAATGATTCAAAAAAGCTATTTTATTAGGAGATGAGTAAATGTGCATTTGCAAGATCAACTTAAAGAGGCATGACAAGTGACAATGTATCCATTGAAGGCTATTTTTTTTACGGCGATCATATATAGTGTGATATCCCGGAATTTTAGACAATATCAATTTAATAATCTTTATATAAAATTAAATTGATATTGACAATATTGATTAATAAAATATGTTTTGGTTTAATAATCAGGATAAATAAATATTTAAATTGTGATTTTATCTTTTAAAAGCTAAAATAAATGTTAAAATTATAATGTATATATATATATATATTTGTATATATATTATAGTTTAACTTTGTTTGGAATTTAACTACATGAAAATGAATAAATGAAGTTTGTTTTTAAATTCTAATAAGATATTGAGTAATTAGGAAATTATGTTTTAATTAATATTAAGCTTTTGAAAATCTATTTAAATTAATAACTATACGATTTGTAAATATTTATAATAAACGTTATATTGTTTAAAATTTGTCTTAGTTTAATTTTTAAAATTTAAGTAAAAAAAATTGACTTTATTTCTTTTAAAAATATTATTTGATATAAATATGATTTAGATATATTTTATATAAGTTTAAAATATAAGATAACATATTATTTAAATTCATTTCATAATACAAAAGTGATTTATAATTTCTTTATAAATCATATAAAGTTTGTGAATTAGTTATTTTTAAGTCATATTAATTTACATAAATATAAAAAGGAAAATAGAATCTTCATTTTTAATTTGAATAAATTGATTTTTATTTTGATTTCAAAGAATTTATTTGAATTTGGAAATTTTATTTTGAAACCCAAATTAATAGATTCTTTAAAACATTTTTATAAGTTTTAATTTATTAATTTGTTTTATTTACATTTTCTTTAAATAAGAAATTTACATAAGTATAAAATGAATTAAAGAAGACCCTTTATAAACATTTAAAAATAACTAAATTAAGTAAAAAGACAAGTGTTAACTTTTTAAGTATGTAAACTACATGTGTTAATAAGTTAGTAGCTCTTATGATAAGTGTCATTGTATTTTAATCTTTTCTTTATTAAATTTTATTTCAGTTCTTTTAAAAACATTTTTCATTTTTCACTTCATTCTCTTCTTAAAATTTAATGCTAATTGAATCAAGGAAACACTTCACTATATAAAAAAAAAATTCCGAAATCCCTCAATAACAAAAACCTGCATTTCTTTTCATCCTATAATCATTCCCAAGTCATACAACCACCTATAGTTCAGTTTCAAAAAAATAAAATCAAATAAGAGATCATTCAAACTGCATTTCTCTTATACTTGGAATTACTGCATAATCAAGTTTGCATTGCTATTCATTCCTGCAAAATCAAGGCCTGCACTTGCATCTCTGCAAATTTGAGCAACCTATAGTTTAAAACCTACATGCATGAAGTAGATAATTAGAAGAAAACATAAAGTTTTCAGTCCAAAGCAATTCAAGTTCAAATTTCTCAATAAACATGGATGCTCTGCTCAGGAAATTTGGTGAGTAACATCTAAACTTCTTTAACAAAATCTGGTTGCATGATTATTATCATTGGAATTATTTGATATGCATGATAAAAATTGCAGCAGATTGTTTGTAGATAAATTTCTGGGAATTACTTTATACTTATATAAGTAAGTGTGCTTTGGTTTGTATTAGTAATTGGTGGTGTACCTGACTTAGGCCTTAAAATTCAAACTTTTAGAGTTTCATAAATTAACCATTATTCAAGAATGAATTTCAAACAAATTTGTTTGTTAAATATAAATCTGAAGCATAAGTATTTAAAATAAGGTAGATTGAAACAAGAACTTCTCTGTAAACCAATATGCCCTGAAACATGGTTGTGCTTAAAAACGTAAATTCCTTAGTTTATTGAATTTAGATTGTGACATGAAAACATTCTGGGAAGCATGATTTTTTTTAATCTCAGGAAATACAAATTTATGGTTTAAGATAACAGGGCAGTTTACTTTCATTTGGAAAATGAAACTTTGACGAATTCTGTTGATGTTGGACATTAGGGGGTTTGAAATTTTCTTATGAAGGAAGAAGAAGGATCAGGCAATCTAAAAAAAAATTACTAATTGGTGAATTAATTTTTGAATTAGCTAAGGAATGGGTTTTTACGGTAACCCTAAGTTTTTAAACAAGTAAGAATTCGATCATATAGCCACTAGGATTGATCGAGTGTTTTGCAACTCTGGGGATTTGTTGCTGGGTTTAAGAGGAGATAGTAGCCGGAGTTTCAGCCTGAATGATGGCCGGAGGGAGCAGAAATTATCGTTGACAGGTTTGAGAAGTTATGGGTGACTGTGGTTTCCAGGTTTTGTAAGGGGCTGTTAGTTTGAATTTTTGGGTATTGGGAGTTTCCTGATGTTGGATGATTCTGTTGGGTTCAAGAGGGGGTTTGTTGGATGGAATGATCACCACTGATGATCGGAAGATGGCCGTGGTTATGTGCATATGCACAGTGTCCATGGAGAGGAGATTTAGTTGATGCAATATGGTGAAGTTGTGGTGCTCGGGTAGATTCAGTCTTTGCTCGAAGTTAATATAGGGGGTGACTCGAAGTAGAATAGGTTTTGTCTCGGGTAGTTGTAGTTGCAGTATTTTGAGTCTGTAACCAAATTTGCTTCAGGTTTTAAAATTTTAAAACTAAATAAAAAAATAGACTAGGCAAGTTTAAATCTAAACTAAAGCAAGATTAAAACGTGAATTTATGTAGATTTTGAATTTCAGGTTTTGAATAAACAAGATTGCAGTTTTTCTCCTGTAGCCTGAAACAGATTCTGTTTTTTTGAATTTTAAAACCAAATTTAAAAATGGTAAAGCAAGTTTAAATATAAACTTAAAGTAAGATTTAAACTATGAATTCAAATAAGTTTGAATTCCAGATTTTAACAAATTTGCTGAATAATATAAAGTATTTAAATAAATAATAATAAAATCTGCACGGATTTTATATTAGTGATTTTTAAATCTGAAAATAAGTTTTTAAAACAAGATTTAAATTCTAAGTTAAATCTGAATTTGAAATCCTGGATTCAAATTTGAATTTGAATCTGAAAGTTTCAAAAAGAAATAGATTGATAAATTCAAATGATATATTTTAGTTTGAGTATTTTATAAAATCTGAAATGAAGATTTAAAACAGAGTTTTAAATTTTAATCTTTGAATTTAAACCTGAAGCATGAATTTGAATTTTGGTTGTAATGTAAATAAGATTTGAATTTAAATGTCTAAATGTCACTTGAAATATTTAAGATATTTTAAATTTAATTGAATATAGGCTAAAGTTAAATGATTTTTTCTAAAATTTGCTTTAAGAGGTAAATGATTCTTTAAAACGAGAACTAAAGAGATTTTAAATATTTAAAATCTTGTTAAGTTTGATTTCATTTGAAATTTTAATTTAAGATGGAATTTAGGAAATTTAAAAGCAAGTTGTTTTTAAATTTCTTTGATAATGATAATTAAATCATTAATGGAATTAATGATTATCATTAAGTTGTTTTGAACTTAATGATTTATTAATTTATCAAGGTAATTAAGTTTATAATGAATTAACTTAATAATTAATTGGGTTAATTAATTAAATAATTAAGGGTTTATTTAATTAATTAAATGTTTAAGTAAGTTAATTAAATTTGATTAAGATATGATTTAGAAATTAATTTAAATAAGATTGGATTAATTTAATTTAATTAATGAATTGAATCATTAATCAAGAAATTAATAATTGTTTAAGTTTTAATTTGCACTTGATTAATTTAATAATTAGGAATTAATTAATGAGTTTTATAAATAAATTAAGAATTAATATTGATTAACTCAATTAATTACTTCGGAAAAGTAATTAAAGGTTTGTTATGAGTTAATGAAGGTCATTAACTTAATATTATTTTATAATTAATTAATGTAATTAATTTTAACAATTAATTTGATTAATTAATTTAAGATAATCATTTGAGAATTATTTAAGTATAATTACTTAGTGAAAGTAATTAAGGAAATCAATTACTAACTGTAATTAATTGAGTTTATTTTGATCAATTAAGTTAATTAATTAAGTTTAATTAATTTAAATTAATCATTGATTTGATTTGAGAAGTAATTACAAATAGGAAATTACTTAGTGAAGAAAATAAATTACTGGATGTAATTTAATGGAGGAGCTTTGGAATTAATTACTTGTGTAATTAATATATAATTAGTATGTTGAATAATTATTTAAGTAAGTAATTAATAATTAATTACTTGGTGTAATTAATTTAGGTTTTGATAATTAATTTAATGAAGTTATTTAAAATAATTGGAGATCATTAATTTGTATAATTAATGATATAATTAAGGATTGATTAATTAAGAACAATTAATCAATAAAGAATTAATTAATGTAATTAATTAAGGATTAATGTAATTAATTATGATTAATTAATTCATGAAGTAATTACAAGTTAATTACAGGGATTGGTTTGGATTAATTAATTTATGAAATTAACTAGAGGGTAATTACTTGAATATTATTGAAGGGTAATTAATCAAGATGATTAGTTAGGGTAATTTGTTAAGAGTAATTAATTGATATGTAAGCAAGATTTATATGGATGAGTAATTAATTTAATTTATTTTAAATTAATTTAAGGAAGAAGTAATTAATTTAATTCATTTTAAATTAATATAGATTGGATTGATTAGTCTTTGCTTATGAATGATGATTGATATTTATTACCCTTAATGGTTGAGATTTCAGTTATGAGATAAATGTTGATGTGTGATTTGGATGTTGTGGTTGCATTGAGTTGATAATATAGATTATCTGAGGTGATATTGATTATCTATTATGATGTTGAGAATTATCTATCTATGTGTATATAGATAGTATTGAATTGAATTGTTTTAAACTTTAAAACAACTTGGCCCTAAAAGACACCCTTTGGATTTCGATGAGACCGGGATCGGGTTTCCATATTTGGATATCCGAAAACCACATCGATTCCAAATAACGTTAGGTCGTGTATCAAAATGGAGCTTTGTGAAGACTCGAGGTGTAAGGGCTATATGTCAGTATAACTCTGGGGTGATTCCGTAATGAGTTGACGGAATAGTGCTTATAGATTCGAGATGGTGATTTAGAGTGCAAGGGTTATTGTCGTTAACTCTGAGGGTGATTCCAAAATGAGTGTAACGAGATAATGCCTTCGGTTTCGTTCAAACCCAGAACGAACTTGTATGGATTGAATGCTTTCAGAACATCGTCAGGTGGACGATGAGCATTCTAAGTGATGTGTCCTATAAAAGTAATCATAGCCTTAAGCCTCATCAATAGGGAATGGCTAAAACAGGGGAGGTGCAGCAAGGCTTCGTGGGTAGCTCCCACTGGAGAGCAAGATTTACCACTGTCTAGAAGTCCCTTTATATTCGGCTGTGTGGGGCAGTTGATTGCGACAACTACCAGGGTTGTCTTGTTCGGAACTGTTCAGTAAGGAATGGGTCCGGCCTTGTGTTGCAGGGGAGTGGGAGTACTCCTCGATACGGTGATCTAGGCCACGTACTGTGACGGGCGGTACCCCAGTAGCCCTGCCATTGTATGGAATCCAAAATCCAATAAGTGCCAACGGTTTTGATTGTATTACCCACTTTTGTGGCTAGTAGCTGGAATTTAATAATGTAACAATTTCGGCTAATTCATATTTATTTGAAAACCATAGACACTATTATAATATCATCGGATTTCCTATGAAATGTTTTGGTTAGCGTAAGGTAAAAACTTTTCCATGTTTATGTGTGGGAAGTCTTACGTGATACCTTTCTTTTTAAAGGTTTTTAAAAAGTTAAGCAACCTCAACCTGTTACTCACACCAGACCCATGTCTGACCCGGAGTTTATTTTTGTTTTTCATAAACTCTTGGGTACTCAAGTTTTTACGAGTAGCCAAGGGATTTAGGTTAGCTTTGACGAATAATGGAGGAGCAATGGAGCAGGAGGCTTCTGCGTTGTAGATATTTAGTTCCGCTATGTGTTCTCTGTGTTGTGATCGTATTGAGTTGTAAATACTAGACAGGTGTTTATAACTGTCTACTATATGTGATGTGTATGTTGTGTATCTCTAATTCGTATTGTATATTATGTAAATACTTATGTTATTAATATAATTTATTCGTTCCGCTGTTGAGATTCTAGTGTTGTTTCTTCTTTCTCTTCTTTCTTTCTTCTTCTATCCCTTTCTTTCTTAATTCGTCATGCGTCTTCCTGGAGTATGGAAGTCGGGTCGTGACATTTAGTACGGAAAAGTGATTAGCACAATCACATGGTTCAGTTTATCAATTCCTTTAAGTTATCGATTCCTAGTTAATCTAGGTTCCTTCGTTGGCCCTTGCCAAGCTAATTTATTTTTTCAGGAACAAAATATCAAATAAAAATATGTTTTTTGGTTGTAAAACATATGCAAGTTTGTCGGGTAATATAGTTGACACCAAACTGAATGTTATGAAATAATCAACATTGCTTTTATGGACCCTCTACTCATATGAAGCACAATGTACGGTTATTTTAGTTAGTGATGGCTTAATTGATTGTTCATATTTTGATTTAATTAGGATTATCCCATGAAAGTAAAATGCTTATTACTTTATTACTTTATTCGATGAATATTAATAAACATGATATGAGTTATTAATCAATATGCTACCTGTAGTTAAATGGGACAACTATCCTTCCAACAAAAGTGTGGGGTTCGGGTTTATTACGGTGGTCAAAATACAAAAAACTCGTGGGCATTAGAATCTAAAGAAATGGTACAATAGAAGTACAAGGACGAGTGGTGGACTAAATCTAAATATCAGGTACTTTTCATCTAATAAATTATTAAAGTTTTGAAATATATATAACATTAATTATTGAACTTTGCTTTTTCGAATATCAGCTCTATATCTTGGATGAAATTTGGATGGCTTTGGGTTTGAAGTAAAACAAGTAGGCTTTTATGTTTAGCCTTATGTTCATTGTGGAAGTTACTTTTTACTAGAAGAAGTTCGTTCAATTATCGATTTTATTGTTACACCATCAATGATTTATTTTTGCTCGGTATGTTTCACATGAAACTGATAGTGGGCTTGCTGAAAAAATGCCTCAAACTACACGTAAAATATTCTCTCTTATTCTATGACCATGCTATGTCTAAAAGAATAACTCAATTTCAATGTCACTTAAAATTTCACAACTGTGAAGCAATTCAAGTTTTTTAACATGTTTGTCTCTTTAGGATATATACTACATACTCCATTATAATTAGACGATCTTGTACAAGTTACGAATATATATATATATATATATATATATAAAATGAATCAGCTCACTTGAAAGTTAATAGGAGGAAGACTATATCTAATGATTTTATTTGTTTTGCACATAAAATGCCTAAAATGAAAAATAAATGGCAGTAAGTACTCAGTTGTAGTAATTGAGTGTTGTGCATTTTTCATGCTTTCATAAGGTCTTAGTGTTTTAATATCATGATATTTTGAGAATGGCAGGTTTCAAAAAACTAAATTGAAAATTTTAAAGGGTATTAAAATGATATTAATGCTAGGACTTTAGGATGTATAAAACATAATTTCGTCATGTATCCAGCAAGTTGTCATTTTATTTTTTAAAAGTTAGAGCAATTTCATGTGTGTACCAGTTTTAGAATAAGCATAGAAAATTAAGATAGAGAATTACTAACTTGTATGGCACTATCTGCACTCCTAGAATTTATGTGATTTCAATATCGGTTTGGATGACATAGTTTTTTGTTTGTGTGTATGATCATGTTGTTAGGTGATTAGCTGGCTATTTTCGAATAAATCAAGTTTACATATAATATCCCACTATTTAGATTATGATTTATAATTTAACTACGAATGTATTTTCATTATTTTCCTTCTTATTATGGCAGCTAACTCTTGTAATTGTCCTTGATAGGTAATTAGACACCTTTGTTGCAAATAATAACAATACAACATAATAAACTACATCCAGGAAGTTCTTTTTGAAGCGATAACTTCTTCTGGTTTGCACTCTTAAAATGTTTTCTATGAATTACTATGAATGTTTTTATGTGTTTTAGTAAATGAATATTGTGCATGCTTAGTTGTGTTTATAGATATTATGAACTTGGTTTATGGATGTCTATGTTTATGGATATTTTGTAAATTGGTATATGGATGCTTTCTGTTTATGAATATTGGGTTAAACTTGGTTTATCAAAATGATTAATAGTTATGTGTTTATATATATATATATATATAATATTATAGTTTTGAGTTTGAATAGATTATGTTATGTATACCAGTTATTTGTAATTCATCCATATGCAGTTTAATAATATGTGTATATAAATAATGTGATACAACAGAAGATGAATGTTGGGAAAATCATGTGTTAAAAGACAGCATTTAATTTATGTTATCATTACTATTAAGAGTTAACAACATTTACCCATAATTGTTGGAAATGCAGAGCACAAGTGCAAATATGTTTGATAGCAAACAGTAAACATTAAAAAGTTAATAAAGTGTTTATTGAATGCTTAGGAAAATGTAAAACACAACTATAAATAACAAAATGAAACGCTGTAGAACATGGTTAACAACATGATGTAAACGTTGTCAAATCAAAATTTTAACGGCATTTTTGATTTGCTGTTAAAAGTTTTTAATCTACAACAGCATGTCTTTATACAGCATTTCTAACAACGCTGTCACATCCTATTACAGCGTTTTTCCAATGGCGTGAAAAGCTGTTTCTATTGTAGTGCGCTTATATTTACAAAACAAAGGATACCTTTCGAAAGCGTTGATATCTTCAATTTCTTCGAAAGGCATAATGTCGGCAGAAGGGTTTTTGCTAGGTTGAAACTACCCATTTTGAAATCATTAGTTTGGAAACTAAGTAACTCATTCGAAAGTTATACTTTAAACAATAAGGAAACAAACCCCTTTCGAATGCTATTCAAAAGACCCCTTCAAAATCATATATTTGACACCTTTAAAAGCACTTAGTAAAAAAGACAAGCACATTTCATTAGAAAATAAAACAATGGTTTCGTTCTCATCAGAAGCTATGTTTCGACACTATGCCTTCCACCTTTCTCCAATTCACTACATACCAATGTTGATACCTTGGGTATTGGTTTGGCTTTGTGTATTTCGACCTGGTAGGTTTTCACTTGATTGAAGGCGGAAGCTATGAGTTGGAAGGTGCTTCTAAAAAGGCGGAACCCATTTTTCTGGGTAAAAGCCGATTAATGCCAATAAAAGCAATAACTTCATAACTAACTTGGCTATTTGTAAATATTTAATTGATTGCCATAAACTTTTCAAATTATATTCCAAATAAAAATGCCACATAATTTCAGATCTAAACCAAGATTAGTTTAACAAGCCCTTTCATTAAGCAAAATAATTAAATCATTTAGGTCCTCCTTTCAAAATAATTTAATTCTCATAGTAAGTCACTTAGGAAAAATCCGTAAAAAACACAGAAATTTGCTTTTAATATATTATCTAACATGTCTAAGTTTCAGACCCAATTCTCAATATAATTTTCAAAATAAATTTCAAAACCCAACTAACCATATTTTCCTTTGAAAATTCATATTAAATACTCCATAACTTGGAAAATTATGAAAATTAAAACCCAACTCCAAAATCATGTTTTACATAACATATAAATTCTTGATGGTATCATAAATTTAATTTAAATGATTTTACCCCTAAAACCATGTATAAACTATTTTCGAAGAAACTTGTTTGAATATATCATATCATAAAATCTAAGCATATCATCAAAATTCATCATAATGGGTTTAATCTTAAACCCAAAAATCAAATGATCATAAAAAAAATAGAGATGGTTTCGATTATTATTCACCTTGACTGGAATAAGGAACTTGAGATTTGATTGAAATTAATTTTCCCTGGCTTGAATCCTTAGCTTAAGATTTAATTTCTCCTCTCTTCTCCTAGTAATGGCCACCTCCTTTTACGTTTACATTTTGTGTTTTGTGAAAATGAACGTAAGAAAGAATGAAATGTGGGTTATAAGGGATATGGTAATAAGGTGCGGCTAATTCCTAATAAGCCCTTATGTAAATTAATTTGCTTATAAACATCCTTAAGCCAATTTAAACAATTAAGCACGGGCCTTAATTTTATTTTCAAATCTCAACCCCCTTATCACTAAAATTATTTACATCATTCTACTAATTTATATAATTGAATCTCCTGAATAATGTTATCAAAAAATTAAGGGTGTTACAGACTCCCCTCCTTAAAGAATTTCATCCTAGAAATTCAGTCAGGACGAAATACTAAACATGCCAATCATCTACAACGACTCCTAATAACCATACTAGTCTACCTGACTAGCAACTATCTATATAAATCTAATATAGACATACCCTCAAAGAAGATCAGAATATGTATCTCTAATCTTGTCTTTTGTCTTCCAAGTACAGTCCACCTCGTTGTCGCTCCACTGAACTTTTACCAGTCTGATTATCTTGTTCCTTAATCTTTTCTCATCTCTTGTTGCAACTCGAACGGGTTGTCAAACAAAAGTCAAATAAGTCTCTACTATCAAATCTTCCAACCCTGTTGGAGGAATCGTAGTCTCTAGATCATGCACATACTTACGAAGATGGGTAATACTGTCAAATAACACGAATAATGAGGCGATGTAGGTGTTTCCAGGATAGAACAATGCAAAAATAACATCGTCACATATAAATAGATCACATCGTACTCTAAGGATGCAAATAATGTATATTACACATTTCAATACTTCATACAATACCGAATTTATTTTATACATTTCAGCGATATCAATTTCTAATACATAAGAATACATAAAACCATTGACTATGTTCATCCATCACCTCGTATCCAAAAGTATATCAGTTAAATATGCAATAAATCCTCGATCTGACCCAAGGATTGTCAATAAAAACAAACCCCGAGTCAGGCTACTTGTAGATGTGAGTTTGTAGACCACCATAAAGCTTTATAATATTCACCATAACACAAGAAGTCAGAAAATAATCCAAATTTCATATTTCAAAGATTAATTAAACTTAACCATGGGTAAAGAATATAAATAATCATCTTGAAGGAAAATTCTAATAATTAAACGTTTGCAAACAATTCATACTAAGGAAACAACCTCTCTAAATTGAGTATTTGGAGGATCAAATCAAATAATATTTTCATGGAATTTTTGTCAGTTATTCAAAAATGATTTGGAAATAACATATCCAAAATTTTAGAATTTTTGGTATTTTCTACAATTAATTATGAATTTCTAATCAAGAGGAGTTTGCTGCCCAGATCTGATGGAAAAAGTTTGTGGAAATCATAACATTTATCATACCAAAATTCCATGAAAATTCATGAAATTTGGAACAGATGTGCTGGATTATGTCAGGAACAACATATCAAAATTTGGGAATTTTTAAATTTATTATGGATTAAATATGAATTTTATACTGAAGAGGATTCTAAAACACAGAATTTATCAAAACTCAAACACATCAACAAATATCACCACCAATCATGTTTTCAACCATATAACCATAACATATTTATAATTAACTGAAATAAGAGTCTATGGAACTCACGTGAAAATTTTAAATCCAAAATAATTTGATTTGATACCCAAAATCACTCTTTGAACAAGCATCTTTTCCATTGTTTATAGAACAGAAATAATCTCAAATCTACAATTCCTTGGTCATCCAAACTTGATCAAAAGTAAACTTTGACAACTTTTAGTAGTGTAGATAAATGTTAAGTAGCTCTATTTAAGGTTTCATAATTTTTTGACATTTATTTGATTTTTAATGAATTTCGAAAGAGAGGCCATTATAGGGTTCCATGCTGAAAAGGAAAATAGAGAAGAAGAAGGGTTTTAGATGATAAGTGATGAAGCAAACTACTAGAATATTCTTGATAATTAAAAAGTGTGCATAAATGGGCTTGGGCCAAGTGTTTATGTTACCTATTTCATTTCAATTTATTTCTTGTTTGCTTCTTAATCACTTTACTAATAATGTTTTCTTCACTTAAAGTACTTTCAAAATTATTATACTTCACCAATTTAGTCTACCAATCGATTAGTCCTTAATAAAATAATAATACATATTTTTACTTGGATTATCATATTTCTTATTAATCAATCTCTATTATCAATGATTATACAATAAATTTAAAATTTATAGCTTCTCAAAATATCGGGTTGTTACAGTTCACCTTCAACCTCACTAATAAACATAAAGAAACCCTTTCAAACTGGGTTAGATCTCATCTCAGATGGCTCATAAAACCACGCTTTCTCCAAAGAATTACATTCAATAACATAAGGTTGGGCGGCACTAAATGACACATGATCAACAACAGCATTAGAAGGAGCAATCACAAGGGAAATGATACCTTTAGCAGAAGGGGAGGCAGGTCGAAACATGGTCACAAGTGGATCAAATACAACTATAGAAAAAAAAATAGTATTAGGGTGGGGAATGAACTTAGGAACCCATTTCACGATAGGAGCAATCTCAAGCTAAAGAGAACAAGCTTCTAAAAGGTAATTGAAGAAGGGACAAAATGGACAAATATCTGGCTCCCAACTATAACATGACATCAATAAATGAGACATGTCCCTTAGTAATACGCGCAGGAGTCCTCGATGGTAAATGTGACGCCCCACCTCTATGCTCACAATAACAAAGAGTATTAAAGGAAATACTGTCCGTTATCACGAAGAATAAGGCTGGATAGGAGCGGCCATCCATTGTTAGGCCTTACAGTAGCATTGGCTATTTCGATAGGAGTGGTATATATTTTTATTTTACATCTCTTATTTATTTACTCCCATCGACATATCCAATTCCAGTATAAAACGAACTACGATGGTTCATAATAGTTTAGGACAATAAATATAATAATAACACAGATAAAACAAAAAGTCTCATATATATAATAACTGATGTCAGTTACAATACATGTGATACAGTACATGCGATACAACTACAACTGTCGACTCAGGAAGTTATATACACAAGTACATTTTCATGATTAATATACATGGATACATAACAACCTATATAAATATACTCACTACTAAAAATGACAGCAACTACTCCAAAAGATAAGAAAAGACTTCATAGCTCAAGCAGCAACCCAAAGCAAGATATCTATAACCTGTAATAACTCTGTCTGACTCGAGTATTAAATTCAAAAGAAAATAATACACGGGTCAGTCTAATTCAAACTCAGTTATTAGTGCACAGAAGCAATAATAATTAAGTAACAAATAGACGTAGTCACAATAAATCTCGTCTATCCGATCCTTAAATAAAGTAATCGGATAACGATACATATAACACGTAATAGTGTTAAACAACAAATCAGCAAATACAAATTATCAACGAAGATAAATTAAAAAGATTAGCAATGAAGATAATTTAGAAAACAACAGAATTGCCTAAACGGCAATTAATGACAAATTCTACTTATTAAATAAATAATTAGAAACTCGTAATCTAATTATCAGAAAGATAATTAGATACCAACAAAATCATTAAATTAAACCAAATCAGAATACGACACAAAACATTGAAATATCAATTAAAATGACAATTCGGGTAGGGCTGCAGTTCACGCACGCGTGTACTACCTCGCCACTACATCATATAGAATGCATAAAAGATCAATAAATCAAAAGCAATTAGAATATCGATAAGAGCAATACTGTATGGCTGCAGTACACGCTTACGTGCACTGCCTTGCGACTACAGTGATGATGTACACAAAAGCTCAACGAACCAAAATCAATGAAGAATCAAATATCAATGCCACGGCCACAATGGTCAAAGTAGACAGAATGGACAATGTGCACGTACGTACACAATGAAAATTCACAAACGAACACAAGGTCAAACGCGAATTAAAAAGGATTTAACTCAACAAAAAATGAAACTCAGGTGCAATCAAAATTAATAATGACAAGCACAAGGTCAAACCCAAATAAAAAAAACGGGTTCAACTCAGGTGCAATATAAATAAAGTCTCGACGTCAGCACAAGGTCAAACCCAAGTTTTAAAACTGGATTCAACACAGGTGCACTTAAAAATGTGCAAGTATGGAAAAACGGTCACGACAACTAAAACAAGTCTCGACCAAAAATCAGTGACATAAGTCAAAGCCCAAATCCAAACTATTCAAGTACCAAAGAAACCAATAACACAAGCTCAGTAAAAATCAAACAATATATGCATACACAAAAACATATGGAGGTATGCACATATATGTTGAGACTTAGCATTAGATCAGAAGTGGTCAAAGAATAGCCATACACAAAGATAAAGCACCAGTACACAAGTGTACAACTACTACAAAACTGCATGCACATAACCCGACCCCAAGTGCATCAAGACAGTCCACATTTACTCAACTGAATAGAAAGTGCACAATGTTCAATTCAAACTACAACAGAAGCAACAATGGATACACAATGGTCTGAACCAGACTATAAGATGAACCAGACTAGGCATATACCGCATTTAAGACTACATGATCAACTCAACTCAATCCAGGACCAATAAATAGAGCCAACAGATGAAACGGAGTCTGTACACATGGTATGAAGATCACAAGGCTCAAGTATACAAAGTAAACATGTATATGCTGCAGAGAACAGGGGGACCAAGCTACAGACTTCAAGAACAGGTCAAATGAAAACTACCCGAGTTCATCGAGAAATACAAAAATGTCAAGTAACTGAGTACATAACTGCAAGCAAGTGCACACACTAAATCAAAGTAGTGCCACTTGATAACAAAGACCAATATCGTTGCACCAGTGATACCAGTGAAGCCAAGACCAGAAAAACAAAACTACAAATGCTCAAGTAGAAGTTTTGATATAAAGAACGACCACTAAATAAACAACCGACCAAAAGCAATGTCGAACAAGACAAAGTTAGAGACCAGAATCAAGCAATAATATGTATAGGTCAGTGAACAAAATCAAGTCAAGGTCGAAGTCAACCAGAACGAGAACGAAAAAAATTCAATGACCGAAGTCAAAAGAAATATGCAATCCAAAATCAAAGTCAGTGAAATCCTCAACATCAAAACAAATCGAATGGCCGAAGTCAACGATTGACAGATAATCAACTAAGTCAGATTTCAAAACCCAAGTATCAATACAAAATCGAAAGCGAGCATAGCACTGAGTTCGAATTTAAGATGTGAGTGTAAATTACTCACCTTTGTTCGACGCGAATTGAAGTAGCCGCGAGAACAGAGGAACGAACGACAAACGAGCAAGCCCTAATTTCAGAAAGAAGACGAGGCCGCCATTTTTATTTTATTTTGTTCGTTTAGGGTTTTTAGGGATTCGAATTGAAAAATGGAGAGAGAGGGGACCGGGTATTGATGAATAATACGGCACCAAAATAAGTGGGCCGATATTATGCTTAAAGCCCAAACACTTAACTAATTATTAAAAGGATATCAACCGATTTAAAAATTCCAACAGCAATTAGCAACTAATATTAATCGTCAAATGACGATAATTAATTGTTGTAAAACCCTGGGTTATTACAGACTCCCTTCCTTATTAAAATTGCATCCCCGCAATTTTCATTATTAAAGGCATCAGTAACAATAATTTTTCTAACCTAAACTGGTTAAGCTAGAAAAATAAAGGTCAAGAACACAAATGCGAAAGAAATTTTTTAATTTCATAAATGAAATTCACAAACTCTCAACAAAATCTAAATATCAAATAGATTATCAGAAAACAACAAAACTGAATAAATGCAATTATCAGCAATATTTAATTATCAATTAGATTATTAAAATACAGAAATCACAAAATAGTAATATCTAATTATCGATACGACAATTAGAAAACATCAAAATCTAATTATCAACAAAGACAATTAGAAAACACCAAATCACAAATCGCAAAACCGCAAACATCTAGTTATCAACCAGAAAATCAAAAAAAACGCGAACTCCATAATCAACAAACTCTAACCCTCAACAGAGATAGATAGAAAACAATAAATATCCAATTATCAAAAACGATAATCAAATCTTAATTCAACAAATATTCAATTATCAAAAACGATAATCAAATCTCCAATCAACAAATATTCAATTATCAAGAACGATAATCAAATCTCAAATCAACAAATATTCAATTATCAAGAACGATAATCAAATCTCAAACCAACAAATATTCAATTATCAAAAACGATAATCAAATCTCAAATCAACAAATATTTAATTATCAAAAACGATAATCAAATCTCAAATATCTAATTATCAAAAATGATAATCAGAATCAACAAATATCTAATTATCAAAAACGATAATCAGAATCAACAAATATCTAATTATCAACAAAGACAATTAGAACTCATATCAACAAATATCCAATTACCTGTAGATAACTGGAAACAACAAATATCTAGAATCAGTTACGATAACTAGAAAATCAACATAAAAGGTTGGATCGATCCCATCAGACGGCGAGTTTTTAAACTACGCAGCACGTGCATCAACAAATGGCCGAAGCCTACCAAGTACTAGCAACATAATTTTGGCGCCCAACAAATGACCCGGAGGTCCAACAAATGATCCGAAGGTCTAGTACTGGTATTGACCCGAAGGTCCTACATAGTGGCTCGAAAGCACACGAAAATCATCAAAATCATCAAAACAGCAAATATTTCAATTAACGAGTCCGGAATTAACCAAAATAGCAAACGCACATGTCCCATAACTACGAGTTTTACTAAATCATTTAATTCTCTTCATCGTTTTCTTGAAAGTGCAAAATTGTGTATTTCAAAAATAATATTTCACATTCTCAAAAGGACAAGTCCGGAATTAAGCGAATCAGTAAAAGAAAGCGGTCATAGTCCTCGATTTTGCTGAAACGTTTAAATCGCTTTCTCATTCTTTGAAAACGCAAACTGCAAAACTTCTGAAAACAATTTCATTTGTTTTATAAAAGTAATAATTTACATTCTCAAACGAACAAGTCCGGAATTAAGCGAATCTGTAAAAGAAAGGGGTCATAGTCCTCGATTTTGCTGAAACGTTTAAATCGCTTTCTCGTTCTTTTGAAAGCGTAAACTGTAAAAATTTTGAAAATAAATTTTTATTTTGAACCAATTTTTAAAACACATAAATAAAACAGCAACATCAATAGCAACTTCGACAAGGAAATTGCACTTCTCAAAATACCGTAAAAACGAACAACAAAATCAGCATTGCGGAATAACCGCTTGAAAATCCAGTTTGAAACTTGAACGTACCAAAGCGACAGTAATATTCATATGTCAAAGTCTCATCAAAATAATTTGCATCAAAATATAATATTAGTGAATTTTCATTCATTAAAAAGGTCAACAAAACACCATGCTTCAAAAACTTAGCACCAGTGTGAAAACACGTTTATAAAAATAACGGCAACAAAATACGTTTTAAAACCAAACACAGGTTCAACGTAAAATTAATGCAGTAACGTGCAACTCAAATTTGCACGTATACTACGAAATGAACAAAGAAATCATTCAAATATATCTCCAACGAAGATAATTCAAAACAGCAAAAATCTCAATAAAATCATATAACTGCAATCGCTTCGGATCCTCAAATCAGATTCGAAATTTTCAAAGAAAACAAATTAAACACAGCTATGTAAACAACAAATGAAATCTATTTCAACTTCATATTTTGATTTTAAATCAAAAAGGTTATCAGCTGTACTCAGCGAAGACAGTCTCACTGTTTCCGCTGCGCACTCTGATAAACCGACACAAATAACATAATCATCAGAACATAGTTTTCACTTTTACTTTTAAATAAAGATATTTAAAAATTTCATCATAATTTCAGAACTTTAGTTTTGACTCAAAGCACAATAAAACATCGACAAATAGTTGAAACACATGTTCCATCTAAGTTATGTTTTATATTATGTCCATAAACCCCACGCTCTGATACCAACTGTGACGCCCCACCTCTATGCTCACAATAATAAAGAGTACTAAAGGAAATACTGTCTATTGTCATGAAGAATAAGGCTGGATAGGGCGGCCATCCGTAGTTAGGCCTTACACTATTATTGGTTATTTCGATAGGAGTGGTATATATTTTTATTTTTCATCTCTTATTTATTTACTCCCATCGACATACCCAATTCCAGTATAAAACAAACTACGATGGTTCATAATAGTTTAGGACAATAAATATAATAAAAACAAAGATAATATAAATGCGGAACACAGATAAAACAAAAAGTCTTATATATATAATAACTGATGTCAGTTGCAATACATGTGATACAGTACATATGATACAACTACAACTGTCGACTCAGGAAGTTATATACACAAGTACATTATCGCGATTAATATACATGAATGCATAACAACCTATATAAATATACTGACTACTAAAAATGACAGCAACTACTCCAAAAGATAAGAAAAGACTTCATAGCTCAAGCAGCAACCCAAAGAAAGATATCTATAACCTGTAACAACTCGGTCTGACCCGAGTATTAAATTCAAAAGAAAATAATACACGGGTCAGTCTAATTCAAACTCAGTTATTAGTCTAAAGAAGCAATAATAATTAAGTAAAAATAGACGATAGTCACAATAAATCTCGTCTATCCAATCCTTAAATTAAGAAATCGGATAACAATAAATATAACACGTAACAGTGTTAAACAACAAATCAGCAAATCCAAATTATCAACGAAGATAAATTAAAAAGATTAGCAATGAAGATAATTTAGAAAACAACAGAATTGCCTAAACGGCAATTAATGACAAATTCTAATTATTAAATAAATAATTAGAAACTCATAATCTAATTATCAAAAAAATAATTAGATATCAACAAAATCATTAAATTAAACCAAATCAGAATACGACACAAAATATTGAAATATCAACTAAAATGACAATTCGGGTAGGGCTGCAATACACGCACGCGTGTACTGCCTCGCCACTACAGCATATAGAATGCGCAAAAGATCAATAAATCAAAAGCAATTAGAATATCAATAAAAGCAATACCATGTGGCTGTAGTACACGCTTGCGTGCACTGCCTTGCCACTACAGTGATGATGTACACAAAAGCTCAATGAACCAAAATCAATGAAGAATCAAATATCAATGCCACGGCCTCAATGGTCAAAGCAGACAGAAATGGAGAATGTGCACGTATGTACACAATGAAAATTCACAAACGAACACAAGGTCAAACCCGAACTAAAAACGGATTTAACTCAACTCAATATGAAACTCAGGTGCAATCAAAATGAATAGTGACGAGCACAAGGACAAAACCAAATAAAAAAGGGTTCAACTCAGGTGCAATATAAATAAAGTCTCGACATCAGCACAAGGTCAAACCTGAGTTTTAAAACTAGATTCAACACAGGTGCATTTAAAAATGTGCAAGTATGGAAAAACGGTCACGACAACTAAAACAAGTCTCGACCAAAAATCAGTGACATAAGTCAAAGCCCAAATCCAAACTATTAAAGTACCAAAGAAACCAATAACACAAGCTGAGTAAAAATCAAACAATATATGCATACACAAAAACATATGGAGGTATGCACATATATGGTAAGACTCAGCATTAGATCAGAAGTGGTCAAAGAATAGCCATACATAAAGATAAAACACCAGTACACAAGTGTATAACTACTACAAAATTGCATGCACATAACCCGACCCCAAGTGCATCAAGACAGTCCACATTTACTCAACTGAATAGACAGTGCACAAAATTCAATTCAAACTACAACAGAAGCAACAATGGATACACTATGGTAAGAACCAGACTACAAGATGAACCAGACAAGGCATATACCACTTTTAAGACTACATGATTAACTCAACTCAAACCAGGACCAATGAATAGTGCCAACAGATCAAATGGAGTCTGTACACATGGTATGAAGATCACAAGGCTCAAGTCTACAAAGTAAACATGTATATGCTACAGAGAACAGGGGGATCAAGCTACAGACTTCAAGAACAGGTCAAATAAAAACTACCCGAGTTCATTGAGAAATACAAAAATGTCAAGTAACTGAGTACATAACTACAAGAAAGTGCACACACTAAATCAAAGTAGTGCCACTTGATAACAAAGACCAATATCGTTGCACCAGTGATACCAGTGTAGCCAAGACCAGAAAAACAAAACTACAAATGCTCAAGTAACAGTTTTGATATAAAGAACGGCCACTAAATCAACAACCATAATGACCAAAAGAAATGTCGAACAAGACAAAGTTAGAGACCAGAATCAAGCAATAATATGTATAGGTCAGTGAACAAAATCAAGTCAAGGTCAAAGTCAACTAGAACGAGAACGAAAAAAAATTCAATGACCGGAGTCAAAAGGAATATGCAGTCCAAAATCAAAGTCAGTGAAATCCTAAACATCAAAACAAATCGAATGGCCGAAGTCAACAATTGACAGCGAATCAACTAAGTCAGATTTCAAAACCCAAGTATCAACACAATATCGAACGCGAGCATAGCACTGAGTTCGAATTTAAGATTTGAGTGTAAATTACTCACCTTTGTTCGACGCGAATTGAAGTAGCCGCGAGCACTGAGGAATGAACGACGAACGAGCAAGCCCTAATTTCAAAAAGAAGACGAGGCCGCCATTTTTATTTTCTTTCGTTCGTTTAAGGTTTTTAGGGTTTCGAATTGAAAAATGGAGAGAGAGGGGATCGGGTATTGATGAATAACACGGCACCAAAATAAGTGGGCCGATATTATGCTTAAAGCCCAAACACTTAACTAATTATTAAAAGGATATCAACCGATTTAAAAATTCCAACAGCAATTAGCAACTAATATTAATCGTCAAATGACGATAATTAATTGTTTTAAAACCCTGGGTTGTTATAGTAAAAGCTTGTCTGGAGTAAATTCAATAAGTACCTTAGTGTACACTATTCTACTGTATGCAACAGTATTCGAATCAAATCATTTGAGCTTGCGAACTGTTCTAGCTAACCAGATCATTCTAAGCATGGGTTGTAATATAGAAGAGTTGTGACTAAAGTGGGCCCATATTGGAATTAAGAGAATCTACTCCTTAGCCTTGTCCATCGTAGGACTCCATGGGTAATGATGAAGGGTTGCCCAGCTATAATGGAGGGAACCACCTTAAGAACATAGAGGCTTTCTTCTTTTCTAGAGAACTTGAAAAGGAACACGCGAATATCAAAATGTACTTGCATTCTACCCCTAATATTCCAACGGTTGTAGCAATAATCACGGACCTCATGATATAAAGGATTATGTTCTAGAAAGAAGCCAACAAGTTACTCCGACCAAAATGCATTTCCTACTTCCAAAACTTCTGGCTGAGGTACTATAGCACCATCTCATTTGTCTTATTTAACTTATTCATTGATTTTGACTCTATAGTTTCTAAATATTTTATTTAGGGGGAATTTTTATTCTTTTCACCCATTTTGTAGAAGGCAAAGGTAGAGAAAAATAATAATAATATACACATATGCATATATTCAAAGGGAGTTATATAATATTTTATATACAAGAATAATTAATGGTTGTCGTCATCAAAAAGAGGGAGATTGTTAATGCCTTGGTTATTGAGTTTGATGATGACAATCTTGATAACAACAATATATGTTCATGTAAAATATAGATAATAGTGTTTTTCCAAGTTATATAGTATAGTGTAGGATAGTATAGAAGTTTTGAATTAAAGATTGTATAGTACAAAGACCCCAGAAATGGACATGAAGACTCATGAGTATAATGTCCAAAATACGAAGATAACAAGACTATAATATAGTGTATAGAGTCATAGAATTTTATTAAAGTCCTTGGTAACGATCTTTAAACTTTATCTCCTGCTTTTATCTTATATATTTTTTAACAAATTAAATTTGAAAATATTTTATGAGGTTTTCCAAGTTCAAATTGTTTATAAACTATATTCAAACTATTTTATAAAGTATCAAATTATTTTACAAAGTATAGCATTTTCAAAACATTTTAAAATAAATAAGATTTCAAAATACACATTCATATGTCGACATATCGATAGATTGTACGTCAATGTACATACCATAAAATAGTTCTTCAAATTTTGAAATGAAGTGTCTATCCAATGCAATTCTTCACGAATGAATACATCGGTTTATACATTATATATAGGAGGTTTAAAATTAATTTTTTAGCATTTATTATCTTATTTTCTTCCCTCCTCTTACTCTCTTGAAAAATCCATTGAAATTATATTCTTTTCTCTTCAAAATCAAATAGAATTAATTCAAACTGCTTTGTATTGATTCAATAGTACTTTATTATCATTATTTTGAAATCATCTCTCTCTCTCTCTTAAACGAACAATCAAAGTGTTGTCCAATAGGCTATATGATCCATTATATCCAAAGTTCAAGGTCTTTGCAAAAATCATCAAACTTCGTTTGTATTTGCTTGGAGTGATTGCAGCCCGTTCAAATCAATAGAGTGTACTTGATAGCCCAAAAATCTGAGAGGGTATGCTTATGGCCTATCCAAATCAAGTGAGTGTACCCTAAGCCGTGAAAATCAGAAGTGTGTGTCTCGTAACCTTGCAGTCAAGATTGTTATTGGGTTTGCCTTCTACCCATTTAAAGATTGGCAGTTGAGAAGAAATCTATACCAGCAATCGTACGTGGCTAGATGTAGGAGAAATCTGAACTAGTACAAAATCCTTGATGTCATATTTCTAACACTATACTTTTCTTTTTTTCTTTTAGTTTTATCAGTGATTGATTACTGATATATTTTTGTGTTGAAAATCTATAATCTAATATTAAACTTGAAATAAATTTAAAAAGAAATACAAAAGCTAGAGAACACTATTCACCCACCTCTAGTGTTTAATTAGCTTTAAGATCCATAATTTCAAAACTCACACTTGTTTTTTTACCATTTAGGTATTACCCACAAGTGTTAAATAATTCAAAATTAAGATAAGGAGAGAAATTCTTTAGTTTTTAATTTGTGTAGTCATTTTTCACTAAGACGACCTAGCTTATAACACCAAAGATGACTATCAAAATGAGAAGAACTACTCATAGAACATACACAATTAGCATTGATTACATAAATGACATTTTTAAGAACACCGTTGCAGACTTTATTTCCATTCAAACTAATGTTCATAACATTATTTGCATAATGAAATATATATCCGGTCTCAGATAATCTAGAAATAGACACAATTCCATAGATAAAGTCTTTTATAAGATGGCAATGATTTAATATCAGTACTACTCCATAAGGAAAACTAAAAGACAATCTTCTACCATCATTGCACCTATGATAGATCCATCAACAATTTGGAGCATCATCTCTCCTTTTACCACATGGGGATAGTTTCTAAGCCCCTATAAAGAATTACATATATGATTGGATCCAGTATCTAAAACCCACGACATTTAATTAATTGCAAAACAATTTTGAACCATGAATGTACTTGACGGAGATGTAGATCTGTTATGCTTTCTTTCTCTAACAATCTTTAGGTATTCAGGATGGTTCCTTTTATGTGGCCTTTCTTATGGTAGTGGTGATATTTATCCTTTCTTCTTACTTTTATTATTCTTATTACCTTCTCTTTTCTGCTTCTTTGAACATTCCAAGATGATACACTACCCTTTCTAGTAAGCATGTAGCGGTCCAGAATTTTGAACAATTTAAACTGAAAATATTTAATTAATTTTAAATATTTGAATGATGGTTTGACTTGAATTTCAAATTATCAGAATGAATATGGCGATTAAATCATAAAATTTAATCCATTGAAAGTTGAATATAAAATTGAATCTTCAATTTTAAGCTGATTAAAAATATTTCAAAGCCTTGTAAAATTCATATTGATAATAATGAAAATAATAGAAGCTTCGGAATATAATTTGAAAGTGATTTGTTTAGCTTTAAAAATATATCGTCTGAATCGATATTTAAAAAAAATAGCCTTCCGAGGCACAGTCTCGGAATTCGGCGAAACCTGTTCCATTGGGTCCGTAATATCGAACTATTATCGGATTTCAAATTTTGTATTTTTCGGAGTTGATATGTGAGCACATTGTAAGTAAATGCATTGAAATTAAATCGAATTCGATTTAAATTTAAATTTAAAATTTGGTCTACATCAGTACTTTGCCTTCCCCATCAAAACACTATAGCTAGGTAATGCAAGCACGTTAATATCAAAGACTTTCTCTGCAAAGTCACGTACTCGTGTCCCCCCTCTTCTTTTCAAAAGCAGGCATTGCAAACAAATTTCGAACGAAATAAAAATGGCCGTAGCCTGGAAATTCATTCCAAATGAAACGAAATCAAATAAAAAACAAGGCCGAAGTTTAAATCAAAACCCAAAACCTTTGTTTAATTTTCATTCCTCTCCTTCAATTTCGAATCAACGAAACAAATGGACGAAGCCCTCTTCCTCAGAAAAAAAGGGGATCGAGATCGAGAGGCTCGATCGAGCGAAAGAAGGGGAAATTAGTCACGACCGCGTGCGCGACGCCGTGAAGCTCGGCATGTCGTGGAGGGCGATTTTGTGCAGGCGAAGCAAGGGGTGATGCTCGGCGGCATTCGCCACGCCGTGGGTTCTCGAGCATGAGATGGCATCGCGTGTTATCACGAAGTCGAGGGAGGAGCAGCGACTCGTGTGGGGTTTCGCATCGAGACGAGATGGTCAAGGCAGCGCCGTGGAGGCGGAGCAGTGGTCGAGGCGATTCAGCGATTGGCGGCCTATGATTCGCAAGCATTCAAGGTGAGGTATACATCCATTTATTTATATAATTTAAACAAAAAAATACATAGGTTAGAAATTATTAACAGTAAAAATTTATTTCTGGTTTATAATAAATACTATTATGATTTTACAGTAAGATACTAAGTTGTTTAATTAGAATATTCTAATTTAATGATAGGTGAAAACGAAATATATATATATATATACATAAATATATACAGTGGAAATATATGCGTATGCAGTTTTAAAATTTATATGTACATGCAGAAAATATATGTATAATTTTTACAGTAAAAAGTAGAAGATTTGTATTACTGTTTATTTATTAGCAGAAAATAAATAATAAATGTATTATATGAAATAGATTTTTTTTATGAAGCCTATATAGATTATTTTACAAATATATAGTTCATAAATTAAATAAGTATAACTTAACTAATTTATTTTATAATGAGGTATTATGGAAATTAAAGTGTGTAAATTTACCTATCTAAACTGTTTTTGTTACTAAAAGATTTAATAAAGATAAGTTAGTTCAAAATTTAATTGAATTATAAAATGGTAATTAAGGGTCGATTTATATTTCGAATATTAGTTAAATAAATTTATTAAAAGGAATTAGTTAAAATAAAATGGAAATGGAAATTTATTTTCGACTAGCGAAATTAATTTGTATAAATGGTTCATTTAATTTTTGGCATTAAAAAAATAAATTATAAAAGGAAATTTAGTTCTAAAATTAAATTGTAGTTAAATAAAATTATAAAAGGAGAAATTTAATCATTAGTTAGATAAATTTATTAAAGGAGAAAATTTGTTTAAAAAGAATTATCAGCTAATCAAAAACTATTAAACGGAAATTAATTATTCAGTTGATTTGAATACTAATGAATTGTGTAAATAATTAAATAGGTATAAATCAAGTAAATCGAGTCAAGATGGAAATGGATTGCAAAATAAAAGAAAAGGTGAGATCTTCTCACTCAAATTGAAAATTTAGATTGAAGTTATTGATCGCTGTTTAGTTGTGATATTAGATATAGTAGGATATATCTATATATAGAAATATATATATATATATATATATATATATTGGAGTTGTTGATTTCCCGCATTATATAGCGGATGAGACCCAATTGCACCGCCTATTAAGCGGATAATATTTTATAAATCCCATATACCACGATATCCCGTCTTGAAACGGGATTGGTATTGTGCTAACATCTATGGATGTAGGGAAACAGGTCGGAGGGATCCAACTGGATTCCTCAACCTTATTTATTTATTTACATATAGTGTGATATTTGTTGATTATCATATGATGATATATGATGTTTGGATGCCGTGCTTGATTATTTGGTGTGTTGCATCCTCAGATCCATTTTTGAAGTTTAAAAAAAAATAACGATTTTGATTTTTAAGGGATTTTTTTCTCAAGTGATTTCCAAAATTATACGTTTATTAAATTTTCGAATTGATTCATTTTAAATAATTAAAACGTTATAAATTTTTATGTTATAAAAATTAGGATTTTTTGTGAAATATAACCAAAGCATGATTTTTGATAAATTTATAAAATGGTTTAAATTGGGATTTTTGAATTATTATAAACGATTTATATAAAAGATTTATAAGATTGATATTTTATAAGTTAAAGATATTTAAATTATAAAACGAGCTTTTATAAGTATTAAAACAAAGTTGTACCTAGTTTTATAAGTAAATAAGAATTTTAGATTTATAAATAAATGATGATATAAAAGAATGGATTTATGAATAAATGGATTATAAGTAATTTACTTATAAGTTGGATTCGACATGTAAAGAAATATAAATAGAATTGGTTATTGAAGGAGATTTATAAATCGAAGTAGTTATGAAATAGAAATGGAATTTATAAACATTGTTTTATAAATCCGTAATCAAATAAATTTGATAAGTAAACATAGAAATTATTAAAGGAATTATATTCACGATTTTGGACTGTGGAAAATCCTTTAATTAAATATGTGGAAGTGTTGAATTTGGTAAACGATGTATGTCCACAATTTTGGACTGTGGAAAACCTTTGATAAATGTGTAGAAACATTGAATTGGGAAAATAAAGTATATTCACGATTTTGGACAGTAAATATACTAGTGAATAAAACGGGTATGATTTGGAGAAGTGAAATTTTAAAACGAAGTTAATTGTTTTAAAAGATGTTTTAAAATGTATTAACCATCGAAACCACAGATTTCAACATTCATTGCTGAAATAGACGTTTTCGAGAAATAGAAGGAAATGGTAGACTATAACACTGTTTTTATAGTAGATGATTTCTGAAAGTAAATATTTTTGTACAGTATTGGGATTTATATATCTATCTAAATTTCAAATCCCTATAATAGTGATTTTTGGGTCGTCGTAACGATGTTTTACGCAGCATTCGTTTTGACTCAAATAAATGTGTTAAGGGAATGTTTTCTTTAAACAAATATATATATGATTAATTTCGATTTAATTATATTGGATATTTTCCAAGTGTTGAAAATAAATAGATTTGTGAATTACTTAGTATTAAATAAGTAGGGAAATGATTTCCAATATGAAATGAAAATTTTGAGAATTATCTTTTTAAAGATCAATTGAAAGTGAATATTTGAAATCGATTTGAAAATCGTATGTTCACAGATATTTTGGAAATGTAAATTCAATATGGAATTTATAAATGGAATTGGGAAAATTGGTTTAAAAATAAATATCGATTTATTTTTGAAGTGTGGGAATTATTTATATATATATCTTGTAAATATATTTTTGGAAGATAAATTATTTGGAAAATTATTTGGAATCTGGTGATGTTGTGCATACCTATTGATAGTTAAATAACCGACTATCAATATTTACCTTTAAATAGGTATTTGTTGTGATTGCTTGAATTTGAATGCTACACTTATTTTTAAAAATAAGCGCTCACTATTCGGGTTAGCCGGGAAAGGACCTTGGGGTCGTATAACCCATTCTGAATATGTGATACGTCGTAATAGATAGCATTGATGACCGGTGATGAAGACCGGATATTTGTGAAAACGGAAGGATTACTGTCGAATGTTTCTGCATCGGCTGATCCCCGATATAAAAATTTATTACCCTTTGTGATGGGAAGTCCGGTCGTGATTAGTGAATATCCGGATTGCAAGGACTTCTTTGTAAGTGGCTTCGGTTCCATTCGATCCCGGAACGGACTTGTATGGAGGTGTGTCTGCGTTACAATTTGAGATGTAAAGCTGGTTTCTATCAATTATATTCCCGTTGGTGGCGGAGAATTTATTCTCTTAGCTTAAAACCCTTAGAGGTTATGTAGTTGATGGTTACTAGTGATACATTCCTGAATTGGTAATGTGGCATACGAAGTGCTGTTGAGCATTTGTTGATCAAAGCACAGCCTTTGTATAAAGCGTGGCTTTGTGGACGAGACTACGTCGGACCTCACACCCCGGAAATGGTCAAAACAGGAAGGATGCGGCAAGGTTATTAGGGGGTAGCGCCCCTTTAGTGTATGTCATTCCTTCTGGATAGAGGTGGTATCATGGTATGCAGCCCAGATACTTAACCTATGTTGTTGCTGCAAATTTATTACTTTATGGTTGTTGGAAATCAAGGATCCTCGGATATAGGTCTGTTACGATTGGGGAATGACATATTCGTGTCAGTAGTTACCCAGTTAGGGGTAACCCGGCCTTGTGTTGGCAGAGATCCGGTTTGGTTCTCGGGTTGTCTTTCCAGGGGGCGTACCCATGTGGCAATGGGAAGTTCCTTGGCCTGACCATTTGTTGGAAATCCAAAGAAACAATACGATCTTGTACGGTTTTAGTTGTAGAACCTATCATTCACTTATGGTGGCGCCCCACTGTTTGAATGGTAGCTATAGTAGGCGTAAGTGCGGAATGCCTATGCTGGCTATGATTTATATCTTTACTTTCGAAATGTTTTCCTACACTATGCACTAGTAATAATATCAAAAGTTTCTTTTTAATGCGTATCAAGCATCTTTGACTATATAAGGAGAAATCTCCTCCGATTCTGCGTCTGCATTGTGTGTGTGTGCGGGAGGCCTTATGGCAGTCCCATTTTCTAAAAAGCATTGCGAATTGATTTTAAAATTACCCTGTTCTTTGTTTTAAAGATAAATAACTGTTTTAAGTTCTCACACCAGTCACATGACTGACTTGGAGTTTATTGTTTCCCTTCCTAAACTCTGGGTGCCCACCAATTTCCACACGGGCAGTCTAGAGTTAGGTTATCAGGATATTCTGGAATTCAGGAGTGGCTGGAGGCAAGATGGATGGCATGACGTATTCACTAGTATATAGTATTCCTTTTCCGCTGTCTGTTTGTTGTAAACTCTGATAATGAATGTAATGTGATGTAATGTATAAAATATACAGTTCTTTTGTTTTAATGAATATTCATTTATCTATTATATGTTGTTACGCTGCGAATTGTGAGATTCTGATATTGTTCTGTTCTATCTTTTTCTTCTTCTTCTACCTCTTTCTTTTTCTTAAAACCCTAAGTGTTCGGTTTTCTGGCATTCGATTGGTCGGTAGTTGATACAGTGAACGTATTGATGTCGGTTTTTCGAAAGTCGAAGAATCGGGTCCTTACAAAGTGGTATCGGAGCATATGGTTAAGCGACAATCATGGCTCTGTTGGGTGTTACTCATTAGAGATAGAGTCAGCAGTACTCTAGAATGAGTTTGAGTGTAATAATAGATATGAGCGCGTATTTGTTAGTGAATATGAAATTGTTTGTATTGTGTTGACTTATCGGTTGATTGTTTATAGACTCTGGTCGGTGCAGTCTAGCTAACTGTGTTGATAGGAGTTTCTAAACTCTTAAACAAGATAAACCGACACAGTATTGTTTTTGAATCGGGTAAATGAGATAATTTTACCCAAAACTATTTTTGTATAGAAAAGAAATCATTTGTCATGGATTATTATGGTATATGGTTGCATGGTTGTTAAGAAGTGATAATATTAAAATTATTACCATTGAAATTGAATAAGAAATTAAATTCATAACTCCAAAGTTTAGAAATAAAATTCTCATATAAATGAAATTTGAGAATATAAATTATAAATGTGATTTATAATTAGAAATGGAATTCCAGAGAAGTTTTTGGAAATGTTTTTGGAAGAATTTGGAAATTTTAGAAATTGAATTCCTTTGTGATTTGAAAATGAATTTCAAAGGTTTTGAAATGTATTTTGAAGGAATGAAAAGCTCTAAAATCTTTTCGGTCGCTGGAAAATAATTCCGATGATGATCATGACATCATCGGTGTTCATTTTCGGGTTTCCAAAAGAGAAATTGCTGCCAAATTGTTTTAAATGAAAGTTGTTTGGAAAATTTGGGTTTGATTTTGAAATTCAAATAATAATTTGGATTGTTTTTAAAGAAATGGTTGTGAAACCGTTGAAAAGACTCTGGAATACTATATAAAAATATTTATGGAATATAAATGAGTTGATAACTTATACAATTTAAATCTTGATAGAATAAATTTAATTTAAAGGATGGAGTTAAATTAAAGTAAGTATAAGTGAATCAATTCAATGAAGTGAATCTGAATAAAGGTGAATTTTCAAAGCCTAGTAAACTAAGTTAGTTGGAATGAAATTATTAAGGTGAAAAATAAATTGTGAATGAATGAATAAATTTACAATTGCAGTTAAACGAAAGTTAAATTGAAAGTTGGAATTCATTTCGAATTTGTAAGCAAATATAATTGAATTGAAATTAAATTGTGTTTGTAAATGAACAAATGAAGTAATATTTGTAAATAAATGAATTGAAATTGAAAATGGGAATGAGATTTGAATCAAGTTGAATAAAATCCAAACTTGGGTAAACTAAAATAGATTGAATTCAAGTATACTAGTATGATAATTTATTAATTCATGAAATACTAAAATGGAAGTTGAATTAGTTAAATTAAAACTTGAATTGTGAGCTAAATAAAAATGGTTCGAAATTGCAGATATATTCAAGTAAGTTGAAATAAATTGAATATGACCTTATCGTTGATAAAATAAATTCAAAATGAATGTGAATGTGAATATGAAATGCAAATTGAATTGAACGAAATCAAATGGAAATGAGATAGAATAAAATGTAAATTGAGTTGGTATCAATTTAAAATTAGTTCTAACTAGAGTGGATATTCTATTAAGTGCATATTGTCAAAATTTGCATAGAAATAATTGTCGTTTGACACAAACGAGATTGTATAAAATTATATGAGTTAATGAAAGCAAATAAAATTGATTTTTGAATCAATTAAAATGATATGAATTCGTTTTGCTTAGAAATGAATAGAATGAAGAAAATGTGTTGTAAACCACTTGATTTAATGGGAATGGCATGTGAATTTGTCGTAAGCGACTAAAGATGAATTGAAACCATATGAATTGCTAATGGAATTTATCTTGAATATATTGCTAATGAAATCTATATATTTGTTATTGAAAATGAATGAAATGTTAATAGATTTCTTATATTTGTCATTGACGTGTTTAAACCGAGTAAGTGCAGGTTTTGGAAGCCGTTTGGCTGTATTTTGGGTTGTGCAAATGTTAAAAATAAACTGTTTTGCTTAAAAATGCTAAAAAGGTACGCCTACGCAATACAAAATAGGAAATATGAACTGTTTTTTGTTTTTCCGACCGTGTGGGTCGATGTATATATATTTATATCTATTGTCAAATTGCAAAAGCTCCTCCGTACAAAGCAGACTCTGCCAAAAAATTTCGAAAATTTTGGGAGTTAGAATTTTTTTGAAAATCGTTGAAAAATTTTTGTTAACGACAAACGATTTCAAATTGGGAATTGAAGTGAATTAGTGAATGAAACTAATTTAAAATAGTGATATGAATCAATTGTAAATGAAGGTTAATCGATAAAATTCAATATTTAGAATAGAAGATAAATTGAATTCAAATAGAATTGAAATTGTGAATTGAATTCAAATAAAATTGAAATGCAAAATTGAATGAAGATGGATAAGTAACTTCAATAGTGAAGTAAAAATGTATAAGAAGTATGTATTGAAAATTTTGTAATGGAATTGGTAAAATGGTTTGAATGTTGGAATTGTATACTACTGCTAGCAGGATATACAGGTGTATTAAAAGAAATGGAATTGGGATTTTGATTTCAAAGATAAAATTGAATTGCTCGACAAAAGGTACGTATTTCAATTTCAGTATAAAATTTGGTGATTTTCTTGTCCAGCCGCTTGGCTTTTCATTTTCTTTCTGAATCTGAGGTGCCGTGGTGCCATTTTGTGGTTGTACAAAGCTAGCCGCGCAAAGGAGACGCTGGCAAAATTTTTAGAAAATTTGGAGTGTTAGAAAAATTTTGAGAAACTTTTGAAAGTCTGAAATTCAAATTTAAATTTGAATTGTTAAGGAAACAATGTTGTTTAAAACTTATAATTGAAGTGGGAAAGCTAGTTGAAATGATAATGGATCTTTAATAAAAGATTTGTGTTGGTAAGTTGATAAAACTATTTGGATTGTGAAAAATAGTAGACGAGTTGAGGACCATTTTTTCCTAACTTGTAATTTCGGGACGAAATTCTTTTAAGGGGGGAAGGTTGTAACGACCCAGAATTTTGAACAATTTAAATTGAAAATATTTAATTAATTTTAAATATTTGAATGATGGTTTGACTTGAATTTCAAATTATCAGAATGAATATGGCGATTAAATAATAAAATTTAATCCATTGAAAGTTGAATATAAATTTAAATCTTCAATTTTAAGCTGATTAAAAATATTTCAAAGGCTTGTAAAATTCATATTGATAATACTGAAAATAATAGAAGCTTCAGAATTTAGTTTGAAAGTGATTTGTTTAGTTTTTAAAATATATCGTTTGAATCGATATTTAAAAAAAATAGCCTTCCGAGGCACAGCCTCGGAATTCGACGAAACCAGTTCCATTGGGTCCGTAATATCGAACTATTATCGGATTTCAAATTTCGTATTTTTTGGAGTTGATATGTGAGCACACGGTAAGCAAACACATTGAAATTAAATCGAATTCGATTTAAATTTAAAATTTAAAATTTGGTCTACATCAGTACTTTGCCTTCCCCATCAAAACACTATAGCTAGGTAATGCAAGCACGTTAATATCAAAGACTTTCTTTGCAAAGTCACATAATCGTGTCCCCCCTTTTCTTTTTAAAAGCAGGCATTGCAAACAAATTTCGAACGAAATAAAAATGGCCGTAGCCTGGAAATCCAATCCAAACGAAACGAAATCAAGTAAAAATCAAGGTCGAAGTTTAAATCAAAACCCAAACCCTTCGTTTAATTTTCATTCCTCTCCTTCAATTTCGAATCAACGAAACAAATGGCCGAAGCCCTCTTCCTCAGAAAAAAAGGGGGATCGAGATCGAGAGGCACGATCGAGCGAAAGGAGGGGAAATCAATCGCGACCGCGTGCGCGATGCCGTGATGCTTGACATGTCGTGGAGGGAGATTTTGTGCAGGCGAAGCAAGGGGTGATGCTCGGCGGCATTCGCGACGCTGTGGGTTCTCGAGCATGAGATGGCATTGCGTGTTTTCGCGAAGTCAAGGGAGGAGCAGTGACTCGTGTGGGGTTTCGCATCGAGACGAGATGGTCAGGGCAGCGCCGTGAGGCGGAGCAGTGGTCTAGGCGATTCAGGGATTGGCGGCCTATGATTCGCAAGCATTCGAGGTGAGGTATACATCCATTTATTTATATAATTTAAACAAAAAAATACATAGGTTAGAAATTATTAACGGTAAAAATTTATTTCTGGTTTATAATAAATACTATTATGATTTTACAGTAAGATACTAAGTTGTTTAATTAGAATATTCTAATTTAATGATAGGTGAAAACGAAATATATATATATATACACATAAATATATACAGTGGAAATATATGCGTATGCAGTTTTAAAATTTATATGTACATCCAGAAAATATATGTATAATTTTTACAGTAAAAAGTAGAAGATTTGTATTGCTGTTTATTTATTTGCAGAAAATAAATTATAAATGTATTATATGAAATAGATTTTTTTTTATGAAGCCTATATAGATTATTTTACAAATATATAGTTCATAAATTAAAGAGGGAATTAGGCTGAAGGAAAAATCTGAGAACACTTTTAGTCTGAAGGAAAGAAGTTTTAAAATTTAGCATGAAGGACAAAAAATGATATATTCATATAGCATTACACATCCATAATGTTATATTCATATAGCATTACACATCTATAATGCTATATACAACACAATTTTATAAGTTTCTGCATACACAAACAAGCAGCTGTGTAATGCTATATGAATATAGCATTATGGATGTGCAATGCTATATGAATATATCATTTTTTGTCCTTCAGACTAAATTTTAAAACTTCTGTCCTTCAGACTAAAAGTGCTCTCAGGTTTTTCCTTCAGCCTTATTCCCTGTAAATTAAATAAGTATAACTTAACTAATTTATTTTATAATGAGGTATTATGGAAATTAAAGTGTGTAAATTTACCTATCTAAACTATTTTTGTTACTAAAAGATTTAATAAAGGTAAGTTAGTACAAAATTTAATTGAATTATAAAATGGTAATTAAGGGTCGATTTATATTTCGAATATTAGTTAAATAAATTTATTAAAAGGAATTAGTTAAAATAAAATGGAAATGGAAATTTATTTTCGACTGGCGGAATTAATTTGTATAAATGGTTCATTTAATTTTTGGCATTAAAAAAATAAATTATAAAAGGAAATTTAGTTCTAAAATTATATTGTAGTTAAATAAAATTATAAAAGGAGAAATTTAATCATTAGTTAGATAAATTTATTAAAGGAGAAAATTTGTTTAAAAAGAATTATCAGCTAATCAAAAACTATTAAACGGAAATTAATTGTTCAGTTGATTTGAATACTAATGAATTGTGTAAATAAGTAAATAGGTATAAATTAAGTAAATCGAGTCAAGATGGAAATGGATTGCAAAATAAAAGCAAAGGTGAGATCTTCTCACTCAAATTGAAAATTTAGATTGCAGTTATTGATTGCTGTTTAGTTGTGATATTAGATATAGTAGGATATATCTATATATAGCAATATATATATATATATATATATATATATATTGGCATATGTATATATTGGAGTTGTTGATTTCCCGCATTATATAGCGGATGAGACCCTATTGCGCCGCCTATTAAGCGGATTATATTTTATAAATCCCATATACCGTGATATCCCGTCTTGAAACGGGATTGGTATTGTGCTAACATCTATGGATGCAGGGAAACAGGTTGGAGGTATCCAACTGGATTCCTCAACCTTATTTATTTATTTACATATAGTGTGATATTTGTTGATTATCGTATGATGATATATGATGTTTGCATGCCATGCTTGATTATTTGGTGTGTTGCATCCTCAGATCCATTTTTGAAGTTTAAAAAAATAATGATTTTGATTTTTACGGGATTTTTTTTTCAAGTGATTTCCGAAATTATACGTTTATTAAATTTTCGAATTGATTCATTTTAAATAATTAAAACGTTATAAATTTTTATGTTATAAAAATTAGGATTTTTTGTGAAATATAACCAAAGCATGATTTTTGATAAATTTATAAAATGGTTTAAATTGGGATTTTTGAATTATTATAAACGATTTATAAGATTGATATTTTATAAGTTAAAGATATTGAAATTATAAAACGAGCTTTTATAAGTATTAAAATAATGTTGTACCTAGTTTTACAAGTAAATAAGAAATTTAGATTTATAAATAAATGATGATATAAAAGAAAGGATTTGTGAATAAATGGATTATAAGTAATTTACTTATAAGTTGGATTCGACATGTAAACGAAATATAAATAGAATTGGTTATTGAAGGAGATTTATAAATCGAAGTAGTTATGAAATAGAAATGGAATTTATAAACGTTGTTTTATAAATCCGTAATCAAATAAATTTGATAAGTAAACATAGAAATTATTAAAGGAATTATATTCACGATTTTGGATTGTGGAAAATCCTTTAATTAAGTATGTGGAAGTGTTGAATTTGGTAAACGATGTATATCCACAATTTTGGACTGTGGAAAACCTTTGATAAATGTGTAGAAACATTGAATTGGGAAAATAAAGTATATTCACGATTTTGGACAGTGAATATATTATTGAATAAAACGGGTATGATTTGGAGAAGTGAAATTTTAAAATGAAGTTAATTGTTTTAAAAGATGTTTTAAAATGTATTAACTATCGAAACCATAGATTTCAACATTCATTGTTGAAATAGACGTTTTCGAGAAATAGAAGGAAATGGTAGACTATAACACTGTTGTTATAGTAGATGATTTCCGAAAGGAAATATTTTTGTACAGTATGGGGATTTATATATCTATCTAAATTTCGAATCCCTATACTAGTGATTTTTGGGTCGTCGTAACGATGTTTTACGCAACATTCATTTTGACTCAAATAAATGTGTTAAGAGAATGTTTTCTTTAAAGAATGAAATATATACTTAATTTCGATTTAATTATATTGAATATTTTCCAAGTGTTGAAAATAAATAGATTTGTGAATTACTTATTATTAAATAAGTAGGGAAATGGTTTCCAATATGAAATGAACGTTTTGAGAATTATCTTTTGAAAGATAAATTGAAAGTCAATATTTGAAATCGATTTGAAAATCGTATGTTCACATATATTTTGGAAATGTAAATTCAATATGGAATTTATAAATGGAATTGGGAAAATTGGTTTAAAAATAAATATCGATTTATTTTTGAAGTATGGGAATTATTTATATATATCTTGTAAAGATATTTTTGGAAGATAAATTATTTAGAAAATTATTTGGAATCTGGTGATGTTGTGCATACCTATTGATAGTTAAATAACCGAATATCAATATTTACCTTTAAATAGGTATTTGTTGTGATTGTTTGAATTTGAATGCTACACTTATTTTCAATAATAAGCGCTCACTATTCGGGTTAGCCGGGAAAGGACCTTGGGGTCGTATAAACCATTCCGAATATGTGATACGTCATAATAGATAGCATTGATGACCGGTGTTGAAGACCGGGTATTTGTGAAAACAGAAGGATTACCGTCGAATGTTTCTGCATCGGCCCGATATAGAAATTTATTACCCTTTGTGATGGGAAGTCCGGTTGTGATTAGTGAATATCCGGATTGCAAGGACTTCTTTGTAAGTGCCTTTGGTTCCATTCGATCCCGGAACGGACTTGTATGGAGGTGTGTCTGACGTTACAATTTGAGATTTAAAGCTGGTTTCTATCAATTATATTCCCGTTGGTGGCGGAGAATTTATTCTCTTAGCTTAACACCCTTAGAGGTAATGTGGTTGATGGTTACTAGTGATACATTCCCGAATTGGTAATGTGACATACGAAGTGCTGTTGAGCATTTGATGATCAAAGCACAGCTTTTGTATAAAGCGTGGCTTTGTGGACGAGACTTCGTCGGAACTCACACCTCGGAAATGGTCAAAACAGGAAGGATGCGGCAAGGTTATTAGGGGGTAGCGCCCCTTTAGTGTATGTCATTCCTTCTGGATAGACGTGGTATCATGGTATGGAGCCCAGATACTTAACCTATGTTGTTGCTGCAAATTTATTGCTTTGTGGTTGTTGGAAATCGAGGATCCTTGGATATAGATCGGTTACGATCGGGGAATGACATATTCGTGTCAGTAGTTACCCAGTTAGGGGTAACCTGGCCTTTTGTTGGCAGAGATCCAGTTTGGTTCTCGGGTCATCTTTCCAGAGGCGTACCCATGTGGCAATGGGAAGTTCCTTGGCCTGACCATTTGTTGGAAATCCAAAGAAACAATACGATCTTGTACGGTTTTAGTTGTAGAACCTATCATTCACTTATGGTGGCGCCCCACTGTTTGAATGGTAGCTATAGTAGGCATAAGTGAGGATGCCTATGCTGGCTAAGATTTATATCTTTACTTTCGAAATGTTTTCCTACACTATGCACTAGTAATAATATCAAAAGTTTCTTTTTAATGCGTATCAAGCATCTTTGACTATCATAAGGAGAAATCTCCTCCGATTCTGCGTTTGCATTGTGTGTGTGTGCGGGAGGCCTTATGGTAGTCTCATTTTCTAAAAAGCATTGTGAATTGATTTTAAAATTATCCTGTTCTTTGTTTTAAAGATAAATAACTGTTTTAAGTTCTCACACCAGTCACATGACTGACCTTGAGTATATTGTTTCCCTTCCTAAACTCTGGGTGCCCACCAATATCCACACGGGCAGTCTAGAGTTAGGTTATCAGGATATTCTGGAATTCAGGAGTGGCTGAAGGCAAGATGGATGGCATGACGTATTCACTAGTATATAGTATTTCTTTTCCGCTGTCTGTTTGTTGTAAATTCTGATAATGAATGTAATGTGATGTAATGTATAAAATATACAGTTCTTTTGTTTTAATGAATATTCATTTATCTATTATATGTTATTCTGCTGCGAATTGTGAGATTCTGATATTGTTCTGTTCTATCTTTTTCTTCTTCTTCTACCTCTTTCTTTTTCTTAAAACCCTAAGTGTTCGGTTTTCCGGCATTCGATTGCTCGGCAGTTGATACAGTGAACGTATTGATGTCGGTTTTTCGGAAGTCGAAGAATCGGGTCCTTACAAAGCACATCCCCTAGATCCTTGGAAATAGACTAGACTGACATTAACATATTGAGGAGCTCCACGAGATTCCTATTTAACTGGTTTATATTTGTAATTCGGCATGAACGGTTCATACTAAGGTGTAAGAGAACTAAAGGTCAAATCAAGTTTTAATTCATTGTTTATTTATACGTCCAATTATGAAAGCCGATTAAGATATCCTTTCATCCTCAATATGTAATCGTCCACCTTCCGTCCTTTAGTCAGTTTGATCTTGAATGGCTTTTTCATAAGCTCATACCTTGCGGACCATGACTGTTCACCAAATAGGGCCTTGAGACTACCAAATATCTCATGGACATACATGTTTTTGTGTTGCCTCTGCAATGGTTTGTCTAACACAAACAACACGAACTTGGGTGATCACTGGTCTGAAACCCATTTTTCATTAGCAATTCTATGTTCAGGGTCCACATCATTAGTGAGTTATTATTTAGGATCACGTGTAATAGACAACGAAAGATGCTCATACGTCAACGCTACCTTAATCACTCTTTACCGATCGATATAGTTAGGTCCTGTAAGCATGTCGCTTTCAAAAAATAATTTTGGAGTTGACATTTTCTATAAGTTTTAGTTGGTAGATTATAAGGACATTACCATAGTTTGTTCTTGTAATATTAGTATGGTTAAACTAATGTTTCATTTTACTAATAAGCTCTCACTAGTCTTATATGTTTTTCCAAGGCCTAAATTGAAATGTAGAAGCCTTTTGACTTTACTAGCAGGTGTTAGTACTTGTATTTTTTAGGATTCTGACCTTGAGTAAAGCTCAACAAATCATACTCTCACATATGATGAATAACTCCTTATCGGTTGTATCATTTCCTAATCCATGGTTCCTTGTCCTAATGTGATGACATGGAATTTTGAGCAATATCAATTTAATAATCTTTGTTAATAATTAAATTGATTTGATCATTTTATATTATAAATTGACAAGTTAAAATTCTTTTAAAGGCTAATAATGATTAATTTGACAACATCTATTAATATCTTTTCCTAACAACACAAAATTGGTAAGATTTATTTTTCGAAAGCTAATCAAAATGTTTTCGATTTATAATATATATATATATATATATATATCTATATATATATATAAATATTGATATATATTGTAAATAGGAAGTCTCTAATGTAATAAAATCTATGTTTTCGAATTGTAATATATATATATATGTATATATTGTGATTTGAAATTGTGTTTTAAAATTCAATATAGTAATATTCAAAACTAATGTTAAAATCTTTTCCATTTAAAATGTATATATTTGTATAACATAAATGAAGCATTTAAAACACTTGTAAGTATATTAAGCTTATTAAAGACATTTGTAAAAATATAAACATAGCTGGAAGCTAATTAAAACATAAGAGGACAAATGGCAATTTCTCTTTGTAAATTAAAAAAAAATATGAAGAAGAGATTTACTTTTCATTTTCAGCCGAATTCTTCTTCATTTCAACTAAAAGTTTGTACAAATCGAAGATCAAAAGAAATAAAACTGAGATTCATCTCATACCTTCTCTATTCTCTAGTTCTTCATCCTTTTAACAAAAATATAATTCAAATCAAAAGAAGTAAAAACTGGAAATCTGAAAATAAGAAGAAGCAAATAAAAACCTGAAATTTAAGATCTGAAACAAGAAAATTCAGAAGAAGATCTTAGAGCAAATTCAACAATAGTTCAAATTCTTCAAGAGAAATCAGGCAAGAAGATTAATCAACAAGCAACCTGAGATCAAAATCAAGATAAACAATTGAGAGATCAACATCAGATTAAATTCAACAAAAAGAAAATTCAAGAGCTAATGAAAACAAGCCTGGAAATCAAGAATAGGCTCTCTGTCCTCTGCAAATCTAGGTGAGTAAATGAATTTTAAAAACAGTTTTAAATCCTGGATTTCGTCTTTTTATTGTGAATGAATGTCATGTTGTTATCTGAAATACTTGAATTGAATTAAATGCATGTTTGTATATGTGTGTTTGAATGGCTGTATAGTTAAAAAATAGCCTTTGTGTGATGATAACAAACTTTGATTACTTAGTAAATTCAGTTATCTCCTTTTTGAATTCAAATTAGCTTGTGATTTGAAAATGAAAGTTGTTTGAAATCATGTAACATCTCACGTAAAAATAATTACAGGTATTGAAAATGAATAATAGGCTATGGATTTTTGAATTTACAGTAAAAATAAAATTTGGTCAAAAATTTATGAATTCAAATTTTAAGTTTTGATTACATAATTGAATTTATTATAGAAAATCATAATTTTAATGCATATATCATGATTTTTAATTTGGAATTTGATGTGTATTCCTGTATTGAATGTTCGAGCTTTTTGGCCAAATTACGACGATCGACGGCGAACTCGACGTCGTGATTGAGCTTGAAGGTCGAGGGGAAGAAGGAGTTCATCAGAAAATTAGAGTTGGAATTTTTTAGATGCCGGCGTGGATACGTGAAGGCAATGTAGGGTTTTATTCCCTCTGATTGTCGTGAGTGTTCAATCGGGTTTCGAGGCGTCGAGGGTGATCGGTGGCGATCGCGAGGGCTGCGATAGGTACAGGGAGACGTGAGGGAGCTACGGTGAAGGTGGCGGATTTCTCGAGGCAGGGGTCGCCCGTGGTGGTCGATTTTCTGATGAGGTTTGGTTCAGGCAGATGGGTTTAGGAGTCGATCTCGATTCTCGTTCGAATCGTGGTTTCTGGGTTATCAAGAATAGTTGCCGTGGTCGAGAGTGATGTGTCGGAGGCCGGAGTAGAGTTCATTGGCGGCCAGGGGAGTTGTGCACGTGGATGCGCACATTTTCGAGCATCTGGAAGTAGTTGGAGAAGAAGGGTCGGTTGAAATGGTTTCGTGTTTACTTTGAAAAGGTTTGGATTTTGCTCGAGTTTGAGCAGTGTAGGATTCTAGTAGGTCAGGGCTTAAGAATTTTACAGGCTTTAAAATTGTACCGGATGCTTAAGTTTAAACAAAGAAATTTGATTTTTAAGATGTTTACAAATTCATAAAACAAAAGTAAAACAAGTTTTGCTTATAAGATTTATTTGTTCCCAATAATAAATTTTGATAAGTTTTATATATTGAAAATATAAGGGTTTTTAAAGAATATAAAAGTAGATTTTTAAAATGATTTTTATATTTGAATTTATTTAATAACTTAGAAAAGTTTCAAAGATTTAAAAATAAATTCGAATGTTCAAATTGTTTAATTATATTTGATTTCTAAAGTATTTCATTTTAAATAAAATTTAATGATTAAGATTTAGTAATCAATTATAATAAAGATTTGTTATCTTAAGTAATTAAGAGTTTTGATTCATTAAAGATATTTAATGCGTGTAGATAATTAAGATAATTCAATTATTATTAATAATTAAAGAGTTATGGGTTAATACAAATAATTTAATTAAGATAAATGATTTTATTAATTAAGGATCTTTTTAATATAAGAAGTTAAGGAATTATTTAATTAAATCTAAATGATTAGTTAAATAAGTAACTAAGTAATTAACTAGTGGTTAATTAAAGATAACCACTTAGATTTAAATTAGTTAAGTGTAATTACTTGGTGAAGTAATTAAGTAATTAATTACTGGAAGTAATTAAGTAAAGGGTAATTATTTAATAAGGTGATTAGAGGTTAATTACTTTATGGAAGTAATTAAGTGGTAGTGATTAAGGGTTAATCACTTACTAATTAACTAAAGGAATTAATTAATATATTTAATTAAAGGTTTAAATTATTAATTAAATAATAATTAATTAATGAAAGGATTAAGAGTAACTAATAAAGTGATTAATTACTTGTTAGATAATTGGTTAGAAAGGATTTAATTAATGGAAGTAATTATTAATTAAATAATTAATTAGTAATTAATAATTAAAGGATATTAATCTATAATTAAGTTTTAATTACTAAATGTAATTAAAGAGTAATTAATCAAGTGTGATTAATTAAAGAATAATTAATCAAGGATGATTAATTTAAAGAGTAATTAAGAGATAATTACTTGATATAATTAAGAAGTAATTAATCAAGATGATTAATTAAAATTGTAATTAAGGAATAATTACTTAAAGTAATTAAGAAATAATTAATCAAGGGAGATTAATTAAAGTGGAAAATTAAGTGATGATTAATTAATTAATTTGTAATTAATTAATGGTAAATAAGTTTGATTAATGATAATCCAAGTGATTAAGTAAGGAATTAATTTAATTAATGATTAATTAAATTAATTTAGGATCAAACTTTGTGTATGAACGGGTAAATGATATTGGATGGTATTGGATGTCATTGGTTGATATTTGATGGTTTGAATGTGATATATCTGAGATGTGATATATATACTGCTTTGTGATATGTGTGGATGAATTAGATAATAGTCGATTATCTATCTGTGTGTTATGAATCATCCATTTATGTAAGTGATATTCTAAATATCTACTGTTTAAACCCTTAAGTACAACTTGGACATTAAAATGGCGTTTTGGTTTCGGTGTGACCGGGATCGGATTTTATATCCGGAAACCACATCGATCCAAATTAACGTTAGGTCGTAAATCCAAGTGAAGTGAAGTGAAGACTCGAAGTGTAAGAACTATATATCGTTATAACTCCAAGGGTGATTCCAGAATGAGTTTAACGAAGATAGTACTTTCAGATTCGAGATGAAGATTCAGAGTATAAGGGCTATTGTCGTTAACTCTGAGGGTAATTCCAAAATGAGTGTAACGAGATAGTGCCTTCGGTTCCGTTCGAACCTGAAACGGACTTGTATGGATTGAATGCTTTCAGAACATCGTCAGGTGGATGATGAGCATTCTAAGATAGATGTGTCCTATATGGGTAATCGCAGCCTCAAGCCTCATCAACCGGGAAAGGCTAAAACAGGGGAGGTGCAGCAAGGCTAAGTGAGTCGTGCTCAAGTAGGACGAGATTTACCCCTGTCTAGATGTCCCTTTTTATTCGGCTGCATGGGCAGTTGGATCTGCAGCCAACTGCGGGGGACTATTCAGTAAGGAATGGTTCCGGCCTTGTGTTGCAGGGGATTTAGTATGGATCCTTGGTACGTTGATTTACGGTTTTGATTGTATTACCCACTTTTGTGGCTAGTAGCTGGAATTTAATCATGGAAGAATTTCAGCTATTTCATATTTACTTGAAAACCCTAGACACTATTATAATATCACTGGATTTCCTATCAAATGTTTTGGTTAGCGTAAGGTAAAAAATTTTCTATGTTTATGTGTGGGGAAGTCTTACGTGATACCTTTCTTTTCAAAAGATTTTCTAAAGTTAAGCAATTTTAAACCGTTTACTCACACCAGACCCCTGTTTGACCCATGTGTTTATTTTCTGTTTTATTAAACTCTTGGGTACTCATATTATGTATGAGTGGTCGAGGGATTTAGGTTATCCTTGACGAATTCTAGAGGAGCTTTGGAGAAGGAGGCTTCAGTGTGTAGATATATAGATAGAATTTCCGCTGTGATGTTATTATGTATTGATGTTCTTGTATTGTACATAGAACAGAAATGTTATAACTATCTAAATTTAGATGTATAGTTGTATACTCTGGTGTATAAGATACTATGTATACCTTATGTATTATATTTCATTCGTTCTACTGTGAGATTATGATGTGTTTTTGTTCTTTCTTCGTTTTCTTTTCTTCTTATATCCCTTTCTTTCTTAAGTAATGATGCGTCTTTCTGGTGATAGAAAGGCGGGTCGCTACACCTAATCTCATTTTTACCTTGAGGAAAGTTCAACAAGTAAAAAGAGATTATTCACTCATACCCACCATTTCTTGACCGTCTAAGTATACTATACATACCTTGCGGAAAGCTCAACAAATATGCGACGACCGGGAATTTCGGACACTTCTATTTACATACCTGAATGATTTAAAAATGTGAATCTTGAATTTAATGTTAGTAAAATATCTGACCTTGTGATGCACATTTATATGTATATGTGCATGTATATGCATGTGTGTGCATGTTCAAACACGGTTTCTATGACTTAAAATAATTTCAGTTCGTCTAACCATTGTAAATCCAGGATCCAAATCCCAGTCATATTTTTAGTTTTCAATCAAACCATTTATTTATGTAAAGAAAACTTGAAAATAAATTTCATATCATCTATAAAAAATTAAATCAAAATTATTTAAGCTAAAATCATATATTTAATTATATTAAAATTCATGTATAAAAATACGACGTCGAACTACTAGAATGCGATGAAGTTTATATATCTCTATAAAAAAAGTATATATATTTATAAAATCATTACAAATCACTTTGTTACATTATATAATAATTAAAATGGATTATTTATCTTTTAAAACAATCAATTGAGTATTTAAAATTAATTGAGTATTCCTATTCAAAGTGACAAAATTACTAGTCGTTACATTTTTGAACCTAAGCAAACTATGTGCTTTGTTTGCTAATGATTGTGATACTATTAAGTATCAATGGGTGATTGTCTCTCTGGTTGCTCATGTTGGAATTTCGAGGAGGAAATATTCTAAGTGGAGGAGAATGCAATGAACCAGAATTTTGGATACTTTTATTTAAATATCTGAATTATTTAAATATTTGAATCTTAAATTATATGTTATTAAAAAGATGAAATAAGCGTTTTAAACCCTTTTCTAAATCATAAGTAATGATAGTAAGCCTATTTTGGAAAAATACTTACAAAATATATTCCATAGAAAATATTTACAAAAATATATTCTTTGAAAAAATATTGATAATGTGACCTATAATTGTTTTACCGATAAATAGCTTTTTAACCGTCAAAAGCTATTTAGATTTTTTTTTACATATGTAACAACCCAGGGTTTTACAAAAATTAATTATCGTTGTTAGATGATTAATATTGTTGGCAAAAATCTATTTGGAGTTTTAAATCGGTTGAAATTCGTTTAAAAATTTGATTAAGTGTTGTCTGGGCTTTAGAAATTTATCTCGGCCCACGTTTATCATGGGTGCCATGTTATCTCAAGCATAGACCATTCCTACCTTTATTCTATTTTCATTCGAAAACCCTAAGTAACAAAAAGAAAAAAATGGCGGCCGTTCCTTTTCGTTCTTCTTCGTTCGGTAATTAGGGTTTCTGGAAATTCGAGGCGCCGACTTCGATCGCTCGTTGCTCACTTCGGCTGTCGAACTTGAATCGTGCTCTTCGGTGTCAAGGTGAGTAATTTTAATTACTCACATCTAGTCAATCTCAAGTTTGTAGTGTTTGAATTTTTGTGATTTTCGTTCGTATAAAAATTGTTTGAATTTGTCACTTGATTTTCGGCCATTCGACTATGTTGGAGGTTGATGTTTTCTGACATGGTTCGATTTCTATTATCTACGGCTTTGATGATTTTTGATTTGCGTTCGACGATGTTGTTTTTGTCTGACTTTGGCTATATTGTTTACCGCCTTTGGTAGTACTTTCGACCTTGTTCGATTTTATTTGTTCTTTCATGACTTTGGACATTAATAGTTACTTATGTTATAGGTCATTAACAGTTGACTTGTGAAATACTTTGTGCCTGTTGCACTGCCTGTTTACATATTTTGTTGGTTGAGAAGTTGGCATATAACCTCGAGTAATTCGAGAATTCACTCAGGGATTTGAAGTGTTTGGGCCGAAGTTTTTCTGTTGCTAGCTCGGTGATGGTTGCTTGAGTTTATCTCACCCTTGAACACTGTATTTTTCTCTGTCCAGTTTCATGTAGTTGTATAACTGGCCCATTACTTGTGCCTACTGCATACATATTCCTTATGAAGTTCACTGTAGTAGTTTGTATTTACACTCTTCACTGCAGCCATATGAGTATTCTTGCCTTTGAGTTTTTGCGTTGGGTTCAGTAGCATGTATCACTTTTTGAGACAGTTTGCAAACCTGTTCCTTATAGTTTGGCCATACATTATTCGACTCTGGTCCTTTTGTATTCATTCCTGAGCATTTTCGGCTTGCTGTTTTGTTGCACATATACATATGATCATGCATTAGTTGGTCTGGTCATTCCAGTTCAATGCATATTTGTGTTGTCTGGTTTGTTACTATCTTGGTCATAACATCATTTGAGGTCCAGTTGAGCATTATGTAGTTGCCATGTCTTGTGCTCGAGCTTTTGCACACTGATGCATTCTGGAGTACATATTGGTTCGCATTGTTTCGACCATGTCACTGTTGAGTTCATCAGTTGTCATATCATGTGTATTTTGGTCATCTATTTGGTTGGTGTAGTTGCTTTGAGTCACTGATTTTTGCATTTGGTTAGAGTCTGGATTTGCATGTTAACTGGTTCATGACTTGTAGTTTTCTCTGTCGTAACTGGTTATGCACTTTGATATGGTGTAGCCTGTCTGGATCATATATGTTGACTTGTGTATGTTGTGCTTGCGCATTGACATTTGTCTTGTTTGGTGCTACGGTCTTTGACTTGTGAAATGATTTGTCGAATTCATTTGCATTGCGTTGTTTGGTCTGGCCATTCTTTGGTTCAAATCTGTGCATATCTTCTTGTATGCTTGGAGTTTCTGTTCGACCATATTGATAGTATTTGGCCTGGACATTGTTGTATTGTGACTTGTACATTGATTTGTACATTGAGTTGAATCCAGCTTAAACGCTTGGGTTTGACCTTGTACTCGTGTTGTGATTTTATTTATATTGCATTTGAGTTGAACCCGACTTTTCCTTGGGTATGACCATGTGCTCGTTTGTGAACTTTCATTGGGCCTTCGTGTAATTTATTACCATAGTGGCAAGGCAGTGCATGCGAGTGTGTACTGCAGCCACATGGTATTTCTTTTAATGATATTCTATTTTCTTTTGATTTATTGATCTTTTGCGTATTCCAAATGCTGTAGTGGCGAGGCAGTACACGCGTGCGTGTACTGCAATCCAACCCGAATTGACATTTTAATTGATATTTCAATTGTTTGAATTGTTTCGTGTGTCCAATTCAATATTTTGAATTGTATTTTGATTTGGTTTAATTTGATGATTTTGTTGATATCTAATTATCTTTTTGATTTTGGATTATGAGTTATTAATTATTTATTTAATAATTAGATTTTGTTGTTAATTACCGTTTAGGTAATTCTATTGTTTTCTAAATTATCTGCATTGATAATCTTTTCATTTATCTTCATTGATAGTTTGAATTTGCTGATTTGTTGTTTAACACTGTTACGTGTTATAATTACCGTTATCCGATTTCCTTGTTAAAGGATCGGATAGACGAGATTTATTGTGGCTATCGTCTATTTGTTACTTAATTATTATTGCTTCTGTGCACTAATAACTAAGTTTGAATTAGACTGACCCGTGTATTATTTTCTTTGAATTTAATACTCGGGTCAGATCGAGTTATTACAGGTTGTAGATATCTTACCTTGGGTTGCTGCTTGAGCTATGAAGTCTTTTCATATCCTTTGGTGTAGTCGTCGTCATTATATAGTAGTCAGTGTATTTGTATAGGAAGATATGTATTCATGTATATTATTCACGATAATGTACTGGTATATGTAACTTCCAGAGTCGACAGTTGTAGTTGTATCATATGTATTGTATCACATGTATTGTAACTGACATCAGTTATATATATATATATGAGACTTTTTTTATCTGTGTTCCGTATTAGTTTATCTGTGTCATTATTATATATATTGTCCTAAACTATTATGAACCATCGTAGTTTGTTTTATACTGGAATTGGATAAGTCGATGGTAGTAAATAAATAAGAGATGTAAAATTAAAAATATACACCACTCCTATCGAGGTAACCAATACTAGTGTAAGGCCTAACTACGGATGGCCGCTCCTATCCAGCCTTATTCTTCGTAATAAGAGACAGTATTTCTTTTAATACTCTTTGTTATTGTGAGCATAGAGGTGGAGCGTCACAGTTGGTATCAAAGCTTGGGGTTTATGGACATAATATAAAACATAACTTTGATGGAACATGTGTTACAACTATTTGTCGATGTTTTTATTGTGCCTTGAGTCAAAACTAAAGTTTTGAAATTGTGATGAAGTTTTAAATATCTTTATTTAAAAATAAAAGTGAAATTGTCTTTGATGATTAAGTAATTTGTGTTTTGTTTATCAGAGTGCGCAGCGGAAGCAGTGAGACTGTCTTCGCTGAGTACAGCTGATAGCTCTTTTGGATTTAAAAATCAAAATATGGAATTGAAAAAAAAATTCATTTGTTGTTCACACAGATGTGTTTAATTTGATTTCTTCGAAAATTTCGAATCCGATTTGGGGATCCGAAGCGATTGCAGTTATGTGATTCTGTCGAGATTTTTTGCTGTTTGTATTATCTTCATTGAAGATATATTCAAATGATTTCTCTGTTCATTTTGTAGTATACGTGCAAAAATTTATGTTGCATGTTACTGCATTAATTTTACGTTGAACCGGTATTTGGTTTTAAACGTATTTTGTTGCCGTTATTTTTATAACGGGATTTTCACACTGGTGCTAAGTTTTGAAGCACGGTGTTTTGTTGACATTTTTATTGAATGAAAATTCACTAGTATTATATTTTGATGCAAATTATTTTGATGAGATTTTGACGTTTAAAAATTACTGTCGCTTTGACTCCAGTAACCATCAAATTTTAAAACGAATTTTCAAGCGGTTATCCCGCAATGCTGATTTTGTTGTCCGTTTTTACGGTATTTTGAGAAGTACAATTTCCTTGTCAAAGTTGCTACTGATGTTGCTGTTTTAATCACGTGTTTTAAAAATTGTTTCAAAATAAATTTGTTTTCATAAGTTTTACAGTTTACGCTTTCAAAAGAATGAGGAAGCAATTTAAACATTTCAGCAAAATCAAGGACTATGACCCTTTTCTTTTACTGATTCTCTTAATTCCGGACTTGTCCGTTTGAGAATGTGAAATGTTATTTTTGGAATACATAATTTTGAACTTTCAAGGAAACGATGAAGAGAATTAAACGCTTTAGTAAAACTCATGGTTGTGGGACATGTGTTGTAACGCCCCACTCCGAGACCCATCGGGCTTCTTAACGAAGATTTTTAACGAAGATTTTTAACGATGAAGAGAATTAAGCTTGCGATAGTCAATGCAAAGCCTAAGAGAGCCATCGGGCTTCTTAACGAAGATCACAGCAGCACCCCATGGCGAAGAACTGGATCGAATGAACTGCTTCGCCTCAAGCTCCACTAACTGCTTCCTGAGTTCCTCATTCTCTTTAGTAGACATCCTCGTGGGAGGACGCCCAACTGGGTGGGAGCCTGGAATGAGATCGATGCGGAACTCAATGGCCCGCTTTGGCGGCAGGCCAGATACTGGCTCGAATACGTCGGGGAAATCCCGAACAACAGGAATACGAGATAAGTCCAAATCTTCATCTCGTGAATCAAGAGAAAATAGAGTAACATCAGAAATCCCAACATCCTGAAGAACAATAGCTAACGGAGAGGACGAATCAGGGTGATGAATGAATAATATCCGCTCCGAACAAATAATTTTGGCGTCGTGCTGAGCGAGCCAATCCATGCCAAGAATCATATCAAATCCCAAATACTCCATAACGTGCAGATTCGCACGGAAAGAAAATCCACAAAGATCGATATCTATATTCTCACAAAGCAAGCTGAGGGTCGTGGATCCGCCGATGGGATTCACAATCCTTAGTGAAGAAACCAAACAAGTAACATCCAAGGATAAAGCATCTACTAGCTCCTTTGATACGAATGAGTGAGAGGCACCCGTATCGAAGAGAACTCTACAAGATCTACCATGAAATAAAATAGAACCTTCGAGAACGGAAGGATGCGTACCTCGAGGCCGAGCTGAAGATGCAGGAGCCTTGGCAGCATTAAGCTTGCCAGGCTTGGCACTAGCTGGAGCAATAGGACAAGTGGAGATCGTGTGTCCCTCCTTCTTGCAAAAGGTACAATAGAGAGGTTTGGGGCACTCTCGAATAAAGTGATCTGGAGAACTGCAGTTGAAGCATTTCTTCGGAGGACGGGTTCCACTAGGCTGTGACTGAATCTGAGGCTGAGTCTGAGGCTGAGCCTGGACAGCAGAACTGCCAGACTTCTTCTTCTTGTTCCAAGGCTTGTTCTTCTGAAATGGACCCCGCTTCTGGTTGGGGTTTTTGGAACCCCCACCATCATCATCACTATGCTCCATCTCGACTGACTCAAGATGTAGGGCTGCATCGACTAGCTTCTCGAATGAGAGCTCAAGCTGTAGCATAAGATGCCTCTTCAGATATTTCTTCAAGCCCTCAACAAATTTGAGGTTCCTCTTATAAGGAGTAGCAATAAACTCAAGGCCGTACTTAGACAGGGCCTCGAAGGAAGAGACATAGTCGGATACGGAGGACTTCCCCTGCTTGAGATCAAGAAAGCGGCGAGCAAGGGAGTTCTTCTCTGACTCTGGGATGAATTTGAGCTCAAATCTCTGACGAAACTGAGCCCAAGTAAGTGTGGTCCCATCGACCTCGGCAATAAGGAGTTCGTACCAATCCAGGGCACGACTCCGAAGCTGACTAGAAGCAATAAGAACACGATCATGATCCGAGATATCCATACGAGTAAAAATGCGCTCGCATATCCGAATCCAAGCCTGGACCTCTAAGACATTCTCGGAGCCACTGAACGGCTTCCCTCCGAGATGGGTAAAATCACTGCAGAGACGCGCAAAAACAGACATGCACGGAGCATCAGCAACTGGGGCTGGAGAATGAGAATGAGACCGAGAATTCCGAACCAGCTCCATGATCTGGTCGGTAGTCATGAACACGCCCTCTGGATGAGTGTTGCTGGACTGCCCAGCAGCAGTAGTCTGACGTGTGGTTCTCCCTCTTCCCCTTCCAGACATACTGAAAGTCAAACGGGAATTAGAGTTAGACAAGATTCAATGATAGATACTTAATTAAGGAATACTACGGAATATAATAAATTCCTACACATATTCCTAACTTATCTATCAATAAGCATAAGGAAGGGATTTGATTTAATTCGGATCCAATTAAAATGTATTGTACTAAGTGTAACCATTCTGTTTTGTTATGCTTAATTCTGAACCTTAGCTCTGATACCAAGATGTAACGCCCCACTCCGAGACCCACTCTAGTAAAGAGTATTACGGAGTAATACCGTCTACTAGAATGGAGAATAGAGTATAATGGAAGCGACCATATGTAATCAAGCTATAACTATCTACTGAATACGTCGAATAGGTGGTTTTCTTTTCTCAAGTGGTTCGACATATCCAATAGATATTTATAACGAAACTACAATGGCTAAGGAAAATAGGTTCAGAACAAACATAATACTAAATGATAACATCATCATCACAGAACAGTCACATAACAGTCACAGAACATAGGTACAATATATCGTCAATACAGATCCAAGTATCAAAAGGTGGGTACAAAGCCACCGCTCACACATGTGAGTCAAAAATATGTACATAAGAGTCTGAAATAACAGAGTAGCTGAATAGTGGACAAATAAAAGAGCTATCTATCAGCATAGCAGATAACCTTCAAGCGGAAGCACAGAAAGCTAAGTCCAGAGACCTAACCTGAAACAACTCGGTCTGACCCGAGCGAAAACACTCGGGTCAGGCTAGCTAAATAATCAGTAATAACTGAGATATATAATAATGCAGTACATAAATAAAACAGTACTTCTCCAAAGAGAAGAGTAATATGGACTACATGAATATAATGACGATCCCTAATCATCAATCAACAGTAAAAATCTCCAAAGAGAAAATCAACACCAAAGTGTAGAATAAATAAAATCGCCTCATATCATCGGCGTAGCCAAAACTATAAAAAGTTGCCCATAGGCAATAATCCCAAAAGTGACCAGAGTCTGTAATCAATGCCCAAGCAAAGATAGATGCTCCAAAGTGCAATAGGGATATACTGAAAAGTCAATGAAATCGAATACAGAAATGCAGTGTCCAGAGACACTGTGAATCCATAGGGTAATCGCACTTACATCGTATGGTTCCATAGAACCAACATCGAATGGCGATACTCGAATGGATATAAAAATCATCAGATAATACAAATATTGCACGTGCACCGACCAGAGTCGTTGTTGCCAAGAACTGTTGAGTTGTGATCGATCACTCGCACAGATGCGGAACGCGCGAAACGACAAGATCCTTCCCAGAAGGATAAAGGCCCAGAGGCACATGCCGTAAAAACTGCTCCATAGAGCAGGTGTCCAGAGACGGTTGCCCAGAGGCGTGGTGACCCAGAGGTCCAGTGCTGGCCGCCCAGAGGCTAATGTGTCACTAACTTCTTGGAGAGGAACCCGTAAAGTGTTAACAATGAGTCCCATACCCCACGTTCGCACTAAACGGTTTACTAACCAATAGCATGCTCATACTCCAATAATAAAAAGTCCACCTCGTATCATCGGTAAACTAGACCCAAAGGTCAAAACGATCAATCGAATAGGTCGGGGATTAACCGGATAGAAAATACACACGGTTCCATAGGCCGGAGATTTCCTAACCGTTTAAGCACCTTTCCACTTCGCTCGATGTGCTAAAAGTGAGTGTGAGATTTTTGTTATAGAAAATAATGGTGCGAAACGGATTTATAATTGATTTTGAAATCACTTTAAAACGGTCTTTTGAAAAGTCTCCTATTATGGAGTAATTAATTTAATAATTAAAATAATATTATATAATAATTTTCAAAAGCCATTTTGGAGTGAAAAATCCTTTTAAATCCTTTTTATAAAGCCCGTGTACGAAATCCAGAGGCAAATCTCAAAGAAATCGACGAAAACCAGAAAATCATCAAAAATATTCCAAGTGTTTGAAACCATTCAAAAACTGCTGCGAACCCAAGTTCGGCAATTTATTTGGACCAGCAAACTGTGTCCAAATGGCATGAAAACTGGTAGACATATAGTCCAACATCACTACTTTAAGATGCAAAAAGAATTTCTAGATTCCGAGTTGAGACGAAGTGGCAGCGACGTCTCAAAGTTGAACCCAGAGAAAGATTCATACTGTTTTCCAACAGCGACCAGAGTCTAACTTTGACACGAAAATCGAAGTACCAAACGAACTCCAATGTTGCCCAAATTTTACAGAAATGGAGTTCGAAACTCCCCCTTTTCAACGAGACCAAAAACGTCGAATTCTGACTTGGTATGCGATCAGGACGGCATCACGAAGTGGAGGTAAAAAAACTGGTAAACACAGTTGATTTTTTTTTTTTTTTGGACGCGGGCCCGGCCCGCGTCAGTCCGCCCCAGCCCGCCAGCCAAGGCGGGCTGGGTGAGCAGCAGCCCCAGCCCGCCTGGGCTGGGGAGCACCCAGCCCACGCGGGCTGGGTGTTATTTCCCAGCCCACGTGGGCTGGGAAGCACCTAGCCCACCCGGGCTGGGTTTATTTCCCAGCCCACGCGGGCTGGGAAGCACCCAGCCCACGCGGGCTGGGTGTATATCTGCCCCAGCCCGCCTGGGCTGGGGTTCAATGGATATGGCCAGCCCATGGTGGGCTGGCCTGCTTCTGGCTAGCCCAGCTGGGCTAGCCTCACCTGGGCAGAGCCTGGGTGCAACCCAGATCTGTTCTGGTGCATCCAGATCATCAATTCAGCCCCATTTCAGTCTGCACACAATTCCAGCCAGCAATCTTTTGCATTTTTTTGACATTTAGGGGTGTTTATTTCAATTTTGGGCATCAAAATTTTCAACAAAATTTTACTAGCAATAATTACTAACAATTAGTAATTACCTTAATGAAGCAAAGTATCAAATGGTTTGAGTGCACAATATCAAGCAAGCCAAACTCATCAACCCCAAAGCAAAGATCAAGAGGCTTCAAATGACCCAAAATCAACAAAAAAACAAAATAATGATTACAACAAGATGGTAGAGATAAATAGTGATTAAGATGGATTAGAGAATAGGCGAGATTGCATTACCTTTCAAAGATTAAACTAGTTTAATTATGAAGAGAAGGAGATGGAGCTTCTAAAGGGAGGCCATTAATTATGTTTAGATCTAGGTTTAGGAATTTATGAAGAGGAGGGTTAGGGTTTATGGGAGGGGTTTGAGATATTAAATAGGAGTGGGTTGGTTAATGGGTCATGGTAAGAGGTTTTAAACCCCATTAGGACTTAGTTTATTTTCCTAAGGTTATCATGTGAACAAAATCCTAAGAAGCATCCTAGTTTTAATTAAAACCATATAATTGCTCATTTGGCCCATTAACCTATAATCACGTAAAAGAATTCCCCATTTCAACCCAAAAATATTTTAATTTGCGAACCAATTGCAAATTTAAATTCCTAAAAATTTGTTTAGCCCCCTTTTTAACTTAAAATCATAATTTTTAACTTATCATTCGGTAATTGCAATCTCAGGGTTGTTACATGTGTGTTTGCTATTTTGGTTAATTCCGGACTCGTTAATTGAAATATTTGCTGTTTTGATGATTTTCATGTGCTTTCGAACCACTATGTTGGACCTTTGGGTCATATGTTGGACCTTCGGGTCATATGTTGGACCTTCGGGTCAATACCAGTACTAGACCTTCGGGTCATTTGTTGGACCTCCGGGTCATTTGTTGGGCTCAAAAAATTATGTTGATAGTACTTGGTAGGCTTCGACCATTTGTTGATGCACACGCGACGTAGATAAAACTCGCCATCTGAGGGGATCGATCCAACCTTTTATGTTGATTTTCTAGTTATCTTAATTGATTCTCGATATTTGTTGTTTCCAATTATCTGCACGTAATTGGATATTTGTGGATATGAGTTCTAATTATCGTTTTTGATAATTAGATATTTGTTGATTCTGATTATCGTTTTTGATAATTAGATATTTATTGATTCTGATTATCGTTTTTAATAATTCAATATTTGTTGATTTGAGATTTCTGATTATCGTTTTTGATAATTAGATATTTGTTGATTTGAGATTTCTGATAATCGTTTTTGATAATCTGATATTGTTGTTTCTAATTATCGTTTTTGATAATCGGATATTTGTTGGTTCTGATTATTGTTTTTGATAATCGGATATTTGTTGATTCTGATTATCGTTTTTGATAATTAGATATTTATTGATTTGAGATTTCTGATTATCGTTTTTCATAATTAGATATTTGTTGATTCTGATTATCGTTTTTGATAATTAGATATTTTTTGATTTGAGATTTCTGATTATCGTTTTTGATAATTAGATATTTATTGATTTGAGAATTTTGATTATTGTTTTTGATAATTGGATATTTGATGATTTGAGATTTCTGAATATCGTTTTTGATAATTGGATATTTATTGTTTTGAGATTTCTGATTATCGTTTTTGATAATTGGATATTTGATGATTTGATATTTCTGATTATCGTTTTTGATAGTTGGATATTTGTTGGTTTGAGATTTTTGGCTATCGTTTTTGATAATTGGATATTTGATGATTTGTGATTTCTGGTTATCGTTTTTGATACTTGGATATTTGATGATTTGAGATTTCTGATTATCGTTTTTGATAATTGGATATTTGTTGATTTGAGATTTCTGATTATCGTTTTTGATAATTGGATATTTGTTGATTTGAGATTTCTGATTATCGTTTTTGATAATTGGATATTTTTTGATTTGAGATTTCTTATTACCGTTTTTGATAATTAGATATTTGTCGATTTGAGATTTCTGATTATCGTTTTTGATAATTAGATATTTGTTGATTCTGATTATCGTTTTTAATAATTAGATATTTGTTGATTTGAGATTTCTGATTATCGTTTTTGATAAAAAGATATTTGTTGATTTGAGATTTCTGATTATCGTTTTTGATAATTGGATATTTGTTGATATGAGTTCTGATTATCGTTTTTGATAATCGAATATTTGTTGTTTCTGATTATCGTTTTTGATAATCGAATATTTGTTGATTCTGATTATCGTTTTTGATAATTAGATGTTTGTTGATTTGAGATTTCTGATTATCGTTTTTGATAATTGGATATTTGTTGATTTGAGATTTCTGGTTATCGTTTTTGGTGATTAGATAATTGCTGTCTTCTATCTATCTCTGTTGATAATTAGAGTTCGTTGATTATGGAGTTCGTGTTTTCTAATTATCTGGTTGATAACTAGATGTTCGTGGTTTTGCGATTTGTGATTTGGTGTTTTCTAATTATCTTTGTTGATAATTAAGTTTTGCTGTTTTCTAATTATCGTATCGACAAGTAGGTATCGCTGTTTTGTTATTTCTGTATTCTAATTATGTAATTGATAATAAAATATTGCTGATAATCGTATTTATTCAGTTGCTGTTTTCTGAATTATCTAATGATAATTAGATTTTGTTGAGAATTTGTGAATTTCTCTTATGAAATTAAAGATTTCTTTGGCGTTTATATTCTTGACCCTTATTTTTCTAACTTAACCAGTTTGTGTTAGAAAAATAATTTTTATTGACTCCTTTAATTATGAAAATTGCGGGGACGCAATTTTTATAAGGAGGGGGGTCTGTAACAACCCAGGGTTTTACAACAATTAATTATCATTATTAGATGATTAATATTGTTGGCAAATTGCTATTTGGAGTTTTTAATCGGTTGAAATTCGTTTAAAAATTTGATTAAGTGTTGTTTAGGCTTTAGAAATTTATCTCGGCCCACGTTAATCATGGGTGTCGTGTTATCTCAAGCATAGACCGTTCCTACCTTTATTCTATTTTCATTCGAAAACCCTAAGTAACGAAAAAAATGGCGGTCGTTCCTTTTCGTTCTTCTTCGTTCGGTAATTAAGGTTTCTGGAAATTCGAGGCACGGACTTTGATCGCTCGTTGCTCACTTCGGCCGTCGAACTTGAATCGTGCTCTTCGGTGTCAAGGTGAGTAATTTTAATTACTCACATCTAGTCAATCTCAAGTTTGTAGGGTTTGAATTTTTGTGATTTTCGTTCGTATAAAAATTGTTTGAATTTTTCACTTGATTTTCGGCCATTCGATTATGTTGGAGGTTGATGTTTTCTGACATGGTTCGATTTCTGTTATCTACGGCTTTGATGATTTTTGATTTGCGTTCGACGATGTTGTTTCTGTCTGACTTTGGCTATATTGTTTACCACCTTTGGTAGTACTTTCGACCTTGTTCGATTTTACTTGTTGTTTCATGACTTTGGACATTAATAGTTACTTATGTTATCGATGATTAAAATTTGACTTGTGAAATACTTTATGCATGTTGTACTGCCTGTTTACATATTTTGTTGGTTGAGAAGTTGGCATATAACCTCGGGTAACTCGAGAATTCACTCAGGGATTTGAAGCGTTTGGCCCGAATTTTTTCTGTTGCTAGCTTGGTGATGGATGCTTGAGTTTATCTCACCCTCGAACACTGTATTTTTCTTTGTCCAGTTTCATGTAGTTGTATAATTGGCCCATTACTTGTGCCTACTGCATACATATTCCTCATGAAGCTCACTGTACTAGTTTGTATTTGCAGTCTTCACTGCAGCCGTATGAGTATTCTTGCCTTTGAGTTTTTGCGTTGGGTTCAGTAGCTTGTATCACTTTTTGAGACAGTTTGCAAACCTGTTAATTATAGTTTGGTCATACATTATTCGACTCTGGTCCTTTTGTATTTATTCCTCAGCATTTTTGACCTACTGTTTTGTTGCACACACACACACAAATATATATATATATATATATATATATATATATATATATGTTCATGCATTGGTTGGTCTGGTCATTCCAGTTCAATGCATATTTGTGTTGTCTGGTTTGTTACTGTCTTGGTCATAACATCATTTGAGGTCCAGTTGAGCATTATGTAGTTGCCATATCTTGTGGTCGAGCTTTTTGCACACTGATGCATTCTTGAGTACATATTGGTTCGCATTGTTTCGGCCATGTCACTGTTGAGTTCATCAGTTGCCATATCATGTGTATTTTGGTCATCTGTTTGGTTGGTGTAGTTGCTTTGCTTTGCTGATTTTTGCATTTGGTTAGAGTCTGGATTTGCATGTTAACTGGTTCATGACTTGTAGTTTTCTCTGTCATAACTGGGTATGCACTTTGATATGGTGTAGCCAGTCTGGATCATATATGTTGACTTGTGTATGTTGTGCTTGCGCATTGACATTGGTCTTGTTTGGAGCTACGGTCTTTGACTTATGAAATGATTTGTCAAATTCATTTGCATTGCGTTGTTTGGTCTGGCCATTCTTTGGTTCAGATCTGTGCATATCTTCTTGTATGCTTGGAGTCTCTGTTCGACTATATTGATAGTATTTGGTCTGGACATTGTTGTATTGTGACTTGTACATTAATTTGTACATTGAGTTGAATCCAGCTTAAACACTTGGGTTTGACCTTGTACTCGTGTTGTGATTTTATTTATATTGCATTTGAGTTGAACCTGACTTTTCCTTGGGTTTGACCTTGTGCTCGTTTGTGAACTTTCATTGGGTCTTCATGTAATTTATCACTGTAGTGGCAAGGCAATGCACGCGAGCGTGTACTGCAGCCAAACGGTATTGCTTTTAATGATATTCTATTTGCTTTTGATTTATTGATCTTTTGCATATTCCAGATGCTGTAGTGGCGAGGCAGTACACGCGTTCGTGTACTGCATCCCTACCTGAATTGACATTTTAATTGATATTTCAATTGTTTGAATTGTTTTGTGTGTCCAATTCAATATTTTGAATTGTATTTTGATTTGGTTTAATTTGATGATTTTGTTGATATCTAATTATCTTTTTGATAATTGGATTATGATTTTCTAATTATTTATTTAATAATTAGATTTTGTTGCTAATTACCGTTTAGGTAATTCCGTTGTTTTCTAAATTATCTTCATTGATAATCTTTTCATTTATCTTCGTTGATAATTTGAATTTGCTTATTTGTTGTTTAACACTGTTACGTGTTATAATTACCGTTATCTGATTTCCTTGTTAAAGGATCGGATAGTCGAGATTTATTGTGGCTGTCGTCTATTCGTTACTAAATTATTATTGCTTTTATGCACTAATAACTGAGTTTGAATTAGACTGACCCATGTATTATTTTCTTAGAATTTAATACTCGGGTCAGATCGAGTTATTATAGGTTGTAGATATCTTACTTTGGGTTGTTGCTTGATCTTTGAAGTTTTTCGTATCCTTTGGAGTAGTCGTCATCATTATATAGTAGTCAGTGTATTTGTATAGGAAGATATGTATTCATGTATATTATTCACGATAATGTACTAGTATATGTAACTTCCAGAGTCGACAGTTGTAGTTGTGTCATATGTACTGTATCACATGTATTGTGACTGACATCAGTTATATATATATATATATATATATATATATATACACACATATATGAGACGTTTGTTATATGTGTTCCGCATTAGTTTATTTGTGTTATTATTATATATATTGTCCTAAACTATTATGAACCATCGTAGTTCGTTTTATATTGGAATTGGATACGTCGATGGGAGTAAATAAATAAGAGATGTAAAATTAAACACCACTCCTATCGAGGTAACCAATACTAGTGTAAGGCCTAACTACGGATGGCCGCTCCTATCCAGCCTTATTCTTCGTAATAACAGACAGTATTTCTTTTAATACTCTTAGTTATTGCGAGCATAGAGGTGGGGCGTCACAACATACACTTATTTTCTTAGGAAATTAATAAAATGAAATAAAAATATTTTTCTATTTAAGGAAATAAATATTTTGGATGATGTCATGCATGAGTTAAATGAAGATATTTCGAAAATGAGCAAATAAGGAAACAATTAACTCTTAAGCTAGCGTGACATAAACGAGAAGTTATATGTGTAATTAATGTTATGAGATTTTGGAGGGCTTTTTGGTCTTTTCCCATCACTTTCCTAAGCATATTTAAGGAGGGGTGCACTGTTCGGATATAATCATAAAATTTACAAAGCTTGAGTTCTAAAAGTCCATGGATTCTCATCTTCTTCCTCTCTTATATTCTAAAAAGAAAAGTTACAAGTCAACTCCAAATTACTTCAAACTTTTCCATAACGCTTAGTGTAACATCCCGCCTTTTCGCACGATTTAAACCGACACACATGCCGATTCAAACCATACGGAAGGGCGGATTTGTTATGGGGTAAATAAGAAAAAAAACAGAGAAGAAATAAACATGTAGAATCTCACAGCGGAAGGATAAAATATAATACGAAAATATACAGTTTAAAAAAAACTGTTTACAAACATTTATATAATACATATCAAAGTTACACATACCAATAACAATGCAGCGGAACAATGTGAGTGTAGTGCAATACTATAAATAATAATAATACAAATTCTTCGTCTTCGTCCTCCAAAGTTAAAGTCTTCGATCCTGAAACGCTCGGACTGACCCGAGCGAATTTGAAAAGACAAAAACACTCGAGTCAGAACTAAAAGATCTTATGTGAGTTAAATTAACAGAAATAAATATGAGTGCAATAACTCAAAAGATGTTCGGGATTTACATCTCCTAAGGATCCGTTAAACTATTTACTATGTAGTATATTGCGCTATTATAATAGTGTCTATAGTAAAATAAACATACTTTTAAATAGCATTAAGGCTTTACATTTTCCACCTTAACACGTAATAGTCCAAGTAGTCCATCCAATATCATAGTCCCTCCTGATCGGGAAGCCACCAGAGGATACCACACGGGCTATGGGAGAAATCCAAACTCGTACAAGGCGCGATAGGGTAGGTGACACGGCACAACTAGGCAATGCCAGGGTAGATATACCAATTACGCTTCCGGGTCGATGGTAACGCGTAGCCGCAGCTACCGCCCACCTCGAACAAACTCCGCAAAATCAAAATAGAAGTGGCCACTGAATCAATCCAAAGTCAAAGTATAATATCGAAGAGGAGTGTCCGATCAGAGGAATGACCTCATTAACCCGTCAATCGCTCCTGTTTTAGCCACCTTATGCCAACTCACGGGAGTTGGGTCCACGTATTTACCTTACAGGAAACGTCGCCACCAACCTACTTCATTCTGGAATCTCCACCGCGTACACGGTTAGTCAAAGTGGTTTTCGGTATCGACAGAGAGTATGTCCATATCCGATCCCGGTCTCTTTGCCAACCCATCGTTATTATAACACCGCGGTCATTTAAAAGTAGTTTATACTTTAAAAACCAGAATAAATTTTCCATTTCAAAACTATGAATTCGATATCAATTTAAAAACCCAAAATAATATGATATCATTTTATCTCAAATATAACTCTTTTTCCAAAATCATACCGGTTTAAAATATAAATATCTGGAAACCAAACATTTGAATTATATTTTCAAAACATAATATTTCGGAATTCATACTTTTAAAACCATACTTCTAAAACTTGAATGGTTTGGATATTCAACAGTATATAAAATAAATGGTTTACTTTTAAGGTTACTTTGTAAAGAAATTATTTCCAGGGCTTTACAAATATACTTCTTTATTTAAAGTCTACCAAATTTAAATATCACTTTCAAGTTCCAAAACCACTTCAATTTCTATTTATATATATATATATATATATCCATTTGGAGTATTAATATTTCAAAACTAAAGTTGGAATTTATTCTTTCAACAAATTAAATGTTCTATTATTTAGTTTTGAATATTTACATAAAATCTATAAATAAAACTCCAATTTCTAGAAATTAACTATTTTCTTAAATTTAAATTATACTAAAATATTCTATTTAAGTAAATCTTGGAAAATCCATTAATAAATATCATACATTAAAATTTCCAAATTTAAACATATAAGATAAATCACCAAATTCCATTTTCTCAAATTTTTATCATTTTATTCAACAGGTTTATACACAGCTTAAATTTAAAATTTTAACTTCATATGTGTATATCTCGAAGAAAAATATTTTATAAAATATCAAAATTAAATTTTATAAACCGTATCCCATCCAAACCATAGAAATCACTTTTAAAATAATTTATATATAGACCACGGTGCCTGTATATAATTTTCTATCCTATGGTCAAGTGATACGGATATTTATCATTTCAATCCGCAATTTAAAAATAAAATTTTGCGGCTGTATATCATTTCATACCACAATCCCGAATGAAATGAAAAATGCATGATAACTTGCAATTTAATGATATCAAATAAACATCCATTCATCAACATCATCCATTGTCCAAATCACAATCATCCATCAATATCAATCAAAATCAACATATATATGAGATTATATAGCAGGTAATAACTGTCAATTATATTCAAATTAAATTTAACAACTATTAATCTAACATTTTATATTCAGTAATAATTTATATAACTATTAACTAGCAGTTTATATGCAAACAAATAAATTATAACTGTAAATAAATACGCAATAAATAAATTAAATTAACAGTTAAATTTAATAAATGCAATTCAACAGATATGAATGAAATAAACATGCCAAATACTCATAAATAAATTTCTATTCATTTCTAAAATTAATTTAACAAACATAAAAACTTCTAGAAGTTGTGAGTGGGTTAAAACACTCACCTTTTGAATTTAAATCGAATTTAAACCCGATTTAAACCCAAAAATTCGCCCGTCTCAGAATTCGTCCAAACCGGCGTCATCAAGTCCGGAATTAAATTACGATCCTAACAAAAGAAATTTCGTGTGAATCCGAATTCGTATGAGAAAGTTATGCTAATTATTGTGATTGAATTTAAATAAAAAAATAAAACAAAAGAAAGACACAACTTCACCCTACATAATGAGCCACGTCATCAAACAATGCCTTCTCCCCTAAAGGCACGCATTCCTCATGCCGAAACCAACAGGTATCGTACCCTAGCCGCCTACATGCTTGAAAACGCACGCTGCTTCACAGTCTTCCACCCAGATCCGAAGCCGCAACCTCGTCCTCCATCCCAGGCCGCACCCTGTAGCCACCTAGAACCACCGGTCCCGGCCCCAAAATGAACAGCCGCCGCCCCTTTGATAAAACCCTAAATGAATTTTGCACGACGATCTAGCCGCTGATTTGACAAACGAACTACATAGATCGACTCCCCTCAGTCCCCTCTCCAATACCCAGAAACCGTTTGACGATCTGACGAAGTTTGTTACGGCGCTGATGAACGGCCACGAACTGTTTGAATTTATTCTGGGTAAACGATAACTCCATTTGAAAAACGAATTTCACCATGAGATTACGTGTTTCGAGAACATTGACATATATTTTTTCGAGATTTTTAGGAGGACTTTAAATTTTCACTTTGTTTTTGAACTGACTGGATCTAGGGTTAGCCCCCATTGAAGAAGAAGAGAAGCTTGAAGAAGATGAACGTACAGCAAAATGATAATAAAAGGGAGGCTAGGGTTTATGATCGCATATATATAGACAGATAGAAGAAGGCTAGGTGGGTACGGATAACGAACGTGCTAAACGGTAGTTGGCCCAAAAACCCGCTATGCCTCCGGAGTCGAATTTGTTAAATCTATATATCCAGATAGGTATTTTAAAATATTCTAAACGCGATGGAAAAAGTTTCACGACCAAATTCGATCGTATGAAGAAGTTATGCTGAAAACAAGATTTCCAAATTGATTCCAAATTGATTTTAATAAAATCGATTTCAAGGCGTTTCGCGTCCGTACGATCAAACGACAAGTCCGATCGATACGAAACTTGAAACCCTATAATAATTCACCGATACGGATCCGATGAAACTGGTTTCGTCGAAATCCGAGTCCGGGGCCAAAATGGCTATTTTTAATATTTATTAAATAAATTAAAATAAATTATAAATCCAATTTTTATATTTCAACTTCTAATATTGGCCAAACTTCATTACTTATATAATCCAATCAATTCCAAATGATTTATCAAGCTTGGATGTGAATTAAAAACTATAAGTATATCAATTTGCAGTGTTAATCTCTGCACTTCTTATTATTTGGGAATTATAAATTTTATTCTCAAAACCCAATTATTTAATCTTATACTTTTATACTCTCATCTTAAATCTAATTAAATAAATAACTTGATTTCCATTTCAACTCATTTTTAATTGCAATTAACCTTTTTACCATAAATTAAATCCCAAATTATAAATAAACTTTTATTTCCATTTCCTTTTTCTCAACTGTTTATTAATTCCCATCCAAATGAATTCAACATTATGAATTTGATAAATTTATTAGATTTACTTCCTTTCTATATTTCTAAGTTATTGTTGTCAATATGAACATTAGTTTAAGATTTCACTCAAATGTTTACCAATTCCAATCTAAACTCAATAACGTCATAATTAACGTTAGAATCCGTTTTATTATGCATAAATTCTAAATTTTACTGACCCAAATTTTCTTCTTTTCATTCCATATTAATTGTCAATCCCATAGAAAAATTAACATTAGGTTCATACCTTTTTACAAATAACTCCAATTTCTTCCAAATAATAATTACATAAACTATTAAATATTAAATCCATTAAATTGCAATAAATTCAATTGATTGCAATTTATTTCCAAATAAATTTGGATTTTTATTTGGTTATACACAAAATTCCGTTATCACTTGCCTAACAAGGTTATTATCACTTAAGATCTCACTGCATCCACATTTTCACATTTTCATTTCCTAGTTTCTTTACTTTATTCTACATAATTTATTACAAATGGGATTTTCTTTGGTTTACATCTTATTTGTATTTAACATTTCTCAATCACCAATTCATTTCACTTTAACTGCGGTAAATTGGCGGATAAATTGAATTTGATTCCCAAAATCTAAATTAACAAGAAACAAGGGTAGGTAACATACAATAGTCATTACTCCAAATTCTAGTCACCTAAATAGGCTTTTATTCCTTGCAAATAAATGTTACTATTTATCTTCATAGTACAAATGTCAATGATTATTCCATTTTATATTTGCTTAGGCCATTTATAGTCCACTATACATATCTACATAAATGGGTAATTTATTCAATTCATTAAGTGTCAATTCTATTAAGCCCTGTTTATATCTTTATGCATTCTTCTATTACTTTACAAAAGGGAATAACTTTTAAACTCATACACTTAATAACAAAACCGTTATAAATCCAATAAACTTCCAAATCCAAGTTTGTACACATTTTACACAACTATTATGATTTCTCACAAACGTTGAATTTATTAAATGACCATTTATTATAATTAAATTCCCTTAATTGAATCAAATGCTTATTATTATATATATTCTTTTCATTCTACCATTCCTTCCCATTTTATATTCATTAACGTATTTACACATCTCTATCTTTCAAATATAAAATAACCAAACTGATTACAAACATTGTTTCTATCAATTTTCATAAGTTTGTTCAAACTATACTTTTGTTTACATAAAGTAAATTTTATGTTTCTATTAGTTTTCTTTTCCTTTCACTACATGCATAAATTATTACTATCTACACTAATTACATCTTTGTATTAATGAACACCATTTAAGTTAATATTTATACTAACATTCACAAATTCAACATTTATTTGTTTCTTCAAAATTACTTTAAATCAGGTTGTGAAAAATTACATTATCCACATCTATTATCATAAAATTTTATAGTTACACTAAATTGCAACCACTATACCAAATTTCTACATTTATTCTTAACCAAATTAGAAATTATATTAATTCATTTTATTAAATATCATAAATTTAACGGGTTACACTTAGTATCATATTAGAACACCTTTACCATATTAGAAGTTTAAGAAGTGGAGTCATACTCCCCCACCTTGCATAGGCCATGAGTAATATGGAAGTTGGGAAGGCAAAAGCAAAGTGCAAAGCAAGAAGGAGGTGGACGGAATGGTGTTGCAAGGATGCAGTTTGTCTTTGGTTCTTAGATCTTCATTGTTTGAGAGCTTAAAGGTGAGTTAACACACACTTTAATGAAAATATAACACATACATATATTAGTATTTGATTGTATTTATGTTGATTGAATTGTAGTTAACTTATGTTAAAACATTGGTTGGATTCTTACTTTCAAAGTAAGTGACATATGTGATCCATGTATATGGACTTGAATGAACTTAGAATGGACTTGAATGGACTTGTATGACTTATGACTGGGCCTTGATCAAAGCATATAGGTTATAGACGGACTTTGTTTTAGATCTGTAACGACCCGTATATTAAACTATTTTAAATTATTAAATTTAACATATATTTTTGAATAAAAATGGTTAAAAATAAAAAATTATGTGTTTATTCACGTAGTTTATTGAATATGGACTTGGATAAAATTTTAAAGTAGCTAATTTCAAAGATTTAGGCAATAATAAGTTTTCAAATGAAATTCTATGTATTGAATGTATTTATAATCAATAGCTGGAACTGAAAAACGAATGTTGAATTATTTTGATGAAATAAAATAATTGTTTGATAACTAAAATTCATCTGAAATTCTAATTTTGGAATTCATCGTAATTGAATTATCCAAGGGCTCTGATTTATGATGTATGACCTTTGCATTCAGTGTAAGAACTTTTAGCTGTTCTAGATTTGGACAAACATTTTGTTTCAAAGTGAATTTGTTTATGAATTTAAATGTAAGAGATTGATTGTATAAATTTTGAACAAGCATTTTAATTTACAAAATAGTTTAAGAAAATTTGAATTTGGAAGATTTAATTGATTTTAAATATTGAAAGGGTAATTTTATAGGTTAAATAACCTATATTTCAAATATAGGGATTTATTTAATAATTATATTATTATATTTTAATATTTGAAATTCATTTAAATAACTAAATCCTGAATTTAATACGATTAAAATGACTTCAGAAGTTGATTTAAATTTTATTTAAATGAGAATGAAATTTTTTTTACTTTTAAATTTAAATTTAAAAGTGATTAAATTGATTTTTAAAATAGCTTGTTCTAATTAATGTTTAAAAATAGTCTTTTTGGGATATTGCCTTAAATTTCGATGATAGTAGTTCATTGTATCTGTAATATTAAATTACTATAGAATTTCAAGTTTCGTAGCGATCGGACTTATCGTTTAATCGTACAAGCTCGAAATACATAGAAATCAAGTAAAGGAATTTAATTAAGTTAATGTGATTTGAAATTCTATCTTTTGTATATGATGGAATTGGTTACCGATACATATTCCATTGTGTCCGGAATAGTGGTATAACATATAGAACGCGAGGTGGCATACGTCGTTTGGAGTTTGGAATTTTCATTGGATGAATAGTGCCATGAGATTTTATATATATGGCCATCATTTTTTTCCTTTGCAAACCTAACTTAAGAAAACTCTGGCAGCCATTCTTTTTCCTTCAATGTTCAAAATTGTTCTGCTTTTCCCCCTCGATTTCTCTCAATCAACTCACAATCTCGACTCGACTCCAAAATCAAAGTCATAGAGCATGATGAGTTCTACATATCCAACGGTCGGATTGGGTTGGAAGTTGGTATATTCGCCAGAATCGACTTGAGCAGGCGGTGCAGTTTTTTTGCGTATTGGTGGCCGATAGAGGCAGCAAAGGCGGTGCAGTTGCCTGCATAGGTGGTGCAGTTGCTGGCGTGGATGGAGCTTGAGCAGGCGGTTGCGGCGACGGGCTCGGATCTAGGTTCGGTAGCTCTAGAAGATGAGCGAGTCGAAGCTTATGATCGGCGTTGATGGGTTCATTCTCGATCTAGAAACGAAGAAAGGAGCGGTTGGTTTTAAGATAATTATCATTTTAATTATGTTAATTATTATATTAATTATGTCGTTAATAATCGATGTGCTTAGTATTGAATAACATTTTCATGCGAGGTCTGATCCGAATGAAACAAGTAGCGTTGAGTTCCTATCGACATCATCTACAACATGGAGTTGCATTGGAATTTATTCGACTATAGAATATTTTCAGTTTCAAATTAAGGTAAGTGGTTAAACACATTCATGAGGCACTATCCTATTGTTAATTAAATCAATTAACGAAGTGAAATTATTTATTAATTGCTAGTTGAAAATTTAATTGTTTGAAATATAATTTATTGATTTTGGATCCACAATTAATTTGGCCGTTAAATTGATAATTAAATTTGTTGGTTAAATCGGACCAGAAAATTGACAATAGGAACTAATAGTAAATCTGATAGTTAAATTTGTGACATTTCTAGTTAAATTGACATTTAATTTGATATTTTAAATTGACGTTGATAATTAAAGTTTCAAATCACTTTTAAACACCCGACATTGATAGTTATTTACTGTAGTGAAATGGATGAATTGGTTGTTTTGGATGTTAGTTGATATTTGAGATGGACGATATCTGTGATTTGCTATTATGTTGTTTAGTAGTTTCATATATCCATATTATTACCCTATTATTATTACTACTGATACGATTGATCATTTGTATGTTGAATTTGAGTATGGAACTTTGGACATCCTATTCGATATGCGAATTGTTGGATGCATTATTGACTATTTTTGCAAAAATGTGATTGTATAACCATTTTGCGAAATTTGAAGATTTTTGATAAACCGGAATTTAGTTTCTGAAAATAACTTGAAATTAATTTATAAAATTTAAATTCTAATTTTTATAATAATATATATTTTTCCTAAAAGAGCAATAAAATGGTTGCAAATTTTTATATGACTGTAATAAATGAAAAGGGAATGTTATAAGAATGTCGATGTTTGAAATCCAACCATTTAATGATTTTAGTACCTGATACTTTTGAATTTGATTACTTTCTAATTCGAGTTTGGAAATATTGGAATTAAAATTTGTTAAAAGAATTTGTGTAAAGAATTCAATTTGGAATTTCGAAGTTATAAGCAATATATGTTTTGAATATTGGAAATTGGATTATTTTAAGGATTTGAATCTTAAAATTCGAACATTGAAGTTAAATTGATTTAGGTGATTTATATCGGTGTACTGAGATTATGCTCAAATTTATGTAAACTAAAATGGTTTTGAAATGTGATTTGAAATGAAACTCGAGCCATTAAATTAAATTGTTTGTAATCGAAATTGAAATGGATATAAATTGGAATTGAAATTGAAATTGAATTTCAAAGGAATTGAATTGAAACATTGGAAAGTCAATTCATTTTTTTGGAATTTGGATCTGAGTCTAGATTTGTTGGAAATGGAAAGAAACAGTTCATTTTAAAACTATATTTCTCCTGATTTTGATTTGACTTACATGAGGATTTTTATCCCGGACTCGAGTGTTTCGTTTTCATTACGCTCGGGTCAGACCAAGTTTTTCAGCTATCGAAGACGGTTATTCTAGAGGATGAAAACGAAGATTTAGTATATCATATCTACTAGTATTTATTTCGCTGCACTATTTCATTATGTCCCTTAAAATTGTATAACTCTGGTAATATTGTATAACTCTGATAATATTGTATAACTCTAATTTATGTTGTAAATTGAATTGAGTATATTGTAAACAATTTCATAAACTATTTATGTGATTATTGTATTTTATCACTCCGTTGCTAGATACTGTTGTGGTTTTCTTCTTTTCTTTTTATTTATTTAAAAAAAAACCCATCGATAATCTATCTTTTAAACGGTTTAAGTTGGACATGTGTGGTTTGATGTTGACTTAAACTGTTCAAAAAGGTGGGTTGTCACAGTTTATATTAAATCTTTGGTGTAACGTATGCCTAAACCTATAGGATAAGTTCATTGAGTGTATATATGTATATGAGAGAGTGTAATTGTTAGTGATATAAAATATTCGAAATTAATAAATGATATGATTTTAACCTACATTATATTTAGAATATAAAAGAATGAATTCTATAAACTAATAAAATTCTTGACTATTTGATGATGATTGGATGTAATCTCTTTGTTGGTTGATTGATCGATTGATATGGTTGTGTATATTATCATTTACTGATTAGTAAGTTATGCTCGATCAGTTTATGAGCATTTGACTTTTGTGTAGACTTTTGAATAGTGCATAACAGTTGTAGGTAATTTACCTTTTCATGCATGGGAAGGATAGAAATTGTAATCTTATGGGAAGGTTGAAACGAACACCATATGAATTAAGTTTCATAATTTGACTATAAGGCGTTCGACAACAATGTTGGGTTAAAACTGATTGATTAGATTAAAGTTGTTTATTTTGATCCAAATAAAGAATTACGATCTTCAAAATGAATATTATATGATAATGACTTTCCATCTTCATTCCTTTATATCCATTTTGTGCATGCATGTTTCTTCATGAACCCACTAATATGAGAAGCTAAATTCCTACAAAATATTGTAGAAATTTCCAATTAAATTCTTTCAAATTAATATGCGCGCACAAATGGCCATTTTGCCCTTACATGAAGATGAATATGTGAAAATTTGGAATTAATATCAATTTTGGTTAAAACAAGTTAAAATACCCAATATGATCATTTATTTAATTTAAATAGAATAAATATGGTGGTAAAAATATGCACATTTACGTGCACATCAAATACCCCCACACTTATCTTTTTATTCGTCCTCGAATAAACTAAAACTAAGATAAATCCGTTTTCGTAGGAAGCACGATTGCATTGAGCGTACGCAACAAGCCGTTAAACCTCTGGGTGTCCCCAGTAGGACGAGTGTTGCCTCGTGAGGGTTTTCAGCGGATACTACCCACAAAATCCAAATGCAGGATGAAATATTTACAAAATACAAGATTTATTTACAAAGAGATGAATGCAAATTTTTGAAAATATTTACAAATGAAGGGTTTATTTTTAAATTGACATGAATAAGTTAAATATAGGTTTTGGTTATTATCTTGAAAATCTATGTCATTTACTGGTCAAAATTTCCAACAAAAATCAAGTTATCATAACAAATAGACAATAGTTTAACTTGTTGTTTCGGTTGATAACAAAGTGTAATTATAAAATGGATCCTTAGTTGATTATCAAAGTTTATCAAAGTGGTATTTTCATTACTTTTCAATAACAAATCAAATCAAATAAGTAAAATTAGTGCTAGGATTTCAATTGCTTGCTCTCTCATTATTTGCAAGAAAAACTACACACCTAGCTCAGGTAAACTGAGGCCAGATATACCACCCATGCACTGCCTTTCGGGCTTATGTGAGGGGAGTACAAAGCATGGCGAGTGTACACACTTTCGTGCATACACCTATCGACCGTAGGTGGTTTTTATTAAGTCTTTTTTTTAACATGCGTTCCATACATGCATAACCGTGAGGACTTTTAAATGAGTATGAAAGCACATGATCAAAAATTCCAAGTAATCACCCATGCATAACCGTGAGGACTTTTAAATGAGAGTGAATACTTAGATGTTATTATTTTTTATTTTTATATTTTTTTGAGAGGGAGTTTTGCAAAATCATCTTAGCACCATTTAACTTAGAAAACAAAAAAAATGTTATATCCTTTACTTTAAATCAACCACTTTTTAAAACAAAGATTTTCAATTAGGATGTACTTCATAATTAACACATATGAATCTTCCTATATACTAGTTAAGCCATTATTATTTGTAATCAAACTTCATTTTTATTTTTGTTAAGACCAATAAATTTTCAAAAATTTCAATTTAATAAACCAAAGCCATATATTTATCTTATAGTGTTTCTTTTAAAAGTAAATCAAAACAAAATTTGTTTTTAGGATTTTTTTTTTGATATTTTTTTTTTTTTGATTTTAAAGCAAAAATAAACCATGAAAAAAAAAAGATGAGCCTCCCCCCATACTTGATTTTGACTGTGTCCCCACGTCAACCCAAGGGGAAGGAGAAAATATAAAAACCTAACCTTTATTTAAATAAAAATGAAAACATGATTATTTACAAGTCATCAAAAAGTATGCCGTTAAAGAGTAAATGAACCGGTCTTCCAAGAACCGATTCATTTGTCTCACTAAGTATGTAAGACACAGCTCAAGCGCAGAAAACCAAACCGTAAAAGATTTCAAAGTTGAACATTGATTTGGAAAAACGAATGTTTTTTTATTGAAAATTATACGAGTTGTTTTGTTTTCGATGATTTTTGGGGTCGATAAAACAATTGATTGAAGTTCTAGTTTATTTTCACCAATTTGAAATTCAAGCTTATCATTGAAAACATTTTCACAATTATTGATTTCAAAATCAAAATGGTGATTTTCATCTTCCCCTTCGGAATTTAACAACTCGTCATTCAAAAGTCCAAAAAATTCATGTTCATTAAACTCGTCTTCCTTTATTGGATTATCAAGAACTTTATTACATGTGTCAAGTTCAAAATTCAAAGTTGGTGTATTCAAATTTTCAGAAAAAGGAAGATCGAAATTTAAATCGAGTTTCTCACCCTCAAAAGAATTGAAATCCAACACAATTACCGTCTTTTCAACAACTTTGTTAAGATCATTATTTTCAGCTTCAAAAGTTGTTGTTTGAAAATCATCGATTTGGGTAAAAGATGGATTATCGTTTGACTCGTCACACATTGAGATTTGATTTTGTTGTTCACGTTGTTTCATATAAGTTTCAAACAACAAATCCGTGTGATCATCGTAAATTTCAGTCATTTGTTCAACAAAATCCAATTTATAGTTATTAATTTGAGAATTTTCGATTTGGATTTGTTGAGAACAAAAATTTTCACTCGTAACATGGTTAAGATTATTCCCATTGCCAAATTCGTTTGAAAAGTTTTTCCCATTTTCAGGTTGAGTTTGGAATTCATTTTGGAGTTCGAAATTAAATTGGCATGGGTTATAATCGTAATCGTTTGAATTTTGAATTGAATTCAAATTTTGAAATCCTTGACTCGAGTTATTACACAAATCAGAATTACATAAATCATTTATCTCTTGATTTTGTCGTGCAGAAAGTTCGAGCAAAGATGAAATCATTTCAATGCTATTTTCAAGAGTCGAACGTTGGTCATCGTTTTGAAAATTTTGTTGTTCGAAATTTGAATTATTTACAAAATAGTTGTTGTTAAAATATCCATACGAATTTGGACTGAAATCATATGGATTATATTGATTTTCACAACTATTGTAAAATTCAAGTGAATATGGAAATTCTGACATTTTCAAGAATGTTTTTTGGTTTTTTTTTTTTGTAAGCAAAAAATATTTACAAAGAGAATTTATTTTTCAAAAGGGAAATCCTTTTGTTTTGTTTTTATTTTTCAATTTTTTTTTATTGAATTTTGGTTTTTCTAATTTTTTTTTTTTTGAAATTTCAAAGAAAAAGATTTAAAAATTTCAAAGGAAACGGAATATTTACAATTTTTTTTAGTTTTGGATTTTTGAATTTTTTTTTTGTTTTTTTTTTAAATATGCATGAACTAATGCAACTAAATGAATGCAATGGTTAATTACAAATGATTTATCCTAAGTTAACCCAAAATTGTATAATTACAAATTGTCTTAGATAAACAAGATAGTTCTCAGCCAGGTAACGGGCAGGGGTTATCGGTGCACCACGAATCACCGTAGCAATGCAGCCGAAGGTTTACCTTCAGAGGAACAACCACTATAATATTTACGAATCACCGTAATATTTATAAATGGTTATTACTCTGCCGTAGCCTAGACACCAAGAAATTAAATTGTTCAAAGAAGACAAATTGTCAATATACAATTAAGTGTTATCGATGTCTAACCGTTATTATTAATCACAATTCTAGGATGAAATGCAAATCATAAATTAAACGTGTATTAACAATGCAACTACGAATGAATTTTTTTTTCTTTTTGTTTTTGTATTTTTTTTTCAAATGCAAGCAAACAACAATGCAAGACAAACAAAAACAATAAATATATACAATGCAAGGAAAATAAAAAGAAAATTATAAACAAGCAAGCAGTTTTTTTTTGGCAAACTCAGCAAAGCAAGTAATTTATTTTAGCAAGCACTTCTGCTCCTTCTACAATTCTGCTTTGGCAACCTGAAATAAACAAGATATACACAACTTTTTTTTTTTGAAAGGAAACTTAAAAGTAGGGTTTTACTTAAAAAAAAAATGTTTTCGTTTTTTATATCAATGAAGAAACTAAAACAAAACAAACGAAAGAAACATATTTATTTTTGTTGTTTTTTTTTAGTTTTTTTTTATCAAAGGAAGAAAAAGAAATTAAAAACAAAACAAACTAAACTAAAAACAATCTAAACTAACTACAACAAAACCTTTTTTTTGTGTTTTTTTTTTTGAAAAGAAAAATTCAAAATCAAGCACTTCACAAAACAACACAACCCAAAACACAAATCAACCCAAACATAACTCAACCCAAAACAACACAAACCCACTTAAATTAAAAGAACCCCGTTACTCAAATTCTTTTCCACTATATACGAAGCCTACTAAAATTATCAAAAACCCAATCAATTCGCGAGTTCCAGTCTCCTCAAATTCCAATTACCGATGCCAATAAACAAATCAACGGTTCACTCAAAATTCCAATTTCTGATAATAATTGATTCGAGCCTTCTGGTTGGGTGCGATTTTGTAGGTGATCGTCGACCTCGGTTTGAAGTGTTCGAGTTCTCGGTTTTGGCTTTGGAGAGGGAGGTCGTTCGATGGTTGCGTGACGGTGTCAGGTGATGTAGTTGATAGAAGAAGTGGTAGAGGACTGTGTAGATGAATCGGAGAAATGTTGGAGGTAAGCAAAAACTTGTTCGTCTGTGGTCAAAGGAGAATGAACAGTGGGTTTGTTGCACTGTGTGGCTTTGGGTTTTGAATTTGTGTAGAATGTAGAAACAGGGAGGAGAAGGAACCGTGGAGCAATTTTAGAATGGGGAGTTTAAGTGTAGTTCAATGTGGGGCAGTTGGAGTTTGGTGAGATGATGGCAACAGCTCTGTGGTTTATGAAGTTTCGAGACTGTGATATGACCCCAGTGGCTAAAAGGCAGTGTTGCAATGCAGAAGTGATGGCAACAGCTTTTGTGGTTTATGTTTGTAGACAGCAATCAGAAACGTTTGTATTGGGGTAGGAGGTGATGGAGGTAAAGAGGATGTATGAGAGTGTGCCATTAACAATGAAACCTTGTTTGTGAGGTGTAGTGCAATTTTGGGAATGGTAACAGCAGTAGCAGGTGGTTGTATGAATTTTGGGTTCGAGGATGGGGGAATTGGCCGATGGATTGCTATTGCAGTAGAGTCACGATGTCGCTGTTGAAGGTGTGGGAGGAGGTTGCGATGTGATTTCGTTGTCAGGGCAAGCGAATTTGGGTTTGGGCGTCGAAGTTGAGTTCGTGGTTTTCGGTTGTATGAGATTTCAAGGGGTGTCAAACTTGGGGAGGTTGTTTGGTCTGTAAAGTGGTGGTTAAGGCAACTTGTATGGGGAAGATGTTGTAGTCTTAGCAAATTGACAGTGGAAATGTTGTATGATGTTGTGGTCGGTGGTCAATGGGTGACAGAGGGGCTGTGCAATGGGAATTGCTGCTCGAACTTGCTCGAAGTGGCTGTTGTATTGAATGATGGTGGTTGGATAAGGAATTGCTTTGAGGTAATGAAGCAGTGAGGATTGAATAAATGAAGAAGGCTTGCAGGCAGTGGAGGGGGAGATGTAGGCAGAAGAAGTCGTGTGTTCAGTAGTCAGCCGTGGAGAGGGTTGTTGTATTGATGGAAAGAGTGATGATGATGACTGGTTGTTCAAAGGAGGGTGCTGTTGCAGAGTGATTGGCGTTCTTCACTGTTTTGGCTGATGTCAATGGCAGAAGGATCAAGTTGATGGTTGTTGTAGTCTGAAGTGCAGCGGGGAGGTAGAAATGTAAGTTGAAAACAGAGTTGTTGTTTAGAGAAATTGAAGGCAGGGATGGCAGTTGTGAAATGTTGGCGAGTAAGGCAGAAATTGCAATCAAGTTGCAAGTTAATGTGAATAGAAGTGGACGGTGCAAGCTGGTGAATTTGAGGAAGTGAACTTGAGGGAGTGATGGTAGTTTATTGTGGTAGTCTGCTGTTGGATAGAGGTGTGCAGGTAGGTAGTTTTGATGAATTGCAGTGGGGTGTGGAGGTACATATGTTGTGAAGTGTGGTTTTGAAGTAGTTTGATGGTAGGAGTGTGAAGTATTGATGTTGGACTGCTGTGGTCCGGAGATATGGTGAAGTGGCAATGGAGTAGTGGTATGGTTTGCTACAGGGAAGTAGAACAGAGGTGTATGGGGTAAGGAGTTTAAACAGAGAGAAATTGATTGTGCAGGCTGTGCACAGTAAACAGTGCACCAATGTACACTGTTCCTTTTTTTTTTTGGGTAACTTGTAAATGAAATAGAAAATCGAATGGATTAAATGTTTTTTTTTTTTTGATAGAAATTATGTTGTGTTTTTTTTAGTTGGAATGCAAGAAAAATGAAGATAGAAAAGGCAACAAGCTAACAAAGAAAAATGAAAAAAAAATTCACAAAACAAACACACAACATTTTTTTTTTAAGTAGCAAAATAAAACACAAATAAAATCACACAAAAATAATCCGAAGAATAGAAAATCAAAATCAAAGCAACTCCCCGGCAACGGCGCCAAAAACTTGTTCGTCGACAGAAATTCTATCGGTTTAGAAAACCGTCGAACGAATTTAGAAATAAAAATAACCGCAAGCGCACGGTGTACGAACGTAGCACGCGGCGAATACGGGTCGATCCGTAGGGAATTGATGATTTTAAAATTCTATTCAATCAAATTATACCGAAGTAGAGAGTGAATAGCTAGAAATGTAAAAACTAACAAAAACTAGCAAAAGAAAATGATAAAAATATGAGAGTTAAAAGAACAATTTAGAGATAAATCCACTCTCTAGATCATATAAATCAATAAAATGAAGTTATGATCTCTCTTTTCTTGTCATTAGTGAATTAGTTGATGTGCTTATCATAAGTATGGTATATTTGTGCTATTAATTAGCTCAATATAAACCATCGAACTATAACACAACCACTAATACACTTTTAAATCTCATAAAATATGACAACAAAGTTGAAAGCAAAATCTATTTTAAGCATGGCCTATTAACTATTAATTAGAAATATAAACCATCAAATTTTAATTTCAACATTCACTTCTTTGCCATAATCATATTTAGATGAAGAGGCAATTTGTATTATGTTTGTTTAAGCATAGCCTATTTGTTATGAACAACATAGACTATCAAAATCAAAGCTAAACAACATCATTAAACCACTTCAAGTGTTTCCATTAAAGCACAAAAAGAGAGTATAAACATCAAAATGTTGCATCTACATACTAGAGAGCTTCATTACCCCTAAATTGTAGGGATTAAGCTCTCATATTTGTTATCAAATCAACAAATGTAGAAAGCAACATGAAAGCAAAAAAGAAAGAAAAAGAGAGCGAAGCAAAGAAACAAAACCAATTTACTTGCATGAAATAAGAGAAACCTACACTACAACATGAAAGTAAATGAACATGAAAAGGAAAGAGCATGTATTAAATTGCATAAAATAAAAAAGATTACAAGAAATAAAAATTGGCTAAGTAGCCATTAAAAGAGAAAGAGAGCTTTCTTTTATTTGATCTAAACTAAACTAACTAACTAAGAGGGAGATGGCTACATGAAACATAAGGGGTATTTATACAAGTGTTAAAACCCTAATTCACTTTTTGGGGAATACCCAAAATGCCCCTTAGGAAGTGTGGAGGCCAAGTAATCATTAACATGTCTTAATCCCCCATTAAATGTACATGAAGCCATTAAGTCCAAAAGCATGTGCATTAGCCTTTAATTTGTACATTAAGGTAGGTGGGTAGGTGGGGTCCTCCATGAACTTCACTTTGAATTATTTCCATCTTCATTCCTTTATATCCATTTTGTGCATGCATGTTTCTTCATGAACCCACTAATATGAGAAGCTAAATTCCTACAAAATATTATAGAAATTTCCAATTAAATTCTTTCAAATTAATATGCGCACAAATGGCCATTTTGTCCTTACATGAAGATGAATATGTGAAAATTTGGAATTAATATCAATTTTGGTTAAAACAAGTTAAAATACCCAATATGATCATTTATTTAATTTAAATAGAATAAATATGGTGGTAAAAATATGCACATTTACGTGCACATCAATGACCTATACAAATATGATTTATGACTAAAAAGAAATTCAAACTAAAAATTTGAGAGTCTGAATTACGGAGGGTTTTTGAAATTAGTCTTTAAGATTCTAAAATACATATAATAACGTAATTTTAAAGTATTTTCCAAATAAAAAAGTTTATAAATGATTTGAAAGTGTCCAAAGGGTATTTTCAAAACATTTTAAAAAATGAAAGTCCGACACTCACTTCTGTCTTTGGAAAATAAATTTTGGTGATGACTGCAGAATCATCGGTGATTATTTTTGAGTTTCAGAGTGAGGGAGGCCATTTTAGTAGCAGAAGCTACTCGATTATTTGATGAAACTGATTTGACTGAAATCTTTGAAGTATGACTTGATATTCGAAAGAAATATGTGTATATTTATTTCAAACAACTTAAAATAAAACCTAGTATTCGGTTCTTGAGTTTTCTATTGAAAACTATTATGAACATATGTATCCTAAGATTAGGATTGATTGATTGATTGTGCATCTTTTGAGATGATTGATTACTAATTTCCAATTTTGAATTGGAATTTGATTTTTCGGACTATTCGGAATAGTCGAACACTTCCAAATTGGGAATTAATTTTCAAAGCTGAGTATTTTGGAAAGTATATAAAGTTTAGTTTTAAAATTTTAAAAATAAAGACTAACAGAAGTTGAACAAGTTTTAAAGTGTTAAATATTTCGATAAGTAAATTGTATAAATTTATTTTGAATTATACAAGTATGAAACTTAGCTTTGAGATGTTTCTAAATGAAAAGAGTTTTAAAAATGTTTTCAACATAATAATTATTTGAAAAACGTATTATTGGAAAATTGATTTTTTGTTTTATGCAGTTTTGACTTTGTATAAATATGAAAATTAGTTTTGAAAGGTATATAATGGAATTTATTTTAAGAAACATTTTGAACCTAGTTAATGTTCTATAATAAAAGATTTTTGAAAAGAATTTGATTTGGAAAGAAAGATGATTTTATCTGAATTTGATATAAATATAAAATTGAAGTTGTAAAAAACAACTGATTTGAAATTTTGAATTTTTTTGAATTTGAATTATATTCGATTTAGAGGGAAAAATATTTGGTTTGAAAGTAGATCGATTTCAATGACGTTTGCCTTTACAAAACTATTTGGTTTGAAAGTTTTCGATTCTTATATGAAAATGGTTTGTATAAGTATGAAGTTCTTTCAAAAACTATAGATTTTGAAAGGAATTCAATGTGAAAAGTGATAATTTTACATATAATGGAATTTTATAAGAATGATATGATATAATTCAAGACTATTGATTTTGAAAAGTACTCGATTTGAAAATGAAATCTTATACAAAATGGAATATATATAAATGTGATATCTGAAGTTATGATTTAAAAAGGGTATTATATATAGTATGATATATTTCGAAGTAAAATTTATGGAGAAGTACCCTCCACCAAGAAGTATAGTATGATATGCTTCGAACCTGAATGGACTTGGATGAATCCAAGAGTGGATTCGACCGATAACCCTAATGACTTGGGTGAATCTAGAAATCGGTTCGATCCGATATAGGTTGTTCGAACTTAATATCGTGAGTTCCTTGAAAAAAAAATTCAAGGTAGATGGTTCTTTAGTTTACCCAAAGGAGGTGCTTTCAATCCTGGGATCTATTGTTTATGGCTCTTTAGGGAAGGAAGTGCATCCATTGCATAAATCATTGATTCTGCAGCATACCACTTCAACAGGGGTTAATGGTCCCTTGTTTACGAAATAGCTATGATATTTTCCTGGAATCTAAAAGGTGAAGTATCTTCTAGAAGGTAGTGTCCATTGCGTAAACAATAGACACTATTATAATAGCAAAATATTAATACATAGTAAATAGTTTAACGGATCCTTAGAGGATGGGCGGTCCCAAGCATCCTTTAACATATCTATCGTTCTAACTAGCATGCCGACCTAACTACCTAACATATCTATCGTTCTAACCCCATGGCCAACTTAACACTATGCACACACCATACACAAGTCGGCAGCGACCTAACGTTATACACAGTCACAACTACTTACGGCTTAACTATGTAGCCGACCCATCTCCCTATGTCGTCCATACTTCTTAGGTCGGTTCCGTCCTAACTATACTTAGCAAACATAGGTTGCTCCCCACTAGGTCGTTAGAACCCTTAAACCACTAACCCTTAGGTCGCAAACTCCTTAGGTCGGTCAAACCTTAAGCCGTTAACATCTCTAGGTTGGTCCAACTAGTTAACCCCTAACTCCCCTAAACTGTTAGCTCTTAGGTCGGCCAATCTCCTTAACACACTAACCACCTTAAGTCGGCAACTATTAAGTCGGCCAAATACTATGTCGGCTACCTCCTTAACTCGGCCACACTTCTCTAAGTCGCTAACCACTACCTCTAACCTCCTTAGGTCGGTTACTCCCCTTAGGTCAGTCCAATCTCTTATGTCGCCTAACCGACCTAACTAACACGACCTAATCTCAAGCGACTTATCTCTAGACGACTTAACAACACTAACAACCTAATAACAACAATTCTACGATCCTTCGATTCGTAAAAATACGGGTCGTTGCATTCTCTCCCCCTTAGGAATTTCGCCCCCGAAATTCCAAACAAACAAGAACAACCAAAATTATTCTGCATGCCTACCATCCATAGCAATTAACAAACCATGCATCCAATTACTAGCCTAGCATGCAGAATTCTAAGACTAGAACAAGTTACAAATTCATGAGATGTCACGACACCTTAGGGCCATACCTTGAAGAGTTCAGGATGAGATGCCATCATCCTCTCTTCCTCCTCCCATGTACAGTCGTTAACATCACCACTCCATTGTATCTTGAGCAACGTAATCGTCTTCCTCCTAAGTTGTTTCGTGTCGGTTTCAACAACACGAAACGGCTTACAAGGTCTCGTAACAACTGGATCAACCTCCAAATCCTTACAGCTATCAGCAGAAACCACTGTATTCGAGTCGTGCACATACTTCCGTAGATACGATATATGAAAAACATTGTGCACACTCGACATCTTTTCCAGTAACTCCAATTTATAGGCGAGCTTTCCAATTTGCTCGATGATCGGGAATGGTCCAACAAACCTCGGAGTCAACTTTCCTTTCTTCCCGAACCGAATGACATTCTTCAGTGGAGAACTCTTCACGAAAACCATATCGCCTACGTCGAATTCCAAATCCTTACGACGCTTATCGGCATAACTTTTCTGACGGTCTTGGGCTGCCTTCATTCATCGTCGAATGATCCTTATGAAATCAGAAGTCCGTCGAGTCATTTCTGGCCCAAGTATCAACTTTTCTCCAGTTTCCAACCAACATTTCGGAGAGTTACACAGTCTTCCATACAATGCTTCATACGGTGCCATACCAATACTTGACTGGTAACTGTTATTATACGCAAATTCCACCAAATGAAGATGGTCTTCCCATGATCCTCCGAAATCCAAAACACATGCTCTCAGGAGATCTTCCAAAACTCTGTTGACTCTCTCGGTCTGACCATCTGTTTGTGGGTGATAAGCTGTACTCAAACACAACTCGGTTCCCAAAACTTCCTGGAAACTCTTCCAAAATCTACTAGTGAACAATGGGTCTCGATCGCTCACTATACTCTTTGGAATACCATGGAATCGAACTATCCACTTAACATACAACTCAGCCAATTTCGATGCAGTCCTAGTTGATCGAACAAGAAAGAATCTTGCACTCTTAGTCAAACGATCTACGATTACCCAAATCCCTTCATTTCCTGCTTTGGTTCTAGGTAGTCCATCGATAAAATCCATCGATATTTGCTCCCACTTCCATGTAGGAACTTCTAACGGCTGAAGAAATCCACTTGGCTTCTTTTGCTCGGCTTTTACCAACTGGCAGTTCATGCACTTGGAAATAAAATTTCCAACATCCTTCTTCATACCTTCCCAGTAATAGGTTCTCTTCATATCCCGATACATCTTATTTCCACCTGGATGAATTGTCAACTTCGAGTGATGACTTTCCTTAAGAACTTCACCTCTCAATCCATATATATCAGGAACTACTAATCGTCCTTGCTTCCGAAGCCAACCCTCTCGATCGACCTCGAATCCTTTATTCCTCTCTGGGTCCAATCCAGATTCCAGATCACAGATAATCTTAACAAGCTTATCGTCTCGCTTTTGGCTCTCGCCAATTCTTTCCACTAGAGTAGGTCTTATCGACAAGTTTGCCAATATCTCAGGTTCCAATTCACATCTGGGCCTGAAGTCAAATTCAGCCAAATACTCGAGACTCTTCCATTCTGAAAACATGGCTCCCAATCCTGCAAGTCTTCGACTTAACGCATCTGCCACTACGTTACCTTTTCCTGGAGTATAGGCTATACCAAAATCATATGATGCTAAAAACTCTAGCCATCGTTGCTGTCGAAGATTCAAATCCTTTTCGGAGAAAAGATACTTCAATGACTTATGATCCGTAAACAACTCGAATCGAACTCCCAATAGATAGTTTCTCCACATCTTCAAAGCAAATACAATTGCCGCTAACTCCAAATCATGAGTCGGATAATTCCTTTCATGTGGCTTCAGTTGTCGACTTGCATACGCAACAGCTTTATCCTTCTGCATTAGCACTGCTCCAAGCCCAGTACCACATGCATCGGTGTAAACCACCATCTCATCATTCCCACTTGGAATAGTCAAAACAGGAGCACTTGTCAGTCGCTCTTTCAGGATTCCGAAAGCATGCTCACACTTAGCATCCCATCTGAATACTTGATTCTTTTTCGTCAATCCTGTTAACGGTGCAGCTATCTTGGAAAAGTCTCTGATAAACCGACGATAGTATCCTGCTAATCCAAGAAAACTTCTTACATCAGATGCATTCTTAGGTCTAACCCAATCCTGGATCGCTGCCACCTTGGCGGGATCAACCGCTATTCCATTTCCAGAGATAACATGGCCTAAGAACCTCACTTCACTCTCCCAGAACTGACACTTTGAAAACATAGCCTTCAGCTGATGTTTCCGCAAGATTTCCAAAACAATATGCAAGTGCGTCTTGTGCTCTTCCTCAATTCTGGAATAAACCAGAATATCATCCACGAACACAAGTACGAACTTGTTCAACTGATCCCTGAACACTCTATTCATAAGATCCACGAAATATGCTGGTGAATTGGTCAATCCAAACGGCATTACCAGTCACTCAAAGAAACCGGATAGTGTCCTGAAAGCAGTTTTCGGCACACTATCCTTAGCCACTCTTAACTGGTGAAATACCGTTGCCAAATCCATCTGAGAAAACATCTTGGCTTCGTGAAGCTGATCAAACAAGTCATCTTTTCTCGGCAATGGATACTTGTTCTTCTTAGTCGCTTTATTCAGCTCACGGTAATCCACACACAACCTCAATGATCCATCCGCTTTGGTTGTAAACACAACTGGTGCACCCCATTCGGACACACTACGCCGAATGAATCCTTTCCGTAAAAGGTCATCAACTTGCACCTTCAACTCTCGCTGTTCCCTAGGCGCCATCCTCCTAAGAGGCATCACAACAGGTCTGGCTCCTTCAACTAGATCGATACGAAACTCGATCTCCCTATGCGGCAGTAACCCTTTGACCTCGTCAAAGACATCCTCAAATCCATTCACAATATGCACCGATGACAGTCCATCCCGTGGAACAACTAGCGAATACAAGAAGCTCATGAAGATGCCTTCTTCATGCTTACATCGTATCACAACCTTTCACCCCTCCACATTCTCAACTGTCACCTCCAGCCTCTTACAATCAACCTTTGCCGCATACTTCCTAAGCCAGTCCATACCCAAAATAATTCCGAACCCCGCAAAGTTCAGAACAAAACAATCACAAACAAAAGAGCAATCATGACTCGATTCAACTAGACCACGGCATACCATACACAAACAAGATGAACCCCCAACTGGATTAGTCACAACCAATGGTCTATCAACAATCTCCGGTTTCAAACCCAACCGGCCTACAAGTTCACTACAAACAAAGGAGTGTGATGCTCCAGTATCAAACAACACTCTAACTAGAACACCACATATAGAAAGAGTACCTTGAACCACCACACTCTTTCCTTTTCCTTCCACGGTAGGTGCTATCAAAGACGATGGCGCAGCCCCCAAAGCATAAGCTTGCACAATCTGCTTGTCCTTCCTCGGTTCCGGACAATTCTTCTTGATATGCCCCGGCTTATCACAGTTGTAGCACTTCCCTGGGACCTTAGGATTCTTGCAATCTTTGGAGAGATGGCCCTTCTGCTGACAGTTGTAGCAGATCACTTCACCCTTCAGCTTCTTGTGGCCATCCTTACCCTTCTATTGCTGCTGCTTCCTTTTCTTGTTTCCACCCTGCTGTGGTTTAGACCCTTCCTTGGTTACAGAAACAACAGATCCTTCCTTAGGAAACAGATTCTCATGCCTGAGAGCTTTCTCCACAAGCTTCTCAAATGGGTCATCCAAATGATCCACTAACTGCCTCCCAAGATAAGTGTCCAAGCCTGTCACAAACTTCTCATTCTTCTGATAGGGAGATTCAATATATGACCGAGCATACTTGGACAAAGCTTCAAACTCAGAAACATACTTAAGAACCGGTCTTCCACCTTGCTTGAGCTCCACAAACTTCTTAAACAGAATAGATTTCTGAGCAGTAGAAATGAACTTAGCTTCAAATCTAACTTGAAATTGCTCCCAAGTAATTTCTTCCTCTGGAGTATCAATGGTGATAGAATTCCACCAATCAGAAGCTCTTCCTTGAAGCTGTCTTGATGCAAGCTTCCTTTTAGTTGCATCCTCAATTCCCAAATCACCAAAGATCCTTCTACAAGAATCTATCCACCTCTGGACTTCAATGGTTGATTCTGTCCCCAAGAAAACCTTTCCTCCTAGAGCAGTATAGTCCTTGCACAACTTAGCAAAATCCACTGGCTTTGGAGCTTGAACTTGAACTCCCACATCTACTGATGTCCCCGGATCTGGCATCCTCCTCATGATCGAAGTCATCATAGCCTCGAACATAGAAGCATAATTAGCAGCCCCCTCAACAGCACGGCCTTCCCTAGCAGCTGGTCTCCCTCTTCGACTCATTCCTAATATCTATTAGAAAATAATTAATATACCCTGAGAAACAACCGCATAAGGAATTCAAATTCTTCTAAGCTTCTATATTATATATATAGTAATCATCCATAAAAATACAATTACGTCTCTCATACGTAGTTACATCAGCGAGCGTTGGCTAAAATCGATTAACCAAAGCTCTGATACCAAATGTGACGACCGCCTATAACTCCTGCACTAAAAAAGGAGATAGTGCACTGTAAAGTGTGCCAGGCCGCCATGGACGATCATCAGGGTAGGGTAAAACAATAAACTCTATCGTATTACTCACAGCGCATGGATAAAATAGCATAGAAAAGTATACATAGTGAAGCTCCATAGAACAGAATCTCATCATATAAACTCATAATAGTTTTATACAAACATCTGAGTAGTCAATACATCAAGCCTCACTACATAACACTCAGAGTATCAAACAAACAGCGGAACATCCAGTACATATAGTAAGAAAACAATATGCAAAAGCCTCCAGCTCGTCTTCGTCATCAACAGCGTTGGTAGCCAAAAACAGCACCTGTCACCTGCTACCTAGTCTGCCCATCCTAAAACGGATGAACAGCCCAAGGTAATAAGAGTTGAACATAAAACCTTGAGTCAGACAAAAGTCCTAGTGAGCAGTAAATCAACTATCAAACATACCAAAAGAGCATAAAGGGTAAAAAGGAATAGGAACCCAACCATCCCACTTCACCTCTTTCTACAGTGATAGCCCCCAGACTCACTAAGCAGAAACAAGCATAGCAAAGCAGACAATTAAAGTAAAGCAATTATCACTCGAGTCAAGGTCGGTGTTTTCCAAGTACAAACCCCCAAGGCCTAAACCAAGATCAGATAAGCACCCACAAAACATCGCTCTTGAGGCCGAGTGACGATACAACCAAAGCATCCAAACATCCATGACTCTGGCTATCGCTGTTATCATTGCCTCGATTTCACCGTTAATTGAATGACCGTCTCATTCTTTCATCCGTCCGTCAAGGGCTAATGGTAACCCCGGTTCTAGACATAACTCCGTATGTCATCGTGACCCGTGCCTAGGACTAACGAATCTTCCTAGAGTACTCGACCACCTACCTGTAGTCTTTTGGGTGTCCCGACCACCTACCTGTAGTCGTCCCGACCACTTACCTGTAGTCGTTTGGGCGCCCCATGTACCCTTGCTTTGAGTTTGCTAGAACCTTCAATAACGATGAAATCCAAGCCTTCTAGTCATCCTCCTCGACGACTATTCTCAAACTAGCCCAAGCTGCCTCTCGAGCCCACCATTATCCATGAACTCGAACCATATCACCGAGTTATCCACATGCTTGGGATGATCCCGTCTGGATTAAACCAAGGCTGTTTCACATCATGCTTTGCTTCTTCGCATCATAGCAAAGTCAATCTCAACATCATGCTTTGCCTTATCGCATCATAGCAAAGTCCCATCTCAACATCATCATCAGACCTATCCATATGAGCTTTGTCATCCGCTTCATATGCTACAAGCAGCTTTCCTTATTCAAGAGCCTTTCCACTTAGCTTTTGAATCATCTTCGACCAACTTGTCCAAATTCAACCATCAATCAACTAACTCATGACAATCAATCAAATCGATCATTAATCCAAGTAATAAATCATTCAAACAAGATCTAAATAAACGATTATAACTATAATGGCAATTTAGTAAATAAAGAGTCCAAATTTAACAAGCATGAATTCAAAGCAATATCATGATGAATGAACTAGCATAGGTTAACATATAGTAAAATGGATATCAAAACTTTATGGACAATGGATCTACATGCAGACTTAAGGAAAATGCATGAAATCACTATCTTTAACACAAAAACAAGCCACCGATCCAATATACTCCTTTGGGTCCGTATGAGAGATAACTACCACTCACCGAATCACCTAAACACCTCAAAAGCTACCAACTTCAGATCTGGACAGCAAAGGATCTAGCTTAATCCGACAAGATTCCGCTTCAAACGATAAAATCTCTCTTCGTTGGATGGAGATCTTCAACTTTAGCTCTTGAATCTTCGATTTGATCTTCAATTAGGATGAAGGGAATCACTAGATTAGAGTGGAGAAAATAAGTGAAGAAGTGTTGTAGTCGAGTTCTCAAAATGGCAGCACTTCGTCGCTTCAAAATCCCATGCCAAAAAGTGAGCCAAACCCTTCTATTTATAGGCAGAAAATCCCTTAAGTCGGCCGCCCATAAGTCACCGCCGACCTAACGACTTACGACCTAACACATAGCCGACCTACGACCTAAAGCACTGCCGAGCAACGACTCAAGCCAGATGTCGTCCCAGCGACTCAACTAGTATGCCGACCTAACTACCTAACATATCTAACGTTATAACCCCATGGCCGACCTAACACTATGCACACACCATACACAAGTCGGCAGCGACCTAACGCTATACACAGGGTCACAACTACTTACGGCTTAACTATGTAGCCGACCCATCTCCCTATGTCGTCCATACTTCTTAGGTCGGTTCCGTCCTAACTATACTTAGCAAACATAGGTTGCTCCCCACTAGGTCGTTAGAACCCTTAAACCACTAACCCTTAGGTCGCAAACTCCTTAGGTCGGTCAAACCTTAAGCCGTTAACATCTCTAGGTTGGTCCAACTAGTTAACCCCTAAGTCGTTAACTCCCTTAAACCGTTAGCTCTTAGGTCGGCCCATCTCCTTAACCCACAAACCACCTTAAGTCGGCAACTATTAAGTCGGCCAACTACTATGTCGGCTACCTCCTTAACTCGGCCACACTTCTCTAAGTCGCTAACCACTACCTCTAACCTCCTGAGGTCGGTTACTACCCTTAGGTCGGTCCAATCTCTTATGTCGCCTAACCGACCTAACTAACACGACCTAATCTCAAGCGACTTATCTCTAGACGACTTAACAACACTAACAACCTAATAACAACAATTCTACGATCCTTCGATTCGTAAAAATATGGGTCGTTACATTACATTTCAGTAAGTAAATATGGTCAAAGTAAAACAAAAATAAGAAAACCTATTCATATCAAAACAACTTAACTAGTTACTACCTTCCTCTTACACACCTATTATCTTCTATATATATGTGTATTCATCTTTTTGTTTAGTTCGTTCAGAACATAAATTAACCATAGAAAACAGAGAGAAGAAAAAGGAAAAAAAAAAGAAGCAAATTCAACTTTAATTTAAACAAAATACAGGGCAGATTCAAAAACAAACTTCGGACAATTTTCTACAACAGGTTTACAAATCATCATGTATGCTCTGCTCATCAAAATCTGGTAGGTGAGTAAACATTAAAATTTGCAAGCTTAAGTTTAACTTAAAAACAGTATGATGATTAATGGAATATAGGGGATTGTATGTGTTTTATACTAATATGAATCTGGGTTTACATACACACTATTCTTCTCTGCTATTGTTACTCTGTTGTTACAGTTGCATATTTTTGTTTAAACTTAAAGTTATTCTCATAAAACATTGATAATATGTAAATATTCAACTTAAACAGTATGTTTAAACTAAATTAAGATTTTTTAAAAAAACTAATTTAACTATGTTGTAAGAAATACATTACTGTAACATGTTATACATGTAAATCAAATATTTCTTTGATAAATTTGAATGCTATAAATTGCTAAGTCAAGTTTATATCTTGAATTAATACTAAAATTTATGATTTTTTAAAATTTGAGTGAAGATTTTTAGCTTAGTATTTCAAGAGCAGTTCGCTCTTGAATAAAAATTGAATTTTTATCAATTTCTCGCAATTGAATCAATAATAAATGTTGAAACTCGAATTGAAGCAAGTATAAATGATTATGATCTCAAGAAAAATGTACAATGATTTTTCTATTGCAAGAAATTTGGATACGAGATCATCATAGGGTTTTATTTCAAGTTTGCGTTCATGTCAGTAATATGTTGGGTTTGACTGCTGTACGCGATCGAGTTATTCGAGGCTCTGGTGGAGGGTTGCTGGGAGTGTTGTCGAGGTGTGGACGAATTTTCGACACCTCCGATGGTCCGTACGATGGTGGCGAGGCGATTAGAGTCAGTGAGGTTGTTCGCTATTTTCGTTCGAACTGCATATTTTCAAATTCGAATTTTTGAAGGTAATTCGATTTTAGGTAATTCGATTTTAGTTTTTTAGTGTTCGTGTAAATTGTGATTTGCCTGAAGCATTGGAAGTTCGCCAGAGCCTCGTGCGCCGCCGTGCACGTGTACGGCATGGTTTATTGTCAGCGGCGTTGAAGTTGGGTGCCTCGAGTAGTTGCTTGGTTTGCTGGATGATTCCTTCGAGTTTATGATCGAGCGTTTGGGTACGTGTGACAGTCACCTAATGTTTTAATTTGTATCCAAGTTAAACTTAAACTACAGGAAATAAAAAGAAAGGGGAGAAGAAGATGGAGTGGGAATAACTCGGGTGATTTAGGTGATTAACGCGAAGAGCCACACGAGTTTTTGAACAGAGGTCTCGTGTTTCCTTCTAACAGAAGTATAATGGGATGTTTAGTGAATAAATGTTTCAATAGTTTATCACAGTAAACTAAATAAATGTTTAAAATTTAAGTTAAACTTAATACAAGTTCTATTTATCCTATTTAAGATTTAACAATGGTTTAACTCTTAATTAATTATTTTAATTTACTAATAACTTTAGTTAAGTATAAATTTAGTTATCAACTAAGTTTGTAGTTAGTAATGTATTGATTTTTTTCAAAAGTTAAAGAAGACTTTTAAATGATTAATTAAGTTAAATAATTTATATTAATTATTTTTGAAAAGCCACTAAAAATAATTACATTTGAATTGTAATTAATGTTTAAATTAATTAATGATTAAGTGTTTAATTTAATGGTAATTAACTACTTAAGTAAATTAATAAAGGATTAATAATTAATTTATTAAGGAATCTAATTAAGAATTAATAATTAATTAATTAAGTAATTTAATTAAGAATTAATAAATGATTAATTAAGTAGTTAACAGTTAATAAATGGATAATATAGTTTATTTAATTAATAATTAAGGTTATTAATTAATGATTAAAGAATGGTTAATTAAAGCTAAATAACTTGATTTAGAAGTAATTAATTAAATAGTGTGAATAAAATAATTAAGTAATTAAATAATTAAGACTTAATAATTGATTAAGAAATGATTTATTAATTAAATAATTTGAAAAGAAATAAGTAGTTGATTGTTAATTAATGATTAATTAAACAGGGTGAAGTAATTATTTCTCCAGTAATTGTGTTAAATCGAATTAATTACAAGTGAGAACCAAAGATGATTGCTTATGGATTGTTGTGTATGTACAATATCTGATCTGTGATATTTATTTGATAATATTATGTGATGCTCTATGATATGCTTTTGATAAATCTATGATGATTGTGTATGATTTATTTGTTATAAATGCTATTTGAATTCAAGTGTTGAATTTAAAACTGTTTAAGTTAATTAGTCAACTTGGCCTTTAAAATGGCGTTTGGATTTCAATGAGACTGGGATCGGGTGTCAATTTGATATTCCGGAAACCACATCGATCCAAATTAAACGTTAGGTCGTGAATTATGAAGTGAAGATCGAGATGGTGTTCAGACTCTAAGGGTGATTCCAAAACGAGTGTAACGAGATAATGCCTTCGGTTTCGTTCGAACCGGAACGAACTTGTATGGATTGAATGCTTTCAACACATCGTCAAGCGGACGATGAGCATTCTAAGAGATATGTCCTATAAAGGTAATCGCAGCCTCAAGCCTCATCAACCGGGAATGACTAAAACAGGGGAGGTGCAGCAAGTTTAGGTGGGTCATGCCCAAGCAGGACGAGATATACCCCTGTCTAGATGTCCCTTTCTATTTCGGTTGTGTGGGCGGTTGATTGCAACAACTGCCGGGGTTATCTTGTTCGGGACTGTTCAGTAAGAAATAGTTCCAGCCTTGTGTTGCAGGGGAGTTAGGATGGCTCCTCGGTACGGTGATCTAGGCCACGTACTGTGACGAGCGGTACCCCAGTAGCCCTGCCATTGATGGAAAGTCATTTTCCCTACGAGACCCTACGGTTTTGATTTGTATTACCCACTTTTGTGGCTAGTAGCTGGAATTTAATAGATGTAACAATTTCGGCTATTATTTATTTACTTGAAAACCCTAGACACTATTATAATATCGCTGGATTTCCTATAAAATGTTTTGGTTAGCGTGAGGTAAAAACTTACCCGTATTTATTTATGGGAAGTCTTACGTGATACCTTTATTTTCAAATGTTTTTCAAAGTTAAACAATTTTAACCGTTTACTCATACCAGACCCATGTCTGACCCGGAGTTTATATTTTGTTTTTCATAAACTCTTGGGTACTCAAATTTTTATGAATAGCCAAGTGATGGGTTTTGGACTTTGATTTCTGGAGGAGCTTGGAGCAGGAGTTCCAGACGTATGTAGATATCTATCTAGTTCCGCTGTGTTAGTTAGTGTATGTTGTATCTCTGATGTATATAGTGATAGATGTATATATGACAGTCAGGTGTATTGATATTGTATAATTCTGATATATGTAAAACTATGTAATAGTTATGTGATATATTATATTTTGTTCCGTTCCGCTGTGAGATTCTGATGTTATTGTTCTTTCTTTTCCTTTCCTTTCTATTTCTATCCCTTTCTTTCTTAATGATGATATGTCTTTATGGTAGTAGAAGGGCGGGTCATCACAGTTGGTATTCGAGCGCTGGCTTGAGCGAATACCTAGGCTCTTGAGTGATTTCTTTCTTGAGAGAGCATATTTGTAATTTTGATATATATATATATACATATATACATATATATATATATACATATATATATATATACACACACATATATATATATATATATATATATATGTATATATATATATGTATATATATATATATATTTCGACCTATTTGTTGGGTTACCTGTTCGGGTTTTCCAATATAAGTTATAAAGGTAGATAGGGTAGTGGTGTGTGTACCACGACTGCCAATGGTTGGAGTTTGAATATTTGAGGTTGGAAGTGTATCTGTCGAGACTGTAGACCTATTACCGTCTCGAGTGAACTTTTTTGGTGTAAGGATTTCTTCAATATCTGAAGAAAACCTATTAAGGTTCGAAGTTCATCTTTGAAGAGTAAGTTTGGATGAGCTAGAGTTTGGATCTGTGGTTGGATGGAAGCAAGTCATGATATCTTGATACCTCAGGATGTGGTAGCTATGTGATGAGACACAGTGATTATGGATGTCTCCGAAGATGTTTCTTTAGAACAAGTTAAGGAAGTACGTCTGCTTCGGTGTTGTGGTAGAGTGGATCCATTTCTTCGATGGATTGGCTTGACAACTATAACCTGTTTTGGATTGTGATGAGAGAGCAGTTTCGTTGGAAACTGATTTGGGTAGGATTGCCAAGAGTGTCGTGTGATAATTCTGGAATTCACTTGAGTAGTCTTTTACATGGAATTGAGACTTCTCAAGAGAAGATTGAAGATATCGATGTGGTTTAAGATTTTCCCTGAAGTATTCGAGGAAGTTAAGTGTTTGCCTCTCCATCGAGAGTTAGAGTTTCGTATTGATTTGATTCCAGGAGCAGTGTCAGTGATTCAGACTAGTAGGAGAATGACTCCTAGAGAGAGAGAGTTAGTTAAGCAGATTCAGGATTTTTGGAGAAGGGATTGATTTGGCTCAGTTTTTTTCTTGTTGGGATTCTACGGCAGTGTTCATCACTAAATCGGATGGATCGCTAAGATTCTTTTTTGATCTGATGAATCAAGTCTTTCAGGATGTGCTGAATAAGTTTGTTCTGGTATTCATTGATGATATTATGGTCTATTCTAAGTCCGAAGAAGAGCACAAGCAGCATTTGAAGATAGTGTTGGAGACACTGAGGAGACATGTTTTGAAGCGAAGTTCTCTAAGTGCCAATTTTGGAAATCAAAAGTCAATTTTGGGGCACATTGTTTCTGGTGAATGTATCTCTGTTGATCCAGCGAAGGTCGAGACTATTCTGGAATGGAATCAGCCGGAGACACCGATGGAAATTCATATTTTCTAGGATTAACTGGCTACTACAGGAAGTTTATCAAGGATTGTTCTAAGATTTCATCTCACCCGACTAAGTTGACAAGAAAGGAACTAAATTCAAATGAATATCCCGATGGGTAAAAGCTTTTCAAGAGTTGAAGACGAGGCTAACCAGTGTTTGCTATTCCGGATGGGAAGAGCAAACTTGAGTTTATACAGATGGACAGATGGAGAGAATGAACCGTATTCTAGAAGATTTGCTGCGAGCTTGTGTTTTGGATTTTGGTAGAGCGTGGAAAGACCATCTTCATTTGGTAGAATTCTCCTATAATAGTAGTTACCAAGCAAGTATTAAAATGACTCCTTATGAAGTATTGTATGGAATACCGTGTATATCCCTATTCTATTGGATAGAGTCGAAGGATCGTCTTGTGCTTAGGTTTGATTTGATTTGTGAAGTTACTGCTAAGGTTGGGCTTATCAAGGAAAGGATGAGAGCAGCTCATGACCGTCAGAAGAAGTACGCGGATAAGAGAAGGCGACAATTGGAATTTGAGATTGGTGATTTTGTTTTTGCCGAAGTTCCCAGATTAAAAGGAGTTATTAGATTCGGAAAGACGGGAATACTTGTCTCGAGATATATTGGACCATTTTGGATAATGGGAAAGAGTTGGTACTGTAGCTTAAAGAGTTGAATTGCCAGAACGAATGTCTGGAATTCATAATGTATTCCATGTACCACATCTAAGGAAATTTGTTCATGATTCATCATTAGTTGTAGAAGCAGTAGTTCAGGAAGATTAGGAAGTCGAGCCGAATTTGACTGTGGTCAGGAATCCAGTTCGGATTGTTGATCAAGACGAGAGGCAACTCAGGAGTATGGTAGTGAAGTGTGTCAAGGTGCAATGGAGTGAGGATCCCATAGATTGCACCTGGAAAACTCTGGACAGTTTTAGGGAAGCTTATCCGGATTTGTGTCCGGATAGCTATGATGTTCGTTAGGATAAATTGTTTGATTATTTGCTAATATATGAATGATGTGTATGTTTGAATGGTTGGTATAAGCTTTTTAATTAGCTTGTTTTAAATTTCGGGGACGAAATTCTTTTAAGGGGGGAGGAATGTAACGGCCCTGCATTTTGGCCCTGTTATTTTAATAAATATTTAATTCGATTAAACAAAAAGTAAACTGATCATTTTAAAATGAATAAATCTTGTGGAATAATTGTCATTTTTTTATATGGATTTGTATTTTTAAAAGGAAATTGGATTCTGGAAATTTAAAATAAAATCACTTAATAATATTTACAATAAAATCTTTCTTATAAAATTGAATTAAATACTTTGTCTTGTTAACATGTGATAATTAAATATATAGATGTGGATAATAATGTTTGACATAACATCAAATTCTATCAAATTAAATATAAGTATAAAATATAAATCAACCACATGAATCTAATTTAATGTTTGATAGTTAAGGTGAAATAAAAAATATAAAATATGAGTATAAAACATAAATATAAGTAAGTCAAACTTATGAATCTAATTTAAATATTAATAGTTGAAATACATATATAAATAAATAAGTTAACTCATGAATCTAATTTAAATATTGATTGTTAAAATATAAAATAAAAATAAAAATAAAAGAAACAAGGATTAAATAATTTTGGTGAACATACAACATAAACTGAAAACTTGAAAACAAAAATGTATAAAACTAATATAAGCACAAAGTATAGGATAGAATAAGAACAAAGTATAAAACTAAAATAAGCAAAGTGTAAGATGAATCCAGACAAATATGTATACCTGAATTATTCTAGCAAGAATATTTATATACAAAGTGTCTTCACTCACAAAGCTAAGGTATAGAGTAAAAAAACTTGGCAACTATATATTGTAGTTCAACTAGAAGTTGATAAAAACAGGCATCTTTATACAATACCTTCATATACAAGCCATAGGTCAAATGCAAGGTGTACTTCTACAAATATCTATATTTATACAGACGAACATAATTATGGTATGCAAACATATTATGAAGCAAAACATTTAATTTTCTATCAGTTCAGCGTACATTTTTTTCAATTCAGAAATATTGCAAATCTTACATTTCAGTAAGTAAATCTAGTCAAAGTAAAACAAAAATAAGAAAACCTGTTCATATCAAAACAACATAACTAGTTACTACCTTCCTCTTACACACCTATTATCTTCTATATATATATGTGTATTCATCTTTATGTTTAGTTCGTTCAGAACATAAATTAACCATAGAAAACAGAGAGAAGAAAAAGAAAAGAAAAAGCAAATTCAACTTTAATTTAAACAAAATACCGGGCAGATTCAAAAACAAACTTCAGGCAGTTTTCTACAGCATGTTTACAAATCATCAAGTATGCTCCGCTCATCAAAATCTGGAAGGTGAGTAAACAATAAAATTTGCAAGCTTAAGTTTAATTTAAAAACAGTATGATGATTCATGGAATATAGGGGATTGTATGTGTTTTATACTGATATGAATCTGGGTTTACATACATACTGTTCTTCTCTGCTATTGTTACTCTGTTGTTACAGTTGCATATTTTTGTTTAAACTTAAAGTTATTCTCATCAAACATTGATAATCTGTAAATATTCATCTTAAACTGTATGTTTAAACTAAATTAAGGTTTTTAAAAAAACTAATTTAACAATATGTAAGAAATACATTACTGTATCATGTTATACAGGTAAATCAAATATTTCTTTGATAAATTTGAATGTTATAAATTGCTAATTCAAGTTTATATCTTGAATTAATACTAAAAGTTACGATTTTTTAAAATTTGAGTGAAGATTCTTAGCTCAGTATTTCAAGAGCAGTTCGCTCTTGAATAAAAATTGAGTTTTTATCAATTTCTCGAAATTGAATCAATAATAAATGTTGAAACTCAAATTGAAGCAAGTATAAATGATTGTTATCTCAAGAAAAATGTACTGATTTTTCTATTGCATGAAATTTGGATACGAGATCATCATAGGGTTTTATTTCAAGTTTGCATTCATGTCAGTAATATGTTTGGTTTGACTCCTATACGCGATCGAGCTGTTCGAGGCTCTGGTGGAGGGTTGCTGGGAGTGTTGCCGAGGTGTGGATAAATTTTCGACGCCTCCGGTGGTCTGTACGATGGTGGCGAGGTGATTTGAGTCAGTGAGATTGTTCTCTATTTTCGTTCGAACTGCAAAATTTTCGAATTCGAATTTTTGGAGGTAATTCGATTTTAGTATTTTAGTGTTCATGTAAATTGTGATTTACCTGAAGCATTGGAAGTTCGCTAGAGCCTCGTGCACCGCCGTGCACATGTACGGCATGGTTTAGTGTCAGCGGCGTTGACGTTGGGTGCCTCGAGTAGTTACACGGGTTTGCTGGATGATTCCTTCGAGTTTGTGATCGAGCGTTTGAGTACGTGTGACAGTCACCTGATGTTTTAATTTATATCCAAGTTGAACTTAAACTATAGGAAATAAAAAGAAAGGGGAGAAGAAGAAGGAGTGGGATGAACTCGGGTGATTTAGGTGATAAACGCGAAGAGCTATACGAGTTTTTGAAGGGAGGTCTCGGGTTTCCTTTTAACTGAAGTATAATGAGATGTTTAGTGAATAAATGTTTCAATAGTTTATCACAGTAAACCAAATAATTGTTTAAAATTTAAGTTAAACTTAATTCAAGTTTTAATTGTCCTAGTTAAGATTTAACAGTGGTTTAACTCTTAATTAATTATTTTAATTTACTAATAACTTTAGTTAAGTATGAAGTTAATTATCAACTAAGTTTGTGGTTAGTAATGTATTGATTTTTTTTAAAAGTTAAAGAAGACTTTTAAATTATTAATTAAGTTAAATAATTTATATTAATTATTTTTGAAAAGCAACTAAGAGTAATTACATTTGATATGTAATTAGTGTTTAAATTAATTATTGATTAAGTGTTTAATTTAATGGTAATTAACTACTTAAGTAAATTAATAAAGGATTAATAATTAATTAATTAAGGAATCTAATTAATAATTAATAATTAATTAATTAAGTAATTTAATTAAGAATTAATAAATGATTAATTAAGTAATTAACAGTTAATAAATGGATAATTAAGTTTATTTAATTAATAATTAAGGTTATTAATTAATGATTAAAGAATGGTTAATTAAAGCTAAATAACTTGATTTAGAAGTAATTAATTAAATAGTGTGAATAAAATAATTAAGTAATTAAATAATTAAGACTTAATAATTGATTAAGAAATGATTTATCGACTAAATAATTTGAAAAGAAATAAGTAATTGATTGTTAATTAATGATTAATTAAACAGGGTTAAGTAATTATTTCTACAGTAATTTTTTTAAATCGAATTAATTACAAATGAGAATCGAAGATGATTGCTTATGGATTATGGTGTATGTAGAATTTCTGATCTGTGATATTCATTTGATAATATTCTGTGATGCTCTATGATATGCTTTTGATATATCTATGGTGATTGTGTATGATATATCTGTGATAAATGTTATTTGAATTCAAGTGTTGAATTTAAAACTATTTAAGTCAGCTAGACAACTTGGCCTTTAAAATGGCGTTTGGATTTCGATAAGACCAGGATCGGGTGTCAATTTGATATTCCGAAAACCACATCGATCTAAATTAAACGTTAGGCCGTGAATTCTGAAGTGAAGATCGAGATGGTGTTCAGAATGCAAGGGTTATCGTCGTTGACTCTGAGGGTGATTCCAAAACGAGTGTAACGAGATAATGCCTTCGGTTTCGTTCAAACCCGGAACAAACTTGTATGGATTGAATGCTTTCAGCACATCATCAGGGGGATGATGAGCATTCTAAGAGATATGTCCTGTAAAGGTAATCGCAGCCTCAAGCCTCATCAACCGAGAATGGCTAAAACAGGGGAGGTGCAGCAAGGTTAGGTGGGTCATGCCCAAGCAGGACGAGATATACCCCTGTCTAGATGTCCCTTTCTATTTCGGCTGTGTAGGCGGTTGATTGCAACAACTGCCGGGGTTATCTTGTTCGGGACTGTTCGGTAAGGAATGGTTCCGGCCTTGTGTTGCAGGGGAGTTAGGGTGGCTCCTCAGTATGGTGATCTAGGTCACGTACTGCGACGGGCGGTACCCCAGTAGCCCTGCCATTGATGGAAATTCATTTTCCCCGACGTGACCCTACAGCTTCGAATTGTATTACCCACTTTTGTGACAAGTAGCTGGAATTTAATAGATGTAACAATTTCAGCTATTTTCTATTTACTTGAAAACCCTAGACACTATTATAATATCGCTGGATTTCCTATAAAATGTTTTGGTTAGCGTAAGGTAAAAATTTACCCGTATTTATTTGTGGCAAGTCTTACGTGATACCTTTATTTTCAAAAAAAATTCAAAGTTAAACAATTTAAACCATTTACTCATACTAGACCCATGTCTGACCCGGAGTTTATATTTTGTTTTTCATAAACTCTAGGGTACTCAAATTTTTATGAGTAGCCAAGTGAGAGGTTTTGGACTTTGATTTCTGGAGGAGCTTGGAGCCGGAGTTCCCGACGTATGTAGATATCTATCTAGTTCTGCTGTGTTAGTTAGTGTAAGTTGTATCTCTAATGTATATAGTGACAGATGTATGTATGACAGTCAGGTGTATTGATATTGTATAACTCTGGTATATGTAAAACTATGTAATAGTTATGTGATATATTATATTTTGTTCCGTTCCGCTGTGAGATTCTGTTGTTGTTGTTCTTTCTTTTCCTTTTATTTCTATTTATATCCCTTTCTTTCTTAATGATGATACGTCTTTCTGGTAGTAGAAGGGCGGGTCATCACACTTTCAAATCATATTGAAATATTTATAACAGAAAATACTTCTAATAATATTATTCCTATATTCCAAAATCATTCGAATGAAATTGTCAAAACTTCGAAATTTAAGTTCCAAATTTCCAGTTTATTCTCATTTATTTTACTTTTCAAATCTTCTTTCCAACCTATATTCATAAATTTCACAACCTAACAACCATTATATTACAACCAAATATATATCGTTTATAAAAAAAGTTATTTATATATAGAAAATATAATAGGAAAAATTATTTCATTCACCTATATTCAAAACAAATATTGTGTCGGTCTGTCGTATTAAGTGTTTAGAAATCCCTATTGATGTCATAGCGTCCAATGCACCAACCAGAATTTATAAATACAAAACGGAACAAATTAACACAATATAAAAACCTTTTTATAACATTAACAAATACGCCTCCTCATATATATATATATATATATATATATATATATATATATATATATATATATATCCACACTCGGCGACTCATCATAGGGTATTACTACCCTATTAATAAAGAGTCAGACCCCACATAGCTAAGGTTTATCGTAAAACCAAAGCGTTGATACCAAATGTAACATCCCGCCTTTTTATACGCTTTAAATCGACGATAAACCACACACGTCAGACTCAAACCATACAGAAGGGCGGATTGTTATTGGGGTGAATAAGAAAAGGCAGAGAAAGAAAGAAAAAACAGAATCTTGCAGCAAAATGACAAAATATAATAATCAAATAAACATTTCATGAAGCTATTTTACAAAACATTTGATTATACATACAACATAGAATCAGAGTTACACGTACCAAAGAATAATAAATAACAAAGCAGTAGAACAATGTGATGTATTGGAACAATATAGTATATAATAGTACTAAAATCTTCGTCTTCGTCCTCCAGAAGTAAGATCTTCAAATCCTGAAATGCTCAGGCTGACCCGAGCGAATTGAAAGACAAAACACTCGAGTCAGAACTAAAATAAATTATGTAAGTTAAATCAATGGTAAATCATATGAGTGGGACGGCGTTAGAGATGTTTAAGGGACTTGACATCTCCTATCCAGTGTCAACGTGAGTGCAGTAACTTAGAGATGTTCGAGATTTCATCTCCTAAGGATCCATCAAACTATTTACTATTTAGTAATACTTCGCTATTACAAATGTCTATAGTAAAATAAACTTACTTTTAAATAGCGTTAAGGAGTTACCCAATCTCCGGCTTAACATAATAATAGTCCCAGTAGTCCATCCAGTATCAGAGCATCTCCAGATCGGTAGACTACCTTAAATACTACACGGGCTACGGGAGAAAACCAAACTCGTACAAGGCGCGCTAGGGTAGTTGACATGACACACAAGGAAATGCTAGGGTAGAGATACCAGTTACACACACGGGCTGGTGGTGATGCATAGCGCGCAGCTACCGTCCTCCTCGAGCCACACCGCCAAAAAATCAAAAGTCAAAAGTGCCACCAAATCAATCTCAAAGTCAGAATATAACATCGAAAGAGTGTGTTCGATAAGAGGGGCTACCTCATTGGCCCGAGATCGCTCATGTTTTAGCCACCTTAAGCCAACTCATGGGAGTCGGGTCTACGTTCATACCTCAAAGGACGTCGCCACCATCCTACTTCATTTTGGAATCTCCACCGCGTACCGGTTGTTAAAGTGGTTTTCGGAGTTCAAAGAAAGTATGACAACTTCTGATCCCGGTCTCTTTAACAACCAAACGTTATTATAACACCGCGGTCATTTCAAAATAATGTATACTTCAAAACCAAAATATAATATCCGACTCAAAACCGTAAAAATGCGATATCATTTCCATTTCAAAACCCAAACCAATATGATATCGTTTTTATTAAAACCCAAATCAATATAATATAACTTTAATTTCAAATATATCCCTTCCAAAAAATCATAGCACTTTCAATGTTATAACATTTCGAAATCAAAACACTTGAAATATATAACACTTTCAAATTATAATCCTTTGAAACTCAAACTTTAAAAACATTACTTCCACCACTTAAATGGTTAAAATATTAAAATACTTTACATAATAAACTAGCTTCTTCAATCTCACAAATAAATTCTAAAACAACTCGAACTTATAAATTTAAATTTAACCAAATACCAAATCTTAACTTTTACTACGATTCAGTTTCCAAATAAACTATCCCAAATTTTATCGATTTCAAAACAGATTTGATCCATAGAATAAACCATTTCCAATTCAATATATTTTAAACTTTAAGTATTCAAAAATTTCAAAACTAAGTTTGGTACTTATTATTCAATAATTCAAATTTCTATTATTTAGTTTTGAAATATTTTACACGATAATCCATTATTATTTAAATAAAACTCAAATTAGAAATAACTAAATATTTCCTTCAATTTATTTATACTTGAAATATTCATTTAATTCACCTTAAACCAAAATCAAGGTATAAAAATCATACCTTCTAAATTATCAAATTTAATACATTTCGTATCAAACTTATTTGAGTTTAATTCTTAACTAATTTCAATTTCAAATAAATTTCAGATTTATCTGCCAACCTTAATTTATTTGAATCATTATACCCTCTATATTAAAATATAATTTAAATACACACCCATATTATATTTTAAAAAAATCAAACTCTCTTATTTCAATTAAACAAATTTATACATAGCTTAATTTCAAGAATTTAACTATACATAAAAAATACTATTAATATAATAACAAAAAACCAATATTTATTAAAATGTATATTTCTTTCAAAAGCCAGAGAAATCGTTTCAATATATATATATATATATATATATATATAGACCGACGGTGTCTGTATATGATTTTCTATCCTGGCCAAGTGATACAGATATTTATCATTTCAATCAGTAATTTAAAATATAAATACGGCTATATATCATTTCAAAACGTAATCCCGAATAAAATAAAAATCCATAGCAACTTGCAGTTTTTAACAATATAAAATACAACATCCATTAATCCAATATTAATCATCAAACATCTATCACAATCATCATCCAATTCAATCAATAACATTAATATAGAACAGATAATAAATAACAAGTATTTACTGGCAGTTATATTCAATAATAAATTAAACAACCATTTTATCCAAATAAATCCATATAAACTGAGATGATGATTCAAAATATGCCAAACAGTCATAAATAAATTTCTAATTACATCATAAATCAATTTAACAAACATAAGAAATTTTAGAAGTTGTGAGTCGGTTAAAACACTCACCTTTTGAATTTAAATCCAATTTAAGCCCAAAACTTGAACAGTCTCAAAATTCATCGAATGCAACATCAAAATGTCTGAAATTCCAGTACGATCCCGGCAAAACAAACCGTGCGTGAATCTGAGCTCGTATGAAAAAGTTATGAAAATTAGAAGATTGGAAAGTTCTGGTCCTGGGTCGACTTCGGGTTCAACTTCGGTCCACCGCCTCAAATCCCCGGTGCTTGCTCTGAGTTTTTTCCAAAACAATCCAGAGTGACACGGGTCATTTTCTTCCTGACCTAAAGTTGATGCAGGGTTTTTGCCTTTGAAACTCGAAGCGCGATACAAAGTTGCTGTAGATCCGCAATTTTTTTTTTTTAAATTGAAATTGGATTGGGAAGATTAGGGTTTTCAACCATTGAGGAAGAGGAGCAATAGAAATTTCTATACGTACAGAAATGAGAAATAGAAAGGCTGCTAGGGTTTATAACGATATATATATATATAGGTAGAACAAAATAGAAAGAAATGGGCCTGATTGGTTTAAGTTTTTAACGATAATTGACCGGAAAAGCCCGTTTCGATTCCGGAACGGAAATGGGTCAACCCATATGCCAAAATATATGTTTTTAAATAGTTTAAATGCAATGGAACAGGTTTCAAGTCCAAATTCCATCGTATGAAGAAGTTATGCTAAAATCAAGTTATTTCAAATTGATTTCAATTTCATTGATTTCTAGGCTATTCGAGTCCGTACGATCAAACGACAAGTCCGATCGCTATGAAACTTGAAATCCTACAATAATTCACCGTTACAAATCTGATGAAGTTGGTTTCGATGAAATCCGAGTTACTGTCAAAATGGCTATTTTCCAATTAATTAAATAATTTAATATTAGATTAATTAATCACTTCTTCAATCCAAATTTAATTATTTACCATTTTTATCATTTCTGATTACAAATAAACTTCTAATTCATTAACCAAAATTTCCATGTTAATCAAATAAGCATTTATTGCAAAATTTATAGTGCTTACCTTCAATTTAAGTAAATCCAAATAAATTATATTTTTAATTTCAATTAAATTAATACAATTTGTACTCAATCTCTTTATTCAATCAATCATCGTCTTATGGATAAATTTAACTTTAGTATACATCCAATTAACGTAATATATATTTTTATAATCATCAACTAAATTCATGTTAACGTTAATTGCAATGGATTTGAATCTAATTCAATAAATTAAATAAATGGGTAAGCAATTAATAATTATCACAATTTGCCTAATTTAATCACATTCATACTTTATTATCAATCAACAATTATTATAATTACTTGTATAACATTGATTTTATCAAATTACAGCTTACTGTGTATTATTTCATCAATTAATATAACTTTGAATTTATTTCCTAATTTACCGATTACAATTCATTATAACCTTACAATTGGTTTCAATTAATTGGGATTGCACAAAATTAATTATTTATTAATTTGCATTAACAATATTACCTTAATTTGCATTCAATTACTGTTAACAATGCGTTATTTCATTAATTAATTCAATACTTACTTTTATTTTCTCATGTTCAATTTATAACCAAATGTAACATTTTCACTACTTCATTTATTAGAATTTTATTCAAATTGTTAATAATTAGTTTTAATTACCATTGTTATATTTCATTTTTGCGTTCATTTCAATATTAAATTATAAATCAAATTAAATTACAAAATATTATTAAAATAATAAATTTTATTATCGGAATTTACGGGTCGTTGCATATAAGCTTAATCTTTTGGGATATATTGGAATATTTTGTTCCTCTTCAAAGACGAATACCAAAAAATTTAACATTTTGTTATAATCAAATTTGTTTCGAATATGAAATTGGTTCTAACTAGCTTGACGTTTTATAAGTCTTCCGAAATTAAGTGTTTATGCTTAACTTGAAATTATTTTCTAAAGATATGAATAATTATAAAATACTTATGAAATAACTGGATGAATATTAATTGCTGGATGGTTTCCCCTGTTGCAGATCGTTGTTATAATCGTTTTGCTTACATATGATTATTATGTCGTGCATTAGTGTTTATGCTTATGGTTTAGATTAAGAATTCATGTTATATAGTTCCATCAAACTCATGCATGCTTTCTATATCTTTCTATAAGAAACTAATATTCAAAATTGAGTTGAGACGGGTGCATTTGAAGCCCGTTCTGACGTATATGCGTTTAGCTCACTTTAATATGAGCAAACTCGCTCATATTAACAATAATAAGGTACGTATCTCAGATTACATACTGTACTTTTATGTTTTTTCCCTACAGGATGCCTCATCATTGAGATAAGATGTATATTTGTGTTATATATATATATATATATATATATATATATATATATATATATTGTAAATTTTTATGACCGAGCTGTGCAAAGGAGACGCTCCTGAAATTTTCTGTAAATCCGGGTGCTAGAAAAAAAGTTGAGATTTTAAAATTTTATAACTTGTTCTACAAATAAGCCGATATCAAAGTGGCATAGCAGGAACATAGTAAAGGTTCGTGAAAACATTTTATGTTTTGTATGTTGATTATTTTGAGTAAAATATATCAAATATTAGATTCTTTACTTAATTCCTTTTCGAGAATGAAAAGTTTTGAGTAGGGGAAATTGTAATAACCTGTATTTTTAACTATTTTAAATTATTAAATTTAAAATATAATTTTTGAACAAAAATGGTTAAAAATAATAAAATATTCTATGTTTATTTATGTATTTTATTGAATATAGACTTGGATAAAATTTTGAAGTAACAAATTTCGAAGATTTGGGCAACAATAAGTTTTGAAATGAAATTCTATGTATTGAATGTGTTTATAATGAATGGTTGGAATTGAATAGAATTATTTAGATGAAATAAAATAATTGTTTGATAACTAAAATTCAACTGAAATTCTAATATTGTAATTCATCATAATTGAATTATCCAACGGCTTTGATTTTGAAGTGTAACATTTGAATTCATTGTAAGAAGTTTTGGTTGTTCTAGACTTGAACAAACATTTTGTTTTAAAGTGAATTTGTCTATGAATTAAATGTAGGAGCATTAATTGTATAAATCTTGAACAAACATTTTAATTTACAAAATGGTTTAAGAAAATTTGAATTTGGAATATTTGATTGATTTTAAATATTGAAAGGTAATTTTATAAGTTAAGTAACTTATATTTCAAATATAGTTATTTATTAAATAATTTAATTATTGTTTTAAACATTTGAAATTTTTTTAAATAACTAAATCTTGATTTTAATACGTTGAAAATGATTTCAAAAGTTGATTCAAATTTTATTTAAACAAGAATGAAAATTTTTAACTTTTAAATTTGAATTTAAAGGTGATTAAAATGAATTTTAAAATAGCTTGTTTTAATTAACGTGTACAAAATAGTCTTTCTAGGCTTATGTCTTGTATTTCAACGAAACTAGTTTCATCGGATCCGTAATAGTAAATTATTATAGGATTTTAAGTTTCGTAGCGATCGGACTTATCATTTGATCGTACGAAGTCGAAACATATGGAAATCAATTAAAGTAATTTAATTAAATTAATATGGTTTGAAATGCTATCTACTGGATAAGATGGAATTGGCTCTCGATACATATTCCATTATGTTCGGAATAGGGGTATAACATATATAATGTCAGGCGGTACGCGTCATTTGAAATTCAAAATCTTCACGGATGAATTATGCCGCGAGATTGTTTATATATGGCCGTCATTTTTATTCATTTGCAACCCTAACTTAAGAAAACCCTGGCCGCCATTCTGTTTTCTTCAATAGTCAAATTTTTTTTTCTTTTCCACCTCGATTTTTCTCAATCTACTCACAATCTCTGAACTCCAAAAGCAAAGTTAGTGCTCAACGAGCTCAACATATCCAACTGTCGGATCGAGTTGGAAGCTCATATATTCGCTAGAATCGACTTGAGTAGTTGATGCAGTTTTTTCGGGTTTTGGTGGCCAACGGAGGCAGTAAAGGCGGTGTCGTTTCTGGCGTAGGTGGAGCTGGAGCAGACGGTTGTGACGATGGGCTCAAATCTAGGTCCGTTGGCTCTAGGAGGCACGCGCACCGAATCTCATGGTCAGCGTTGATAGATTTGTTCTCGATCTGGAAATGAAGAAGGGGTGGATGGTTTAAGTTAATTATCATTTTAATTATGTTAATTATTATATTAATTATGTCATTAATAACCGATGTGCTTAATATTGAATAACATTTCATCCGGGGTCTGGTTTGAATGAAGCAAGTTGCGTTGGTTTTGTATCGACATCATCTACTAAGTGGTGCTTGATTAGAATTTATTTGACTCTGGCATATTTTGGTTTCAAATAAAGGTGAGTGGTTAAACCCATTCACGAAGCACTAAATTTCCTATTGTTAGTTGAAAAAATTAATGAAGTGAAAATTTATATTGATTTCTAGTTGAAAATTTAATTGATTGAAATTTCACTTATTGATTTTGAATCGATTGAATTTAGATCGATATTTAATTTGTTGTTGAAATTGATAATTAAATTTGTTAGTTAAATTGGACCGGAAAATTGACAATAGGAATTGATAGTAAATCTGGTAGCTAAATTGACATTTAAATTGATGTTGATAATTGAAGTTTCATATCACTTTTAAACACCTAACATTGATAGTTATCGATTGCTGTGATATGGATGAATTGGTTGTTTGGACGTTGGTTGATCTTTGAGATGGATGGTATTTGTGATTCACTGTTATGTTGATTAGTAATTTCAATTTATCCATACTATCACCTTGTTATTATTACTATTGATACGATTGATCATCTATATATTGAATTTGGGTATGGAACTTTGGACATCATATTTGATATGTCAATTTTTGGATATACTGTTGATTGTCTTCGCAGAAATGTGATTATTGTGATTGTATAACCGTTTGGCGAAATTTGAAGATTTTTGATATACTGGAATTTAGTTCCCGGAAATAACTTAAAATTTATTTATAAAACTTAAATTCTAATTTTTATAATAATACATATTTCTTCTAAAAGTGCAATAAAAGGGTTTACAAATTTTTCTATAACTGTAATAAATGAAAAGCGAATGTTACAAGAAGGCCGATGTTTGAAATTCAACCATAAATGATTTTGATACTTGATACTTTTGAATTGGATTATTTTCAAGTTTGAGCTTTGGAAATGTTGGAACTAATTTTTTTTAAAAGAATTTGTGTAAAGAATTCGATTTTGAATTCTAAAATTATAATTGATATATGTTTTGAATATTGGAAATTGGATTAATTTAAACATTTGAATCCTAAAATTCGAACATTAAAGTTAAATTGATTTAAGTGATGTAAATTGGTGTATTGAGATTAGACTCGAATTTATATAAGCTAAAATGGTTTTGAAATGAGATTTGAATTGAAACTTGAGCCACTAAATTAAATCGTTTGAATCGAAATTACAATGGATTTAAATCGAAATCGAAATTGAAATGGATTTAATTGAAATTGAAATTGAATGAAATTGAATTTGAAAGGAATTGAATTGAAACATTGGAAATTCAATTCATTTGTTTGGAATTTGGATATGATTCCATATTTGTTGGAAATGGAAAAAAATAGTTCATTTTGAAACTGTATTTCTCCTGATTTTGATTTGACTTACGTGAGGAATTTTTATCCTGACTCAAGTGTTTGGTTTTCATTACGCTTGGGTCAGACCAAGTTTTTCAGTTATCGAAGACAGTTATTCTGGAGGACGAAGACGAAGATTAAGTATATCATGTCTACTAGTATTAATTTCGCTGCACTATTTCATTCTGTCTCTTAAAATTGTATAACTCTGATAATATTGTATAACTCTAATTTATATTGTAAATTGAATTGCATACATTGTAAACAGCTTCATGAACTGTTTATGTGGCTGTTGTATTTTATCATTTCATTGCAAAATTCTATTGTTGTTTTCTTCTTCTTTTTTATTTAAAATAAACCCAATAATAATCTATCCTTTAAATGGTTTGAGTTAGACATGTGTGGTTTATCATCGACTTGAACTGTTCAAAAGGTGGGTTGTCACAAAATCGGACTCATGTTTTAAAGTGCACTTAAAGCGATAGTCGCTATAGATGCAGTTTTGAATTGCCTTGTTTTTGGCGACTTCTATGTAACCTTATAAACACATTCTTAGAGTTTCTCACAATATTTATAACGTTTTATATATATGTTGTTTTATTAAAGGATTGAATAGTAAAATGTTAAATAATATCTCAAAAAAAGTGATTGAAACTTCACTTGTGCAAAACTGCCCTGTTTAGCCATGATTTTTGGACTTTAAAGGTTTGAAAATATATTTAAATCCAGTATTTTTTTCATTCCTTTTAAATGTGTTTAATAACCCACATTAGAGTATTTCAAAAGTGGTTTGAGATAATTGTGAATTTTCAAGAATTAGTCGTGAATTTTAAAGAAAAGATATTTTGTTGAAAACATGTCATTTTCAAGTTTTGAGGGATATTGTAAAGCTATTATTTTCAAGTAATATTTTGAGTAAATGATTTAAAACCTGTTATAGGTATTTTCAAGTAATGTTTTTGGAAATAAGTTATAATTGCTAAATGGCCAAATGGTTAATTGTTTAATTACTTATCTGAAAAGCAATTAATTATGCTTAACACTGGAAGTCAATGAAGCAAGTCCTATCTATTTATGAGTTAAGATTGATGTCGAGTAGGGACGGAGCAATTTAGCTCTAATCTAGCAGGCTTCCCTCTTGATAGAGGAATAGTAAGTTGGAAAACATCGAAAACGTGTTAATCGTGTTGACTTCATATTGTTTATGAAATCATTAATAATATACTTAACACTAAAAGCTGACAAGTGAGACTTACCTATTTTTGAGATAATGAAGTTTCTAAGAAAGACTAGATGCAACCAGTGCTCAAAATTACTTGGCTTCAATCTCTGGTGAGGAATACTTGAGTTGGAATTTCGAAATTGAGTTAAGAAAACGAATTGTAATTTCTATACGCAATCATTTTTAAACTTCAGAGTTAACTTGTCAAATGCTGAACATGGCGGAATATGAACTTAGAACTTTAAAACAAATGTTTTAAGAATAATACAAGTATGGAATTGTTTTGGGTTTCTTATGACAATGTGTTATAAAATTGGTCTTTAACTTTTTTTATTATACTTATGGATGTAAATAGATCTTTAAAAGAATGAATTAAAGACAAGCATAAGCAAAATGGTTTTGGATTTGTTGTGACGATGTTTAAATAACATTAGTCTTCAACCTTTTAAATGAATTTGCGAAAGTATTAAGATCGCTTAAAATGGATATTTTGAAGGAAATTATAAGTATGTAATCTTTTGAAAAAAAGGTAGAAGTTTAATAGGTAAGAGAAGTTTACTAATAAAGGAGTTTTCAATTAACAAAAGGATTAATTAAATAAAAGGGACCAGGATTTGCTTAAGTAGCTTAACCAAACTTTATATGGCATGATCATACTTTGTATGACTTAATAGTCTTTTGTATGTTCATTTGTTTATGGAAAGTATACTAGACTTGGTTTCCATTTATAAAAAAACATCCTATACCAGATAGTTGATTAGTCGACTATCGAAATTGTTTGAATACAACTTTGGGAATATCTAGAGGAAACACGAGTGCTATATGGTATAGTTATCTTTGGAGATGTTATACTATATGTATAAACTTGTCTTTCTCTTTTAAAACAAATGATATGGAAATCCATCTGCTTAAATTGTTAGGAGCCGATCTCCGACTTTTATGTATTGTTAGTTTATTTCCAAAAGAACTGGAGTTGAGTTGACTGAGAATTCATCGATTAGTTTTGGACAGTATAGTAAGTGGGAAGAGTGTACTCGTATGAGATGTCTCAAACTCGAAACCACTTCAAAACCAAATACACGATTTATGTTTTAGAAACGGTTGTGAAGTGAAATTTTACAGAGTTGAACTATCAATCCTAAGGTTAAGTCCAAGCGAGAGGTCAGCGTTAACATTATAAACGATTCTATCATGTATGACTATCTATCTTAAGGAGTATTCCAAGAGAAGGGACAATGTTAGCATTCGTCGAAGAACTTATGCGGGGAACCTATATGGAGGTTCGAGATCTGTTCAAGATGCTTGAATCCATGTAGTGATTCATGATCTGTTCGTGATGAAGGAATCCAATTGGGGATTTACATGTTGTTCGAGTGCTGAAGTCTTCAGTGAGAGATGATGAATGTAGCCTTGACATCAGTAATGACTAAAACCAGAAAAGGATGCATAATCTTGGGTTTAGCTTACCCATGAGGGTATATCAACTCCATATCTAGAGACGCTTATCGATATGTTAAGCACATGAGTTGTTAATACTTGGTACCACATAGTTCATCATTGGGCTAGTTGTGTTTGCCTTAAAGCATATTCTATACAGAGATATACTACGTTTTGAAGGAAGTTTCTAATCTTACTAATGGAGTACGGATTCGGCTAGATCGAAGGAAATCCCCATGAAAATCCTCACGCCTATGTGAAACGTGCTTAGTGGTATTAAATGTATACCTATTATTGTTGTGGCGTTCACACAACAATTATTTGATATGTCTTAAGTGCTATAGTCTATGTAACGATCCAGATTTTTAGTTAAACTTAATTTGGTAATTAACGTTAAACTGGGAATTTAATGGTGAAATAATTCAAATTTTTCCAAATTAATAAGGATATTTTTTGTTACTTATTTATATTTATAAATTTATTTTAAAATTGAATCTAGGAATTGAAATTCAAAATATTGGATTTGAATACATTATATTTTCAATTAATAAAAGATAAAAGATTAATTAAATGAAGATATGTGTTTATTTATATATGTGTATAAATGGAGTTTTAATTTAAATAGAATTTCTAATTGGAAATCTAGAAAAATATTTTGAATAATAAATTAATTATAAATTGGATTGTGAATTAAGTTGAAAATTTAAAACAAAACTAAATACCAAGCTTTAATTCATACATATCTTTGAAATTAATAAGATAATAAAGTTTGTTTTCCAATTTTAATATATATGTGTATACATGTTTATATTTGAAAGTTGTAGTTTGAGAATTAAAGTAATAATTTTCAAAATACTATTTAAAGTTGAATAAATATAAATAATGGGAAAATTTTAGTGCTTCATATGTAAATAAGATGTTTATAAAAACATGATTTATAAATAAATTCACATAAACGTTAAAAAAAATTTATAAATTAAATTGAGTAAAGGATTTAAACATAAAAATTCATGCTTATGACATTTGTACAAAAATAATTGATTTAAAACATTTGTAAATCATGCAAATGAGAAAATTTAACAAGTGTTACATGAAGAATACAAGTGGCATTTTATTTTGAAAACATGTATTAGAGAAAATAATCAGGTTATTCTTAGTTTAACTTTTCTCAAAAATCTGAAAGAAAAAAAGCAAAAAAAGAAAAAAAATCATCACAAACCAGAGCAAAAAATCAAAAAGCCTGGGAATAAGATCAACAACAAATTCAACCTGACATGATAAATCAAAGGCAGATTAGACCAACCCAATTTTAATCAAAACAAGGGTTAAAGAAAAATTTTAAAACTGGAAATCAATTCAAGGTTTTAGCTTCAACCTGGAAATCAAGCAATAGACCAAAGATAAAGATCAACTTTGACAAGTAACAAACTCAGATAAAAAAATCCAGATTTAAAGTTCAAATGCAAAGCTATTTCAAGATATTCAAATTCCAGGCTCAGAAATTGTTCTCTGCTTCCCCTCTACTCAAAACAAAGGTGAGCAAAATCACTTATCTACATTTGTGCCTTTGATATTCTAGTTTATACTTAAAATATGATTGTCATGACCCGAAATCCAATGTTCAAAGATTGACATCAAATACCTCACTTATATTCAACTGCCAAATATTAAAACATCGAACTCTAGTCAGATGGAGCTTATAACAACATTAGATGAATATAAAATAGCGGAAACAAAATGAATATCATGCATTACATCACAGATACAACATCATCATAATATCCATTACAACATCAGAGTATCCTTATACATATATCACAAATTCAAATGGAACATCACAATAGAACAATAAGTGATCATATGCCAAAAAGTCTTCAAGGAAATAGAGTGATAGCGAACCCCTAAGACTAAGCACCTTGAGATCCAAAAGCTTTCAAAATATCTTTAAGACAAAGCCTCCAAAAACCGATAGCCTCCAAACCAAAAAGGTCTTTAAAATAGAGCTAAAACCAAAACACGAAAAACCTGCTACTAGGCTGCCCGTGTGGAAATGATGGGCAACCAGAGTTTAGAAGAGAAACAATAAACTCTAAGTCAGTCGTGGGGCTGCTATGAGTAAACAAAAACAGTTGCTTTTAAATAAACAAGATTTCTAAAAGAAAATCCGGTATGCTTTTTGGAAAATGAAACTACCATAAGGCCTCCCGGCACACACACAATGCAATCGCACACTTGGGAAAGATTTCCCCTTATGATAGTCAAATATGCTTAATACGAGGAAAATTCTTTGATTTTATCACTAGTGCATAGTGTGAAAACATTTCGAAAATATAGTATTAATCTTAGCCAGCATAGGTACCATTATACTATGGCTACTATAGCTGCCATGTTAAATGGCAGGTTCTACAGCTAAAACCGTATTGGGAATTGAATTTCCAACAAATGGTCAGCCTAAGGAACTTCCTATGCCACATGGGTACGCCTCTGGAGGGACCTTCCGAGAACCTACCCGACTCTCTGCCAACACAAGGCCGGGTTACCTCTGTAACTAGGTAACCACTACTCAAGTATGCCACCCCCGGCCGTTTGCAACCTTTATCCGAGGGCCCTCTACCACAAAGAAACAACCACACAGTAATGAAATTGCAGCAACCACATAGGTTAAGTATCTGGGCTCCATACCAAGATACCACCTTTTTCCAGAAGGAAATGACATATCCTAAAGGGTGCGACCCTCATAACCTTGCCGCATCTTTCCTATTTCGACCATTTCCGGGGTATGAGGTCTGATGAGGTCTCGTCCACAAAGCTACGCTTTACACAAAAGCCATGCTTTGATCACAAATGATCAACAAATAATCATCAACACACAGCAGCACTTAGCATGCCACACTACCAAATTGGCAGTATATCACTGATAACCTTCAACTACATAACCTCTGATCTCGTACGTCTCAAAGAAGGGTGTTAAGCTAAGAGAATAAATTCTCCGCCACCAACCGATATGTATTTGAAATAAATCTGCTTTATATCTCAAAGTGGAGTGTCAGACATACAACCATACAAATCTGTTTCGGATTCGAACAGAACCAAAGGCACTTCGTCTAATAAAGGAAGAAGCCCTTGCAAATTCGGGTATCCACAATTCTGATCGGACTCTCCATCACATGTGGAGATCTCTATACCATAGCAACTTAGTGCGGAGACATTCAATAGGTTATCCTATCGTTTTTAAAGACATCTGGTATTCACCACCGTCTTCAAATACTATTCATTTCGTCAATTACTATTCGGAATGGGTTATATGACACAAAGGTCCTCTCCCAGCTAAACCGAATAGTGAGCGCTTAATTTTAAAACATGTGGATGTATCAATCACAAAGATTCACATTCAGGGTTCGATGTGGGTTTTGGATAACCAACTGGAATCCGACTCCCTCTCGCATTGAAGTTCAAATGTCGTTTTACGGGCAAAAAAGGTTTTCACATACATACGGGAAAAAAAATCACAAATCACAGTTTAGCACAAAGCAATTCACATCACACAGTATCACAATCACAACAGAAATACCAATCCAGTACACAATATTTGATAATAGTCAATCATCTTCAATCGAGGTGAATGTGATTTAAATGAATTAACCACATAATTATATTATTATTTTTTTATTAATTATATTTTTAATTAATGATTAATTATTCTTAATTAATTAAATCTTAATCATCTTTACTAATAAATTATTCCTTAATTAATTATCTTAATTAATTAATTCTTAATTGTCAATTAATTAAATTTTAGTTACTTTTATTAATTAATTATTCTTTAATTAATTAAATATTAATTACAAATTTATTAATCTAAATTATTTATTAAATTTATCTTTAACATTAAATAATTAATTAAGTAATTACCTTTCTAAAATAATTAAATTAACAAAATCGTTATTTAATAAACCAAAAGATAAATTAATTACTTCGATTATCCTTTTAAACCTTGTTTAATAAATCACCTTTAACACATTAGTTACCTTAAAAAGGTTAAGATTTAGTTTAAACAAAATTTATCTTAATTTTGTTTTAAATTACATTATTTATTTAATATAAATAAATTTATAAAAATATTGTATCAAAACTAAATAAATTAAAATTTAATTTCTTTTAAAACATCTTACTTAAGTCCCAAATTTATTTAAACTTTAATCAAATCATCGTTTGAAAAAAGTTTTAAAAGTGCTTAAGAGTTTGAAATTTTTTAAAGTAAAAACTGTTTTATTTGTCAGGCACGATACCTGCTTCGAGTCACCCCCGAGAATTTTTCTCGTTTGCTTCGAATTTTGTCTAAAATTTACCCGAGTGCCACAATTTAAACCTTAAAAATCTTCTAAGTATTTTCGTCCAGGTACTTCAATAATTTCATTCGATTTAATACCGAGCTTCCACTGGTTTCACCCTAAGGCTTGCTTTGAGACATCCACTTCTTCCCCAATCTTCTTTCCACTGACACAACCCAAATTGTTGTGCACATGCACAAACGAAATCGCCACCTCCGGCCGACGCCGCAGCCACCATCAGGTCGACGACCGTTCCCCTGAACCCCACGAGCACCCAGAAACTTGAATTAATTGCAAAAACGAGATAGAGTCGTTTTGACCCAAACAACTCAGCATAACATCATCAGAAAATTGTCTGGCCCGATCACCACAGACCATCGGTGATAACATGAATGCACTCGTAGCTTCCACGATGACCGACGCCTGATTTCCCCCTAGTCCGGCGGATTCCGGCGCGTTAACGAAGCGACAATGACGAGCTTTCCGACCGTAACATAATATTGGACTTAAACCCTACTTTGATCTCATTCACCGTCTACAATGAATAAAAAAATAAATGGGCATTTTTCAGATAATCACAAACATCCAATCATGCTTCGACTTCGATCTCGAGAATCAATGACACCTCGATCACCAGAGTTTTGCAAAAATAACGATACCGTTCATCTTCTAGTTTCACCGAGAATACATTATTAAAAATTCCAATTTTGCTTTTAAAAATCATGGATTTTAAAAACGTTTCGAATCATATACTTAAAATCAAGAATTTTGATAATTAAATTTTTCATTATGATTTGGGTTTACCTGTTAATTCAAATTTCCAGGAAAACTTGAGCCAAATCTTCTTGAATATATTTTTAAACCTTAAACCATAGCTAAACAAACAAAGTTTGTTTAGATTCTAAAGCCCAATAAGGATCGAGGGAAGAGGAATTTAATTTTGCATAGGCTTTAGAAATCTAAGAACAGACAGAGGCAAATGTGCCTGTAACTCAACATGCACATTCTACTCTGCATATAAACATCTACAAATTTGCATGCACGTCAATTCATTACAATCTTATTATTAACATCATCACAAACAACACATAATGCTTCAAGTTTTCAGTGTTTACTCACTTGACAAAATTTGAACAGAGAACAATTCTGTTTTGAAAAAGTGCAGTTTTGATCTTCCTGTTTTGTTCAGCAGATTTGTATTTGAGTTTGTCAAATATAGTGATGCTTATATTTTTTCTTTTCACTAATTTGCTAAGTTGTCTTTGTGAACGAGCAGGAATCAGAAGATACACATATATATAGAAGAAAGGTTTTGTATAGGGGCGGGTATTATCTGGTATAAGATCATTTCCTTTGGTCGGATTTTTTTTCTTTTGTAGACTAAACAAGATTTGTTGCAGAGCTGAAATGACTTTTAACACATTTCGAATGACCATATTTTATGCTAGAATAGATAGCATTTAATGCAATTGTTTCCCATCCTGTTTACATACTTATTCTATTGGATTTTGTATATAGATATTTTGTTTAATTACCTTCTTGCTTACATAATTCACATACAAATCTACATGTATTCATATGTTATATAGTTCTAGAATTATCTCATGTGTTTTGCTTTATGTTTTTCTTATTTCTGGAATTGTCTGATGTATCCATATTACCATATAATTTTAACATATATATTTATTTCTATTTATTTTTTTATTCCTAACATAATTGATTATTTTTGTTTCTATTTAAGTTTAACTGTCAAACACTTAATTCATATGCATATATTCTTATAATTAAATTTTATTTGTTTTGAAACCTTTCAAATTAAATTCCAAAAGTTCAAGTAAGTTACCAAATTTAAATAAATAAATTTTGGGATGTTACAATGATTGTTTAAATGCATACGTGTTTGAATTTACTCATATTTATGGGTGTAAATGTCTGGTTATGTTTAAATACATATCTCTGTTGAATGACAGGTTCTAAAACTCATATACAAACTCATATCATTTTATTTATATATACAAATTCAAGCCACGATTTCTAAAAGAAAAATGACTGGAACAATATAATATCATAGTTAAAATTAATTCCATGTTTTTATGTTATATATATGTTTCAAAGTGAAGAATAACACTAAAAATCATATATAAGTTGAAAATGAATGTTCAAGTTTTCAAATTTGGGCTTTATAATATGATTTGTGATAGGAAATAATGATTTTTAATAATAAAATCGGGATTTTAAAGTTGTTATTCAAAGAGAAATCGCAAGTTGAACGAATAGTCACTTTTGTCAAAATTTGGCGATTGGCGTGGAGTTAGTTGTCGAGATTAATGGTGAAGAAGGCTGGGAGGATGGAGAATGTAGGAAAAATAATTGAAATTTTTTTAATCAACCAGAGAAGCCGATCGATGAGATTATAGGGTCTAAGGCATGATTTTATTTGATGTTATTCTCGAAGCATTTGTGTAAACAAGTGATCATCGGACTAGTTTGGACCTGTGGGGATCGAAGAGTAGGTGTGTGGAGTTGCCTTAGTTGTGATGACATGGCGTCATTTGGTCGGGGTTGACATGGCAGGGTGGTTTTCGATGAACTGTATGTGTTCTAGGGTGGGATGAGTAACCTCGATTTCAATTTGGATTCGATAGCGATCTTGGGGTGGTCGGAGTTGAAGTGGTGGGATATCAGTGACTTATCGACGGTGATCTCGTTGGTCGAAGCGTCGCCATGTGATTGTACATGTGCACGTGGTCATGAATATATCTGAGTGGTTAAAGCGTTGGGGAAGAAGACTCATTCTTGAGTTCGTGCTCGAGTTGTTCAAGTGAGTGGCTCGAAGAAAAAAATGGTGCACGAGTTTGTTTGAAACAGGATTTTAAAGATTTAATCAAAACAAGTTTGAGGAAAAAAATATAAAAGAGGAGCTCAGGTGTTGTCGCAGAGTTAAGCTCGAGAATTATGTAGGTGGGCTCGGGTTTTTCCTGTGCAAGTTAATAAATTTTTCAAAAGCAAAAGAAGCTAAGTTTTAAAGCAAAAGCAATACAAGTTTTAAAAGTAAATTTTTAATAAGTTTTCTAAAATAAGTTTCAAACTTGAATTTAAGATTCAAATATGATTTGAAAATAATTGATGTGGTTTTGAAATAAATTTTATATTAAATTAATTATTAAATCTCTGAAAATTTTCAAATGTAATTAATTGAAGTGATCAAAATGGATAATTAGTAATGATTTAGTTTTAAATCTTGGGTAATTAAAGTTTGATCGATAACTTAATAATAAAGGGGTTAACTAAATAAATTAAGGAATAATTAATTGATGAAATTAATTAATTAAGGATAATTAAATGATCAAAGGTAAATTAATTTAATTAAAGATAATTAATTAAGGTTTTTAATTACTTAAAGATAATTACTTAGTTAAAAGTAATTAATTAGTGGTTAAAGTTAGTTAACTAATTAGAGATAATTAATTATTTTAGTTAATTAAGGACAATTTATTTGTGTGAGTTATTAATAAATCTGAGTATAATTAATTAATTATTTATTTATTTAATGAAAGTGATTAGGAATAATCACCTATTGTAATTAATTAAGGATAACTAATTAAATGGTAATTAACTAAGGGTTAATTAATTAATTAATTAAGGGTAATTTATTTTATAGGATAATTAAATAATTAAAAATTAATTATTTAATGAATAAAGGTTAATTAATTTATTAACTAAGGTTGATTAATTAATGGTTAAAGGATTAATTAGTTTACTAATTGAGGTTAATTAATAAATAATTAAAGTGTAATTAATTAAATGATTTGTAATAGGTTAATGATTAATTAACCAGAATTATAAATTTATTCATAAGTAATTATCTGATTTAAATTAATCAAACGATTGATTAATCTGCCTTATTGGTGTTTGGATTAAATTGAATGATGAATTGTTGATATCTCTGATATGTAATGCTTTGTGATATGCATTGTTTTGATTCAAGCTGTGATGAATGTAATTTATTTTATCTGTGATATGTGTATATTATTTATCTGTGTATCTGTGAAGGGAAGATAAGCATTAATACTGCTTATCGATATTGCTGTATTTGAGTTGTGATGATTGAATGATGTTGCATTATTGTGTAAAACCCCTGGACTACACCATACACACACAAATATGGATTGCACGATGAAATTGGTTAAATCACAGATTTTTGAAATGGTTTTAAAGATTGAATTTTGAATTCAAATAGTTTGGAAATGGAATTGGGGTGAATATGAAAGGTTTTGAAAAGGATTTTTTAAAAATAAAAGTTATTTTAAATAACTTGATAAACTTTGAAATTTAAATAATTTGGTTTGAATTTGAATTCAAGATTCGAAATTGAATTCTATGTTTAGAAATTAGATTTTAAAAAGGGTACATAATTTATAAATGTGTTTATATATGGGTTTAAACTATTTTAAAATATTATTTTAAGGAATTTGAATTTAACCCAAGGGTTTTAACTTGTACAAATTTAATCGTATTTTTCCGAAACGAAAACTATTTGTTTTCAAATATTAATAGCCTTTATATAAGGAAAGAATTTCCAATTCGTGTTAAAAGGATTTCAAGATTGAAATGAAAAATGGTTTTCCAAGTTATGAATGAATCTTTGGAAATGGTTTTTAAAGCTATGAATTAAATCTTTGATTTAAAGTTTCGATGAGTTAATCCGATTTGAAGTGGAAATTGTTTTGAAATCTTTGAATGAATCTTTGTAGAAAATGGGTGAACTTTGTGAAGTGAAACTTTTTGTTCAAAATGATTTGAAATGGTAATTTATTTAAACCATTTGTTTTGGCTTTAAGTTGTGACTTAACTAAAATCCCAATATCCATATGTTTTTAAAATATTGCGCTCATTATTCGGTTTAGCCGGGAGAGTACCTTGTGTCATATAACCCATTCTGAATAATGATACGACGTTATGGATTGCATTTGAAGACCGGTGGTGAAGACCGGATATTTTTGAAAATGAAAGGATAACTCGTCAAATGTCTCTGCACCGGCTGGTCCCCGATATAGAGATTTGATCACCCTTTGTGATGGGAAGTCCGGACGTGATTAGGGATTATCCGGATTTGCAAGGGCTACTTTGAAGTGCCTTCGGTTCTGTTCGAACCCGGAACAGACTTGTATGGATGTATGTCTAACATTACACTTTGAGATGTAAAGCTGGTTTCTATAATGGTATAGAGCCTAGATATTTAACCTATGTGGTTACTTCAAATACATTTCTTTGTGGTTGTTTGTGTCGAGAGCTCTCGGATAAAGGTCGCAAACGACCGAGGATGGGATATCTTTAGGTGTTACTCAAGGGAAGGGAGTAAACCGGCCTTGTGTTGGTAGAGAGCCGGGAAGGTACTCGAGGCGTCCCTCCAGAGGCGTTCTTATGTGGCAATAGGAAGTTCCTTAGCCTAAGCATTTATTGGAAATCCAAAGAAACAAACGCGCCATGTACGGTTTTAGTTGTATAACCTGCCATGAAATATGGTGGTAACCTATTATTGAACATGGTAGCATAGTAGGCATATGACGAAATGTTGTATGCTGGCTAAGATTAATATTATACTTTCGAAATGTTTTCCACTATGCACTAATAATAATATCAAAATGGTTTTCGCGTATCGAGCTTGTTTGACTATCATAAGGAGAAATCTCCTCCAATTCTGCGTTTGCATGGTGTGTGCGGTGGGAGACCTTATGGTAGTTTCATTTTTCAAAAAGCATTGCGGATTTCAATTTTAAATTCTTTTATTGTTTGTTTTAAAGATAAACTATTTTTGTTTACGTATACCAGTCCCATGATTGGCCTAGAGTTTATTGTTTCCTTCCTAAACTCTGGGTGCCCATAATTTTCCACACGGGCAGTCTAGAGTTGGGTTTTTCAGATAAATAGTAGGAGTAGATTCGATAGCATACAACCTTGGGTTCATGGATCGCATTTGCTCAAGGTGGCTGACCTTGCTTAAGTTGTCGATGATGGTGGTTCGATCTTTTGGTTCAAGCTATCCTTGGTGATGGATTCTTTTGGAGATGCATTCCATTGGAGTTATCTTTCCGCTGTCAATGGTTGCAAAGTCTAGACCATCTATTTATGTTATATCTTTCCGCTGTTGTATATTTATCTCTGATATTGTTGGAATTCATATTGTATCGGATATTGTATTCATTGTTATATCAATGATATATTTGTTTTGTTCCGTTGTGTTTTTGTACTTAATGTGTTATAAGCTCCGGTGAATCGGATTTGAACGATCGAATCTGCGGCATTTGAATACGAGTGAAGTATGGATGTCGATTTTCGAACGCGAAAATCCAGGTCGTCACATTTGGTATCAGAGCTGAAGGTTGAAACTTTAGCTCAAGAGTATAACACATTAGGTGACTCATTAGAGATAGGATGAAGTATACCCTAGAATGAGTACATCCCTAAGATATCCATCCGAATGCCTCGGTAAATTCTCTTACTATCCACTGACAGTGAGTATGAGTGCCAGAAGAGGATGAGATAGGGGACAAGGGAGTACCACTACAAATGGTCAATACCCTGTAACAATAAGGAAACAATTCTTCTCAATTTCATTTGATCCAGTTTCAAATTCTTTGGTTGGTTCGTGGCGACTCCAGGAAGAAGCTTTGATAATGATGGCCCTACGAATCATTTCTATTTTGTATTCTATTCATCAGTTACCTGTTAGCTTTTCGTTTTTAACTTTAATGAATTTGAAATTTTAAATTAAAATAAATTGGTTAAAAAGAATATAAAGCTGAATTGGGTTGTATCAATTTTGATTAAACCAAATTTGAAATTCTATTGTAGTTTCTTGTGTAGATCAAAGTTCGAAGAGGGACAACTTGATGTAAACTTTGGGATATTCCGACCTGGGTTTGGAATCCATATACAATGTTTGAGAATTGTGAAAGATTGAATCCATTTATCTATTCCTTAGGGATCTAGATATATTTTATGAACATTTAGTTATCCCTTCGAACTAACTAATCCCTGGCATATTTCGTAGATTGATGACCTGAGTATCTTATGAAGTGTTGAATGAGTTTGTTTCGTATCTATTAGTGATATTCTGATTTGCTAAGCCAAATGTAGAATAGATATTCATTTTGACCTGGTAAATCAATTTTCTATCTCAGATGTGTTCATCTGTTCTTTGTTGTCTCCCTTGCAAATTTTGAGAATGAAATTTTCTTAAGTGGGGAATCTGTAACGATCCCGATTTTTAGTGAAACTTAATTTGGTAATTAACGTTAACTGGGAATTTAATGGCGAACTAATTCAAATTTTTCCAAATTAATAAGGATATGTTTTGTTATTTATTTATATTTATAAATTTATTTTAAAATTGAATCTAGGAATTGAAATTCAAAATATTGGATTTGAATACATTATATTTTTAATTAATAAAAGATTAAAGATTAATTAACTAAAGATATGTGTTTATTTATATATGTGTATAAATGGAGTTTTAATTTAAATAGAATTTCTAATTGGAAATCTAGAAACATATTTTGAATAATATATTAATTATAAATTAGATTGTGAATTATTTTGAAAATTTAAAACAAAAATAAATACCAAGCTTTAATTTATACATATCTTTGAAATTAATAAGATAATAAAGTTTGTTTTCCAATTTTAATATATATGTGTATACATGTTTATTTTTGAAAGTTGTAATTTGAGAATTAGAGTAATAATTTTCAAAAGACTATTTAAAGTTGAATAAATATAAATAATGGGAAAATATAGTGTTTCATATGTAAATAAGATATTTATAAAAACATGATTTATAAATATATTCACATAAGGGTTAAAACAAAAAATTTATAAATTAAATTAAGTAAAGGGTTTAAACATAAAAATTCATGATTATGACATTTATAAAAAAATGATTAAGGATTTAAAACATTTGTAAATCATGCAAACGAGAAAATTTAACAAGTGTAACATGAAGAATGCAGGTGGCATTTTATTTTGAAAACATTTATTAGAGAAAATAATCAGGTTATTCTTAGTTTAACTTTTCTCAAAAATCTAAAAGAAAAAAAGGAAAAAAACATCATCTCAAACCAGAGCAAAAAATTAAAAAGCCTGGGAATAAGATCAACAACAAATTCATCCTGACATGATAAATCAAATGCTGACCAGACTAACCCAGTTTTAATCAAAACAAGGATCAAAGAAAAATTTTAAATCTGGAAATCAATTCAAGGTTTCAGCTTCAACCTGGAAATCTAGCAACAGACCAAAGATAAAGATCAACTTTGACAAGTAACAAACTCAGGTCAAAAAAATCCAGATTTAAAGTTCAAATGCAAAGCTATTTCTAGATATTCAAACTCAAATTCCAGGCTCAGAAACTGTTCTCTACTTCCCCTATTCTCAAAACAAAGGTGAGCAAACTCACTTATCTACCTTTGTGCCTTTGATATTCTGGTTTATACTTGAAATATGATTGTTTAAATGCCTGCATGTTTGAATTTACTCATATTTATTGGTGTAAATGTCTAGGTATGTTTAAATACATATCTCTATTGAATGACAGGTTCCAAAATTCATATACAAACTCATATCATTTTATTAATACAAATTAAAGCCACGATTTCTATAAGAAAAATGACCGAAATAATATAATATCATAGTTAAAATTAATTCCATGTTTTTATGTTTTATATATATATATATATATATATATATATATATATGTTTCAAAAATGAAGAATAATAGTAGAAATCATATGTAAGTTGAAAATATTGTTCAAGTTTTCAATTTTGGGCTTTATAATATATTTTGTCATAGGAAATAATGATTTTTAATAATAAAATCAGGATTTTAAAGTTGTTATTCAAAGAGAAATCGCAAGTTGAATGAATTAGTCACTTTTGTCAAAATCTGGAGATCGGCATGGAGTTAGTTGTCGAGTTTAATGGTGAAGAAAGCCTTGAGGATGGAGAAAGTAGGAAAAATAACTGAATTTTTTTTAATCCAACAGAGAAGCCGAATGATGAGATTATAGGGTTTAAGGCACGATTTTATTTGATGTTATTCTTGAAGCATTTGCGTCAACAAGTTGTAACAACCCGCATATTTATCGAGTTTGTATTTAAATATTTTATTTAGATATGAACTCGTTAATCGGATTTTGGTCCGAAAAGCTACTTTTTGCAAACGGTCAAATTAGGACTCGAGACCACTTCCATTGAGTTCGAAATGTCGTTTACAACTTTTTAAGTATAAACATCGATAGGTTTGGAGTTAGTGAAATTTCACTAACTTTTCCCGCTTTGGACTTTGGGTTAGTTTAGCCTATTAAGCCCAAGTTCCAACCCTCTTCTCCTCACTCTTCATAAATTTCCTAACTAACTCAAGCTTGGGCATTAATGGTGAAAGGAATTGGAAATTAAAACTCCAAGCACAAATTCAATTGCAAATCCAACATTCAACTCCAAATTCAAGTAGAAGATATTGGATTCAAGCTTTGGATTGCTTCTCCTTTCTTCTCCTTGCTTTCAAGCTTCATCTTCATAAATTTTAGTGCAAAGGTGAGATTTTTATCTCACAATTCTAGCCTATAACTATATTGGACTGTTGGGAATGATTCCCTATCATTTTTGCATGCATGTTAGCAATTGGTTTGGATTGGATCGGCGAAAAACTCCAATTTTTAGCGTTTTGGTGAATTTTCTGCACTTAGGTCGTTCTGGCCATTTTTAGGTCGTTCGGAGTTAAGTCGTTCGTCCATGGGTCGTGAGTCGTTCACGAGTTAACTTTAGGTCGTTCTGGAAGAATTGGCACTTCGGAATTAGGTTGCTCACGAGTTAAGCCTTAAGTCGTAGGTCGCTCACGAGTTAGGCCTTAAGCCGTAGGTCGCTCGCGAGTTAAGCTTTAAGTCTTAGGTCGTTTCCGACCTATAATCTCTAGGCAAACGTTAAGTCGCTCGCCCTGGTTTATCTCGTAGGTCGTCTCCGACCTAAGCTCCTGATAAGTCGTTCGAGTTAGGTCGTTGGACCATTTACCTTAGGTCGCTCGTCCACTAAGTCGGCCTGGTTTATCTCGTAGGTCGTCTCCGACCTAAGCTCCAGATAAGTCGTTCGAGTTAGGTCATTGGACCATTTACCTTAGGTCGCTCGACTCTGTTAAGTCGTAGGTCGTTAGACCTTAGGTCGCTCGACTCTGTTAAGTCGTAGGTCGTTAGACCTTAGGTCGTTCGCCTTCCTTAAGTCGCTCGACCCCTCCACACTAGGTCGCTCGGCTTGCTTGAGTCGTAAGTCGTTGGACCTTAAGTCGCTTGCCTCCCTTAACTCCAGTTAGGTCGCTCGGCCATTGTGTTAGGCCGCGTGAACCCTTAGGTCGTTAGACCTCACTTTGCTTTAGCTCGTAGGCTGCTTGTCTTCACTTAGGTCGTACCGTTTTGGACGGGGCGCTGCCCCGCACCCCGCCGGGGGCGCTGCCCCCTGGACCCCCGCGACCTGACCGGGCAGGTCGAACCCCGTAAGCGGTGGCGTTGCCCCCGCACCCCCACCTTGGGGGGTTGCCACCCCCCCTGGACCCCCCTGGACCCCCCCTCCGTAGGGGATCTTATCTGAAAAACATTGAGTTGATTTCCTTGGATTTTATTCACATCTCTGTATGCGATTTTTGTGACTGATTGTTTCTACAATTGCTTCTGTGTTTTGTCACTTTATAATATAAAGGTTTCAATAATAGTAGTAAATATCAAAACTCTTTTAACAAACAATTTCAACTCTATTTTTAATAACAAAGCTCTTTTCTTAAACCGTTTTCCAATCTATTAGTATATACAAACCTTTACCTCACTCGGATGAGAAATCTAATTAAACGACTTAGTAAAACAAGTGGTATGAAACGCTTGCGTTCACTTCGTCGGTTAATTCTTGGACTTGTTCGATTGAACCTCTTGTGACAATTTTATTAGTGAAGATTTACAGTTTGTTCGTAAATATTTAAGTTAAGCAAGTGGTTATGGGACATGAAGCTAAACTTCTATATTTACTAGCTTAGTGTAATTGACACTTCTCGTTGATCATGACGATCATTCTGATGATTTAGACTAGCAACTGTGTGATGTCTCTTGTTGCGAGGTTAGACTAGACACCACTTGTGTGATTCCATTCACACATACCTTTCTACTTTTTTGGTTAGTCTTGACCTCAATCTGTGTGATTCCATTCACACATGCGGGGTAGCTCCCCATGGTCTTTGGACCGTCATGTGATAGGCCTCTTTCCCTTTTTATGATTTCTGGATTTCTCGTGTTGATTTCTGGAATTTATGTCATTGACTTGTTATGAGTACAAGTTTAGGGTATGATGCCCTCTTCGAATCTTTGAGAAGATTCTTGTGATATTGATTATCTCTTATTGATTGATCTTCTGTTGATCATTATTTACATACTTATAGTGGTATGTCGTTATGGATGTTTATGTTTATGCCATATCTTTTATGTTATATCATGTCATCTGATATTTATAGCTAGACTGATCCGTTTATTATTTTCTTAAATAATACTCGGGTCAGACCGAGATGTTACAGGTGCTTCTGCTTGACTTCTTCCCAGGGATTCATCACTTTGACTTTTGGCTAACTGTTTAGATTAGCAGTTTTTGTTGTATACACTTGAGATATAGACTCATAGTTGTATTCTTTTGTAAAGCACGTGTTGCTATTCTTTTGTATTATCGTGGATCTTACTGACCACTACCCTGATGTACACTTTCATGTGTTAGTTATATATTCATATCTTCTTCCGCCTTTGTGATATGGATATCTGTGACTGATTTGTGATATGATTATTTCTATGTTTGTTTCCGAAGATTATTTATAGCCACCGTGTGATAAGCAATTACATGGATGGTCGCTCCTCAACAGCCTTATTCTCCGTGCTAGTTGACAGCACTACTCCGGAGTGTTCTTGGCTAGCGTGGGTATAGAGGTGGGGCGTCACACAAGTGATCATCGGACTAGTTTAGACCTGGGGAGATCGAAGATTAGGCGTGTTGAGTTGCCTTAGTTGTGATGACATGGCATCATATGGTCGGGGTTGGCATGGTAGGGTGGTTTTCGATGAACTGTATGTGTTCCAGGGTGAGATGAGTAAACTAGATTTCAATTTTGATTCGATAGCGATATTGGGGTTGTCAAAGTTGAAGTGGTGGGATGTCAGTTGAAAGTGACTATTGTGTGGCTAGCTATCACTTAGGATCGTGTAATATGGAATATAATTACATCTAAATGCGGAAATAGATGATAATATCAAAGTAAATAAAAATGAGCACATCAGGAATTTTTATACTGGTTCGAACTTCCCGTTCTACGTCCAGTCCCAGACTACCCTCTGGAATTTCTCACAATAACCCTCTCTTAACTCGGAGGAATAGGTATACAACACCTGAATAACCGAACAGGATTTTTCTGCCTCTAACAACCGAAAGAGGACTTTACCCGCCTGAACAACCGAACAGGACTTCAACAGTTTAAGTAGAATTGCTTTGACACTATGTGTTCTTAATAACACTGACATGTCTTTGATAGCACAACCTTCCTAGAATCTTTGTTCAAGTATATATGTGTGTATAAAGATTTAGAAAGGATAAATATTGCTTAGAATCAAAGAATAAGTTAATTGTTTCAGAGATTCAAGCAATATATGAAAGTTATGGTTGCTTTTTAGAATGTAGAGATAGTAGAAAGTAAGATCAGAAAGTAATCTGAAAATTGGTGATTTTTGGAGTGGATTTTGTGTGTTTATATAATAGTTAAAGAGATGCAACCATTCATGAAGAGTTCTGATATCAGAAGCAGCCATACCTCTTCATATTAGAACGTGACTTTTGGCAAAAGGAAGTGTCTATTCAGAAAAAATAGCTGTTGAAAGAATTCAGTCGACTAACCAAAACAATCAGTCAATTGAATATTCAAAGTTATTTAAAAACAGAGCGTTTCTGTGCACTTGTACAGGTTCAGTCGATTGGCCATACACAGTCAGTCGACTGACCTGACAGTCAAAGCATTATTTACACATTTTTGAAAAAGTTTAAAGTTTTAAAACAACTTAACTACTGGAGGATAGATTTTAACATTTCTAAGACTAAAAAACTTCAATAAATCAACATACTATACGTAGTTTTGTAGCCTTGTCTCCTTTGTAGTTTGAACAGCATAATTCCTTTTCTTTTTGTCGCTTATCCATATAGTATAATTCATTGCTTTGTCATGAATCAAAATATGTGATTCAACATTCTCCCCCTATTAATTGATGACAACACCTGTTATATATGATACTATTTTTGATAAATATATAACGGGCGTTATATACCTCCCCCTGAATATATGGTGATACTTTTAATCCCTGCATAAAACGGTTAGTTTACAAATTTCTCCCCCTTTGTCATCGAAAAAAAGAAAAAGATAATGTATGCGTAAAACTAACACAATAGAATTAAAATAAAATACTAGATGCAATCACAGAAACAACAGATTTCAAATGTTACGAATACAAACTTATAGAATGTACGAAATAAAGAAATAACTAATTTACTACCACTAAAAAAGATAACAACCTCATTCAGAATCAGACTCTGTCTCCTCTTCTTCAACTTGCATTGGTCCTTTTCCTTTGGAGGAACTTCTTGCAAAATTTCTACCTCCATTGCCACTTGTGTCGGAACCAGTATGCTCCGATGTTGACCAAGTAAAGTGAGGAGCTGGACATTTGCCTGGATCACGTTGAGAAGTCTTCGTAGCGGTGGAAGAGGAGCATGATATTGCATCCCATAAAATCTCGAAGAAACTCTTGATTTTATCAATTTTCTTATCAAGATTTTTAATACGGGATTCCATGATAACTTGATTTCTTACGATTAAATCAATAGATTCCGAGTGCTTTGGGATGGAGCTGTCGTACGGATGTCATCTCTGGATTGATGTTGTTGTTGAGTAGAGGTTTCTTGGCGAGGATGAGATTTCCATTCTTGAAAGCTCATGATGGTGAGAGGTCTTGGTGGTAGTTTCATGAGGCTAATGGTGCGGCTATTCAAAGTTTTTGGAATAGAGGTATCGGATTCTGGAATAGGAACCTGGAGATTTATAAGCAACCGCATAATATATTCACCAAAATAAATAATATTCATACGACCTTGGTTGAATGTCATAAATTCGTCTAGAATGAGTTTTGGCCAATTTACTTCAACTTCTCCCTAAATAGCATATAATACTTTATAGTTGTTTGGATAGACAAGCTCGTACGAGTCAGTGCGGGGTAGAATTGTGTGCATCAAATCTCTATTCATTATTCTGGCAGTGGGTCATAATGCAATAGACTTAAGCTTGGTCATGTCATATTCTAGAAATCAATGACTTACTTCACCTCTCTTGCCTACGACAGCATTCAATTCTTGTAACTCAACACCTCTTGTCGGAGTATGAAGAATATGACCGATTCTATCTAAAGAGAGAAACACTTGTTTCCCACATAATAAACTCCAAACATAATTGTCACGATTGCGTGGGTTTTGATGGCCTAAATTCAAGTTCGCATAAAAAAGTTTAACCAAGGTATGATTTATCTCGATATTGTTCTGATTATATCTAAAAGTGATTCTAAATGGCTTCTTCTTACTAATTCTTGAATCCTTTACGATGTAAAATCAGGAAAGACAACAAAAGAACCTTCAAATAATCGAGCTTCTTTCATCTTATTCCATCGTTAAACTGTAGTTGCATCGTATAGCCATTGAGCTATTTGTGAATCAATTGGCTCGGAGAAAGAAGAAGTATGCTTAGATCTCTTTGTTTGACGAGGGGCCATTTGAATTTATCAAAGAATTGAAGAAATTTTCGAAAAATTTGGGAACTAGGGTTTTGGAATTCTGGAGATTTGAGGTAAAAGTAAAAAGTAAAAGAGGAAGAGAGGGTTTTAGTGTTAAAAATTAGTTAAAAAAGGTGAAAAGGTACGTTCTATATATGAATTCAGTCGATTGAATGATTGTGTTCAGTCGACTGAACCACTTTTCCGACAGCTCTGCTGTAGTTTCAGTCAACTGGTCTAGTCGACTAAAATAACAAATCTGCTCTCTGTTGCTTATTCAGTCGACTAGTTGCATTTGATCAGTCAACTGAATAGTGTATGAGAACATATAGTATGCAGTTTCAATCGACTGATCGAATTTATCAGTCGGCTGAATGAGTCATTCAGCATAATCATTCGCACTCGAAGTAAGATTAAAAAAACAATTTTAAAAGTAGACAAAAAACGAAATTATTTTGAAGAAGAAGTTGACGGAGACTTGGAGTTCGTCGGTTCATCCTTTGTCTTTTCTGCATATGCTTGTAGTGGTGACCAATGGTTTCCACGTTCCCATGAGTTTGGAGAGACAGGTGGTGATTGAGGTGACCTATCCCATGTATTCCGAGTTGACAATGGTGTAGGTTGATGAGCCGAAGAGGAACATGAACCGCGGAACTTCCATCCATTTTGTTCAAGAAAACTCAAACATCTAGAATTCATTTTCTGTTCATAGTACATTTCGCACTGAAGCGTTATTGATTCCCTCTGGTAATGATGAAGATCATCAATTTTTTCCTTGGTTTGAGGAGAACCAAAGAACAGGAACCGTCTAGCTTTCTTTTTCTCGTGTGTATAACTCGTTCAATAACTTGATGGTCTTGCAGGTTCATTGGTAGGAGTAGGTGTAGGTAGGTTTGAGGATGCAGATGATGGAGTTTCAAAATTGATAGAAGAGTAGGATGATCCATCTGATGAATTATGTGATGAAGACATTTTTATTTTAGAAGTTTATGTAGTGGAGAAAGAAACAAATGTGTTTGAAATATAAATTTCTTTTTGATGGAGATATGAGAGCTGAGAGCTGGAATATATAGGAGTCAAAAATAGTTAAAAAAAAGATGGTTGAGTTGTGCAGTTTGAAAAAAGGAGAGGAAGAGAATGAACCAAAAAGAATTTGTGGCTGAAAAAAATATAAAGATACAGATGTATAAGGTGTAGATCTGACACAATGAATAGCCAGGTGGTAAACACATAGACTTATCAAACCCGAGGTACAGAGTTCGAGTACCAATTTTTTTATTTAAATTAAATTAATTAATTATTTTTATAATTCTGTTGAAGAAATTATACCTAGTTCTCTTCTTAATCTTATAAAACAATTTTCATTTAGAGGTTTAGTGAAAATGTCAGCTAATTGATTTTCAGAATTTACAAATTCTAAATTTATTATTTCCTTTTCAATATTATCACGAAGAAAATGATGACGCATGTCAATATGTTTAGTTCGTGAGTGATTGACAGGATTTTTTGATATATTTGTTGCACTAATGTTATCACAATATATTATAGATTTATTTAATTTTATATCAAAATCTCGTAATGTTTGTTGCATGTAGATTACTTGAGCACATGCTATAAAGCTGCAGATATATATTCTGCTTCACATGTCGATAGTGAAACGCGATTTTGTTTCTTACTAAACCAAGATACTAAGAATCGTCCAATGAAATGATAAGTTCCACTTGTACTTTTTCTATCTGCCCGACTTCCTCCAAAATCAACATCACTGTATAATACTAATTCAAAAGGGCATTCTTTTGGAGAAAGTAATCCTAAATCTTTGGTTTTATTAAGATAACGAATTATTAAGAAGTACAATTTCCTTGTCAAAGTTGCTACTGATGTTGCTGTTTTAATCACGTGTTTTAAAAATTGTTTCAAAATAAAATTGTTTTCAGAAGTTTTACAGTTTACGCTTTCAAAAGAATGAGGAAGCGATTTAAACATTTCAGCAAAATCGAGGACTATGACCCCTTTCTTTTACTGATTCGCTTAATTCCGGACTTGTCCGTTTGAGAATGTGAAATGTTATTATTGAAATACACAATTTTGCACTTTCAAGGAAACGATGAAGAGAATTAAACACTTTAGTAAAACTCATGGTTATGGGACATGTGTGTTTGCTATTTTGGTTAATTCCGGACTCGTTAATTGAAATATTTGCTGTTTTGATGATTTTGATGATTTTCATGTGCTTTCGAACCACTATGTTGGACCTTCGGGTCATATGTTGGACCTTCGGGTCAATACCAGTACTAGACCTTCGGGTCATTTGTTGGGCGCCAAAAATTATGTTGATAGTACTTGGTAGGCTTCGGCCATTTGTTGATGCACGCGCGGCGTAGCTAAAACTCGCCATTTGAGGGGATCGATCCAACCTTTTATGTTGATTTCTAGTTATCTTAATTGATTCTAGATATTTGTTGTTTCCAATTATCTGCAGGTAATTGGATATTTGTGGATATGAGTTCTAATTATCGTTTTTGATAGTTAGATATTTGTTGATTCTGATTATCGTTTTTGATAATTAGATATTTGTTGATTCTGATTATCGTTTTTAATAATTCGATATTTGTTGATTTGAGATTTCTGATTATCGTTTTTGATAATTAGATATTTGTTGATTTGAGATTTCTGATAATCATTTTTGATAATCTGATATTGTTGTTTCCGATTATCGTTTTTGATAATCCGATATTTGTTGGTTCTGATTATCGTTTTTGATAATCGGATATTTGTTGATTCTGATTATCGTTTTTGATAATTAGATATTTACTGATTTGAGATTTCTGATTATCATTTTTCATAATTAGATATTTTTTGGTTTTGATTATCGTTTTTGATAATTAGATATTTGTTGATTTGAGATTTTTGATTATCGTTTTTGATAATTAGATATTTATTGATTTGAGATTTCTGATTATTGTTTTTGATAATTGGATATTTGATGATTTGAGATTTCTGAATATCGTTTTTGATAATTGGATATTTATTGTTTTGAGATTTTTGATTATCTTTTTTGATAATTGGATATTTGATGATTTGATATTTCTGATTATCATTTTTGATAATTGGATATTTGTTGATTTGAGATTTTTGGCTATCGTTTTTGATAATTGGATATTTGATGATTTGTGATTTCTGGTTATCGTTTTTGATAATTGGATATTTGATGATTTGAGATTTCTGATTATCGTTTTTGAGAATTGAATATTTGTTGATTTGAGATTTCGGATTATCGTTTTTGACAATTGGATATTTGTTGATTTGAGATTTCTGATTATCGTTTTTGATAACTGGATATTTTTTGATTTGAGATTTCTTATTATCGTTTTTGATAATCAGATATTTGTCGATTTGAGATTTCTTATTATCGTTTTTGATAATTAGATATTTGTTGATTCTGATTATCGTTTTTAATAATTAGATATTTGTTGATTTGAGATTTCTGATTATCGTTTTTGATAAATAGATATTTGTTGATTTGAGATTTCTGATTATCGTTTTTGATAATTGGATATTTGTTGATATGAGTTCTGATTATCGTTTTTGATAATCGAATATTTGTTGTTTCTGATTATCGTTTTTGATAATCGGATATTTGTTGATTCTGATTATCGTTTTTGATAATTAGATGTTTGTTTATTTGAGATTTCTGATTATCGTTTTTGATAATCAGATATTTGTTGAATTGAGATTTCTGGGTGATTAGATAATTGTTGTCTTTTATCTATCTCTGTTGATAATTAGAGTTCCTTGATTATGGAGTTCGTGTTTTCTAATTATCTGGTTCATAACTAGATGTTCGTGGTTTTGCGATTTGTGATTTGGTGTTTTCTAATTATCTTTGTTGATAATTAAGTTTTGCTATTTTCTAATTATCGTATCGATAATTAGGTATCGCTGTTTTGTGATTTCTGTATTCTAAATATCTAATTGATAATTAAATATTGCTGATATTCGTATTTATGCAATTGCTGTTTTCTGAATTATCTAATGATAATTAGATTTTGTTGAGAATTTGTGAATTTCTCTTATGAAATTAAAAGATTTTTTTGGCGTTTATATTCTCGACCTTTATTTTTCTAACTTAACCAGTTTGTGTTAGAAAAATAATTGTTATTGACGCCTTTAATTATGAAAATTGCGGGGACGCAATTTTTATAAGGAGGGGGGTCTGTAACAACCCAGGGTTTTACAGCAATTAATTATCGTTGTTAGATGATTAATATTGTTGGCAAATTGCTATTTGGAATTTTTAATCGGTTGAAATTCGTTTAAAAATTTGATTAAGTGTTGTTTGGGCTTTAGAAATTTATCTCGGCCAACGTTTATCATGGGTGCCGTGTTATCTCAAGCATAGACCGTTCCTACCTTTATTCTATTTTCATTCGAAAACCCTAAGTAACGAAAAAAATGGCGGCCGTTCCTTTTCGTTCTTCTTCATTCGGTAATTAAGGTTTCTAGAAATTCGAGGCACCGACTTCGATCGCTCGTTGCTCACTTCGGCCGTCAAACTTGAGTCGTGCTCTTCGGTGTCAAGGTGAGTAATTTTAATTACTCACATCTAGTCAATCTCAAGTTTGTAGGGTTTGAATTTTTGTGATTTTCGTTCGTATAAAAATTGTTTGAATTTGTCACTTGATTTTCGGCCATTCGATTATGTTGGAGGTTGATGTTTTCTGACATGGTTCCATTTCTGTTATCTACGGCTTTGATGATTTTTGATTTGCGTTCGACGATGTTGTTTTTGTCTGACTTTGGCTATATTGTTTACCGCCTTTGGTAGTACTTTCGACCTTGTTCGATTTTACTTGTTGTTTCATGACTTTGGACATTAATAGTTACTTATGTTATCAGTCATTAAATGTTGACTTGTGAAATACTTTATGCCTGTTGCACTGCCTGTTTACATATTTTGTTGGTTGAGAAGTTGGCATATAACCTCGGGTAACTCGAGAATTCACTCAGGGATTTGAAGCGTTTGGGCCGAAGTTTTTCTGTTGCTAGCTCGGTGATGGATGCTTGAGTTTATCTCACCCTCGAACACTGTATTTTTCTTTGTCCAGTTTCATGTAGTTGTATAATTGGCCCATTACTTGTGCCTACTGCATACATATTCCTCATGAAGTTCACTGTACTAGTTTGTATTTGCAGTCTTCACTGCAGCCGTATGAGTATTCTTGCCTTTGAGTTTTTGCGTTGGGTTTAGTAGATTGTATCACTTTTTGAGACAGTTTGCAAACCTGTTAATTATAGTTTGGTCATACATTATTCGACTCTGGTCCTTTTGTATTTATTCCTGAGCATTTTCGACCTACTGTTTTGTTGCACACACACACAAATATATATATATATATGTATATATGTATGTATGTATATGTTCATGCATTGGTTGGTCTGGTCATTCCAGTTCAATGCATATTTGTGTTGTCTGGTTTGTTACTGTCTTGGTCATAACATCGTTTGAGGTCCAGTTGAGCATTATGTAGTTGCCATATCTTGTGCTCGAGCTTTTTGCACACTGATGCATTCTGGAGTACATATAGGTTCGCATTGTTTCGACCATGTCATTGTTGAGTTCATCAGTTGCCATATCATGTGTAGTTTGGTCATCTGTTTGGTTGGTGTAGTTGCTTTGAGTCACTGATTTTTGCATTTGGTTAGAGTCTGGATTTGCATATTAACTGGTTCATGACTTGTAGTTTTCTCTGTCATAACTGGGTATGCACATTGATATGGTGCAGCCAATCTGGATCATATATGTTGACTTGTGTATGTTGTGCTTGCGCATTGACATTGGTCTTGTTTGGAGCTACGGTCTTTGACTTATGAAATGATTTGTCAAATTCATTAGCATTGCGTTGTTTGGTCTGGCCATTATTTGGTTCAGATCTGTGCATATCTTCTTGTATGCTTGGAGTCTCTGTTCGACCATATTGATAGTATTTGGTCTGGACATTGTTGCATTGTGACTTATACATTAATTTGTACATTGAGTTGAATCCAGCTTAAACACTTGGGTTTGACCTTGTACTCGTGTTGTGATTTTATTTATATTGCATTTGAGTTGAACCTGACTTTTCCTTGGGTTTGACCTTGTGCTCGTTTGTGAACTTTCATTGGGTCTTCGTGTAATTTATCACTATAGTGGCAAGGCAGTGCACGCGAGCGTGTACTGCAGCCACACAGTATTGCTTTTAATGATATTCTATTTGCTTTTGATTTATTGATCTTTTGCGTATTCCAGATGCTGTAGTGGCGAGGCAGTACACGCGTTCGTGTACTGCATCCCTACCTGAATTGACATTTTAATTGATATTTCAATTGTTTGAATTGTTTTGTGTGTCCAATTCAATATTTTGAATTGTATTTTGATTTGGTTTAATTTGATGATTTTGTTGATATCTAATTATCTTTTTGATAATTGGATTATGAGTTTCTAATTATTTATTTAATAATTAGATTTTGTTGTTAATTACCGTTTAGGTAATTCCGTTGTTTTCTAAATTATCTTCATTGATAATCTTTTCATTTATCTTCGTTGATAATTTGAATTTGCCGATTTGTTGTTTAACACTGTTACGTGTTATAATTACCGTTATCCGATTTCCTTGTTAAAGGATCGGATAGACGAGATTTATTGTGGCTGTCGTCTATTTGTTACTGAATTATTATTGCTTCTATGCACTAATAACTGAGTTTGAATTAGACTGACCCATGTATTATTTTCTTATAATTTAATACTCGGGTCAGACCGAGTTATTACAGGTTGTAGATATCTTACTTTGGGTTGTTGCTTGATCTTTGAAGTTTTTCATATCCTTTGGAGTAGTCGTCGTCATTATATAGTAGTCAGTGTATTTGTATAGGAAGATATGTATTCATATATATTATTCACGATAATGTACTGGTATATGTAACTTCCAGAGTCGACAGTTGTAGTTGTATCATATGTACTGTATCACATGTATTGTAACTGACATCAGTTATATATATATATATATATATATATATATATATGAGACTTTTGTTATATGTGTTCCGCATTAGTTTATTTGTGTTATTATTATATATATTGTCCTAAACTATTATGAACCATCGTAGTTCGTTTTATACTGGAATTGGATACGTCGATGGGAGTAAATATATAAGAGATGTAAAATTAAAAATATACACCACTCCTATCGAGGTAACCAATACTAGTGTAAGGCCTAACTACGGATGGCCGCTCCTATCCAGCCTTATTCTTCGTAATAACAGACAGTATTTCTTTTAATACTCTTTGTTATTGTGAGCATAGAGGTGGGGCGTCACAACATACACTTATTTTCTTAGGAAATTAATAAAATGAAATAAAAATATTTTTCTATTTAAGGAAATAAATATTTTGGATGATGTCATGCATGAGGTAAATGAAGATATTTCGAAAATGAGCAAATAAGGAAACAATTAACTCTTAAGATAGCGTGACATAAACGAGAAGTTATATGTGTAATTAATGTTATGAGATTTTGGAGGGTTTTTTGGTCTTTTCCCATCACTTTCCTAAGCATATATAAGGAGGGGTGCACTGTTCGGATATAATCATAAAATTTACAAAGCTTGAGTTCTAAAAGTCCATGGCTTCTCATCTTCTTCCTCTCTTATCTTCTAAAAAGAAAAGTTACAAATCAACTCCAAATTACTTCAAACTTTTCCATAACGCTTAGTATCATATTAGAACACCTTCTACCATATTAGAAGTTTAAGAAGTGGAGTCATACTCCCCCACCTTGCATAGGCCATGAGTAATATGGAAGTTGGGAAGGCAAAAGCAAAGTGCAAAGCAAGAAGGAGGTGGAGGGAAAGATGTTGCAAGGATGCAGTTTGTCTTTGGTTCTTAGATCTTCATTGTTTGAGAGCTTAAAGGTGAGTTAACACACACTTTAATGAAAATATAACACATACATATATTAGTATTTGATTGTATTTATGTTGATTGAATTGTAGTTAACTTATGTTAAAACATTGGTTGGATTCTTACTTTCAAAGTAAGTGACATTTGTGATCCATGTATATGGACTTGAATGAACTTAGAATGGACTTGAATGGACTTGTATGACTTATGACTAGGCCTTGATCAAAGCATATAGGTTATAGACGGACTTTGTTTTATATCTGTAACGACCCGTATATTAAACTATTTTAAATTATTAAATTTAACATACATTTTTGAATAAAAATGGTTAAAAATAAAAAAATTTGTGTTTATTCACGTAGTTTATTGAATATGGACTTGGATAAAATTTTAAAGTAGCTAATTTCAAAGATTTAGGCAATAATAAGTTTTCAAATGAAATTCTATGTATTGAATGTATTTATAATCAATAGCTGGAACTGAAAAACGAATGTTGAATTATTTTGATGAAATAAAATAATTGTTTGATAACTAAAATTCATCTGAAATTCTAATTTTGGAATTCATCGTAATTGAATTATCCAAGGGCTTTAATTTATGATATGTGACCTTTGCATTCAGTGTAAGAACTTTTAGCTGTTCTAGATTTGGACAAACATTTTGTTTCAAAGTGAATTTGTTTATGAATTTAAACGTAAGAGCATTGGTTATATAAATTTTGAACAAGCATTTTAATTTACAAAATGGTTTAAGAAAATTTGAATTTGGTATATTTAATTGATTTTAAATATTGAAAGGGTAATTTTATAGGTTAAATAACCTATATTTCAAATATAGGGATTTATTTAATAATTATATTATTATATTTTAATATTTGAAATTCATTTAAATAACTAATCCTGAGTTTAATACGATTAAAATGACTTCAGAAGTTGATTTAAATTTTATTTAAATGAGAATGAAATTTTTTTGACTTTTAAATTTAAATTTAAAAGTGATTAAATTGATTTTTAAAATAGCTTGTTCTAATTAATGTTTAAAAATAGTCTTTTTGGGATATTGTCTCAAATTTCGATGAAACTAGTTCATTGTATCCGTAATATTAAATTACTGTAGAATTTCAAGTTTCGTAGCGATCGGACTTATCGTTTAATCGTACAAGCTCGAAAAACATAGAAATCAAGTAAAGGAATTTAATTAAGTTAATGTGATTTGAAATTCTATCTTTTGTATATGATGGAATTGGTTACCGATACATATTCCATTGTGTCCGGAATAGTGGTATAACATATAGAACGCCAGGTGGCATACGTCGTTTGGAGTTCGGAATTTTGATTGGATGAATAGTGCCATGAGATTTTATATATATGGCCATCATTTTTATTCCTTTGCAAACCTAACTTAAGAAAACTCTGGCAGCCATTCTTTTTCCTTCAATGTTCAAAATTGTTCTGCTTTTCCCCCTAGATTTCTCTCAATCAACTCACAATCTCGACTCGACTCCAAAAGCAAAGTCATAGAGCTTGATGAGTTCTACATATCCAACGGTCGAATTGGGTTGGAAGTTGGTATATTCGCCAGAATCGACTTGAGCAGGCGGTGCAGTTTTTTTGCGTATTGGTGGCCGATAGAGGCAGCAAAGGCGGTGCAGTTGCCTGCATAGGTGGTGTAGTTGCTGGCGTGGATGGAGCTTGAGCAGGCGGTTGCGGCGACGGGCTCGGATCTAGGTTCGGTAGCTCTAGAAGATGAGCGAGTCGAAGCTTATGATCAGCGTTGATGGGTTCATTCTCGATCTAGAAACGAAGAAAGGAACGGTTGGTTTTAAGATAATTATCATTTTAATTATGTTAATTATTATATTAATTATGTCGTTAATAATCGATGTGCTTAGTATTGAATAACATTTTCATGTGAGGTCTGATCCGAATGAAACAAGTAGCGTTGAGTTCCTATCGACATCATCTACAACATGGAGTTGCATTGGAATTTATTTGACTTTAGAATATTTTCAGTTTCAAATTAAGGTAAGTGGTTAAACCCATTCATGAGGCACTATCCTATTGTTAATTAAACCAATTAACGAAGTGAAATTATTTATTAATTGCTAGTTGAAAATTTAATTGTTTGAAATATAATTTATTGATTTTGGATCCACAACTAATTTGGCGTTAAATTGATAATTAAATTTGTTAGTTAAATTGGACCAGAAAATTGACAATAGGAACTAATAGTAAATCTGATAGTTAAATTTGTGATATTTAATCTGGTAGTTAAATTGACATTTAATTTGATATTTTAAATTGACGTTGATAATTAAAGTTTCAAATCACTTTTAAACACCCGACATTGATAGTTATTTATTGTAGTGAAATGGATGAATTGGTTGTTTTGGATATTAGTTGATATTTGAGATGGATGATATCTGTGATTTGCTATTATGTTGGTTAGTAGTTTCATATATCCATATTATTACCCTGTTATTATTACTATTGATACGATTGATCATCTGTATATTGAATTTAAGTATGGAACTTTGGACATCCTATTCGATATGCGAATTGTTGGATGCATTGCTGACTATTTTTGCAAAAATGTGATTGTATAACCATTTTGATAAATTTGAAGATTTTTGATAAACCGGAATTTAGTTTCTGAAAATAACTTGAAATTAATTTATAAAATTTAAATTCTAATTTTTATAATAACATATATTTTTCCTAAAAGAGAAATAAAACGGTTGCAAATTTTTATATGAATGTAATAAATGAAAAGGGAATGTTATAAGAATGTCGATGTTTGAAATCCAACCATTTAATGATTTTAATACCTGATACTTTTGAATTTGATTATTTTCTAATTCGAGTTTGGAAATATTGGAATTAAAATTTGTTAAAAGAATTTGTGTAAAGAATTCAATTTGGAACTTCGAAGTTATAAGCAATATATGTTTTGAATATTGGAAATTGGATTATTTTAAGGATTTGAATCTTAAAATTCGAACATTGAAGTTAAATTGATTTAGGTGATTTATATCGGTGTATTGAGATTAGGCTCAAATTTATATAAACTAAAACGGTTTTGAAATGTGATTTGAAATAAAACTCGAGCCATTAAATTAAATCGTTTGAATCGAAATTGAAATGGATATAAATTGGAATTGAAATTGAATTTGAATTTCAAAGGAATTGAATTGAAACATTGGAAAGTCAATTCATTTTTTTGGAATTTGGATCTGAGTCTAGATTTGTTGGAAATGGAAAGAAACAGTTTATTTTAAAACTATATTTCTCCAGATTTTGATTTGACTTACATGAGGATTTTTATCCCGGACTCGAGTGTTTTGTTTTCATTACGCTCGGGTCAGACCAAGTTTTTCAGTTATCGAAGACGGTTATTCTAGAGGATGAAAACGAAGATTTAGTATATCATATCTACTTGTATTTATTTCGCTGCACTATTTCATTATGTCCCTTAAAATTGTATAACTCTGGTAATATTGTATAACTCTGATAATATTGTATAACTCTAATTTATGTTGTAAATTGAATTGAGTATATTGTAAACAAATTCATAAACTATTTATGTGATTATTGTATTTTATCACTCCGTTGCGAGATACTGTTGTCGTTTTCTTCTTTTCTTTTTATTTATTTAAAGTAAACACATTGATAATCTATCTTTTAAACGGTTTAAGTTGGACATGTGCGGTTTGATGTTGACTTAAACTGTTCAAAAAGGTGGGTTGTCACAGTTGATATTAAAGCTTTGGTTTAACGTATACCTAAACCTGTAGGATAAGTTCATTGAATATATATATATATGTATATGAGAGAGTGTAATTGTTAAAATATTCGAAATTAATAAATGATATGATTTTAACCTACATTATATTTAGAATATAAAAGAATGAATACTATAAACTAATAAAATTCTTGACTATTTGATGATGATTGGATGTAATCTCTTTGTTGGTTGATTGATCGATTGATATGGTTGTGTATAGTATCATTTACTGGTTAGTAAGTTATGCTCAATCAGTTTATGAGCATTTGACTTTTGTGTAGACTTTTGAATAGTGCATAACAGTTGCAGGTAATTTACCTTTTCATGCATTGGAAGGATAGAAATTGCAATCTTATGGGAAGGTTGAAACGAACACCATATGAATTAAGTTTCATAATTTGACTATAAGGCGTTCGGCAACAATGTTGGGTTAAAACTGATTGTTCAAATTAAAGTTGTTTATTTTGATCCAAATAAGGAATTACGATCTTCAAAATGAATATTATGTGATAATGACCTATACAAATATGATTTATGACTAAAAAGAAATTCAAACTAAAAATTTGAGAGTCTGAATTACGGAGGGTTTTTGAAATTGGTCTTTAAGATTCTAAAATACATATAATAGCGTAATTTTAAAGTATTTTCCGAATAAAAAAGTTTATAAATGATTTGAAAGTGTCCAAAGGGTATTTTCAAAACATTTTAAAAAATGAAAGTCCGACACTCACTTCTGTCGTTGGAAAATAAATTTTCTTGATGACTGCAGAATCATCGGTGATTATTTTTGAGTTTCAGAGTGAGGGAGGTCACTTTAGTAGCAGAAGCTACTCGATTATTTGATGAAACTGATTTGACTGAAATCTTTGAAGTATGACTTGATATTCGAAATAAATATGTATATATTTATTTCAAACAACTTAAAATAAAACCTAGTATTCAGTTCTTGAGTTTTCTATTGAAAACTATTATGAACATATGTATCCTAAGATTAGGATTGATTGATTGATTGTGCATCTTTTGAGATGATTGATTACTAATTTCCAATTTTGAATTGGAATTTGATTTTTCGGACTATTCGGAATAGTCGAACACTTCCAAATTGGGAATTAATTTTCAAAGCTGAGTATTTTGGAAAGTATATAAAGTTTAGTTTTAAAATTTTAAAAATAAAGACTAATAGAAGTTGAACAAGTTTTAAAGTGTTAAATATTTTGATAAGTAAATTGTATAAATTTATTTTGAATTATACAAGTATGAAACTTAGCTTTGAGATGTTTCTAAATGAAAAGAGTTTTAAAAATGTTTTCAACATAATAATTATTTGTAAAAACGTATTATTGGCAAATTGATTTTTTTTATGCAGTTCTGACTTTGTATAATTATGAAAATTAGTTTTGAAAGGTATATAATGGAATTCATTTTAAGAAACATTTTGAACCTAGTTAATGTTCTATAATAAAAGATTTTTGAAAAGAATTTGATTTGGAAAGAAAGATGATTTTATCTGAATTTGATATAAATATAAAATTGAAGTTGTGAAAAACAATTGATTTGAAATTTTGAATTTTTTTTGAATTTGAATGATATTAAATTTAGAGGGAAAAATATTTGGTTTGAAAGTAGATTGATTTCAAAGACGTTTGACTCTACAAAGCTATTTGGTTTGGAAGTTTTCGATTCTTATATGAAAATGGTTTGTATAAGTATGAAGTTCTTTCAAAAACTATAGATTTTGAAAGGAATTCAATGTGAAAAGTGATAATTTTACATATAATGGAATTTATATAAGAATGATATGATATAATTCAAGACTATTGATTTTTAAAAGTACTCGATTTGAAAATTAAATCTTATACAAAATGTAATATATATAAATGTGATATCTGAAGTTATGATTTAAAAAGGGTATTATATATAGTATGATATATTTTGAAGTAAAATTTACGGAGAAGTACCCTCCACCAAGAAGTATAGTATGATATGCTTCGAACCCGAACGGACTTGGATGAATCCAAGAGTGGATTCGACCGATAACCCTAATGACTTGGGTGAATCTAGAAATCGGTTCGATCCGATATAGGTTGTTCGAACTTAATCTCATGAGTTCCTTGAAAAAAAATTCAAGGTAGATGGTTCTTTAGTTTATCCAAAGGAGGTGCTTTCAATCCTGGGATCTATTGTTTATGGCTCTTTAGGGAAGGAAGTGCATCCATTGCGTAAATCATTGATTCTGCAGCATACCACTTCAGCAGGGGTTAATGGTCCCTTGTTTACGAAATAGCTATGGTATTTTCCTGGAATCTGAAAGGTGAGGTATCTTCTAGAAGGTAGTGTCCATTGCGTAAACAGTGGATCAACAGCGAGTCAATGCGGTTGTAACATCATCATTTGACATCGGATTTTTGAGTGTTAATTTCCATGTCCGTTTAAAGGTTTTCTATGTATTTTCACTGGATTCTAAAACAAATCTACTAAGTACTTAGATATTTTAGTCTTGCACCGGATCCACGTGTGGCTAAAATCTGTAAGAACGAGGATAAATCTATTAAGACATTGAGTCATAAAAGGTATTTTGATATAAACCTTTTACATTTTCTAAATTATTTGCTCCGAAATTATTTTGAATTTTTCAAAAAAGATTGTTTTTACACAATTTAATGTTTTATGCTTAATTTAAATGTTATAAATATTATATTAGAAAAATGCTTACATAGTAATTAATATTAGCATTGCTCTATGTTATTTAATTTATATCTTAAATATTGTTTAAAGTTAACAGTTGTTATAATGTTTTGAAATTAATAATTATCGTTTATTTAAAATATTTAGAATAAAATTACTATGATTATAATATTGTCTAGAGACTGATTATTAATTTTTATAAATAATGCTTGAAAAGTATTTCGATATTAAAACTAGATATTTGTAGGCAATTGATTTAAGAATTTAAATATCTTCTTTTAAATATAAGCAATGATGTTAATGATTATTTTCAAATAGTTTATGCATTTTATAAGGATGTTTATTTTGAATTTTCGAAATTATTTTATATAAAGTAAGAAATTTACAAATTGAAAGTTTGTAAAGTATTGATATATCAAAGCTATTGATTTTGCAAATGGATTTCCAAATGAATTTTACAAATGAGGTTTATATAAATTTCTTTAACAAAATTTAGAGATATTATATGGATAGACTGTATTATAAAATTTTCTATTTTAAATATTTATGAAACAAATGATTTGGGGGTTCTATTTATAATATAAAATGGTTGGAAAAAAAAAACAAACAAATTGAATATTTATCCTGAAAGAAAAGTATTAAAATTTATATACTCTTTATTTGAAAATTTATATGAAATTTAGAAGTTTTGCACTATTTAGTTTTTTATATAAACCTAAGTAAATGTTCTCATGATTTGAATAATTTTTTTGGAAGTAAGTATTTTCTACAAGGATTGTGAAAAAAATGAAATCTTTACACTTCATTGAAATAGAAAATATAACATTAGATTTGAATATATTATTAGTTTTAAACTAATGATTTTTAAGCTTATACTTATTCAAAATTATGAAATTAATGGATTTAAAGAGTTATTTCAAAGTGTGTAGGATGTTGATATCAAATTTCTAATAGTATCGTAAAACTATCGGAAATCCCTTGTATAATATGATGAGAATATTTATGTATTTCTTATATAAATAAGTATTAATGTTTTATAATGTAACATCCCACCTTTTTGTACTCTTTAAATCGACGATAAACCACACACGTCAGACTCAAACCAACGGAAGGGTGGATTGTTATTGGGGTGAATAAGAAAAGGCAGAGAAAGAAAGAAAAAAAAGAATCTTCCAGCGGAACGACAAAATATAATAATCAAATAAACAGTTCATGGGGCTGTTTTACAAGACATTTGATTATACTTATACAACACAGAATCAGAGTTACACATATCAAAGAATAATAAATAACAAAGCAGCGGAACAATGTGATGCAGTGGAACAATATAGTATATAATAGCACTACAATCTTCGTCTTCATCCTCCAGAAGTAAGGTCTTCAAATCCAGAAATGCTCAGGCTGACCCGAGTGAATTGAAAGACAAAACACTCGAGTCAGAACTAAAAGATCTCGTGTAAGTTAAATCAACGATAAATAATATGAGTGGTGTAACGACCCATAAATTTTTAATAAATAAAATTGTTAAATTGATAAAATTTTGGTAATTTAATATGAAGAAAAATAAACTTTGTAATAAAATAAGGAAGGAATGTTAAAGTGGAAACGCATATTTTATTCATAAGGTAATATAAAAGAACGAAACTTATCTGAATGGATATATTTAAGGATTCAATCATAATAAATGTACACATTTAACAAATTCAATATAATTAAGAAAACCTGTTAATACAAAGGGAAGAAATTAATTAAATCCATCAGGTCATTGCTTGATTTCTTGCCTTCTTCTACATGGCCTTTTTATTTCTTGCTTTAGCAACACAAACTCTTTTCCTAGCCGTGTATTTCTCAATTGCAAATCATGTACAAGAAGATTTATTTCCCATTTCAAAACTTCTCATTTGCATTTGCATTTAAGAATAAAACATATATACGTTTCTTTCTCCTTAACTTATGTCTTTTCCGTTTCTTAGCATCTACTCTCACTTTGATTGCCATCCAAACCATCTACGTGTCAATCCAAAATTTTTAATAAATGTTTTAATTATTTAATTTAGATAATCTTTTTATTTAAAATATAAATTTTGATGTGGATTAGAATTCCACACATGAATTAATAGAATATTATCCGAAAATGTAAATTTTTTCAATATGGTCAAACTTTGACTTCTAAATTTAAAAATTTAAAAGTTTGAAAATTTGAATTTTATCTTTTATTCTGAAAGAGAATAAAATTTTAAGAATACTGCTTTTCGTTTCGTTGAAATCTAAATTATAATGTGAAAGTTATGCCTTTTTAACTCTTGTGTATAATTTGATGTATTTAACAAAATTGTTTACTTTAAATTATATAAATAATATTTTATTTGGTCATGTAATGTTCTAATTTATGTTTTCAGGGGTAAAATAACATGTTTTGTATATATTTTGATTTAAAAACATTTTTAAAAAGTGTAATTGACATCTTCCAGTGTTAGTTGTATTTTATTTCAATTTCTAATTTCCAACTTCAATTAATTTAAGAAATTCTTTATTTATTTTTATATTTTTTCTTAAGAATTTATTTTATTCTCATTATCACTTTATTTTGTGTCTCAAAGATTTATTTTAAACCATTTTAAGAAGAGTTGTAATTTCCCAAAGTTAAGTGAATTGTGTTTGCAATTTTCTTAAGCTAGTTTCAATAAATTAAGCCATTTTCTTTATTTATCTTTCTATTTTCCTAAAATATAGTTATTTATTTTCTTTTTCACTTTATTTCAGTTTGTTTTATTTTATTCACTGAATTTTATTTGTTTTAAGGTGTGGTAGAAATTTTTCCAAGCTAGTGGTATTGTGTCTAAATTTTTAAGCCTTGTTTCAATTTAATAAACCATTTCCTTAATTCTTTTCCATTTTTTTTGAAATCATTGCCTAAAATTTTAATAAATATAGGAAATTTCTGATTTTGGTTTAAGTTTAACCCTAACTGAAATTTTAAATTCTAAGTTCTAAGTTCAAATCTTTCATATAAAGTATATATATGTACAATATTTATTTCGCGATTGTTTTATTTATTATGATTATATGCTTTTTAAATTAGGGAATAAATATTGTGTAAATGGGGAATAAAATTTTACGTTTCTTTATACGTATATACATCAGTTCTTAGTAAATGGTAAATGAATCAAAAGGACGTAAACAAATCATATTTTATTTAAGTAGTAAATTCTAAAATTAATAGTGTACAAATAAATTATTTAATTACACCTTTAATTTGTACGTTTATATCCGTTTGATAAATTTAGTTGGCATAAATGATACGTATTTAATGAAATATTCTTTAAACGTATATTTACTAAATATAGGTACCGAGTAAATAAGAAAACGTATAAATTTATATACGTACTTGTTTATAAATTGGGCATATGTTTGATTTAAATTATTGAGTCTTTAGTACGCATTCCTAAGTTTCTTACCTTAGCTATAAAAAAAAAATCAATCAATCAATTAATAGCTGGGCATTTCAAAGGAGGAAAGAAATTATCTATAGTCATTCAAATTTATTACTTGCACAGCCATTCGCGTATAATCTTCCACACTGTCCTTTTGCTTAAATTGTTTTAATTGGTATAAAATATTTATTTCCCTACCGTTCGAATTCATTTGTTGCATTGTCATTCACGTGCAACTTTCTACACTTGACTCTCTTATATAATAGGAATAAATTCCTCCAAATTCGCGTTGTCGTTTTCAAGCAAATTAATATCTTGCCATTTTGTTCCCAAATCAATGCAAGTTTTCTTTGAATACTCGGTCACGTATGCTAATACCACTGCAATAATGTTTGGTTTGAATATTTCTTAACACTTTCTCCTCCTGGAATTACGCAAGTCAACTTATAAATAAAAAACCCATGTTCCAATTCCATTTACCTCTCATATATAATTGGAATAAAGTCTTCCAATTCCTATAGATGTTTCAAATCAATTAATTCTTGCCACTTTCATCTCCTTGTTTATTCAACTCATTTTTTTTAATTAAAACTCACGTATTTTATTTCCACTTACCTCGGTATTTGTGGAATAAATGCTTCCTATTGCTTCTGACATTTCAAAAATTATTCCTTGCTATTTTATTTCACCTAAATTCACGCAATTCATATGCAAAACTTTCCTATATAAATTCATAACCCATGTTCATAAAATTAAATCGTCACCTCATTAATTTAAGTATAAACCCACGTATAAAGTTATGTTCCATCTCATTTGGGTTCAATCTCCTCTCTCTAGCGCGAGCTACACCAGGTAAATAGCTTGTCTCCTTCTCCTTTCTTATTTTTCTTTTTTAGTTTTTGTAAGGACCCGATTCTTCAACTTTCGAAAACTGACATCAATACGTCCACTGTATCAACTGCCGAGAAATCAAATGCCGAAAAACCGAACACTTAGGGTTTTAAGAAAAAGAAAGAGAGAGAAGGAGAGAGAAAAAATAGAAAATAGAGAGAAAAGAAAATAGAAAATAAAACGGAACAGAAAGAAAACAACAGAACAATATCAGAATCTCACAATCGCAGCGGAACAACATATAATAAATAAATGAATAATCTTTAAATAAAGAACTATATCAGTTATTACATTACATCACATCATCAGAGTGTACAACAACAAACAACATCAAATAGTGCAGCGGAAAAAGAAATACTATATACTAGTAATATGCCATGCCATCCAGCTTGCCTCCAGCAACTCCAGAATATCCTGATAAACCTTAACTCTTGACTGCCCGTGTAGAAATGGTGGGCACCCAGAGTTTAGGAAGGAAAACAATAAACTCCGGGTCAGTCATGAGACTGGTGTGAGAACTCAAAACAGTTTATTTATCTTTAAAATCAAAATAGAGAAATATTTTTAAAGTCAATTCGCAATGCTTTTAAAAATGAGACTACCATAAGGCCTCCCGCACACACACACAATGCAAACGCAGAATCGGAGGAGATTTCTCCTTATGATAGTCAAAGATGCTTGATACGCATTAAAAAGAACATTTGATATTATTACTAGTGCATAGTGTAAAGGAAATCATTTCGAAAATAAAGATATAAATCTTAGCCAACATACGACCATTATCGTATGCCTACTATAGCTACCATCTAAACAGTGGTGACCACCATAAGTAAATGGCAGGTTCTACAACTAATACCGTACAAGGTTTCGTATTGGGAAATGGATTTCCAACGAATGATCAGGCCAAGGAACTTCCCATTGCCACATGAGAATGCCTCTGGGAGGACATCCCCGAGAACCAAACCGGATCTCTACCAACACAAGGCCGGGTTACCCCTAACTGAGTAACAACTGACCGAATATGCCATCCCCCGGTCCTTTGGGACCTTTCACCGAGCGCTCGTAATCAATTCACACAATCATAAAGTGTTTTCAACATGAGTAAGCATCTGGGCTCCATACCATGATACCACCCTTTTCCAGAAGGAAATGCACATACCCTAAAGGGCGCTACCCCTCATAACCTTGCTGCATCTTTCCTGTTTTGACCATTCCCGGGGTGTGAGGCTCGACGAAGTCACGTCCACAAAAACATACTTTATACAAAAGCCATGCTTTGGGTCAACAAATGATCATAGAAATGATCACCAAGATAGACGATCAAATAAATGATCCTATCGCAAATAATCAACACAATGATCATTTCACAGCAACACTCAGCATGTCACATTACCAAAATGGGAATATATCGCTGATAACCTTCAACTACATAACCTCTGAGCTCGTACGTCTCAGAGAATGGTGTTAAGCTAAAAGAATAAATTCTCCGCCACCAACAGAAATATATTTGAAAGAGATCTGCTTTATATCTCAATTTGTAACGTCAGACATACAATCCATACAAGTCTGTTCCGGGCTCGAACAGAACCGAAGGCACTTACAAAGAAGTCCTTGCAATCCGGATATTCACAATCCCGATCGGATTTCCCATCACATATGGAGAACTCAATACCGTAGCTACTCGGTGCAGAGTCAATCGACAGGTCATCCTATCGCTCTCGCAAATACCGGGTCTTCAACACGATCTTCAATGCTATCCATTACGTCGTGTCACTATTCGGAATGGGTAATCCGAATAACGAGCGCAATAATTTAAAAACAAGTGTAGCATTCAAATTCAACAAATCCCAACAAATACCTTTCAAAGGTAAATATTGATAGTCGGTTATTGAACTATCAATGGATATGCACAACATCACCAGATTCCAAATAATTTTCCAAATTATTTATTTCCCAAAGATATCTTTACTAGATATATAATTTTCACACTTCAAAAATAAATCAATATTTATTTTTAAACAAATTCCCCTTCTTATAAATTCCTTAGTGAATTTATATTTCACAATATCTATGAATATACGATTTCATTTATTCAATTTTAATTTATCTTCAAAAAGATAATTCTCAAAATATTCACTTTATATTGGAAAACATTTCCATACTTACTTATTAAGTAATTCTCAATCCATTTATTTTCAACACTTGGAAAATATTCAATATACTTCAATCGAAATTAAGTATATATTTCATTCTTTAAGGAAATCATTCTCTTAACCATATTTATTTGGGCCAAAACGAATGTTGCGTAAAACATCGTTACGACAACCCAAAATCACTAGTATAGGGATTCGAAATTAAAATAGATATATAAATCCCAATACTATACAAAACATTTCCTTTCGGAAATCATTTACTATAACAACAGTGTTATAGTCCACCATTTCCTTCTATTTCTCGAAAACATCTATTTCAACAATAAATGTTGAAATCTATGGTTTCGAATCTCAACACATTTTAAACAACGTTAGATCGTTTTAATTCAATTTAAAACATCAAATCTAAACATTTTCTTTAACATATTATTCAATATTCAAAAACGTGAATATACTACGTTAATCAATTTCATCCTTTCTATACATTTTATTTCAAAGGATTATTCACAGTCAAAAACGTGAATATAACTCCATTAATAGGTTTCAACAATTTACTTATCAAAATAAGTCGTTTGCGAATTTATAAAACAATGTTTATAAATTCCTTTATTAACCTATATTCAATTCATAACCCAATTATAAACCAAAAGTTCATGTTATAAGTTAAATACTTATAATTTATTTGTTTGCAAAAATCGTTCCTTTGAACTTCATAATTATAAATCTTATAACTTATAAGATTCAATTATTCATCCAAATCTATTCTTTTAATAACTTTATAAATTTTATAAACCTACTGCTTATAAAATTCCATTTATAACTTCACCGTTTATAATTCTATAAATTTCATTCATTTCTGAAATTCATTCATAATTCATTCTAACACTTATAAAAACTCGTTTTATAATTCAAATATTTTAATTTATAAATTATCAATTTATAAATCTTTTATATAAATCAATTTATATTATTATTCTTTTAAAACATCTTTAATCCCCTTTATAATTTCAACATTTTGATTTATAAAATAATTAAATTTTATAAATCCTATATTTTCAACTTTTTATAATAATTTCAAAAATCCCGATTAAACTATTTTATAAAATCGTTAACCCCATATTTTCAAAAATCAACTTTTAACTATATTTCTCAAAGATCATAATTTTTATAACATTAAAATTTATACGTTTATTTATTTAAAATGGATAAATTCCCAAAAATATTTTATAACGTATACTTTCAAAAAATCACTTTATAAAATCATTTTAAAATTCCAAAACTTGGTCCAATGATGCTACACACCAAATAGTCAATCACGACAACAACGATATCATATATCGATATGATAATCCATCAAATATCAAAATATCCATAATCAAATAAATACTGTTGAGGAATCCAGTTGGATCCCTCCAACCTGTTTTCCTGCATCCACAAACATTAGCACAATACCAATTCCGCTCCAGTACGGAATTATCGCGGTATATGGGATTTAAAACATTATCCGCTTAATAGACGGCGCAATAGGGTCTCATCCGCTATGCAAATGCGGGAAATCAATAACTGCGATATATACATATGCCAATATATATATATATTGCTATCATATATAATACCAATTTCACTGTTTATGAAATATTCACGGTATATGTTTTTAATAAATAACATCTGCTTACTAACGGCGCATAATGTCTATTTTAACAATCAATAGATATCAGTCATCATTCAAATATGCATTCAAATATTTTAAATATAACTATTTAAAATAAAATCAAAACTGATTCGATTGAGCGAGAAGTTCTCACCTTGATTTCAATTTCGTTTTCAGCGATTTATTCCGAATAAAATTAAACGGGCGTTTAGTTTTACCCGAAATTCTCACTAACTCCAAACGACTCCAATCCAATTTCATAGCGTAGTGCTCGTCCATACGATTCCAACGCAACTGGTTTCGCACGTTTTCGACCTCGTATGAAAAAGTTATGATTTTATGAAGTTTTACACGATTTATATAACAAATTTACAACTAAATTTATAAAATTTTAAACCTAAATTATTAACAGCCGTTCGATCCACTTTCTCCCTTCAGATCCGTGCCCCCCCCCCCCCCCCGTTTCTTCTTCACGCTACTTCACGCGCGTACCAGATAGCAAGGCCGAACCCATAATCCACTTTAAACCCTAATACACGCGACATATACAAGCACCTCCAGGCTGATCAGGGAACGCCAATCGGTAGCCCACCTCCCATACTACACTCGGCCGGAATCCCCTTATGCTCGGTTCTGTTTATGCCTCGTAATTCGTGCTCGAACGCACGGCCTTTGAGCCCAAATTCCCATCGATCCACAACTCCGTTTCCAATCACAACCGTTGGATTGGTAGATCTCAGTGTGCTCTACAATCTTCTAGTTATAAGATTCTTGTAAATGTTGATGGATGAAGAGAAAAGAGGAGGAGAATAAGAGAAGTTTTCGGCCACTCATGCGTGGGTGGCGGCTGCGTATAGAAACTATGGTTTAGATTTATTTTTATTTTTTTCTTTGTGAATGAAGGCTATTTATAGGAAATTATTGAACACTATTCATCCGGGATTTCCAAACTCCGATTTACGCGCCGTAACCAGCGTTTCTGGGGTTTGCCCCGCGTTCCGGACACAATGGAACAGGTTTCGGAAGCTAATTCGGACATCTGTGCGAGTTATGGCAATAAACGTTCAATTTAAATTAAACCGATTTAAACGATTTTCTAGGCGTTTTAGCTTGCACCGGACAAACGGTAAATCCAATTGACACGAAATTTTAAACCATACAATAATATCACATTACGGATCCGATGAAACTGGTTTCGTCAAAATCCAAGACTGTTTGAAAAATGACTATTTTAACTCGCCAAATTAATATTAAAAACAAATTCGATGCGTTTCGAGCTGCCATGATCAAACGATAACTCCGATTGCTACGAAAATTGATATCCAGTAATAACTAACTATTACGGATCCAATGGAACTGGTTTCGTTCAATTCTGAGACTGTTCAAAAATTGACTATTTTCACTAGTCGATTAATTATTAAAATATTCAATTTTCACAAATTAACTTTTAATTCGATTTTAAAAGTTCTAAAATATCGTTCTAACTTCAATATGATAAAATAAAATTTTACAAATCATTTTCAATCATATTTAACTCAATTTTCAATTATTTCCATAATTTAACATATTAAATTATTGATTTAATTATCCAATTAAATCTAATTATTCGAATAAAAATTTATTCGACTTATAATTTCACTCATTAATATTTAAAATTAATTAAATATTCAATTTTTAATTACTAAAAATCCTGGGTCGTTACAATCTTCCCCCCTTAAAAGAATTTCGTCCTCGAAATTAACAAGTAAGAAAAATTATAGAATTTATTAACTTTCCCAAAAAAAATTTAAACTTCTTACAATAACTTTACTAAGTTTTCAAATCATACTTAGTTATCTTTTCAAAAACAACTACTATTGTTTAACTTTCAATTCCAAATCAAATTTTAAGTTTTCAAAAAATTTCCAATTTTCTTCAAAAATTTTCTAACGCCTTAAATTTTCGGAAAAATTCGCCATAGTCTCCTTTGCGCGGCTCGATCCAAAAAAAAATGACAGTATATATATCACAAATATACATCTCATCAAGTAATGAGGCATCCCGCAGGGAAAAAAGTATAAAAGTACGATATTTAATCCGAGATATGTACCTTATATTTTATTAGCAAGCATATACGGCAATATAGCGCGAAAGCGAGCTCCAAATGCGAAGCAAACGCGATCCGCACCTACTAAACACTCAACAACAACATGAGAATCATGTATATATGAAAATAGTATCGATATACAACATATAGCAACATAATAACTATATATGCTAACATAGCAAATGCAGTAAAAGTAACAAATGCAAACATCAACCAACTATCATCCAACTAACATCCATAACCAATAAATATTCATTCATATTCTCATTAATATTCAATGAAATAGGTTTTCAATTTAAATCACATTTGATTCATTAACAGTGGATGTTCTTACTAACATTCATTTTCAATTAGTTTATATTCACTAATTCATATTCAAGTTGGTTTACTTCCAAATCAAATTCAATTCTATTTAAGATTCATTTAACTTCCAATTGAATTTCAATTACTTTAGCTTTCAACTTCATTAACCCAATTTCATTAACACTTAATGAATTATATACAATCAACTAACAATCATATAACAATCAATGTATATTAATTACAACCAAATTCCTTTGCTTATATTCATTCAATTTGGTTTAACACCTTCACTTTCAATTGGTTTAACTAAATTGATTTTCATTCAATTATTCAACTTTCCAATAACATTAGATTTTTAATGAATTAACACTTATATTCATTATTTCATTTTATAAATCAATTCAGATTTCAATTCTAAGTAAATTTTTATTTAACTTTAAATTCATTTTTATTACAACTCATATTCATAAATATATTCGTATAGTTTCACTTCTCATATATATAAGTTTATTTCACAATTGTAAATCACTTTAACTATAATTCAATTCTTATAATTCTTTTGCTTATACAATTATTCTTTTATTTAGATTATTCAAACAACTAAACAATCAACTTATATACACTTTAATAATTCTGAAAAATTATTTCTTCATTTACAAAATATAATCAAGGTAAAATTATTTCATTTACCCAATTTAAAACAATATTGTGTCGAATTGTTCTGTACAAGTGTTTAGAGATCCCTATCAACAACGTTAACTACTCGTATTAACCAGAATCCATATACCACTCAACAAACCAATCATCACAGTATAAAACAATTTTATATATTCACTAACAAATACGCTCTCATAGCTATTATTACACTCAAACTCATTCTAGAGTACTACTGACTCTATCTCTAATGAGTAATACCCAACAGAACCATGGTTGTCTCTTAACCATATGCTCTGATACCAGATGTAAGGACCCGATTCTTCAACTTTCGAAAACTGACATCAATACGTCCACTGTATCAACTGCCGAGAAATCGAATGCCGAAAAACCGAACACTTAGGGTTTTAAGAAAAAGAAAGAGAGAGAAGGAGAGAGAAAAAATAGAAAATAGAGAGAAAAGAAAATAGAAAATAAAACGGAACAGAAAGAAAACAACAGAACAATATCAGAATCTCACAATCGCAGCGGAACAACATATAATAAAGAAATGAATAATCTTTAAATAAAGAACTATATCAGTTATTACATTACATCACACCATCAGAGTGTACAACAACAAACAACATCAAATAGTGCAGCGGAAAAAGAAATACTATATACTAGTAATACGCCATGCCATCCAGCTTGCCTCCAGCAACTCCAGAATATCCTGATAAACCTTAACTCTTGACTGCCCGTGTAGAAATGGTGGGCACCCAGAGTTTAGGAAGGAAAACAATAAACTCCGAGTTAGTCATGAGACTGGTGTGAGAACTCAAAACAGTTTATTTATCTTTAAAATCAAAATAGAGAAATATTTTTAAAGTCAATTCGCAATGCTTTTAAAAATGAGACTACCATAAGGCCTCCCGCACACACACACAATGCAAACGCAAAATCAGAGGAGATTTCTCCTTATGATAGTCAAAGATGCTTGATACGCATTAAAAAGAACATTTGATATTATTACTAGTGCATAGTGTAGAGGAAATCATTTCGAAAATAAAGATATAAATCTTAGCCAACATACGACCATTATCGTATGCCTACTATAGCTACCATCTAAACAGTGGTGACCACCATAAGTAAATGGCAGGTTCTACAACTAATACCGTACAAGGTTTCGTATTGGGAAATGGATTTCCAACGAATGATCAGGCCAAGGAACTTCCCATTGCCACATGAGAATGCCTCTGGAAGGACATCCCCGAGAACCAAACCGGATCTCTACCAACACAAGGCCGGGTTACCCCTAACTGAGTAACAACTGACCGAATATGTCATCCCCCGGTCCTTTGGGACCTTTCACCGAGCGCTCGTAATCAATTCACACAATCATAAAGTGTTTTCAACATGAGTAAGCATCTGGGCTCCATACCATGATACCACCCTTTTCCAGAAGGAAATGCACCTACCCTAAAGGGCGCTACCCCTCATAACCTTGCTGCATCTTTCCTGTTTTGACCATTCCCGGGGTGTGAGGCTCGACGAAGTCACGTCCACAAAAACATACTTTATACAAAAGCCATGCTTTGGGTCAACAAATGATCATAGAAATGATCACCAGGATAGATGATCAAATAAATGATCCTATCGCAAATAATCAACACAATGATCATTTCATAGCAACACTCAGCATGTCACATTACCAAAATGGGAATATATCGCTGATAACCTTCAACTACATAACCTCTGAGCTCGTACGTCTCAGAGAAGGGTGTTAAGCTAAAAGAATAAATTCTCCGCCACCAACAAAAATATATTTGAAAGAGATCTGCTTTATATCTCAATTTGTAACGTCAGACATACAATCCATACAAGTCTGTTCCGGACTCGAACAGAACCGAAGGCACTTACAAAGAAGTCCTTGCAATCCGGATATTCACAATCCTGATCGGATTTTCCATCACATATGGAGAACTCAATACCGTAGCTACTCGGTGCAGAGTCAATCGACAGGTCATCCTATCGCTCTCGCAAATACCGGGTCTTCAACACCGATCTTCAATGCTATCCATTACGTCGTATCACTATTCGGAATGGGTAATCCGAATAACGAGCGCAATAATTTAAAAACAAGTGTAGCATTCAAATTCAACAAATCCCAACAAATACCTTTCAAAGGTAAATATTGATAGTCGGTTATTGAACTATCAATGGATATGCACAACATCACCAGATTCCAAATAATTTTCCAAATTATTTATTTCCCAAAGATATCTTTACTAGATATATAATTTTCACACTTCAAAAATAAATCAATATTTATTTTTAAACAAATTCCCCTTTTTATAAATTCCTTAGTGAATTTATATTTCACAATATCTATGAATATACGATTTCATTTATTCAATTTTAATTTATCTTCAAAAAGATAAATTCTCAAAATATTCACTTTATATTGGAAAACATTTCCATACTTACTTATTAAGTAATTCTCAATCCATTTATTTTCAACACTTGGAAAATATTCAATATACTTCAATCGAAATTAAGTATATATTTCATTCTTTAAGGAAATCATTCTCTTAACCATATTTATTTGGGCCAAAACGAATGTTGCGTAAAACATCGTTACGACAACCCAAAATCACTAGTATAGGGATTCGAAATTAAAATAGATATATAAATCCCAATACTATACAAAACATTTCCTTTCGGAAATCATTTACTATAACAACAGTGTTATAGTCCACCATTTCCTTCTATTTCTCGAAAACAACTATTTCAACAATAAATGTTGAAATATATGGTTTCGAATCTCAACACATTTAAAACAACGTTAGATCGTTTTAATTCAATTTAAAACATCAAATCTAAACATTTTCTTTAACATATTATTCACTATTCAAAAACGTGAATATACTACGTTAATCAATTTCATCCTTTCTATACATTTTATTTCAAAGGATTATTCACAGTCAAAAATGTGAATATAACTCCATTAATAAGTTTCAACAATTTACTTATCAAAATAAGTCATTTGCGAATTTATAAAACAATGTTTATAAATTCCTTTATTAACCTATATTCAATTCATAACCCAATTATAAACCAAAAGTTCACGTTATAAGTTAAATACTTATAATTTATTTGTTTGCAAAAATCGTTCCTTTGAACTTCATAATTATAAATCTTATAACTTATAAGATTCAATTATTTATCCAAATCTATTCTTTTAATAACTTTATAAATTTTATAAACCTACTGCTTATAAAATTCCATATATAACTTCACCGTTTATAATTCTATAAATTTCATTCATTTATGAAATTCATTCATAATTCATTCTAACACTTATAAAAACTCGTTTTATAATTCAAATATTTTAATTTATAAATTATCAATTTATAAATCTTTTATATAAATCAATTTATATTATTATTCTTTTAAAACATCTTTAATCCCCTTTATAATTTCACCATTTTGATTTATAAAATAATCCTATATTTCAACTTTTTATAATAATTTCAAAAATCCCGATTAAACTATTTTATAAAATCATTAACCCCATATTTTCAAAAATCAACTTTTAACTATATTTCTCAAAGATCATAGTTTTTATAACATTAAAATTTATACGTTTATTTATTTAAAATGGATAAATTCCCAAAAATATTTTATAACGTATACTTTCAAAAAATCACTTTATAAAATCATTTTAAAATTCCAAAACTTGGTCCAATGATGCTACACACCAAATAGTCAATCACGACAACAACGATATCATATATCGATATGATAATCCATCAAATATCGAAATATCCATAATCAAATAAATACTGTTGAAGAATCCAGTTGGATCCCTCCAACCTGTTTTCCTGCATCCACAAACATTAGCACAATACCAATTCCGCTCCAGTACGGAATTATCGCGGTATATGGGATTTAAAACATTATCCGCTTAATAGACGGCGCAATAGGGTCTCATCCGCTATGCAAATGCGGGAAATCAATAACTGCGATATATACATATGCCAATATATATATTGCTATCATATATAATACCAATTTCACTGTTTATGAAATATTCGCGGTATATGTTTTTAATAAATAACATCCGCTTACTAACGGCGCATAATGTCTATTTTAACAATCAATAGATATCAATCATTTCAAATATGCATTCAAATATTTTAAATCTAACTATTTAATATAAAATCGAAACTGATTCGATTGAGTGAGAAGTTCTCACCTTGATTTCAATTTCGTTTTCAGCGATTTATTCCGAATAAAATTAAACGAACGTTTAATTTTACCCAAAATTCTCACTAACTCCAAACGACTCCAATCCAATTCCATAGCGTAGTGCTCATCCATACGATTCCAAGGCAACTGGTTTCGCGCGTTTTCGACCTCGTATGAAAAAGTTATGATTTTATGAACTTTTACACGATTTATATAACAAATTTACAACTAAATTTATAAAATTTTAAACCTAAATTATTAACAGCCATTAGATCCACTTTCTCCCTTCAAATCCGTGCGCCCCCCCCCCCCCACCCCCCTGTTTCTTCTTCACGCTACTTCACGCGCGTACCAGATAGCAAGGCCGAACCCTTAATCCACTTTAAACCCTAATACACGCGACATATACAAGCACCTCCAGGCCGATCAGGGAACGCCAATCGATAGCCCACCTCCCATACTACACTCGGCCGGAATCCCCTTATGCTCGGTTCTGTTTATGCCTCGTAATTCGTGCTCGAACGCACGGCCTTTGAGCCCAAATTCCCATCGATCCACAACTCCGTTTCCAATCACAACCGTTGGATTGGTAGATCTCAGTGTGCTCTACAATCTTCTAGTTATAAGATTCTTGTAAATGTTAATGGATGAAGAGAAAAGAGGATGAGAAGAAGAGAAATTTTCGGCCATTCATGCGTGGGTGGCGGCTGCTTATAGAAACTAGGGTTTAGATTTATTTATTTTTTTTTCTTTGTGAATGAAGGCTATTTATAGGAAATTATTGAACACTATTCATCCGGGATTTCCAAACTTCGATTTACGCGTCGTAACCAGCGTTTTAGGGGTTTACCCCGCGTTCCGGACACAATGGAACAGGTTTCAGAAGCTAATTCGGACATCTGTGCGAGTTATGGCAATAAACGTTCAATTTAAATTAAACCGATTTAAACGATTTTCTAGGCGTTTTAGCTTGCTCCGGACAAACGGTAAATCCAATTGACACGAAATTTTAAACCATACAATAATATCACATTACGGATCCGATGAAACTAGTTTCGTCAAAATCCGAGAATGTTTGAAAAATGACTATTTTAACTCGCCAAATTAATATTAAAAACAAATTCGATGCATTTCGAGCTGCCACGATCAAACGATAACTCCGATTGCTACGAAAATTGAAATCCGATAATAACTAACTATTACGGATCCAATGGAACTGGTTTCGTTCAATTCTGAGACTGTTCAAAAATTGACTATTTTCACTAGTCGATTAATTATTAAAATATTCAATTTTCACAAATTAACTTTTAATTCGATTTTAAAAGTTCTAAAATATCGTTCTAACTTCAATATGATAAAATAAAATTTTACAAATCATTTTCAATCATATTTAACTCAATTTTCAATTATTTCCATAATTTAACATATTAAATTATTGATTTAATTATCCAATTAAATCTAATTATTCGAATAAAAATTTATTCGACTTACAATTTCACTCATTAATATTTAAAATTAATTAAATATTCAATTTTTAATTACTAAAAATCCTGGGTCGTTACTGTTTTCCTTTTATTCCATCCTTGTTCCACCGTGTTCTGGCGAGAGTTGATTGAAAAAATATAAAATAGTTAATTCATGCGCCACCTTTGAGTTGAAGCACCGCCTATATGCATATATCCCACTACTTCAGTGATTTCGGGTTTTAGAAAAATTTATCTAGGCCGAGCCTTCGGAGTTGGGGTTGGGGTGTGTGGTGAAGTGGTCGAGCCACGTGTGTCAAAATTCTTTTTTTTCCAATCTTAGTTCCTGTTGTTATTTAAAATTTTCTATGATCATTTTGAATTCGCGTAAATTGTTTATTTATTTTATTCAAGATCGTAATTGGGATGTCGCATCCTCTGAAAATTGATCGTGCCTTCTGTACGCTTTCATGTGTATGATGTTCGTTATTTTGTATCAAAACTCCAGCAGGGTAAAGGTGAGTATTCTCAACAGACAAACGTACTTATAGATCTGTAAATTAATAACAAGTGTAATTGTAGAATATTTATATTTTATTTCTTTTTCCTGTGATATGAATTTATGATGTTAAAAACCCTGTTATTAATTTGACACATCATCGGTCATATCATATATTGTTATATTTAAGCTGTTATACTATTTATTTATTTACTGTTTATCACTGCAAGTTCCCCGTGGAATAGAAATCGTTACGGGCTGAAATGATAGGCCTGAACGATATTGTTTATTTATTTATTTATTTAACTTGGGATTGCGGATTTGAAATGATAGAATCCGGTTTTCTTTGATAATTACGGATTGAAATGATATATTATCCATACCATTTGATGTAGGGTAGAAAATATCATACAGACCTGTGGTTATATATATATATATATATATATATATATACACACATATATATACATATATATATATATATATATATTTCTGAAAATTTAAGTAACTTAAATTTGTATATTTATTTTTTTGATTTGAATTGAATAAAACTGATTTTAGTGATTTTATACAAGTTAAAAATATATAAATAAATAAATGGGTAAGTTGGAATGTGGAATATAAGTTTTATTTTGAAAATTGATTTTGTAAAGGAATGAAATTCAAGTTAAGTAAATAAAGTATAATAAATTTGCTGTAATTGAATTTAAATGGATAAATAAGGTGCTAGTTAAATTTTCTATAAATTAAATGGATAATAAAATAAATACATAAAATAAAATTTTGAATATAACTAAACTTAGGAGAAGTGGAGTTTAGTTTAAGAAAATGGGTAAGTTAAGAAATAAATTGAAAAATAGTTATATTTTGGAATAATAACTCAAATTTAATTATTAAGTAAATTTTGAATGCGAAGAATATAAAATTTTGATTTGACTTTAATAAGTGAAGCCTTAAGAAGTTGATATTTATTTGTGAAATTTACCTTATATAAATCATTAATTTTGAGAAATTTAAATGACCATTTCAAAAGTGGAAATATGATTTTTGAGTTAAATTGATTAAATTAAAGTTTAATTATTGATAAATTTATATTAAAGTCGGAAATTTAATTTACATAAAAAATTTGTTGTAAGGGTTATTACCGCACTTTGTAAGTGCCGTAGTTGTTGCAAATGAACAAAGGGCTAAAATTAATTAAAAGCTACTGCAGTACTTGTTAAGTGCCATGATTGCGAAATTTAAAACTAAGCCTGAATAAATAAAAGGGCTACAGTAGCACTTGTTAAGTGTTAACGTTGGCTGAAATGAGATTTTTGAATATTCGATTTGAAAATATAATAACTTCGCTTTTGAAAGTTAAAATGAAGTATTTTTATTTAAGTATAAACTATTTTTGAAATTTATAACCACGGGTTATAATAACGTTTGGTTGTTAAAGAGACCGGGATCGGATATGGGCATACTCTCTGTCGATACCGAAAACCACTTTAACAACCATGTACGCAGTGGGGGTCCCAGAATGAAGTAGGATGGGGCGGCATTCTATTGAGGTATGTACATGGACCCGACTCCCGTGAGTTGGCATAAGGCGGCTAAAACAGGAGCGATTCTCGGGCCAAGGAGGTAGCACCTCTTATCGAACGCATTTCTTCGTATGCCATTCTATTACTTTGTGATTGTTTGGTGCGCACCTTTGATTTGGAAGTGTTTTTCGAGGTGGGCGGTAGTAGCTACTACGCGTTTCCACCAGTGCGGATAGCAATTGGTATATCTACCCTGGCATTGCCTAGTTGTGCCGTGTCACCTACCATAGCGAGCCTTGTACGAGTTTGATTTGTGTCATACCTATGGAGTATCCTCTGGTAGCCTCCCGATCAGGAGGTATTACGGTACTGTATAGACTATTGGGACTATTATGTGTTAAGGTGGAAAATGTAAAGCCTTAATGCTATTTTAAAATAAGTTTATTTTACCAATAGACACTATTATAATAGCAAAATATTACTACATAATAAATAGTTTAACGGATCCTTAGAGGATGGGCGGTCCCAAGCATCCTTTAAGTTACTTGCCTTTATATTACAGTTCATTTGAATTAGCTTACGCTGTATAAGTATGTATGTCCTGACTCGAATGTTTGTGTTTACTTCTTACGCTCGGGTCAGCCTGAATATTAGTTCAGACATCTTTTCCCCGGAGCTAGGACTTTTGGAGATCACCTCATCGAGCTGTTGTCTATTTCCTTTTCAGTCTTTTATCTTGGCTTATATAATTGAGACAATTGAATATTGAGATTTTCTGTGTTGTTTCAAACTTATTTGGCTTTTAAGTTATGTAATGTATACTTATTTTGAGATTTTGAGATAGTGGCTTCATGAACCACTAAGTTTTCTCTACTTTCCCTGCATTTCTTACTCTGTGTCTGTGACCTGTGATTATTTATTTACTGTATATTCTGAGATTTGCCAAATTTTATTTACAACGCGGTATTTTGTACAATTCAAGTCCGACATGTGCGGATGTGAATGGTTGAAAATACTGGGTCATTACAAGTGGGACGGCGTCAAAGATGTTTACGGGATTTGACATCTCCTATCTAATGTCAACGTGAGTGCAGTAACTTAAGAGATGTTCGGGATTTCATCTCCTAAGGATCCGTCTAACTATTTACTATGTAGTAATACTTCGCAATTATAATAATGTCAATAGTAAAATAAACTTACTTTTAAATAGCGTTAAGGAGTTACCCAACCTCCCCCTTAACACAATAATAGTCTCAGTGGTTCATCTATTATCAGCACATCTACAGATCGGGAGTTTACCCTAAATACTCCATGGGCTACGGGAGAAAACCAAACTCGTACAAGGCATGCTATGGTAGGTGACATGGCACACAAGGCAATGCCAGGGTAGATATACCAATTACGCACACGGGCTGGTGGTGACGCATAGTGTGTAGCTACCGCCTACCTCGAGCCACGCCCCCAAAAAATCAAAAGTAAAAAATAGCAACCAAATCAATCTCAAAGCAGAATATAATATCGAAGGAGTGTATCCGATAAGAGGGGCTACCTCACTGGCCCGAGATGGCTCCTGTTTTAGTCACCTTAAGCCAACTCATGGGAGTCGGGTCCACGTTCATACCTCTAAGGACGTCGCCACCATCCTAATTCATTCGGGAATCTCCACCGCGTACACCATTGTTAAAGTGGTTTTTGGATTTGGCAGAGAGTATCACAACTTTCGATCCCGGTCTCTTTAACAACCAAACGTTATTATATCACCGCGGTCATTTCAAAATAATTTATACTTCAAAACCAAAATATAATATCCATTTCAAAACCATACAAATGCGATATCATTTCCATTTCAAAACACAAACCAATATGATATCATTTTTATGAAAACCCAAATCAATATAATATCATCTTTATTTCAAATATATCCTTTCCAAAAAATCATATCACTTTCAACATTCTAACACTTCGAAATCAAAACACTTGAAATATAACACTTTCAAATTATAATCCTTTGAAACTCAAACTTTGAAAGCATAACTTCCACCACTTAAACGGTTAAAATATTAAAATACTTTATATAATAAACTAGCTTCTTCATTCTCACAAATTAATTCCAAAACAACTTAAATTTATAAATTTAAATTTAACCAAATACCAAATCTTAACTTTCAATACGATTCGGTTTCCAAATAAACTATCCCAATTTTATCGATTTCATAACAGATTTGATCCACAGAATAAACCATTTTCAATTCAATATATTTCAAACTTTAAGTATTCAACAATTTCAAAACTAAGTTTGGTACTTACGATTCAACAATTCAAATTTCTATTATTTAGTTTTGAAATATTTTATAATAATCCATTATTATTTAAATAAAATTCAAATTACAAATAACTAAATATTTCCTTCAATTTATTTATACTTGAAATATTCATTTAATTCACCTTAAACCAAAATGAAGTTATAAAAATCATACCTTCTAAAATCTCAAATTTAATACATTTCATATCAAACTTATTTGAGTTTAGTTCTTAACTAATTTCAATTTCAAATAAATTTCAGATTTATCTTCCAACCTTAATTTATTTCAATCATCATACACTCTATATTAAAATATAATTTATATACTTACCCATATTATATTTTAATAAAATCAAACTCTCTTATTTTTATTAAACAAATTTATACATAGCTTAATTTCAAGAATTTAACTATATATAAAAAATGATATTTATATAATATCAAAAAATCAATATTTAGTAAACTGTATATTTCTTTCCAAAACCATGGAAATCATTTCAAAATATTTATATATACAGACCGACGATGTCTGTGTATGATTTTCTATCCTATGGTCAAGTGATACAGATATTTATCATTTCGATCCGTAATTTAAAATATAAATATTGCTATATATCATTTCAAACCACAATCTCTAATGAAATAAAAATTCATAACAACTAGTAGTTTGTAACAATATAAAATAAAACATCCATTTACCCAATGTCAGTCATCAAACATTTATCACAATCATCATCCAATTCAATCAATAACATTAATATAACATAGATAATAAATAATAGGTATTTACTGGCAATTATATTCAATAATAAATTAAATACCTATTTTATCTAAATAAATCCATATAAACTGAGATGATGATTCAAAATATGCCAAACAGTCATAAATAAATTTCTAATCACATCATAAATCAATTTAACAAACATAAGAAATTTTAGAAGTTGTGAGTGGGTTAAAACACTCACCTTTTGAATTTGAATTGAATTTAAATCCGATTTAAGACCAAAACTTGAACAGTCTCCAAATTCATCGAAAGCAGCGTTCAAATGTCCGAAATTCCAATACGATCCCAGCAAAACAAACCGCGTATGAATCCAAGCTCGTATGAAAAAGTTATGAAAATTAGAAGATTGGAAAGTTCTGGTCCTGGGTTGACTTCGGGTTCAACTTCGGTCCACCGCCTCAAATACCCGGTGCTTGCTCTGAATTTTAACCAAAATAACCCGGAGCGACCCGAGTAATTTTCTTCCTGACCCAAAGTTGATGAAGGGTTTTTGCCTCTGAAAATCGAAGCGCGATCCGAAGTTGCTGCAGATCCGCAAATTTTTTTTTTTGAAATTGAAATTGGATTAGGAAGATTAGGATTTTCAACCATTAAGGAAGAGGAGCAACAGAAATTTCTATACATACAGAAATGAGAAATAAAAAGGCTACTAGGCTTTATAACGATATATATAGGCAGAACAAAATAGAAAGGAATGGGCCCGATTGGTTTGAGTTTTAATGATAATTGACCCGAAAAGCCCGTTTCGATTCCGGAACTGAAATGGGTCAACCCATATATCAAAGTATATGTTTTTAAATATTTTAAACGCAATGGAACAAGCTTCAATTCCAAATTTATCATATGAAGAGGTTATGCTAAATTCAGGTTATTTCAAATTGATTTCAATTTCATTGATTTCAAGGCTATTCGAGCCCGTACGATCAAACAACAAGTTCGATTGCTACGAAACTTGAAATCCTGCAATAATTCATCGTTACGAATCCGACGAAAGTGGTTTTTTCAAATCCGAGTCAGTGGCCAAAATGGCTATTTTCCAGTTAATTAAATAATTTAATATTAGATTAATTAATCACTTCTTCAATCCAAATTTAATTATTTAACATTTTTATCATTTCTGATTACAAATAAACTTCTAATTAGTTAACCAAAATTTCCATATCAATCAAATAAGGATTTATTGCAAAATTTATAGTGTTTACCTTCAATTTAAGTAAATTCAAATAAATTATATTTTTAATTTCAATTAAATTAATACAATTTGTATTCAATCTCCTTATTCAATCAATCATCGTCTTATGGATAAATTTAACATTAGTATATATCCAATTAACCTAATATATTTTTTTATAGTCATCAACTAAATTCATGTTAACGTAGTTTTTAATTACGTTTAATTGCAATGGATTTAAATCTAATTCAATAAATTAAATAAATGGGTAAACAATTAATAATTATCCCAATTTGCCTAATTTAATCTCATTCATACTTTATTATCAACCAACAATTATTATAATTACTTATCTAACATTGATTCTATCGAATTACAGCTTATCGTGCATTATTTCATCAATTAATATAACTTTGAATTTATTTCCTAATTTACTAATTACAATCCATTATAACCTTACAATTGGTTTCAATTGATTGGGATTACACTAAATTAATTATTTATTAATTTATATTAATATTATTACCTTAATTTGCATTCAATTACTGTTAACAATGCGTTATTTCATTAATTAATTCAATACTTACTTTTATTTTCTCATGTTCAATTTATAACCAGGTATAACATTTTCACTACTTCATTTATTAGAATTTATTCAAATTGTTAATATTTAGTTTTAATTACCATTGTTATATTTCATTTTTGTGTTCATTTCAATATTGAATTATAAATTTTTTATTTTTTTCAAATTAAACTACAAAATCTTGTTAAAAGAACAAATTTTATTATCGGAATTTACGGGTCGTTACACTCTCCCCCACAAAACTTTTCGTCCCAAAAAAGTAAAAAGAAGGGAAAAGAAAGAATTGAGTAAACAATACATCTTATTCAAAATATTAACTTTATAAACAAATAAATTTACAAAATAAAATAATTTAAATAAAATACATAAATTTATAAACAATTAAATCTTTTGTTTTCAATATTATCAAAAGCTTGGAAAACATTTCAAAAAGAATTCTAAGTCCGAAATTTTCGAAATTTTTTGACAGGGTCTCCTTTGTACAAAGAGGCTCGGGAGAAAAGAGAAAATATAAGATCAAATATAACAATATATATCATAATATCTCAAAATAATATATCCTAATAACGGGAAAAATATATATAATAGCGCTATAAAACAGTAATCCGAAAACGTACCTATTTATCGGGAAATTTCGCTCATATTATGAAACTAAATGCAGTAGCAATTGCTTCCATAGCCTTCATTTCACTTATGTAATCCAAAAGGAGTTGTTAATTATATAAAATGAAAACTTTAACTTATTTCAACCACTAACAAACAAATCAATATAAACAACCATCATTTGCAACCAACATAGAATCATCATATGAAATCAAAACAAAACAATCGTTCATCCATATCAACCAATACGAATAGTTAGTTCGGGCTTAGACACCTTTAAATTGTATAGAATGACAAATAAACTATTAAGTATACCAGTTACTCAACAGTCTTAGACAAACTGAATAGATTATTCATAGATAAACTGAACAGATTATTCATACATCCGAACGATTTTTAAAGTATCCTTGCCCAATCAAACATAAACCAAAACAAACAGCAAATTCTAACATTATTTAAGTTTATTCTTATAAATTTTCTTCATTTATTTCTTTCTTTAATTTTACATTTACTTCTTACTAATTTTTAATTCCATTCATTCATTCAGTGTTAGCTTCATTTATTACTTACAATATTCATTTTCATTTATTAATGTCATGTAAGTTTTTTCTTTGTTGCATTATTCATTACTTAATTTCATTTATTTATAGTATTCATGTGTAATTCAATTATTTAGCATTTCAATATATATACTTTAGTTTCTAGTTACTCATTTACAATACTTACTTTCTATCTCAGTTTATTATAGTAACTTTTCAATTATAACTTAAGTTTATAACCACTATAACATCAAATTCTTATTTATAAAAGTAATTCATTGAATCTTTCTATTACATAAGTTTTGCTTGTTTCTTTTATTTCTTTTTAAATTTGCTTAATGTTCAGTAATAATATCCTTTGTTTTATAGGTTACAAATTTCAAGTTTCTTTTAATTCCATTTATAACTTAGCATTAAATCTCTTATTTCATTTAGAGGTTTCAATTATTAGTTAAATTCCATTTCACCACACTAATTGAAACATTAATTAATGGAAACTTAAGAATTAAATACCGGATTCTGTTTCAAATCATTTAAATAATAAGTAGATGTATACACTTACAAAATATATCCAATTATATTTAAAAAAATTAAAATTTATATTTTTTGTCAAAATAAATCTGTAGTAAAACTACTACAGTGGCCTTCTCACTTAGAAACTCGAAAATTAGCATCTATGGTCCGCGCACATATCACCGAAATTATTTTCCAACGACATAGAGGGGAGTACAGAACTTATTTCTTTCCCAAAATTTCTTTAAAACAATTCTTTCTGTAACGACCTTGGATTTTGGCCCTATTATTTTAATAAATATTTTAACCAATTAAACAAAAAGTAAACTGATCATTTTAAAATGAATAAATTTTGTGGAATAATTGTCATTTATTTATATGGATTTGTATTTTTAAAAGGAAATTGGATTCTGGAAATTTAAAATAAAATCACTTAATAATATTTACAATAAAATCTTTCTTATAAAATTGAATTAAATACTTTATCTTGTTAACATGTGATAATTATATATATATGTGTGTGTGTGTGTGTGTGTGTGTGTGTGGATGATAACGTTTGAAATAGCATCAAATTCTATCAAAATAAATATAAGTATAAAATATAAATCAACCACATGAATCTAATTTAAATATTTGATAGTTAAGGTAAAATACAAAATATAAAATATGAGTATAAAACATAAATATAAGTAAGTCAAACTTATGAATCTAATTTAAATATTAATAGTTGAAATACATATATAAATAAGTAAACTCATGAATCTAATTTAAATATTGATTGTTAAAATATAAAACAAAAATAAAAATAAAAGAAACAAGGATTAAACAATTTTAGTGAACATACAACATAAACTAAAAACTTGAAAACACAAATGTATAAAACTAATATAAGAACAAAGTATAAAAATGAAATAAGCAAAGTGTAAGATGAATCCAGACAAATATGTATACCTGAATTATTCTAGCAAGAATATTTATATACAAAGTGTCTTCACTCACAAAGCTAAGGTATAAAGTAAAAAAAACCTGACAACTATATATTGTAGTTAAACTAGAAGTTGATAAAAACAAACATCTTTATACAATACCTTCATATACAAGCCATAGGTCAACCGCAAGGTGTACTTCTACAAATATCTATCTTTATACAGCCGAACATAATTATGGTATGCAAACATATTATGAAGCAAAGCATTTAATTTGCTATCAGCTCAGCATACATTTTTGTCAATTCAGAAATATTGCAAATCTTACATTTCAGTAAGTAAATATGGTCAAAGTAAAACAAAAATAAGAAAACCTATTCATATCAAAACAACTTAACTAGTTACTACCTTCCTCTTATACACCTATTATCTTCTATATATATGTGTATTCATCTTTTTGTTTTGTTCGTTCAGAACATAAATTAACCATAGAAACAGAGAGAAGAAAAAGGAAAAAGAAGAAGCAAATTCAACTTTAATTTAAACAAAATACAGGGCAGATTCAAAAACAAACTTCAGGCAGTTTTCTACAACAGGTTTACAAATCATCATGTATGCTCTGCTCATCAAAATCTGGTAGGTGAGTAAACATTAAAATTTGCAAGCTTAAGTTTAACTTAAAAACAGTATGATGATTCATGGAATATAGGGGATTGTATGTGTTTTATACTAATATGAATCTGGGTTTACATACACACTGTTCTTCTCTGCTATTGTTACTCTGTTGTTACAGTTGCATATTTTTGTTTAAACTTAAAGTTATTCTCATCAAACATTGATAATATGTAAATATTCAACTTAAACAGTATGTTTAAACTAAATTAAGATTTTTTTTAAAAACTAATTTAACTATGTTGTAAGAAATACATTACTGTAACATGTTATACATGTAAATCAAATATTTCTTTGATAAAGTTGAATGCTATAAATTGCTAATTCAAGTTTATATCTCGAATTAATACTAAAAGTTATGATTTTTTAAATTTTGAGTGAAGATTTTTAGCTCAGTATTTCAAGAGCGGTTCGCTCTTGAATAAAAATTGAATTTTTATCAATTTCTTGCAATTGAATCAATAATAAATGTTGAAACTCAAATTGAAGCAAGTATAAATGATTATGATCTCAAGAAAAATGTACAATGATTTTTCTATTGCAAGAAATTTAGATACGAGATCGTCATAGTGTTTTATATCAAGTTTGCGTTCATGTCAGCAATATGTTGGGTTTGACTGATGTACGCGATCGAGTTGTTCGAGGCTCTGGTGGAGGTTTGCTGGGAGTGTTGTCGAGGTGTGGACGAATTTTCGACACCTTCGGTGGTCCGTACGATGGTGGCGAGGCGATTTGAGTCAGTGAGGTTGTTCGCTATTTTCGTTTGAACTGCATATTTTCAAATTAGAATTTTTAAAGGTAATTCGATTTTAGGTAATTCGATTTTAGTTTTTTAGTGTTCGTGTAAATTGTGATTTGCTTGAAGCATTAGAAGTTCGCCAGAGCCTCGTGCGCCGCCGTGCACGTGTACGGCATGGTTTAGTGTCAGCGGCATTGAAGTTGGGTGCCTCGAGTAGTTGCTCGGTTTGCTGGATGATTCCTTCGAGTTTATGATCGTGCGTTTGAGTACGTATGACAATCACCTAATGTTTTAATTTATATCCAAGTTATACTTAAACTATAGGAAATAAAAATAAAGGGGAGAAGAAGATGGAGTGGAAAGAACTCAGGTGATTTAGGTGATTAACGCGAAAAGCCACACGAGTTTTTGAACAGAGGTCTCGTGTTTCCTTCTAACTGAAGTATAATAGGATGTTTAGTGAATAAATGTTTCAATAGTTTATCACAGTAAACCAAATAAATGTTTAAAATTTAAGTTAAACTTAATACAATTTCTATTTATCCTAGTTAAGATTTAACAATGGTTTAACTCTTAATTAATTATTTTAATTTACTAATAACTTTAGTTAAGTATAAATTTAATTATCAACTAAATTTGTAGTTAGTAATGTGTTGATTTTTTTTAAAAAGTTAAAGAAGACTTTTAAATGATTAATTAAGTTAAATAATTTATATTAATTATTTTTGAAAAGCAACTAAAAATAATTACATTTGAATTTTAATTAGTGTTTAAATTAATTAATGATTAAGTGTTTAATTTAATGGTAATTAACTACTTAAGTAAATTAATAAAGGATTAATAATTAATTTGTTAAGGAATCTAATTAAGAATTAATAATTAATTAATTAAGTAATTTAATTAAGAATTAATAAATGATTAATTAAGTAATTAACAGTTAATAAATGGATAATATAGTTTATTTAATTAATAATTAAGGTTATTAATTAATGATTAAAGAATGGCTAATTAAAGCTAAATAACTTGATTAAAGAATGGCTAATTAATTGAATGCTTTCAACACATCGTCAAGCGGACGATGAGCATTCTAAGAGATATGTCCTATAAAGGTAATCGCAGCCTCAAGCCTCATCAACCGGGAATGACTAAAACAGGGGAGGTGCAGCAAGGTTAGGTGTGTCATGCCCAAGCAGGACGAGATATACCCCTGTCTAGATGTCCCTTTCTATTTCGGTTGTGTGGGCGGTTGATTGCAACAACTGCCGGGGTTATCTTGTTCGGGACTGTTCAGTAAGAAATAGTTCCAGCCTTGTGTTGCAGGGGAGTTAGGATGGCTCCTCGGTACGGTGATCTAGGCCACGTACTGTGACGAGCGGTACCCCAGTAGCCCTGCCATTGATGGAAAGTCATTTTCCCTACGAGACCCTACGGTTTTGATTTGTATTACCCACTTTTGTGGCTAGTAGCTGGAATTTAATAGATGTAACAATTTCGGCTATTATTTATTTACTTGAAAACCCTAGACACTATTATAATATCGCTGGATTTCCTATAAAATGTTTTGGTTAGCGTGAGGTAAAAACTTACCCGTATTTATTTATGGGAAGTCTTACGCGATACCTTTATTTTCAAATGTTTTTCAAAGTTAAACAATTTTAACCGTTTACTCATACTAGACCCATGTCTGACCCGGAGTTTATATTTTGTTTTTCATAAACTCTTGGGTACTCAAATTTTTATGAGTAGCCAAGTGATGGGTTTTGGACTTTGATTTCTGGAGGAGCTTGGAGCAGGAGTTCCAGACATATGTAGATATCTATCTAGTTCCGCTATGTTAGTTAGTGTATGTTGTATCTCTGATGTATATAGTGATAGATGTATGTATGACAGTTAGGTGTATTGATAATGTATAATTCTGATATATGTAAAACTATGTAATAGTTATGTGATATATTATATTTTGTTCCGTTCCGCTGTGAGATTCTGATGTTATTGTTCGTTCTTTTCCTTTCCTTTCTATTTCTATCCCTTTCTTTCTTAATGATGATATGTCTTAATGGTAGTATAAGGGCGGGTCGTCACAGTTGGTATTAGAGCGCTAGCTTGAGCGAATACCTAGGCTCTTGAGTGATTTCTTTATTGAGAGAGCATATTTGTAATTTTGATATATATATACATACATACATATATATATATATATATATATATATATATATATATATATATATATATATATATATATTCGACCTATTTGTTGGGTTACCTGTTTGGGTTTTCCAATATAAGTTATAAAGGTAGATAGGGTAGTGGTGTGTGTACCACGACTGCCAATGGTTGGAGTTTGAATATTTGAGGTTGGAAGTGTATCTGTCGAGACTGTAGACCTATTACCGTCTCGAGTGAACTTTGGATGGTGTAAGGATTTCTTCAATCTCTGAAGGAAACCTGTTAAGGTTCGAAGTTCATCTTTGAAGAGTAAGTTTGGATGAGCTAGAGTTTGGATCTGTGGTTGGACGGAAGTAAGTCAGGATATCTTGATACCTCAGGATGTGGTAGCTATGTGATGAGACACAGTGATTATGGATGTCTCCAAAGATGTTTCTTTAGAACAAGTTAAGGAAGTACGTCTGCTTCGGTGTTGTGGCAGAGTGGATCCATTTCTTCGATGGATTGGCTCGACAAATATAAACTGTTTTGGATTGTGATGAGAGAGCAGTTTCGTTGGAAACTGATTTGGGTAGGATTGCCAAGAGTGTCGTGTGATAATTCTGGAATTCACTTGAGTAGTCTTTTACATGGAATTGAGACTTCTTGTAACGACCCGGAATTTTGGGCAATAAGAATTTAATAATCTGTGTAAATAATTTAATTGATTTGATAATTTTCTTTGTAATTTTAATTTAAATTGGCTTAATTAATCTTTTAAAGGTTAATAAATTTTAAACTAACAATATTGATAAGAGTTATTTTCCAAAGCTAATGAAATTTTAATTCTGTTTATAATATATATGTTTGATATATATTGTGAATGGGAATGTCTTTTGTTTTAAAGTAAAAATTGAATTTTCAAATTTGTAATATATGTAAGCATATGTTATAATTTGATATTGTTTTGAAAATTTAATCTTAATCTATTAATAAACTATATATGAATGAATATTGTCATTTAAGTTTTGTTTTAAAATTCAATAAGATTTTCCAAAAGATAATTTAGTTTGATTCAATTGTTTCTAATATAAGATTGTGATTTATTTTGTTAATAGAATAGTTTTAAAGGGATTTAAACAAGCTTTGTTTGTTTTCTTTTAAAATGTTTACATTAAAAATGAATGTTTAAGATTATATTTATATTATAATTAGTTTAGTATATTTTCTTTTAAAAAGTAAACTTATTTATATACATATAAGTATTTATCAATTAAGAAAGTAAAAATGTAAGTTTATATTGCATTTAAAATTAAATAAAATTCAATTTAAAAATACTTAAAGACATGTGTTCACATGCAAATCTCTTTAATAAACAAGTGTAAGATCCTTAAATACCAATGAGACAAGTGTCTTCATTTAAGTCTTATTTTCTTTAAATTTTAATAATAACATAACATTTTCATTTTTACATTTGTTATCTTCTTTCAAAGTGTTTTAATGGCAAAACAATAAACCACCTTCTTGAATCTGAAATCTAAATCTAAAGGAAAAATAAAAACCTGATATGGGAAAGCAAAATCAACCTGCATTTCTAATAAAGAGCAACAGCACTTCAACCTATAAAAATTGGAAAATCTGCAACATAAAGTCAAACTTGCAATTACAAAGGAATCAAGATCAAAGTCTCAACCTGCATTTCAAATAATATTCAACCTCCAATCTGTAACTTCAACATGCAAGGGAAATCTACAGCATGCAAAGATTTTTTTTTTCAGTAAAGCAAGATCAGGACACAACTTTTTCAATTTTTAGAGCCTGGAAAGAAATTAAAAGTTTCTCTGCTCTGCTTCTCTAATGATCAGGTGAGTAAATGGAATTTAAAAAAAAAAAAACAGATTTGGTTAATCTTTAAGTTAATTAATAATGCATGCAAATAATTCTTGTTTGATAATGTTGATTATGTGAATGCATTGATTATTTATGTCTGCAGCTTAAATATGAACTCTGTTGTTAAGCAGGATCTTGTTTTTCCAACATCCTTCAAAACTATAATTTGTTTGAACCTGTTGTATAAGTGAAAAATGTATGATATAGATTAATAATAATTTTAAAATAAGTCTCATATTTATTTTAATCTGCAGGTATGTAAATATAAGAAATTTACAGTAAAACCAAATTGTAGCAAAAATCAACTACTCTAATTCTTGTTTAAAAAGGGTATAATTGTGTTTGTTACACGAATTCATGAATTTAGAAGTAGAAATCATAATTTTTAATGGTGTAAATATGGTGAATTTGGGTTTCATTCAAAATTGGGAATTTTGTGAAACTCTGATGATTCAAACATTAATTTGGTTTGAAACTCGGATTGAAGCTTGTGCTTAGACTATTGATTATGGTAAAAATGTAAATTAATTTTTCTAATGTCAGAGGAGTTTGGAATTGAGCAAAATAGGGTTTGTCTGTTCTTAATCTCGGCCTGTCTATTTTGGGATTTTTGACGCATAGAGTGGATCGAGTTCGGTTGTTTTTTGGGAAAATGTAGTATGGAGTTGTGGCACTTCAATGGAGAGGTCGGAGAGGGGAGTTCGTCGTTGTAGCGTCGGCCGTGGAGGAGTATGGGGTCGCGTCTTCTGCAGTTTTCGATTCGAATGGCGAAATTTCGAATCGAATGTGTATTGTTTGATCTGGAACTTCGTGGATGCTCGCTAGTAGTGTAGTGACTGATGTTGGAGGTCGCGATGATCGTAGGAGGTCGGCGGTGGGGGTGCAGGTGCACCGTGATTTGGGTCTGTGCACGTATGGGGTTCTGGAAATTTTGGGTGGGGAAGAAGAAGGAATCTCGAAGTAATACTCGTGTTTAGGAGGGGGCGACTCGAAGTAGGTGATGTTGGGGTTGACTCGAGGGCAAGCATGAGTTGCTTCGAGATTTGCTTGGGGATTTAGTGAGTTTTACTCGGGTTTAACCTGAGATTTCCTCACGAGCAAGTATGCATGTTGTTTTAAAGAATTTGTTACAGGTTTACTTATTGATTGAAAAATTGAATCAAATTTTAAGGGCGATTCTAAAGTAAAGTTTTTAAAACTTAAGTTTCAAAATTTTATTCAAAATAAAGAAGTTTGAATTGGGAAAATTTAAGTGTTTTAGATTTTAAAATTTGATTTCAAAATGCTTTATTTCCAAATAAAGTATAAGTTACAATTTTGCAATCCAAATAAATAATTTGTCTTCGAGTTATTTAGATTTGATTAAATTCAAATGATTTACTTGTGTAGGTAAATATGGTTAAATTATTTTTGATATGAACTTAAGAATTCTTGGTTATATGAATTGATTATAAGTAAAAGAAAGTTTAATTAAGGATAATGTTTTCTTAATTAAGGATTTTTAAATAAAGTAATTAATTAATTGTTTAATTAATTTTAAATAAATAGTTAATTATTTATTTAATTTTAAATAATCACTTAATTATGGATTAATTAAGTATAATTACTTAATGAAGTAATAAATGATTAAATCTTGGATGTAATTAGGATGTTAATTACATAGGGAAGTAATTAGGGAAGTTACTCATTGTAGTAATTAATGAAAGTGATTAATAGGATCACTTAATGTGATCAATTATGAAATTGATTAACTTAATTGTTTTAAAGTTAATTAATTATGAAGTAATTAATTAGTTAAGATTTATTTAATGATGGAATTAATTATGGTTAAGGAAGTAATTAAGATTTATTAATAGAGATAATTACTTATGTAAATAATTAAGAGTTAATTACTTAATTATTTTAGATAATTAATTAATGTGATTAATTAATTAATGGAATGTGATTAATTTAAGATTAATTACTAAGTGTAATTAATCAAAAATTGTAATTAATTAATAAAGTAATTAATTAAGGATTTATTTATTAATTTAATTGATTAATAATTACTTAATGAAGTAATTAAGATTTATTAAATGGATTAATTAATCCAGGATTAATATAATTAATTAAGAAGTTAATTAATTAAGATAAGTAATTAGTAATTGTTAATTACTGTTTATGGTTAATGAGATAATTAATTACAAGTTAATTATTTAATTAATTAAAGGATTATTAATTAATAAAGATTATTAATTAATATAATTAATGAAGTATTAATTTATGTAATTAATTTAAATATGATTAATTAATTGTAATTAATTAAGGTTTAATGTAATTAATTATAGTTAATTAATTAATGAAGGATCATTAATTATTGTAATTAATGATAGTAATTAAAGGATAATTACTGAATATGGTTAAGGATAATTACTTGAAGGTAATTAAGAGATAATTAATCAAGGAAGATTAATTAAAGAAGATCATTAAGGAATGATAAATGAATTTGATTTGTGATAAATCAATGAAGTAGGATTAAGATAATCCAAGTGGTTAAAGGATAGTAATTAATTTAATTAGAGGTTAATTAAATTGATTAACAGTTAATCAATTCTGCTTTGGATGATTGGTTGATATTGAATGATTGATATTGGATGTTGGATGATATTGATGATTGATATTGGATGTTTGGTTGATAATGGATGATTTGGATGTTTATGATATATGTGATATGCTGCTTTATGAGATGAATGTTGATATGAATTATCTATTGTGATAATGTTATTCATCTACCTGTTATATATCATCCTGTATATAAGTTTTAAAACTGTTTAAATCCCTTAAGTACAACTTGGACATTAAAATGGCGTTTGGTTTCGATGAGACCGGGATCGGGTTTCCATATTTGGAATCCGAAAACCACATCGATTCCAATTAAACGTTAGGTCGTTAATCCAAGTGGAGCAAGTGAAGACTCGAGGTATAAGGGCTATACGTCAGTATAACTCTGTGGGTGATTCCGTAATGAGTTTGACGGAATAGTACTTATAGATTCGAGATGGCGAATCAGAGTGCAAGGGCTATGGTCGTTGACTCTGAGGGTGATTCCAAAATGAGTGCAACGAGATAGTGCCTTCGGTTTCGTTCGAACCCGGAACGAACTTGTATGGATTGAATGCTTTCAGCACATCGTCAGGCGGACGATGAGCATTCTAAGATAGATGTGTTCTATAAAGGTAATCGCAGCCTCAAGCCTCATCAACCAGGAATGGCTAAAACAGGGGAGGTGCAGCAAGGCTTCGTGGGTAGCTCCCACTGGAGAGCAAGATTTACCCCTGTCTAGAGGTCCCTTTTTATTTCGGCTGTGTGGGGCGGTTGAATTCCGGACAACCGCCGGGGTTGTCTTGTTTGGGACTGTTCAGTAAGGAATGGTCCCGGCCTTGTGTTGCAGGGGATGAAGGGAGTAATCCTCGGTACGGTGATCTAGGCCACGTACTGTGACGGGCGGTACCCCAGTAGCCCTGCCATTGTTGGAAACCCATTTTCCCTACGAGACCCTACGGTTTTGTTTGTATTACCCACTTTTGTGGCTAGTAGCTGGAATTTAATGAATGTAACAATTTCGGCTATTTCTTATTTACTTGAAAACCCTAGACACTATTATAATATCACTGGATTTCCTATAAAATGTTTTGGTTAGCGTAAGGTAAAAACTTTTCCATGTTTATGTGTGGGAAGTCTTACGTGATACCTTTTCTTTTCAAAGGTTTTTCTAAAGTTAAGCAATCTTAAACCGTTTACTCACACCAGACCCCTGTCTGACCCGAGTGTTTATTTTCTGTTTTATTAAACTCTTGGGTACTCATATTATGTATGAGTAGTCAAGTGATTCAGGTTAGCTTGACGAATTCTGGAGGAGTAATGGAGCAGGAGGCTTCGACGTATAGATATATTGGTTCCGCTGTGTTTGGTATCTGTTTCTTCTGTTGTACTTGAGTTGTATGAATTAGACAGATGTTTATAACTGTCTAATATGTGTTGTATAAGTTGTGTATCTCTGATGTAATCTGATACTATGTAATATTTTATGTTAATTATTATATTTTATTCGTTCCGCTGTGAGTTCTCTGATGTTGTTGTGTTCTTCTTTCTCTTTCTTTTCTTCTTCTATCCCTTTCTTTCTTCAAAATGATGCGATTTCCTGAAGGTAGGAAGTCGGGTCGCTACAGTTGGTATCAGAGCGTTAGGTTGAGCGAATACCTAGGCTCTGTAGTGGTGTCTTTCTTGAGAGAGCGTACTTGTAATTTTTGTATATAACTATATATATATATCTATATCTACCTAATCTGTTGGGTTATCCGTTCAGATTTTCCAACGTAAGTTTTAGAGGTAGATAGATGGAGTAGTGGTGTGTGTGTAACACGACTACCACTGATGGAAGAGTTCCATATGTAGAGGTTGGAAGTATTTGTCGAGACTGTAGACCTAATACCGTCTTGATTGAGATTTGTTATTTGGAGTAAGGAATTCTCTGATATCCGAAGGAAATCTTTTTAAAAAGATTCGGAGTTTATCTTTGAAGTGTAAATTTGGATTTCGCTCGGGTGAGCGAATTTTTCTTGAGTTTGGATTTGATGGAAGTGCAGTAGTAAGTGATGCATGATGAGATGCAGTATCCTTAAATATTTTCTGAAGATGTTTTCTCTTGAAGCAGTTTTAGAAGTGGTTGAGGAGCAGTCTTTACCTGCCTTAGGGAAGGCTCGTCTGTGTAGTAGTTATCTGGATCTTCAGTATGGAAGTTGGCTGTTATGGAATATGAGACTAAGGTCTATAAGTTGCTTTGCTTCGACATGGTCTCATTTGTCGTATCTTAAGGAAAGTGAGGTGTTTCTTTTGGAATGTCTGCCATCTCGGAGGTTCTGTTGTGTGGTTTGTAGATGGTTTTGGTCTTCGAGAAGCATTTGGATTTAGAGTCTTTGGATAGCGGTGGTAGCAGTGCAACTCGAAAGTGATCGGTGTGCTGACGAGAAGGTATTTTAGCCCTACAGTATCATCGAGATAGAGTTGGAAGTAGAAGTGTTAATTATTTCTCGGATGGTTCATAAATCTTTGTGTTTCTTCTATCAGCAGCCCGAGCAGTTGGTGGAAGTTTTCTTGAAGAATTAACCTTGTCTGGAAAAGCTTAGAGCTGTTCTAATTGGTAAAGAGAGAATAGTTTCTTTGGAATTCGAATTAGGTTTGATCGCAAAAGTGACTTGCGATTAATTTGGGATTTTCTTGAGCATTCTTTTGTTGAGACTGAGGATTCTCATGAGATAGTAGGAGCTGTTGATGTAATCAAAAGGATTGTCTGCATCAGGAATTGAGCTCCATATTGTTGGATCCAGAAGTGATTTGTTAGCTAGCCTGGTTGTAGGATGGCTCTTGGAGAAGTAGAGATTGGTATAGCAGCTCAAGAATTTATTTTTGGAATTTGGATTTGGTCAGATCCAATTTTGAATTGGATTCTGTAGTAAGGTTGTGTGACCAAGTCGGATGAGTCGCTCAGGTTATATGGATTTGATGAACAAGGTTTCTCATATATTGGATAAGTTTGTATTCGTGTTCATCTATTTCAGAATCAGAGTTGCGCAGCGGAAGCGAGGTAGCAGCTGTGCAAGGAGGGAAGCAAGTTCTTTTGCTATTGCTTGAATAGTAGAGTTTGTGTTCTGGATTTCGACATTTTGGAAGAGTTTTCCGTTGAATAGGATCCTGAAGCTCGTGTGTTTTGGTCTAATTGTTCCTGGAAGTATCAGCATAGGTTGAGCTGATCGGAAGAGATTGCCAGCTCAGGATTATCTGTTGAGTTATACAGATATGAGGTAAGGTGTTGGAATTCGAAGTTGGAGACTTCAGTGCTGTTAGATTTCTCTGGTTAAGAGAGCAGAAATTGAGTAAGATTGGTTGGTTAGTGCCTTGGCTTGAGATTTCTTATCTGTGTTCTGATAAGATAAGATTTGTTATCTATGAGATTGAATTGCCAGTTTGGATAGCTGGAGTTCATTGTATTTCACGTATCTCCGAGGGAGTACGTGTATGATTCATCGATTGGTTGTTGAATCTGCAGTTCAGTTGGATTTTGGAAGTTGAGCTAGATTTGGGTATAGTCTGAAGTTTTGTTCTGATTGCAGGATCTAGAGAAGAGAGGAGCTCTGGATTTTGGTGGTGTATTTATTTTTGTAGAGCGAGTCTCCCGGTGATTTTTACTTGGGAAACTCGAGATAGTGTTAGTAAGGTTTATTCTGATTCGTGTCAGGATAATTAGTTAAGTTTGTTTGTGTGATTGATTGTTTTGGTTGTTAGTAATTGGTTGTTAGGAATGCTTTGTTAATTGAAATTAAAATCTTTGCTGGGTTATTAAATTAACTTTGCTTTTAAATTTCGGGGACGAAATTCTTTTAAGGGGGAAGGATTGTAACGACCCGGAATTTTGGGCAATAAGAATTTAATAATCTGTGTAAATAATTTAATTGATTTGATAATTTTCTTTGTAATTTTAATTTAAATTGGCTTAATTAATCTTTTAAAGGTTAATAAATTTTAAACTAACAATATTGATAAGAGTTATTTTCCAAAGCTAATGAAATTTTAATTCTGTTTATAATATATATGTTTGATATATATTGTGAATGGGAATGTCTTTTGTTTTAAAGTAAAAATTGAATTTTCAAATTTGTAATATATGTAAGCATATGTTATAATTTGATATTGTTTTGAAAATTTAATCTTAATCTATTAATAAACTATATATGAATGAATATTGTCATTTAAGTTTTGTTTTAAAATTCAATAAGATTTTCCAAAAGATAATTTAGTTTGATTCAATTGTTTCTAATATAAGATTGTGATTTATTTTGTTAATAGAATAGTTTTAAAGGGATTTAAACAAGCTTTGTTTGTTTTCTTTTAAAATGTTTACATTAAAAATGAATGTTTAAGATTATATTTATATTATAATTAGTTTAGTATATTTTCTTTTAAAAAGTAAACTTATTTATATACATATAAGTATTTATCAATTAAGAAAGTAAAAATGTAAGTTTATATTGCATTTAAAATTAAATAAAATTCAATTTAAAAATACTTAAAGACATGTGTTCACATGCAAATCTCTTTAATAAACAAGTGTAAGATCCTTAAATACCAATGAGACAAGTGTCTTCATTTAAGTCTTATTTTCTTTAAATTTTAATAATAACATAACATTTTCATTTTTACATTTGTTATCTTCTTTCAAAGTGTTTTAATGGCAAAACAATAAACCACCTTCTTGAATCTGAAATCTAAATCTAAAGGAAAAATAAAAACCTGATATGGGAAAGCAAAATCAACCTGCATTTCTAATAAAGAGCAACAGCACTTCAACCTATAAAAATTGGAAAATCTGCAACATAAAGTCAAACTTGCAATTACAAAGGAATCAAGATCAAAGTCTCAACCTGCATTTCAAATAATATTCAACCTCCAATCTGTAACTTCAACATGCAAGGGAAATCTACAGCATGCAAAGATTTTTTTTTTCAGTAAAGCAAGATCAGGACACAACTTTTTCAATTTTTAGAGCCTGGAAAGAAATTAAAAGTTTCTCTGCTCTGCTTCTCTAATGATCAGGTGAGTAAATGGAATTTAAAAAAAAAAAAAACAGATTTGGTTAATCTTTAAGTTAATTAATAATGCATGCAAATAATTCTTGTTTGATAATGTTGATTATGTGAATGCATTGATTATTTATGTCTGCAGCTTAAATATGAACTCTGTTGTTAAGCAGGATCTTGTTTTTCCAACATCCTTCAAAACTATAATTTGTTTGAACCTGTTGTATAAGTGAAAAATGTATGATATAGATTAATAATAATTTTAAAATAAGTCTCATATTTATTTTAATCTGCAGGTATGTAAATATAAGAAATTTACAGTAAAACCAAATTGTAGCAAAAATCAACTACTCTAATTCTTGTTTAAAAAGGGTATAATTGTGTTTGTTACACGAATTCATGAATTTAGAAGTAGAAATCATAATTTTTAATGGTGTAAATATGGTGAATTTGGGTTTCATTCAAAATTGGGAATTTTGTGAAACTCTGATGATTCAAACATTAATTTGGTTTGAAACTCGGATTGAAGCTTGTGCTTAGACTATTGATTATGGTAAAAATGTAAATTAATTTTTCTAATGTCAGAGGAGTTTGGAATTGAGCAAAATAGGGTTTGTCTGTTCTTAATCTCGGCCTGTCTATTTTGGGATTTTTGACGCATAGAGTGGATCGAGTTCGGTTGTTTTTTGGGAAAATGTAGTATGGAGTTGTGGCACTTCAATGGAGAGGTCGGAGAGGGGAGTTCGTCGTTGTAGCGTCGGCCGTGGAGGAGTATGGGGTCGCGTCTTCTGCAGTTTTCGATTCGAATGGCGAAATTTCGAATCGAATGTGTATTGTTTGATCTGGAACTTCGTGGATGCTCGCTAGTAGTGTAGTGACTGATGTTGGAGGTCGCGATGATCGTAGGAGGTCGGCGGTGGGGGTGCAGGTGCACCGTGATTTGGGTCTGTGCACGTATGGGGTTCTGGAAATTTTGGGTGGGGAAGAAGAAGGAATCTCGAAGTAATACTCGTGTTTAGGAGGGGGCGACTCGAAGTAGGTGATGTTGGGGTTGACTCGAGGGCAAGCATGAGTTGCTTCGAGATTTGCTTGGGGATTTAGTGAGTTTTACTCGGGTTTAACCTGAGATTTCCTCACGAGCAAGTATGCATGTTGTTTTAAAGAATTTGTTACAGGTTTACTTATTGATTGAAAAATTGAATCAAATTTTAAGGGCGATTCTAAAGTAAAGTTTTTAAAACTTAAGTTTCAAAATTTTATTCAAAATAAAGAAGTTTGAATTGGGAAAATTTAAGTGTTTTAGATTTTAAAATTTGATTTCAAAATGCTTTATTTCCAAATAAAGTATAAGTTACAATTTTGCAATCCAAATAAATAATTTGTCTTCGAGTTATTTAGATTTGATTAAATTCAAATGATTTACTTGTGTAGGTAAATATGGTTAAATTATTTTTGATATGAACTTAAGAATTCTTGGTTATATGAATTGATTATAAGTAAAAGAAAGTTTAATTAAGGATAATGTTTTCTTAATTAAGGATTTTTAAATAAAGTAATTAATTAATTGTTTAATTAATTTTAAATAAATAGTTAATTATTTATTTAATTTTAAATAATCACTTAATTATGGATTAATTAAGTATAATTACTTAATGAAGTAATAAATGATTAAATCTTGGATGTAATTAGGATGTTAATTACATAGGGAAGTAATTAGGGAAGTTACTCATTGTAGTAATTAATGAAAGTGATTAATAGGATCACTTAATGTGATCAATTATGAAATTGATTAACTTAATTGTTTTAAAGTTAATTAATTATGAAGTAATTAATTAGTTAAGATTTATTTAATGATGGAATTAATTATGGTTAAGGAAGTAATTAAGATTTATTAATAGAGATAATTACTTATGTAAATAATTAAGAGTTAATTACTTAATTATTTTAGATAATTAATTAATGTGATTAATTAATTAATGGAATGTGATTAATTTAAGATTAATTACTAAGTGTAATTAATCAAAAATTGTAATTAATTAATAAAGTAATTAATTAAGGATTTATTTATTAATTTAATTGATTAATAATTACTTAATGAAGTAATTAAGATTTATTAAATGGATTAATTAATCCAGGATTAATATAATTAATTAAGAAGTTAATTAATTAAGATAAGTAATTAGTAATTGTTAATTACTGTTTATGGTTAATGAGATAATTAATTACAAGTTAATTATTTAATTAATTAAAGGATTATTAATTAATAAAGATTATTAATTAATATAATTAATGAAGTATTAATTTATGTAATTAATTTAAATATGATTAATTAATTGTAATTAATTAAGGTTTAATGTAATTAATTATAGTTAATTAATTAATGAAGGATCATTAATTATTGTAATTAATGATAGTAATTAAAGGATAATTACTGAATATGGTTAAGGATAATTACTTGAAGGTAATTAAGAGATAATTAATCAAGGAAGATTAATTAAAGAAGATCATTAAGGAATGATAAATGAATTTGATTTGTGATAAATCAATGAAGTAGGATTAAGATAATCCAAGTGGTTAAAGGATAGTAATTAATTTAATTAGAGGTTAATTAAATTGATTAACAGTTAATCAATTCTGCTTTGGATGATTGGTTGATATTGAATGATTGATATTGGATGTTGGATGATATTGATGATTGATATTGGATGTTTGGTTGATAATGGATGATTTGGATGTTTATGATATATGTGATATGCTGCTTTATGAGATGAATGTTGATATGAATTATCTATTGTGATAATGTTATTCATCTACCTGTTATATATCATCCTGTATATAAGTTTTAAAACTGTTTAAATCCCTTAAGTACAACTTGGACATTAAAATGGCGTTTGGTTTCGATGAGACCGGGATCGGGTTTCCATATTTGGAATCCGAAAACCACATCGATTCCAATTAAACGTTAGGTCGTTAATCCAAGTGGAGCAAGTGAAGACTCGAGGTATAAGGGCTATACGTCAGTATAACTCTGTGGGTGATTCCGTAATGAGTTTGACGGAATAGTACTTATAGATTCGAGATGGCGAATCAGAGTGCAAGGGCTATGGTCGTTGACTCTGAGGGTGATTCCAAAATGAGTGCAACGAGATAGTGCCTTCGGTTTCGTTCGAACCCGGAACGAACTTGTATGGATTGAATGCTTTCAGCACATCGTCAGGCGGACGATGAGCATTCTAAGATAGATGTGTTCTATAAAGGTAATCGCAGCCTCAAGCCTCATCAACCAGGAATGGCTAAAACAGGGGAGGTGCAGCAAGGCTTCGTGGGTAGCTCCCACTGGAGAGCAAGATTTACCCCTGTCTAGAGGTCCCTTTTTATTTCGGCTGTGTGGGGCGGTTGAATTCCGGACAACCGCCGGGGTTGTCTTGTTTGGGACTGTTCAGTAAGGAATGGTCCCGGCCTTGTGTTGCAGGGGATGAAGGGAGTAATCCTCGGTACGGTGATCTAGGCCACGTACTGTGACGGGCGGTACCCCAGTAGCCCTGCCATTGTTGGAAACCCATTTTCCCTACGAGACCCTACGGTTTTGTTTGTATTACCCACTTTTGTGGCTAGTAGCTGGAATTTAATGAATGTAACAATTTCGGCTATTTCTTATTTACTTGAAAACCCTAGACACTATTATAATATCACTGGATTTCCTATAAAATGTTTTGGTTAGCGTAAGGTAAAAACTTTTCCATGTTTATGTGTGGGAAGTCTTACGTGATACCTTTTCTTTTCAAAGGTTTTTCTAAAGTTAAGCAATCTTAAACCGTTTACTCACACCAGACCCCTGTCTGACCCGAGTGTTTATTTTCTGTTTTATTAAACTCTTGGGTACTCATATTATGTATGAGTAGTCAAGTGATTCAGGTTAGCTTGACGAATTCTGGAGGAGTAATGGAGCAGGAGGCTTCGACGTATAGATATATTGGTTCCGCTGTGTTTGGTATCTGTTTCTTCTGTTGTACTTGAGTTGTATGAATTAGACAGATGTTTATAACTGTCTAATATGTGTTGTATAAGTTGTGTATCTCTGATGTAATCTGATACTATGTAATATTTTATGTTAATTATTATATTTTATTCGTTCCGCTGTGAGTTCTCTGATGTTGTTGTGTTCTTCTTTCTCTTTCTTTTCTTCTTCTATCCCTTTCTTTCTTCAAAATGATGCGATTTCCTGAAGGTAGGAAGTCGGGTCGCTACACTTCTCAAGACAAGATTGAAGATATTAATGTTGTTTAAGATTTTCCCTGAAGTATTCGAGGAAGTTAAGTGTTTGCCTCTCCATCGAGAGTTAGAGTTTCGTATTGATTTGATTCCAGGAGCAGTGTCAGTGATTCAGACTAGTAGGAGAATGACTCCTAGAGAGAGAGAGTTAGTTAAGCAGATTCAGGATTTTTGGAGAAGGGATTGATTTGGCTCAGTTTTTTGCTTGTTGGGATTCTACGGCAGTGTTCATCACTAAATCGGATGGATCGCTAAGATTCTTTGTTGATCTGATGAATCAAGTCTTTCAGGATGTGCTGAATAAGTTTGTTCTAGTATTCATTGATGATATTTTGGTCTATTCTAAGTCCGAAGAAGAGCACAAGCAGCATTTGAAGATATTGTTGGAGGCACTGAGGAGACATGTTTTGAAGCGAAGTTCTCTAAGTGCCATTTTTGGAAATCGAAAGTCAATTTTGGGGCACATTGTTTCTGGTGAATGTATCTCTGTAGATCCAGCGAAGGTCGAGACTATTCTGGAATGGAAGCAGCCGGAGACACCGATGGAAATTCATATTTTCTAGGATTAACTGGCTACTACAGGAAGTTTATCAGCGATTGTTCTAAGATTTCTTCTCACCTGACTAAGTTGACAAGAAAGGAACTAAATTCAAATGAATATCCCGGTGGGTAAAAGCTTTTCAAGATTTGAAGACGAGGCTAACCGGTGTTTGCTATTCCGGATGGGAAGAGCAAACTTGAGTTTATACAGACGGACAGATGGAGAGAATGAACCGTATTCTAGAAGATTTGCTGCGAGCTTGTGTTTTGGATTTTGGTAGAGCGTGGAAAGACCATCTTCATTTGCTAGAATTCTCCTATAATAGTAGTTACCAAGCAAGTATTAAAATGACTCCTTATGAAGTATTGTATGGAAGACCGTGTATATCCCCATTCTATTAGATAGAGTCGAAGGATCGTCTTGTGCTTAGGTTTGATTTGATTTGTGAAGTTACTGCTAAGGTTGAGCTTATCAAGGAAAGGATAAGAGCAGCTCATGACCGTCAGAAGAAGTACGCGGATAAGAGAAGGCGACAATTGGAATTTGAGATTGGTGATTTTTTTTTTGCCAAAGTTCCCCAGATTAAAAGGAGTTATTAGATTCGAAAAGACGAGAATACTTGTCTCGAGATATATTGGACCATTTTTGATAATGGGAAAGAGTTGGTACTGTAGCTTAAAGAGTTGAATTGCCAGAACGGATGTCTGGAATTGATAATGTATTCCATGTATCACATCTAAGGAAATTTGTTCATGATTCATCATTAGTTGTAGAACCAGTAGTTCAGGAAGATTAGGAAGTCGAGCCGAATTTGAATGTGGTCAGGAATCCAGTTCGGATTGTTGATCAAGACGAGAGGCAACTCAGGAGTAAGGTAGTGAAGTGTGTCAAGGTGCAATGGAGTGAGGATCCCATAGATTGCACCTGGGAAACTCTGGATAGTTTTAGGGAAGCTTATCCGGATTTGTGTCCGAATAGCTATGATGTTCGTTAGGATAATTTGTTTAATTGTTTGCTAATATATGAATGATGTGTATGTTTGAATGGTTGGTATAAGCTTTTTAATTAGCTTGTTTTAAATTTCGGGGACGAAATTCTTTTAAGGGGGGAGGAATGTAACGACCCTGCATTTTGGCCCTGTTATTTTAATAAATATTTAATTCGATTAAACAAAAAGTAAACTGATCATTTTAAAATGAATAAATCTTGTGGAATAATTGTCATTTTTTTATATGGATTTGTATTTTTAAAAGGAAATTGGATTCTGGAAATTTAAAATATAATCACTTAATAATATTTACAATAAAATCTTTCTTATAAAATTGAATTAAATACTTTGTCTTGTTAACATGTGATAATTAAATATATAGATGTGGATGATAATGTTTGAAATAACATCAAATTCTATCAAAATAAATATAAGTATAAAATATAAATCAACCACATGAATCTAATTTAATGTTTGATAGTTAAGGTGAAATAAAAAATAAAAAATATGAGTATAAAACATAAATATAAGTAAGTCAAACTTATGAATCTAATTTAAATATTAATAGTTGAAATACATATATAAATAAATAAGTTAACTCATGAATCTAATTTAAATATTGATTGTTAAAATATAAAATAAAAATAAAAATAAAAGAAAAAAGGATTAAATAATTTTGGTGAACATACAACATAAACTGAAAACTTGAAAACACAAATGTATAAAACTAATATAAGCACAAAGTATAGGATAGAATAAGAATAAAGTATAAAACTAAAATAAGCAAAGTGTAAGATGAATCCAGACAAATATGTATACCTGAATTATTCTAGCAAGAATATTTATATACAAAGTGTCTTCACTCACAAAGCTAAGGTATAGAGTAAAAAAATTGGCAACTATATATTGTAGTTCAACTAGAAGTTGATAAAAACAGGCATCTTTATACAATACCTTCATATACAAGCCATAGGTCAAATGCAAGGTGTACTTCTACAAATATCAATATTTATACAGCCGAACATAATTATGGTATGCAAACATATTATGAAGCAAAGCATTTAATTTGCTATCAGTTCAGCATACAATTTTTTTCAATTCAGAAATATTGCAAATCTTACATTTCAGTAAGTAAATCTGGTCAAAGTAAAACAAAAATAAGAAAACCTATTCATATCAAAACAACTTAACTAGTTACTACATTCCTCTTACACACCTATTATCTTCTATATATTTGTGTATTCATCTTTATGTTTATTTCGTTCAGAACATAAATTAACCATAGAAAACAGAGAGAAGAAAAAGAAAAAAAAAAGAAAATTCAACTTTAATTTAAACAAAATACCGGGCAGATTCAAAAACAAACTTCAGGCAGTTTTCTACAACATGTTTACAAATCATCTAATATGCTCCGCTCATCAAAATCTGGAAGGTAAGTAAACATTAAAATTTGCAAGCTTAATTTTAATTTAAAAACAGTATGATGATTCATGGAATATAGGGGATTGTATGTGTTTTAGACTGATATGAATCTGGGTTTACATATATATTGTTCTTCTCTGCTATTGTTACTCTGTTGTTACAGTTGCATATTTTTGTTTAAACTTAAAGTTATTCTCATCAAACATTGATAATCTGTAAATATTCAACTTAAACTGTATGTTTAAACTAAATTAAGATTTAAAAAAAAAACTAATTTAACAATATGTAAGAAATACATTACTGTAGCATGTTATACAGGTAAATCAAATATTTCTTTGATAAATTTGAATGCTATAAATTGCTAATTCAAATTTATATCTTGAATTAATACTAAAAGTTATGATTTTTTAAAATTTGAGTGAAGATTCTTAGCTCAATATTTCAAGAGCAGTTCGCTCTTGAATAAAAATTGAATTTTTATCAATTTCTCGAAATTGAATCAATAATAAATGTTGAAACTCGAATTAAAGCAAGTATAAATGATTGTTATCTCAAGAAAAATGTACAATGATTTTTCTATTGCATGAAATTTGGATACGAGATCATCATAGGGTTTTATTTCAAGTTTTCATTCATGTCAGTAATATGTTTGGTTTGACTCCTATACGCGATCGAGTTGTTCGAGGCTCTGGTGGAGGGTTGCTGGGAGTGTTGCCGAGGTGTGGACGAATTTTCGACGCCTCCGGTGGCCAGTACGATGGCGGCGAGGTGATTTGAGTCAGTGAGATTATTCTCTATTTTCGTTCGAACTGCAAAATTTTCGAATTCGAATTTTTGGAGGTAATTCGATTTTAGTATTTTAATGTTCATGTAAATTGTGATTTTCCTGAAGCATTGGAAGTTCGCTAGAGCCTCGTGCGCCGCCGTTCACATGTATGGCACGGTTTAGTGTCAGCGGCGTTGACGTTGGGTGCCTCGAGTAGTTACTCGGGTTTGCTGGATGATTCCTTCGAGTTTGTGATCGAGCATTTAAGTACGTGTGACAGTCACCTGATGTTTTAATTTATATCCAAGTTGAACTTAAACTATAGGAAATAAAAAGAAAGGGGAGAAGAAGAAGGAGTGGGAAGAACTCGGGTGATTTAGGTGATTAACGCGAAGAGCTATACGAGTTTTTGAAGGGAGGTCTCGGGTTTCCTTCTAACTGAAGTATAATGAGATGTTTAGTGAATAAATGTTTCAATAGTTTATCACAGTAAACCAAATAAATGTTTAAAATTTAAGTTAAACTTAATACAAGTTTTAATTGTCCTAGTTAAGATTTAACAGTGGTTTAACTCTTAATTAATTATTTTAATTTACTAATAACTTTAGTTAAGTATAAAGTTAATTATCAACTAAGTTTGTGATTAGTAATGTATTGATTTTTTTTAAAAGTTAAAGAAGACTTTTAAATGATTAATTAGGTTAAATAATTTATACTAATTATTTTTGAAAAGCAACTAAGAATAATTACATTTGAATTGTAATTAGTGTTTAAATTAATTGTTGATTAAGTGTTTAATTTAATGGTAATTAACTACTTAAGTAAATTAATAAAGGATTAATAATTAATTAATTAAGGAATCTAATTAAGAACTAATAATTAATTAATTAAGTAATTTAATTAAGAATTAATAAATGATTAATTAAGTAATTAACAGTTAATAAATGGATAACTAAGTTTATTTAATTAATAATTAAGGTTATTAATTAATGATTAAAGAATGGTTAATTAAAGCTAAATAACTTGATTTAGAAGTAATTAATTAAATAGTGTGAATAAAATAATTAAGCAATTAAATAATTAAGACTTAATAATTGATTAAGAAATGATTTATCAACTAAATAATTTGAAAAGAAATAAGTAATTGATTATTTATTAATGATTAATTAAACAGGGTTAAGTAATTATTTCTATAGTAATTTTTTTAAATCGAATTAATTACAAATGAGAATCGAAGATGATTGTTTATGGATTGTTGTGTATGTAGAATATCTGATCTGTGATATTTATTTGATAATATTTTGTGATGCTCTATGATATGCTCTTGATATATCTATGATAATTGTGTATGATTTATCTGTGATAAATGTTATTTGAATTCAAGTGTTGAATTTAAAACTGTTTAAGTTAGCTAGACAACTTGGCCTTTAAAATGGCGTTGGATTTCGATGAGACCAGGATCGGGTGTCAATTTGATATTCCAAATACCACATCGATCTAAATTAAACGTTAGGTCGTGAATTCTGAAGTGAAGATCGAGATGGTGTTCGGAATGCAAGGGTTATCGTCGTTAACTCTGAGGGTGATTCCAAAACGAGTGTAACGAGATATTGCCTTCGGTTTCGTTCAAACCCGGAACAAACTTGTATGGATTGAATGCTTTCAGCACATCGTCAGGGGGATGATGAGCATTCTAAGAGATATGTCCTGTAAAGGTAATCACAGCCTCAAGCCTCATCAACCGAGAATGGCTAAAACAGGGAGGTGCAGCAAGGTTAGGTGGGTCATGCCCAAGCAGGACGAGATATACCCCTGTCTAGATGTCCCTTTCTATTTCGGCTGTGTGGGCGGTTGATTGCAACAACTGTCGGGTTTATCTCATTCGGGACTGTTCGGTAAGGAATGGTTCCGGCCTTGTGTTGCAGCGGAGTTAGGGTGGCTCCTCAGTATGGTGATCTAGGTCACGTACTGTGACGGGTGGTACCCCCGTAGCCCTGCCATTGATGGAAATTCATTTTCCCCTACGAGACCCTACGGTTTCGAATTGTACTACCCACTTTTGTCGCAAGTAGCTGGAATTTAATAGATGTAACAATTTCGGCTATTTTCTATTTACTTGAAAACCCTAGACACTATTATAATATCGCTGGATTTCCTATAAAATGTTTTGGTTAGCGTAAGGTAAAAATTTACCCGTATTTATTTGTGGCAAGTCTTACGTGATACCTTTATTTTCAAATTTTTTTCAAAGTTAAAAAATTTAAACCATTTACTCATACCAGACCCATGTCTGACCCGGAGTTTATATTTTGTTTTTCATAAACTCTTGGGTACTCAAATTTTTATGAGTAGCCAAGTGAGAGGTTTTGGACTTTGATTTCTGGAGGAGCTTGGAGCCGGAGTTCCCGACGTATGTAGATATCTATCTATTTCCGCTATGTTAGTTAGTGTATGTTGTATCTCTAATGTATATAGTGACAGATGTATGTATGACAGTCAGGTGTATTGAAATTGCATAACTCTGGTATATGTAAAACTATGTAATAGTTATGTGATATATTATATTTTGTTCCGTTCCGCTGTGAGATTCTGCTGTTGTTGTTCTTTCTTTTCCTTTCATTTCTATTTATATCCCTTTCTTTCTTAATGATGATACGTCTTTCTGGTAGTAGAAGGGCGGGTCATCACACTTTCAAATCATATTGAAATATTTATAATAGAAAATACTTCTAATAATATTATTCCTATATTCCAAAATCATTCGAATGAAATTGTCAAAACTACGAAATTTAAGTTCTAAATTTCCAGTTTATTCTCATTTACTTTACTTTTCAAATCTTCTTTCCAACCTATATTCATAAATTCACAACCTAACAAACATTATATTACAACCAAATATATATCGTTTATAAAAAAAGTTATTTATATATAGAAAATATAATAGGAAAAATTATTTCATTCACCTATATTCAAAACAAATATTGTGTCGATCTGTCCTATTAAGTGTTTAGAAATCCCTATTGATGTCATAGCGCCCAATGCACCAACCAGAATTTATAAATACAAAATGGAACAAATTAACACAATATAAAAACCCTTTTATAACATTAACAAATACGCCTCCTCATATATATATCCACACTCGACGACTCATCATAGGGTATTACTACCCTATTAATAAAGAGTCAGACCCTACATGGCTAAGGTTTATCGTAAAACCAAAGCGTTGATACCAAATGTAACATCCCGCCTTTTTGTACGCTTTAAATCGACGATAATCCACACACGTCAGACTCAAACCATACAGAAGGGCGGATTGTTATTGGGGTGAATAAGAAAAAGCAGAGAAAGAAAGAAAAAACAGAATCTTGCAGCAAAATGACAAAATATAATAATCAAATAAACAGTTCATGAAGCTGTTTTACAAAACATTTGATTATACATACAACATAGAATCAGAGTTACACGTACCAAAGAATAATAAATAACAAAGCAGTAGAACAATGTGATGCAGTGGAACAATATAGTATATAATAGTACTACAATCTTCGTCTTCATCCTCTAGAAGTAAGATCTTCAAATCCTGAAATGTTCAGGCTGACCCGAGCGAATTGAAAGACAAAACACTCAAGTCAGAACTAAAAGAAATTATGTAAGTTAAATCAATGGTAAATCATATGAGTGGGACGGCGTTAAAGATGTTTAAGGGATTTGACATCTCCTATCCAGTGTCAACGTGAGTGCTGTAACTTAGAGATGTTCGAGATTTCATCTCCTAAGGATCCGTCAAACTATTTACTATGTAGTAATACTTCGCTATTATAAATGTCTATAGTAAAATAAACTTAATTTTAAATAGCGTTAAGGAGTTACCCAATCTCCCGCTTAACATAATAATAGTCCCAATAGTCCATCCAGTATTAGAGCATCTCCAGATCGGCAGACTACCTTAAATACTACACGGGCTACGGGAGAAAACCAAACTCGTACAAGGCGCGCTAGGGTAGGTGACACGACACATAAGGAAATGCCAGGGTAGAGATACCAGTTACACACACGGGCTGGTGGTGATGCATAGCGCGCAGCTACCGCCCTCCTCGAGCCACACCGCCAAAAAATCAAAAGTCAAAAGTGCCACCAAATCAATCTCAAAGTCAGAATATAACATCGAAGGAGTGTGTTCGATAAGAGGGGCTACCTCATTGGCCCGAGATCGCTCATGTTTTAGCCACCTTAAGCCAACTCATGGGAGTCGGGTCTACGTTCATACCTCAAAGGACGTCGCCACCATCCTACTTCATTTTGGAATCTCCACCGCATACACGGTTGTTAAAGTGGTTTTCGGAGTTCAAAGAAAGTATGACAACTTCTGATCCCGGTCTCTTTAACAACCAAATGTTATCATAACACCGCGGTCATTTCAAAATAATGTATACTTCAAAACCAAAATATAATATCCGATTCAAAACCATAAAAATGCGATATCATTTCCATTTCAAAACCCAACCAATATGATATCGTTTTTGTTAAAACCCAAGTCAATATAATATAACTTTAATTTCAAATATATCCCTTCCAAAAATCATAGCACTTTCAATGTTATATCATTTCGAAATCAAAACATTTGAAATATATAACACTTTCAAAGTATAATCCTTTGAAACTCAAACTTTAAAAACATGACTTCCACCACTTAAATGGTTAAAATATTAAAATACTTGATATAATAAACTAGGTTCTTCAATCTCACAAATAAATTCCAAAACAACTCAAACTTATAAATTTAAATTTAACCAAATACCAAATCTTAACTTTTAATACGATTCAGTTTCCAAATAAACTATCCCAAATTTTATTGATTTCAAAACAGATTTTGATCCATAGAATAAACCATTTCCAATTCAATATATTTTAAACTTAAAGTTTTCAACAATTTCAAAACTAAGTTTGGTACTTATGATTCAATAATTCAAATTTCTATTATTTAGTTTTGAAATATTTTACATAATAATCCATTATTATTTAAATAAAACTCAAATTAGAAATAACTAAATATTTCCTTCAATTTATTTATACTTGAAATATTCATTTAATTCACCTTAAACCAAAATCAAGGTATAAAAATCATACCTTCTATATTCTCAAATTTAATACATTTTGTATCAAACTTATTTGAGTTTAATTCTTAACTAATTTCAATTTCAAATAAATTTCAGATTTATCTACCAACCTTAATTTATTTGAATCATTATACCCTCTATATTAAAATATGATTTAAATACATACACATATTATATTTTAACAAAATCAAACTCTCTTATTTCTATTAAACAAATTTATACGTAGCTTAATTTCAAGAATTTAACTATACATAAAAAATAATATTAATATAATAACAAAAAATCAATATTTATTAAAATGTATATTTCTTTCAAAAACCATAGAAATCGTTTCAATATATATATATATATATATATATATATATATATATATATATATATACCGACGGTGTCTGTATATGATTTTCTATCCTGGCCAAGTGATACAGATATTTATCATTTCAATCAGTAATTTAAAATATAAATACGGCTATATATCATTTCAAAACGTAATTCCGAATAAAATAAAAATCCATAGCAACTTGCAGTTTATAACAATATAAAATACAACATCCATTAATCCAATATTAATCATCAAACATTTATCACAATCATCATCCAATTCAATCAATAACATTAATATAGAACAGATAATAAATAACAAGTATTTACTGGCAGTTATATTCAATAATAAATTAAACAACTATATTATCCAAATAAATCCATATAAACTGAGATGATGATTCAAAATATGCCAAACAGTCATAATTAAATTTCTAATTACATCATAAATCAATTTAACAAACATAAGAAATTTTAGAAGTTGTGAGTCGGTTAAAACACTCACCTTTTGAATTTAAATCCAATTTAAGCCCAAAACTTGAACAGTCTCAAAATTCATCGAATGCAACATCAAAATGTCTGAAATTCCAGTACGATCCCGGCAAAACAAACCGTGCGTGAATCCGAGCTCGTATGAAAAAGTTATGAAAATTAGAAAATTGGAAAGTTCTGGTCCTGGGTCGACTTCGGGTTCAACTTCGGTCCACCGCCTCAAATCCCCGATGCTTGCTCTGAGTTTTTGCCAAAACAATCCAGAGTGACACGAGTCATTTTCTTCCTGACCTCAAGTTGATGCAGGGTTTTTGCCTTTGAAATGCGAAGCGCGATACAAAGTTGCTGTAGATCCGTAAATTTTTTTTTTTGAAATTGAAATTGGATTGGGAAGATTAGGGTTTTCAACCATTGAGGAAGAGGAGCAATAGAAATTTCTATACGTACAGAAATGAGAAATAGAAAGGCTGCTAGGGTTTATAACGATATATATATATATATATATATATATATATATATATATAGGTAGAGCAAAATAGAAAGAAATGGGCCCGATTGGTTTAAGTTTTTAACGATAATTGACCGGAAAAGCCCGTTTCGATTTCGGAACGGAAATGGGTCAACCCATATGCCAAAATATATGTTTTTAAATAGTTTAAATGCAATGGAATAGGTTTCAAGTCCAAATTCCATCGTATGAAGAAGTTATGCTAAAATCAAGTTATTTCAAATTGATTTCAATTTCATTGATTTCTAGGCTATTCGAGTCCGTACGATCAAACGACAGGTCCGATCGCTATGAAACTTGAAATCCTACAATAATTCACCGTTACAGATCTGATGAAGTTGGTTTCGACGAAATCCGAGTTAGTGTCAAAATGGCTATTTTCCAATTAATTAAATAATTTAATATTAGATTAATTAATCACTTCTTTAATCCAAATTTAATTATTTACCGTTTTTATCATTTCTGATTACAAATAAACTTCTAATTCATTAACCAAAATTTCCATATTAATCAAATAAGCATTTATTGCAAAATTTATAGTGCTTACCTTCAATTTAAGTAAATCCAAATAAATTATATTTTTAATTTCAATTAAATTAATACAATTTGTACTCAATCTCTTTATTCAATCCATCATCGTCTTATGGATAAATTTAACTTTAGTATATATCCAATTAACGCAATATATATTTTTATAATCATCAACTAAATTCATGTTAACGTTAATTGCAATGGATTTAAATCTAATTCAATAAATTAAATAAATGGGTAAGAAATTAATAATTATCACAATTTGCCTAATTTAATTAAATTCATACTTTATTATCAATCAACAATTATCCATACTATCACCCTGTTATTATTACTATTGATACGATTGGTCATCTGTATATTGAATTTGGGTATGGAACTTTGGACATCATATTTGATATGTCAATTGTTGGATATATTGTTGATTGTCTTCGCATAAATGTGATTGTTGTGATTGTATAACCGTTTGGCGAAATTTGAAGATTTTTGATATACTGGAATTTAGTTCCTGGAAATAACTTGAAATTTATTTATAAAACTTAAATTCTAATTTTTATAATAATTCATATTTCTTCTAAAAGTGCAATAAAAGGGTTTACAAATTTTTGTATAACTGTAATAAATGAAAAGCGGATGTTACAAGAAGGCCGATGTTTGAAATTCAACCATAAATGATTTTGATACTTGTTGAATTGGATTATTTTCAAGTTCGAGCTTTGGAAATGTTGGAACTAAATTTTTTTAAAAGAATTTGTGTAAAGAATTCGATTTTGAATTCTAAAACTATAATTGATATATGTTTTGAATATTGGAAATTGGATTAATTTAAACATTTGAATCCTAAAATTCGAACATTAAAGTTAAATTGATTTAAGTGATGTAAATCGGTGTATTGAGATTAGACTCGAATTTATATAAGCTAAAATGGTTTTGAAATGAGATTTGAACTGAAACTTGAGCCACTAAATTAAATCGTTTGAATCGAAACTGCAATGGATTTAAATCGAAATCGAAATTGAAATGGATTTAATTGAAATTGAAATTGAATGAAATTGAATTTGAAAGGAATTGAATTGAAACATTGGAAATTCAATTCATTTGTTTGGAATTTGGATATGATTCCATATTTGTTGGAAATGGAAAATAATAGTTCATTTTGAAACTGTATTTCTCCTGATTTTGATTTGACTTACGTGAGGAATTTTTATCCTGACTCGAGTGTTTGGTTTTCATTCCGCTTAGGTCAGACCAAGTTTTTCAGTTATCGAAGACAGTTATTCTGAAGGACGAAGACGAAGATTAAGTATATCATGTCTACTAGTATTAATTTCGCTGCACTATTTCATTCTGTCTCTTAAAATTGTATAGCTCTAATAATATTGTACAACTCTAATTTATATTGTAAATTGAATTGCATACATTGTAAACAGCTTCATGAACTGTTTATGTGGTTATTGTATTTTATCATTCCATTGCGAAATTCTATTGTTTTCTTCTTCTTCTTTTTTATTTAAAATAAATCCAATAATAATCTATCCATTAAATGATTTGAGTTAGACATGTGTGGTTTATCATCGACTTGAACTGTTCAAAAGGTGGGTTGTCACACAATCGGACTCATGTTTTAAAGTGCACTTAAAGCGATAGTCGCTATAGATGTAGTTATGAATTGCCTTGTTTTTGGCGACTGCTATGGAACCTTATAAAGACATTCTTAGAGTTTCTCACATTATTTATAACGTTTTATATATATGTTGTTTTATTAAAGGATTGAATAGTAAAATGTTAAATAATATCTCAAAAAAAGTGATTGAAACTTCACTTGTACAAAACTGCCCTGTTTATCCATGATTTTTGGACTTTAAAGTTTGAAAATATATTTAAATCTAGTATTTTTTTCATTCCTTTTAAATGTGTTTAATAACCCACATTAGAGTATTTCAAAAGTGGTTTGAGATAATTGTGAATTTTCAAGAATTAGTTGTGAATTTTAAAGAAAAGATATTTTGTTGAAAACATGTCATTTTCAAGTTTTGAGGGATATTGTAAAGCTATTATTTTCAAGTAATATTTTGAGTAAATGTTTTAAAACCTGTTATAGGTATTTTCAAGTAATGTTTTTGGAAATAAGTTATAATTGCTAAATGGCCAAATGGTTAATTGTTTAATTACTTATCTGAAAAGCAATTAATTATGCTTAACACTGGAAGTCAATGAAGCAAGTCCTATCTATTTATGAGTTAAGATTGATGTCGAGTAGGGACGGAGCAATTTAGCTCTAATCTAGCAGGCTTCCCTCTTGATCGAGGAATAGTAAGTTGGAAAACATCGAAAATGTGTTAATCGTGTTGATTTCATATTGTTTATGAAATCATTAATAATGTACATAACACTAAAAGCTGACAAGTGAGACTTACCTATTTTTGAGATAATGAAGTTTCTAAGAAAGACTAGACGCAACCAGTGCTCAAAATTACTTGGCTTCACTCTCTGATGAGGAATAATTGAGTTGGAATTTCGAAATTGAGTTAAGAATACGAATTGTAATTTCTATACGCAATCATTTTTAAACTTCAGAGTTAACTTGTTAAATGCTGAACATGGCGGAATATGAACTTAGAACTTTAAAACAAATGTTTTAAGAATAATACAAGTATGGAATTGTTTTGGGTTTCTTGTGACAATGTGTTAATAAAATTGGTCTTTAACTTTTTTTATTATACTTATGGATGTAAATAGATCTTTAAAAGAATGATTTAAAGACAAGCACAAGCAAAATGGTTTTGGATTTGTTGTGACGATGTTTAAGTAACATTAGTCTTAAACCTTTTAAATGGATTTGCGAAAGTACTAAGATCGCTTAAAATGGATATTTTGAAGGAAATTATAAGTATGTAATCTTTTGAAAAAAGGTAGAAGTTTAATAGGTAAAAGAAGTTTACTAATAAAGGAGTTTTCAATTAACAAAAGGATTAATTAAATAAAAGGGACCAGGATTTGCTTAAGTAGCTGAACAAAACTTTATGTGGCATGATCATACTTTGTATGACTTAATAGTCTTTTGTATGTTCATTTGTTTATGGAAAGTATACTAGATTTGGTTTCCATTTATAAAAAAACATCCTATACCAGACAGTTGATTAGTCGACTATCGAAATTGTTTGAATACAACTTTGGGAATATCTAGAAGAAACACGAGTGCTATATGGTATAGTTATCTTTGGAGATGTTATACTATATGTATAAACTTGTCTTTCTCTTTTTAAAACAAATGATAAGGAAATCCATCTGCTTTAATTGTTAGGAGCCGATCTCCGGCTTTTATGTATTGTTAGTTTATTTCCAAAAGAACGGGAGTTGAGTTTACTGAGAATTCATCGATTAGTTTTGGAGAGTCTAGTAAGTGGGAAGAGTGTACTCGTATGAGATGTCTCGAACTCGAAACCACTTCAAAACCAAATACACGATTTATGTTTTAGAAACGGTTGTGAAGTGAAATTTTACAAAGTTGAACTATCAATCCTAAGGTTAAGTCCAAGCGAGAGGTCAGCGTTAACATTATAAACGATTCTATCATGTATGACTATCTATCTTAAGGAGTATTCAAAGAGAGGGGACAATGTTAGAATTCGTCGGAGAACTTATGCGGGGAACCTATATGGAGGTTCGAGATCTGTTCAAGATGCTTGAATCCATATAGTGATTCATGATCTGTTCGTGACGAAGGAATCCAATTGGGGATTTATATGTTGTTCGAGTGCTGAAGTCTTCAGTGAGAGATGATGAATGTAGCCTTGACATCAGTAATGACTAAAACCAGAAAAGGATGCATAATCTTGGGTTTAGCTTACCCATGAGGGTATATCAACTCCATATCTAGAGATGCTTATCGATATGTTAAGCACACGAATTGTTAATACTTGGTACCACATAGTTCATCATTGGGCTAGTTGTGTTTGCCTTAAAGCATATTCTATACAGAGATATACGATGTTTGGAAGGAAGTTTCTAATCTTACTAATGGAGTACGGATTCGGCTAGATCCAAGGAAATCCCCATGGAAATCCTCACGCTTATGTGAAACGTGCTTAGTGGTATTAAATGTATACCTATTATTGTTGTGGCGTTCACACAACAATTATTTGATATGTCTTAAGTGCTATAGTCTATGTAACGATCTAGATTTTTAGTTAAACTTAATTTGGTAATTAACGTTAAACTGGGAATTTAATGGTGAAATAATTCAAATTTTTCCAAATTAATAAGGATATTTTTTGTTACTTATTTATATTTATAAATTTATTTTAAAATTGAATCTAGGAATTGAAATTCAAAATATTGGGTTTGAATACATTATATTTTCAATTAATAAAAGATAAAAGATTAATTAAATGAAGATATGTGTTTATTTATATATGTGTATAAATGGAGTTTTAATTTAAATAGAATTTCTAATTGGAAATCTAGAAAAATATTTTGAATAATAAATTAATTATAAATTGGATTGTGAATTAAGTTGAAAATTTAAAACAAAACTAAATACCAAGCTTTAATTCATACATATCTTTGAAATTAATAAGATAATAAAGTTTGTTTTCCAATTTTAATATATATGTGTATACATGTTTATATTTGAAAGTTGTAATTTGAGAATTAAAGTAATAATTTTCAAAATACTATTTAAAGTTGAATAAATATAAATAATGGGAAAATATAGTGCTTCATATGTAAATAAGATGTTTATAAAAACATGATTTATAAATAAATTCACATAAACGTTAAAGCAAAAAATTTATAAATTAAATTAAGTAAAGGATTTAAACATAAAAATTCATGCTTATGACATTTGTACAAAAATAATTGATTTAAAACATTTGTAAATCATGCAAATGAGAAAATTTAACAAGTGTTACATGAAGAATACAAGTGGCATTTTATTTTGAAAACGTGTATTAGAGAAAATAATCATGTTATTCTAAGTTTGACTTTTCTCAAAAATCTGAAAGAAAAAAAGCAAAAAAAGAAAAAAAAATCATCACAAACCAGAGCAAAAAATCAAAAAGCCTGGGAATAAGGTCAACAACAAATTCAACCTGACATGATAAATCAAAGGCAGATTAGACCAACCCAATTTTAATCAAAACAAGGTCTAAGAAAAATTTTAAATCTGGAAATCAATTCAAGGTTTTAGCTTCAACCTGGAAATCAAGCAACAGACCAAAGATAAAGATCAACTTTGACAAGTAACAAACTCAGATCAAAAAAATCCAGATTTAAAGTTCAAATGCAAAGCTATTTCCAGATATTCAAATTCCAGGCTCAAAAATTGTTCTCTGCTTCCCCTCTACTCAAAACAAAGGTGAGCAAAATCACTTATCTACATTTGTGCCTTTGATATTCTAGTTTATACTTGAAATATGATTGTCACGACCCGAAATCCAATGTTCAAAGATTGACATCAAATACCTCACTTATATTCAACTGCCAAATATTAAAACATCGAACTCCAGTCGGATGGAGCTTATTACAACATTAGATGAATATAAAATAGCGGAAACAAAATGAATATCATGCATTACATCACAGATACAACATCATCATAATATCCGTTACAACATCAGAGTATCCTTATACATATATCACAAATTCAAATGGAACAGCACAATAGAACAATAAGTAATCATATGCCAAAAAGTCTTCAAGGAAATAGAGTGATAGCGAACCCCTAAGACTAAGAACCTTGAGATCCAAAAGCTTTCAAAATATCTCTAAGACAAAGCCTCCAAAAACCGATAGCCTCCAAACCAAAAAGGTCTCCAAAATAGAGCTAAAACCAAAACACGGAAAACCTGCTACTAGGCTGCCCGTGTGGAAATGATGGGAAACCAGAGTTTAGAAAGGAAACAATAAACTCTAAGTCAGTCGTGGGACTGGTATGAGTAAACAAAAACAGTTGCTTTTAAATAAACAAGATTTCTAAAGGAAAATTCGGTATGCTTTTTGGAAAATGAAACTACCATAAGGCCTCCCGGCACACACACACTGCAATCGCACACTTGGGAAAGATTTCCCCTTATGATAGTCAAATATGCTTAATACGAGGAAAATTCTTTGATATTATTACTAGTGCATAGTGTGAAAACATTTCGAAAATATAGTATTAATCTTAGCCATCATAGGTACCATTATACTATGGCTACTATAGCTGCCATGTTAAATGGCATGTTCTATAACTAAAACCGTATTAGGAATTGAATTTCCAAAAATGGTCAGGCTAAGGAACTTCCTATGCCACATGGGTACGCCTCTGGAGGGACCTTCCCAGAACCTACCCGGCTCTAAGCCAACACAAGGCCGGGTTACCTCTGTAACTAGGTAACTACTACTCAAGTATGCCACCCCCGGCCGTTTGCGACCTTTATCCGAGGGCCCTCTACCACAAAGCAACAACCACACAGTAATGAGATTGCAGCAACCACATAGGTTAAGTATCTGGGCTCCATACCAAGATACCACCTTTTTCCAGAAGGAAATGACAAATCCTAAAGGGTGCGACCCTCATAACCTTGCCGCATCTTTCCTATTTCGACCATTTCCGGGGTGTGAGGTCTGATGAGGTCTCGTCCACAAAGCTACGCTTTACACAAATGCCATTCTTTGATCACAAACGATCAACAAATGATCATCAACACACAGCAGCACTTAGCATGCCACACTACCAAATTGGGAGTATATCACTGATAACCTTCAACTACATAACCTCTGATCTCGTATGTCTCAAAGAATGGTGTTAAGCTAAGAGAATAAATTCTCCGCCACCAACCATATGTATTTGAAATAAATCTGCTTTATATCTCAAAGTGGAGTGTCAGACATACAACCATACAAATCTATTCCGGATTCGAACAGAACCGAAGGCACTTTGTCTAATAAAGGAAGAAGCCCTTGCAAATTCGGGTATCCACAATTCCGATCGGACTCTCCATTGCATGTGGAGATCTCTATACCATAGCAACTTAGTTCTCCATTGCATGTGGAGATCTCTATACCATAGCAACTTAGTGCGGAGACATTCAATAGGTTATCCTATCGTTTTTAAAGACATCTGGTCTTCACCACCGTCTTCAAATACTATTCATTTCGTCAATTACTATTCGGAATGGGTTATATGAAACAAAGGTCCTCTCCCAGCTAAACCGAATAGTGAGTGCTTAATTTTATAACACGTGGATGTATCAATCACAAAGATTCACATTCAGGGTTCGATGTGTGTTAACGCTTAAAATCGAACGCTAACACCCCGGTGTGTGAAGTGTGAGTGTGAAAGCACCACCCGACGGTTCGGGAACAGAATATCAGCTAAAATAACAGAAAATACAGCAAGAAACAGCGATTTTATAGTGGTTTGGCTTAAGGAGTAGCCTACGTCCACTTTAAGTGTCTTTCTTACTGATCTGTTACAAAACGATACAATGCTCTTCAAGTACAAAACTTTTTAGTTACAAAACACTTTGAGCAAGTAGCTTAAGCTTGGATGTAGATGAAAGTCTTCGAATCCATGTCGGATGTATGAAAGTCTTTCAAAGTAGCTTGTAGTGTTCTTCGAAACTTCAAGTATAAAGTCCATTTAGAAACTGGCAGAGTATCGGCGCTTGAAGAGATTGTCCAAAAGTCCCTTGAAAGTTGGAGATGGCAATGTATTTATAGAGAATTCTGGGCAGGAATTATCGCCAAGTCCTGAGTCATGGCCGACTTAGGATAAGCCGTGGCCAACTTAGGATAAGTCGTGGCCGACTTAGGATAAGTCGTGGCCGACCTATCGAGCCAAGTCCACGGTTTAGTAGAGGTAAGCTTGTCTACCTGAATTCATGTCATAAGTCCTAAGTCGCGAATGAGTTAAAAGGATGCGGCATAAGTATCACAGCATTGGATTTTAACTCGGTAGCTTTAGGTCATATGCGACTTAGCATGGGTCGTAAGTCGGTCGTGGCTTAAGTGAAGTTGCTTTTGAGCCTTTCTTGTCTCGAGTCATTAGGTCGGCCATTTCTTGAGTCGTTTGCCCCCCCTTAAACCATTGAGTTGCTATCTCCCTTGAGTCATTGAGTCGGTCATTTCCTTAAGGTATTAAGTCGGTAACCCTTCAAGGTTATTAAGTCGGTAACCCTTCAAGGCTGTTGAGTCGGTCCATTTTCTTAACCCGCCGAGTCATGGCTTCATTAAGTCGGTAGGTCGTACCACTTCATGAGCCGTTAAGTCATGCTACTCTTTATGCAGCTAAGTCGTCATTTCTTTAAGTCGTTAACTCATGTTGTTATCTCCTGGGTCGCTAGCAGAGTGGAGTTAACATTTGCCCCTCGAAGTTCACGCCTAAGTCATAGGTCGTGTGCTTCGACTTTCCTTAACTCGCATTCCTTTTCGAGTTCCACTGCCCTTAAGTCGTAGGTTGATGAGTCGCTTATCCTTTGACCCTTCCCCCTCTAAGTCGCTGAGTCGTGTGCGACCTAAAGGTTAGGTCGTATGAGCCACTTCAGGCCTCTCTACTATAAGTCGTTTATCCTCTCCTTTCTTTTCATTACATGCCTTTTCATTTGCTTTTGCTGTTAACTCTTTCCTGAGCTTCCAAAGGCGATTTCGATTCAATCAGTCACCGATTAGTCTTGAGATTACATCGTGTAAGTGATCTTGCTTTCTTCTCCTGATCCTTTACCATCTCTGATTCGTGAATTCCATTTTTCTCCATCCTAACCCACCTCTCCACGCAATGCATCATCGTGAATCTTTGATATTTGACGAACTCTAGTTGGCTCGATTTAGGTTTAAACGTTTGATTGGTGGGCTTCAATGCTTCGAGCGAATCGATTTTCGAGTTGCGTTGGAGTGATAGGCATTGAATTTGCGATGATTTAGTCTTTCGATGATTCGTCATCAGGTGAAAATTAGGGCTTGTGTTGATGGAGAGGCTAACGGGTTAGCGGGTTAAGAAGGTGAAGGGTTTCTGATTAGATGGGGGTTTCGTCGATTGAGTGAAGTGAAATACTGACTTGGACACGACTCAGTAATTTTAGGCGACCTATAACCCTTCACGACTTAACTGGATACGGCATAAGTTTTGAGTCGCGGCCGAGCATAGGACTTTGAGAACCGAAGCCTTTTCTTCTCAACACGCTTTGCGGCTTATAGGACCAACGATTTACGGAGCCGACGACTTAACTTGCAGGAAATCTTTTAGGTCGTGGACGACTTAACTTTTGGACTGTGACTCAATGACCTGAACAAAATTTGAAAACTTAGGGATGTTGACAGAACTTGATTATATTTCCAATTTGAGTTGCCAGGATAAACTGCTTGAACTTTGAACTGTTAAACTTTGCTACATTCTTTCACAGATCACTTTTGACTTGCAAGCTAACAATCTGTTTAATACATCATTTACAGAAAATTGGGACGAATATATTGCCACTGACTGGCCACATCAAATGGCAGATTAGTTAACAACAGATAATCAACTTAAATAGATTGTGTGAACGAAGTGCTTTTAAATCATCAAATTCAAGTAAAGTATTAAAACAACATTGAAATAGTCAACTGAAACAGCCCAGTTTGCACTAATACTATACCTGAATTTTTAAATTAACAAGTCCTGAAATTTGGTAATCGGTCAATTGTCGACTAGTTTAATTCCAGTTATATTTACTTTTTATTTTTATTAGTTCTGCACAACACTTCACACTTTTAGGAAACGTGCACCTTCACATTTGAATATCCAGTTGCTTGTGTAGAATGACTTCTCAACAAGAAGAGACAACAGCCTAGACTGGAGAAGCCACTCTTATTCCGGCTCCCCTAGTTAATCCTCCAGAGAGAGCCTCTACCACTTTGTCATACAAAGTTTTTCGTCAGTTATGCACTCAGTTTGGCATTGCTGAAGCAGATGCCATTCTTCCTGAGAAAACTAACACTGCTGATGTGGCGCCTCCTGGCTTTGTAGCAGTCAACCGCCAAATGTGCTTGTGTGGTGCTATTCCTCCCTTCAATGACTTTCTTTAACAGTTTCTTCTTCGATTGACCATCTCTCCGTTCCCACTGCACCCCAATGGTTATGCCATTCTGATGGGGTTGTGTGATTTATTCATGAGAACTCTAGATCGACTGCCGAGTTTCGAGGAAATTTGTTATTTATGTTCTTTCACAAAGACTAAAGATCATCCCTCTATTTTGTTATAAGAAGCGCTAGGAATTGCAAACTCATCACTGATCTTTCCGAAAGCGTCCATGGCTTCTTAAATCAGTTTTTCTTTGTTCGCTGCCCCCCAGGGTTTTACGCCATCTGGAGAGTAGGAAGTAAGATTACCTGCTTCTATTTTCCATTCCTGAGCTTTTCGAGATCAAAGTTGCTAATTTCACTCTTTCCTTTTTCAGCGCTTCCTCCCCCCTCTAGAGATCCAGGCCACAAGCAAATTTTTGAAAGATTGAATGCTGTAACCGCTAAAGAGAGAAGTATAAAGTTTTTGTTGAGGGATGAACTTTTGCATCAGTATGGACTTTTACACACTTCTCGCTCTACACACCCCCATGAGGTTCCAGACTCCCCATCTAAAGCATTAGATGCCCCAGTTTCCACTGACGAACCCATACCAAAAGAACCCGCCTCTGAGACTTCTCTGGTGAAGTGCTCTACTACTGCCGACGTTGCAGGGTCGTCTGGCAAATTCGCACTTGCCCCAGTTATTGAGGAGGAAGAAACTCTTCGTTGCTTTGAAGATGCGGCCGGTTTGGAAGACGAAAAAGAAACTCCCATTGAGCATGGCGGTGATGATACTTTTGATGGGCTAAGCGACCTGATCATAACTTCACAGGAACTTTTTAAAGATGATGTCCCTAAAGCTTCTTCTCCTGTTTTCGAGGCGACATCAACTTTTCAGCAAATTTTGACGCCTGCCACTCAAGTCACTACCACCCCTGTGCCGAAGAGTGGTTTGTAGCCTGACGCATGTAGTTTGCACACCACACACACATAGTATTTTCAGCACTTATTTGTACTTAACTTCTTTTTTTCGAAGACTTTTAAGACTTGTCTCTTTTTTTTTAATTTCAGATTCTCCGATGGGACGCAGCGGGCCTTATTACGACGATTTTCAGCGCTACAGGAGGCGTAGTCAATATGACTATAGGTGCTACCTTCCCGTTTACAGAGAAACTGACGAAGAGAGAGCCGCTCGAAAGGCTCAGGAGAGGAGAGCTCAAGAAGAGCGTTATGAGAGGAGAGAAAGGGAGGAGCACCATGATTCTTCCCAGAGAGGTGACAACAATCACAAAAGAAAGTCGCATGACGACCGGGGAAAAAGTCATATAGTTGAGGACCCAAGCAAGCGTGCCAAGCACGGTGAAAAGCATGCATCTACAACTCCTGAAAAGGCGGCTGCCCCTATCTCACTTGACATCCCTTCCGGCTCTCCTGCTCTCGGGAAGACAGACACTCAGAAAATAGTCAACAGGCCTAAATTCCAAATTGGACCAGGCCCGGCTACTCTGTAAAGCCGGTTCCCGCACTGGTGCCTAAAGGGAGTGCAGTTCGATCTTGACTTGGTCCCTATTGACAAACAAGCAATGCTGCAAAATCTTGATGCTGTTAGACTTGATATCGAGCGGATGTCAGGGTGGCAAAAGCTTGTTGATGAGCGTCAGAGGGTCAACCGCGTGAATATAGAGGCCATGCTGACCATGGAAAATGATAAGGCTGAGTGGCAGAAAACTTTAAGCCAACATGATACTGAGATGAGGAACATCGCTGATTACAACGAGAAGCTTGAAGCAGAAGTTGAGAAACTTAAACAAGAGCTTACTACTTCTTCTACCTCATATACTCAAAAAGAAGAAGTACTTCAAAAGCAAGTTCGCGATGCTCACGCTGCTCAGCGACATGCTGAGGCACAACTTGAGGCTGAGCAGAAAACAACGGAAAGGTATCGTGCTGACGTTGCAGAGTTACGGGAGAAGGTCAACTCCCAGGATTTGGAGATTATGAGGCTAAAGGCCCAATTATTAAAGACCGAGAAGGAACGTGATGAAGCTATTGCTGGAAGGCAGGCTGCCGAACAGTCGCATGAGGCGACTAAAGCCAATGTCAACTCCACTTTATTTGACTTCTATGTGCATAGCGTTATGGGGCGTGGGAGCCTTTCATTCTTAGGACCGAAGTATCAGATTACCCTGGCCGAGGTTTGGGAGTCAATTCTTGACATGCTTGGAGGTGCAAGCGCCGGTTATGCTGAAGCATCTCTTGCAGAGCACTTTCTAGATGATGACGCCAGAGCTGCCCTAGCCCGGGGAAAAGAGCAGCTTGCCAAACCACGAGCTGAGGTCGGGGAGAAGCATTTTGTGAAAGAAGCACCATTAACTGCCCCCGTCCCTCCTTCAGTTTTGGCCGATGTTGACATCACAGGCTCCGGTTCTCATTCTCCGTCCGCTGTCAAAGTTATAACTGAGAACACAAGCACGCAGGGTGGAGATGAAGGCGAAGAGAGCACCGAAGCACAGGCTTATGAAGTTGACATTAGGAAGCCGACTTCTCCAGGTAACTCTACCGTTAATCTTGCCCAAGTGGACTGTTTGTTTGCTCCTCATGAGTTTGACGAACTTTTTGATTATTTCTTAAATCTCAATGAGCCGCTATCTCCTTTCTTCACGGGAGATACTAATATTTTTGGCTTTTCTTCTTCTGTAGCAAAAAGGCCAAGTGCCACACAGACTTCTCCTCCTCCAGCTGTCCCTCCTCCATTCCCTCAAATCACTCCTATTTCCCAGCTGGGATCACAGGAAGAATTGATAGGATCCCTTCAAGGCTTGGATGATCCAATCGCTTCGCAGGAGCAGAAGGACGAAGGACTTGAAGGAGGTGACAAATCCCCGGAGCATACTATTTTCGATGACGTAAAATTGGCTGCTCTTGTTACCCGGGAAGTGAGTCTTCTTCAAGGAGAAGGAGGAAGCGTACCACTTCCAAGAAGACAAGGAAAAGCATTCTTGTTTCTGAAGAGGAAGCGAAGGTTGATCCGGCAGTAACCATCTCTCCTTCATCCCCAACTCTCCCAAGCCGTCCTGAAAAACTGCCTATTAGGTCAGGTGAAGTCTCTAAAGGTGGTGGCAAGAAGAAGTAACGGGCCCTTCTTCGACTTATTTTTACTTTTTTCTTTATGCATGTACTGGCCGGAGATTGTGCGGGTACCGGCCTTCGCTTTTCTTTTTATTTTGGAACCTGTACCTGTACAAAATTTTGACAGTATCGAATAAAATGATTCTTTCTGTTTGTACAAACTTCTGTCTGTATTTGAGAATGCATTTATTCTTCGTTTTTGTACAAGTTTCTTTATATGATATTGCAGTGAGCTTGTGGTATGCTGTTCGAGCGTTATTTTTACCAGTGTAGCTATACCATATTGCCCCTATACAATAAGCTCGTTGCAATATTTTCAACTTTGAGGGGACTTGTACTCTTATTTTCTGGAAATAATTATTCCATACTTGGAGGAATATTATTCTGCTCAAAATAGAGTACAGCTCGTTTCATATGAGTTTTCACGCTCCACCCTTCGGAGATATCACTTTTTCCTTTGTATATATACATTCTTACAATATGAATTCTCCTATGTGGTAAAGCGGGTCTCCGAAGGGCACTTTAACTTTTTTGAGGAAGAGTATTTTCAAGAATAGATGAACCAATCTTCCTTTGAAAGCTAAAGTGTGCCTTTAAAGAGGGCTTGTTTTTTTTTATATTGCGCCTCAGTGGAGGGTTTTTGATCATTGTTTTGCATTTCTGATGAAATGCTTCTTTGAAAAGTTGTGCCTCTGAGGAGGGCTTTTTCACGTTTCAACACTTGGAAGTTTTATTTCAATCTCGGTGAAACGTGTGCCTCCGAAGAGTTGTGCCTCCGAGGAGGGCTTTCCATGTTTCAACACTTGAAAGTTTTATTTCGATCTCGGTGAAACGTGTGCCTCCGAAGAGGTCTTTCTGTTTGATTGTGCCTCTGGGAAGAGGTCTTTTTGTTTGATTGTGCCTTTGGGAAGAGGTCTTTTTGTTTCTGCCTCTTGGGAGAGGCTTTTATTTTTTCCCTATTCGCTGGGAAGCAGGCCTCCGAAGAGGGCTTTTCACATTTCGACTCGTGTGAAGTTTTATTTCAGATCACGATGAAATGTGTGCCTCTGAGTAGGGCTTTTGCCTAGAAGTTTGGAGTTTCTTTCTCTTAGTTGGATGGATTCACGAGAGTGTATCACCGATCAGTCCGCAACTTTATGTCAAGAAAGAACTCTCTTTTTCTGGCGAGGCCCGCTCGAGGTCTTTTAGCATTTCAACTGTGGTGAAATGGGCCTCCGAAGAGGGCTTTTCACGTTTCAACACTTGGAAGTTTTATTTCAATCTTGGTGAAACGTGTGCCTCTAAGTGGGGCTTTTGCTTGGAAGTTTGGATCTTCTTTCTCTTAGTTGGATGGATTCATGGGAGTGTATCACCGATCAGTCCACAACTTTATGTCGAGAAAGAACTCTCTTTTTCTGGCGAGGCCCGTTCGAGGTCTTTTTCCTCTGAAGAGTTGTGTAACATCCCGCCTTTTTGCACGATTTAAACCGACACACGTGCCAATTCAAACCATACGGAAGGGCGGATTGTTATGGGGTAAATAAGAAAAAAACAGAGAAGAAAAAAAACTAAACAGAATCTTACAGCGGAAGGATAAAATATAATAATCAAATATACAGTTTATAAATCTGTTTACAAAACCATTTATATAATACATATCAGAGATACACATACCAATAACAATGTAGCGGAACAGTGTGTAGTGCACTAGTATAAATAATAATATTATAAATCTTCGTCTTCGTCCTCCAGAGCTTAAATCTTGAAATCCTGAAACGCTCGGACTGACCCGAGCGAATTTGAAAAGACAAAAACACTCGAGTCAGAACTAAAAGATCTTATGTGAGTTAAATTAACAGAAATAAATTTGAGTGCAGTAACTCAAAAGATGCTCGGGATTTACATCTCCTAAGGATCCGTTAAACTATTTACTATATAGTATATTGCGCTATTATAATAGTGTCTATTTATAAAATAAACATACTTTTTAATAGCATTAAGGAGTGACCCAATATTCCACTTAACACGTAATAGTCCCAGTAGTCCATCCAATATCATAGTCCCTCCTGATCAGGAAGCCACCAGAGGATACCACACGGGCTACGGGAGAAATCCAAACTCGTACAAGGCTCGGTATGGTAGGTGACACGGCACAACTAGGCAATGCCAGGGTAGATATACCAATTGCGGACCCAGGCTGATGGAAACGCGTAGCCGCGGTTACCGCCCACCTCGAACAAACTCCCCAAAATCAAAATAAAAGTGGCCACTGAATCAATCCAAAGTCATAGTATAATATCGAAGAGGAGTGTCCGATCAGAGGAATGACCTCATTGGCCAGGGAATAGCCCTGTTTTAGCCACCTTATGCCAACTCACGGGAGTCGGGTCCACGTATTTACCTTACAGGAAACGCCACCACCAACCTACTTCATTCTGGAATCTCCACCGCGTACACGGTTAGTCAAAGTGGTTTTCGGTATCGACAGAGAGTATGTCAGATATCCGATCCCGGTCTCTTTGCCAACCCATCGTTATTATAACACCGCGGTCATTTAAAATAGTTTATACTTAAAAACCAGAATAAAAATTTCCATTTCAAAAACTATGAGTACGATATCATTTTAAAACCCAAAACAATATGATATCATTTTATCCAAATATAATTCTTTCCAAAATCATACTGCTTTAAAATCTATAATATCTGGAAACCGAACATTTGAATTATACTTTCAAAGCATAATATTTCAAAATTCATATATTTTAAACCCATAACTTCTAACTTGAATGGTTTGGATATTCAACGGCATATAAAATAGATGGTTTAACTTTTAAGGTTACTCTGTAAAGAAAAATAATTTCCATGGCTTTACAAATATATTTCTTTATTTTAAGGTCTAAACCATAATTTAAATATCACTTTCAAGTTCCAAAAACCATTTCAATTTCTATATATATATATCCATTTGGAGTATTAATATTTCAAAACTAAAGTTGGAATTTATTCTTTCAGCAAATTAAACGTACTATTATTTAGTCTTGAATATTCACATCAAATCCATAAATAAAACTCCAATTCTAGTAATTAAATATTTTCTCAATTTTACTTTATACTAGAATATTCCTTTTTAGATGTATTTAGGAAAAATTCAGTTTATAAAGATCACATTTTTAAAACTTCCAAACTTAACATATATTAAAATTATCAAATCCATTCCTAAATTTTTTATTCCATTTTTTTTTAATGGATTTATACAAAGCTCAAATTCAAAATTTAACTTTCATATGTATATATATATGGAAGAATAATATTTATAAAATATCAAAACTAAATTTTAATGACCGTATCTCATTCAAACCATAAAAATCACTCTAAAATAATTTATATATAGACCACGGTGCCTGTATATAATTTTCTATCCTATGGTCAAGTGATACGGATATTTATCATTTCAATCCGCAATTTAAAATAAAATTTTGCGGTTGTATATCATTTCAAACCACAATCCCGAATGAAATATGCATGATGACTTGTAATTCAAAAATAAAACATCCATTTATAAACATCATCCATCATCCAAATCACAATCATCATCCAAAATAAACAATATCAATATATCTCTGATAATATAAACAGGTAATAACTGTCAGTTATATTAAAAATGAATTTAATAACTATTAAACTAACAGTTTATATTCAGTAATAAATTTTATAACTGTTAACTAGTAGTTTATATGCAAATAAATAAATTCTAACGGTTAATTAATACGAAATAAATAAACTACATTAACAGTTAAACTAAATAAATGCAAATTAACAGATATGATAAATAAACACGCCAAATAGTTGTGAATAAATTTCTACTCATATCTAAAAATGAATTTAACAAACATAAAAACTTTTAGAAGTTGTGAGTGGGTTAAAACACTCACCTTTTGAATTTAAATCGAATTTAAATTCGATTTAAACCCAAAATTTGATGGTCTCCAAATCTGTCCAAACCAGCGTCAACAGATCCGGAATTTAATTACGATCCTAACAAAAGAAATTTCGCGTGAATCGGAGAACGTATGAAAAAGATATTCATTTTAAACGATTTGAAAACAAAAATAAAAATAAAATAAAATAAAATAAAACAAAACCCACTTAACTTCAATGGCCACGTCAGCTAAAAGCCACAGCACATCGTCGAATTTTTTTTTGGTCAAACAAATATCCAAAACAGAAAACGAATTGTACCAGCAGATTACGTGTCTCGAGAACTTTATCATAAAATTTTCTGGAATTTTTGTGGAGAGTTTGAATTTTATTAGAAAATTTGAATTGTAGATAGATTAGGTTTTGTAACCGTTGAGGAAGAGAAAGAGATGAAGAAAAATGAACGTACAGCCAATTGACAATAGAAAGGAGGCTAGGGTTTATCACAGCATATTTATAGATAGATCGCAAAAGGATAGGTGTGCACGAATTTTAACGTGCAAACAGAAGTGGTCCCAAAAGGATATTAATTATACACGTTACGGATTAAATTTATTTCTTTCTCAACATTTACATTGCATTTTAAGCATATTCACACATGTATAATTAGATGCTTCATTTAAATTTCCATATATATATTCACAATTCCATAAATTTCCAAATACATAGATAAATTTCCAATTTCAACTAAATTTCTAAATTACTGTAATAATTACAGATTAAATTTCTATCCATTCTCAATAGATTTACGTTTACATACTAAAATCCACATTTCTATGTACATTTGAATTCCATATTATACATATTTTATTTATCTTAATTACTTCCAACTTAAATTTCAATCAACATAAAACGTTTTATTCAATTTCCAATAATTTCAATCATGCTTTAAATCCAAATGAATAAATAACTTAATTCCCATTTAAGCATTTTTCATTTGATTTGCAATCAACCTTTTATGATCAATTAAATCCCGATATATTAAATAAACGTTATTTCCATCATTCTTTATCCTATGAAGAAATTTAAGTTATTCACACCTATTACTAAATTTCATATTAATGGACACTAATTTACATTTATTGCAATGGTTACCAAATATTTCCCTGCAATAATTCATTCCCCTATACATACTTACAATTCCACTTAAACTTTACTATACCCATTTATTTTCTCAACATTAAAACCAAAGTTACCTCAATTCCACTAATGTAAACTTATTCTATTATCACTTACTAACCATTCAAATTTTTATTAACAAATAGGCAGGTAATTCCTATGTTACAAATTTTTAATTCATCCTAATCCCTTACTATTGACATACATTTGCATTACTTACATATCATTTACAATGTTACCCAAAATCTCTATCCATTGTAATTAATACCTTAAATAAGTTTCAATTTATATTCAAGTGAATACATTACCCTTTTTCGTTATGTCATCCATTTTTCACAAGAAACGTTTTATCGTTTCGACAACATTTTATTTCTTATTACCTACATTGATTTGTGTACGTCTCTACTATTTAAAGCATTACCATTCTCACCTTCATCTTAATCTTCATTTATGAATATTTAAAAATAAATTTCACTTATTTCCTATTTATACACTTATAAATTCCAATTCCAAATAAATAGATAAATCTCCGTTTGCACTACTTAAATCAAAAATCAGCGATTATCCTATCTATACATTTTAAGTGGATGGATCAAATGTTGTATTCAAAAATCTACTTCTTAATATTCTTAGATTTAAACTCAACTCTCTATTAACAGAATATTTAGATGTTTAAACTTCTTTTATTACCATTAACTTATTATTATACATTAAACTTAAATATACTGACAAAGCTTGTTTTTGGTACTCTTTTCATTTCCATAAATAAAATTAGCAGTGGATTCATACCTTATTATGTAATTAACTTTAATTCCACCTAACTAAATATTTACACAATCTTTTATTTGCAATAAATAAACTATTTTATATTAATTAAATTTAATCTTCCTGGTTTACTTATTCATAGTATGTAATTCAGTTACTCACCCTAACCTATTTATTTGAAATCCAATCCAGACTATTTTTACAAAGTTCCAATTTCCAAAGGTTACTGCAATTAATCCAATTAATTGCAATAAATTCTAATAAATTTGATTTTATTGGATTACAACTCAAAATAAATCAATTATTACTCAACCACACAGTTAACATTTCTTTTATGATTCATTACAGTAATATTTCCCAATTCTCATCTTTATTTTCATAAATTACTGGATTTCAATTTAATTGAAATTTTGTTAACTTTACACATAAATAAAAGCTTAAACCTCAATTAATTCATTCCTAAGATCACACTAATTATTATATTATAAAATGGACCTTTCCCTTGGTTACATCTTATTTATTCTCTTACCAATATTCCACACTAACTGCAATAATTTAGTGCATTAATTGAAATTTATCAAAAATAAAACTTAACCAACAAATAGAATAAATACGTACAATAATTATTGTCATTAAATCTATTTCATAAGTCTACACTCAATTAATTCCTTAAAATAAGTTTTACGTTTTTATAAATTTACCTTCACACTTCCCATTACTATTTTAATAATTACTAAAGTAACATTTTCATAATAACAACATTAAAATTTCTCAATATTTAGATGAACTTTATTTCCAATACACACTACCAAATTTCAATCACTTATGTTCTATCCAACATTCTTTTAGATTTTACTTCCATCAATTAGTTCATCCAATATTTTCATCCATTTATTAACAAATTTTCCATTATACAATTTCAATTCTTCTTATTATTATTTCATTAATACTATTACCAACTTTTATTACTTTTAGTATTAATTAAACAATCATATTTAATTAAGAGGTTATAATGTCGTATTCACTATTCCCATTTTCACTCCAAAACTCAAACAGCCGTTTCAATTGCATTTGGATTTGCATTAAATTGGTTATCCATCAACTGCCATCTATATTACCACCTTAATTCACATACAATTACAGTCCTTTTTAATATATTAATACATAGGTAATTTAAATTTTGTCTTTATTTCTTTAATTTACATTTTATTCAATTGCGACAATTTACGCTATTTCTTTATTGATATTTCACCTAACTTTCAACAATTAAGTTAAATACCCGTTTCTACAATTCATTATTAGTTATAAATTTAAATCTCCTTTATTTATTCAACTTATACACAGGTATACATCTTACACTATCTCAATCATTGGATTTTCATTTAGCGTTCATTCCAGCATAAATTCTATCTCTTTTATATATATCTTTATTTTTCTTTACAAAATTTTTTTTATTACATAATCCCTTTTTAACTAAAATTTAATCGTCGAAATTTACGGGTCGTTACACTCTCCCCCACTCAAAACTTTTCGTCCCCGAAAAGGAAAAGAAGGGAAAAGAAGAATTTCGAAATCAATATTTTAAATTTACAAAATTAGTTAATTTAGCTAAAATATACAAATTTAGATACAGTGAAATATTTAAGTGATTTCACTATTAATCAACCAAATCGAATAACAACCATCAACCTTACAAACAGCATACATACACAAGACAAAGCAACCATTTATCCAACAAACAAGAAGTTGTTCGGGTTCAGAACTTGAAATTTGTATGGAATGAAAATAACTATCAAGTGCATCCTTTACTCAACTGTCTTAGATGGAACAAAGATAGATTATTTATTCATCCAACAACTTCACATTTCTTTACCCAACCAACCATAAATCAACCAATAATAATTTCAAAACAACGACCAAATTCACTTATTATACATTGATTTCATGCTTAGTTGTTTGATTTCCTTTTACGATTCACGTAACCTTTAAATTTCATTTACTCATTAATGTTTGTTTCATTAATTTACTTATTACTTATAATTATTCCTTTATACTTATTTGTTAACAAATAGCTTCAATCTTTTTCCAATGTTTATTTCTTCTTCATGAACTATTTACTAAAATTTCATGATCTTATTTATTCACACTTTAATCACTTGAGTTTAAAATCATCTATCTGTCATACTTACCTTTTTATTATATTTACTCGATAGAATTTCAATTATAACTTAAATTAATAACATTAAATTCTCCTTAATTATAGCAAATTCATTGAATTATTCATTTCCTCAATCTTCACTTGTAAGTTTTCTCTTACATTTCCTTACTATCATTGCAACTTTTATTATATGGTAAGTTATATATGTTTTAAGAATGTAAGTGAAATTTATACAAGTTTCTTCTCGATTTCTTTAATTAATTAATGGTTAAATAAATATATTCGTTTTATAAATTTCAATTTCAACTTACTTTAATTTCATTTATTTATTTAAAGGTTTACGTTACTATTATATTTAATAATAGTAAAAATTTAGTTACACTAAATTTGCTACCCTATAACATTAATTCTTATAAATAAAGAAGTTTACTAATTCATTTACTAATGTTTACAATTGTTTATTTACATTTCTTATCTTCCTATGGTATTAAATTTTCTTTAACTAAAGGTTCACATTTTCTATACTAAATTGAACTATTAATTAACTGGAATTTTAAGAACCAAATACCGGATTTAATTCCAAATTGTTTAAAATAGTAGATACACATATTCTTTTTACTTATATAACTTTAATTATAATCAAACGATAAAGTTCTCTTAAACAAATTTGCAGTAAATTTCTACAGTGGCCTTTCCCCTTCGAAACTCGAAAATGAAAGTCGATGATGCGGCCGCCATCACCGAAATTATTTTCCAGCGACAGAGAGGAAAGTACAAAATTTATTTTCTCCAAAATTTTCTTTAAAACAATTCTTCCGAATTATACTAAATATTTATATAAGAAAATACTTATAAACCAAATCATTATATTTCATAAATCCTTTGAAAGCAAATTTCCAAAAATCCCGGACTTAAGTTCTAAAATTTCCAAATTTCAATGATTTTAATTGCAATCTTATTTTACCTATTATTTATAAATTTTATTCCTAACAACCAATCTATTGCAACCAAATATAGATATCATTTGAAAATTTTTATTTTATATATAGAAAATATAATAGGCAAAATTATTTCATTTACCTATATTAAAACAAATATTATGTCGGTCTGTCCTATTAAGTGTTTAGAAATCCCTATTGATCACATAGCGTCCCATGCATCAACCAGAATTTATAAATACAAAATGGAACAGATTAACACAATATTAAAATCTTTTTATAACACTAACAAATACGCTCTCCCATATATATACACTCAGCGACTCCCATAGGGTATTACTACCCTATTAACAAAGAGTCAAACCCCACAAAGCCAAAGTTTATCGCTAAACCAAAGCTCTGATACCAACTGTAACATCCCGCCTTTTCGCACGATTTAAACCGATACACGTGCCAATTCAAACCATACGGAAGGGCGGATTGTTATGGGGTAAATAAGAAAAAAACAGAGAAGAAAAAAAACTAAACAGAATCTCACAGCGGAAGGATAAAATATAATAATCAAATATACAGTTTATAAATCTGTTTACAAAACCATTTATATAATACATATCAGAGGTACACATACCAATAACAATGCAGCGGAACAGTGTGTAGTGCACTAGTATAAATAATAATATTATAAATCTTCGTCTTCGTCCTCCAGAGCTTAAATCTTGAAATCCTGAAACGCTCGGACTGACCCGAGCGAATTTGAAAAGACAAAAACACTCGAGTCAGAACTAAAAGATCTTATGTGAGTTAAATTAACAGAAATAAATTTGAGTGCAGTAACTCAAAAGATGCTCGGGATTTACATCTCCTAAGGATCCGTTAAACTATTTACTATATAGTATATTGCGCTATTATAATAGTGTCTATTTATAAAATAAACATACTTTTTAATAACATTAAGGAGTGACCCAATATTCCCCTTAACACGTAATAGTCCCAGTAGTCCATCCAATATCATAGTCCCTCCTGATCGGGAAGCCACCAGAGGATACCACACGGGCTACGGGAGAAATCCAAACTCGTACAAGGCTCGGTATGGTAGGTGACACGGCACAACTAGGCAATGCCAGGGTAGATATACCAATTGCGGACCCAGGCTGATGGAAACGCGTAGCCGCAGTTACCGCCCACCTCGAACAAACTCCCCAAAATCAAAATAAAACTGGCCACTGAATCAATCCAAAGTCATAGTATAATATCGAAGAGGAGTGTCCGATCAGAGGAATGACCTCATTGGCCTGGGAATAGCTCCTGTTTTAGCCACCTTATGCCAACTCACGGGAGTCGGGTCCACGTATTTACCTTACAAGAAACGCCACCACCAACCTACTTCATTCTGGAATCTCCACCGCGTACACGGTTAGTCAAAGTGGTTTTCGGTATCGACAGAGAGTATGTCAGATATCCGATCCCGGTCTCTTTGCCAACCCATCGTTATTATAACACCGCGGTCATTTAAAATAGTTTATACTTAAAAACCAGAATAAAAATTTCCATTTCAAAAACTATGAGTACGATATCATTTTAAAACCCAAAACAATATGATATCATTTTATCCAAATATAATTCTTTCCAAAATCATACTGCTTTAAAATCTATAATATCTGGAAACCGAACATTTGAATTATACTTTCAAAGCTTAATATTTCGAAATTCATATATTTTAAACCCATAACTTCTAACTTGAATGGTTTGGATATTCAACGGCATATAAAATAGATGGTTTAACTTTTAAGGTTACTCCGTAAAGAAAAATAATTTCCATGGCTTTACAAATATATTTCTTTATTTTAAGCTCTAAACCATAATTTAAATATCACTTTCAAGTTCCAAAAACCATTTCAATTTCAATATATATATATATCAATTTGGAGTATTAATATTTCAAAACTAAAGTTGGAATTTATTCTTTCAGCAAATTAAACGTACTATTATTTAGTCTTGAATATTCACATCAAATCCATAAATAAAACTCCAATTCTAGTAATTAAATATTTTCTCAATTTTACTTTATACTAGAATATTCCTTTTTAAATGTATTTAGGAAAAATTCAGTTTATAAAGATCACATTTTTAAAACTTCCAAACTTAACATATATTATAAACTATCAAATCCATTCCTAAATTTTTTATTCCATTTTTATTTAACGGATTTATACAAAGCTCAAATTCAAAATTTAACTTTCATATGTATATATATATGGAAGAATAATATTTATAAAATATCAAAACTAAATTTTAATGACCGTATCTCATTCAAACCATAAAAATCACTTTAAAATAATTTATATATAGACCACGGTGCCTGTATATAATTTTCTATCCTATGGTCAAGTGATACAGATATTTATCATTTCAATCTGCAATTTAAAATAAAATTTTGCGGTTGTATATCATTTCAAACCACAATCCCGAATGAAATATGCATGATGACTTGTAATTCAAAAATAAAACATCCATTTATAAACATCATCCATCATCCAAATCACAATCATCATCCAAAATAAACAATATCAATATATCTCTGATAATATAAACAGGTAATAACTATCAGTTATATTAAAAATGAATTTAATAACTATTAAACTAACAGTTTATATTCAGTAATAAATTGTATAACTGTTAACTAGCAGTTTATATGCAAATAAATAAATTCTAACGGCCAATTAATATGAAATAAATAAACTACATTAAAAGTTAAACTAAATAAATGCAAATTAACAGATATGATAAATAAACATGCCAAATAGTTGTAAATAAATTTCTACTCATATCTAAAAATGAATTTAACAAACATAAAAACTTTTAGAAGTTGTGAGTGGGTTAAAACACTCACCTTTTGAATTTAAATCGAATTTAAATTCGATTTAAACCCAAAATTTGACTGTGTCCAAATCCGTCCAAACCAGCGTCAACAGATCCGGAATTTAATTACGATCCTAACAGAAGAAATTTCGTGTGAATCGGAGAACGTATGAAAAAGATATTCATTTTAAACGATTTGAAAACAAAAATAAAAATAAAATAAAATAAAATAAAACAAAACCCACTTAACTTCAATGGCCGCATCAGCTAAAAGCCACAGCACATCGTCGAATTTTTTTTTGGTCAAACGAATATCCAAAACAGAAAACGAATTGTACCAGCAGATTACGTGTCTCGAGAACTTTATCATAAAATTTTCTGGAATTTTTGTGGAGAGTTTGAATTTTATTAGAAAATTTGAATTGTAGATAGATTATGTTTTGTAACCATTGAGGAAGAGAAAGAGATGAAGAAAAATGAACGTACATCCAATTGACAATAGAAAGGAGGCTAGGGTTTATCACAGCATATTTATAGATAGATCGCAAAAGGATAGGTGTGCACGAATTTTAACGTGCAAACAGAAGTGGTCCCAAAAGGATATTAATTATACACGTTACGGATTAAATTTATTTCTTTCTCAACATTTACATTGCATTTTAAGCATATTCACACATGTATAATTAGATGCTTCATTTAAATTTCCATATATATATTCACAATTCCATAAATTTCCAAATACATAGATAAATTTCCAATTTCAACTAAATTTCTAAATTACTGTAATAATTACAGATTAAATTTCTATCCATTCTCAATAGATTTACGTTTACATACTAAAATCCACATTTCTATGTACATTTGAATTCCATATTATACATATTTTATTTATCTTAATTACTTCCAACTTAAATTTCAATCAACATAAAACGTTTTATTCAATTTCCAATAATTTCAATCATGCTTTAAATCCAAATGAATAAATAACTTAATTCCCATTTAAGCATTTTTCATTTGATTTGCAATCAACCTTTTATGATCAATTAAATCCCGATATATTAAATAAACGTTATTTCCATCATTCTTTATCCTATGAAGAAATTTAAGTTATTCACACCTATTACTAAATTTCATATTAATGGACACTAATTTACATTTATTGCAATGGTTACCAAATATTTCCCTGCAATAATTCATTCCCCTATACATACTTACAATTCCACTTAAACTTTACTATACCCATTTATTTTCTCAACATTAAAACCAACGTTACCTCAATTCCACTAATGTAAACTTATTCTATTATCACTTACTAACCATTCAAATTTTTATTAACAAATAGGCAGGTAATTCCTATGTTACAAATTTTTAATTCATCCTAATCCCTTACTATTGACATACATTTGCATTACTTACATATCATTTACAATGTTACCCAAAATCTCTATCCATTGTAATTAATACCTTAAATAAGTTTCAATTTATATTCAAGTGAATACATTACCCTTTTTCGTTATGTCATCCATTTTTCACAAGAAACGTTTTATCGTTTCGACAACATTTTATTTCTTATTACCTACATTGATTTGTGTACGTCTCTACTATTTAAAGCATTACCATTCTCACCTTCATCTTAATCTTCATTTATGAATATCTAAAAATAAATTTCACTTATTTCCTATTTATACACTTATAAATTCCAATTCCAAATAAATAGATAAATCTCCGTTTGCACTACTTAAATCAAAAATCAGCGATTATCCTATCTATACATTTTAAGTGGATGGATCAAATGTTGTATTCAAAAATCTACTTCTTAATATTCTTAGATTTAAACTCAACTCTCTATTAACAGAATATTTAGATGTTTAAACTTCTTTTATTACCATTAACTTATTATTATACATTAAACTTAAATATACTGAGAAAGCTTGTTTTTGGTACTCTTTTCATTTCCATAAATAAAATTAGCAGTGGATTCATACCTTATTATGTAATTAAATTTAATTCCTCCTAACTAAATATTTACACAATCTTTTATTTGCAATAAATCAACTATTTTATATTAATTAAATTTAATCTTCCTGGTTTACTTATTCATAGTATGTAATTCAGTTACTCACCCTAACCTATTTATTTGAAATCCAATCCAGACTATTTTTACTAAGTTCCAATTTCCAAAGGTTACTGCAATTAATCCAATTAATTGCAATAAATTCTTATAAATTTGATTTTATTGGATTACAACTCAAAATAAATCAATTATTACTCAACCACACAGTTAACATTTCTTTTATGATTCATTACAGTAATATTTCCCAATTCTCATCTTTATTTTCATAAATTACTGGATTTCAATTTAATTGAAATTTTGTTAACTTTTCACATAAATAAAAGCTTAAACCTCAATTAATTCATTCTTAAGATCACACTAATTATTATATTATAAAATGGACCTTTCCCTTGGTTACATCTTATTTATTCTCTTACCAATATTCCACACTAACTGCAATAATTTAGTGCATTAATTGAAATTGATCAAAAATAAAACTTAACCAACAAATAGAATAAATACGTACAATAATTATTGTCATTAAATCTATTTCATAAGTCTACACTCAATTAATTCCTTAAAATAAGTTTTACGTTTTTATAAATTTACCTTCACACTTCCCGTTACTATTTTAATAATTACTAAAGTAACATTTTCATAATAGCAACATTAAAATTTCCCAATATTTAGATGAACTTTATTTCCAATACACACTACCAAATTTCAATCACTTATGTTCTATCCAACATTCTTTTAGATTTTACTTCCATCAATTAGTTCATCCAATATTTTCATCCATTTATTAACAAATTTTCCATTATACAATTTCAATTCTTCTTATTATTATTTCATTAATACTATTACCAACTTTTATTACTTTTAGTATTAATTAAACAATCATATTTAATTAAGAGGTTATAATGTTGTATTCACTATTCCCATTTTCACTCCAAAACTCAAACAGCCGTTTCAATTGCATTTGGATTTGCATTAAATTGGTTATCCATCAACTGACATCTATATTACCACCTTAATTCACATACAATTACAGTCCTTTTTAATATATTAATACATAGGTAATTTAAATTTTGTCTTTATTTCTTTAATTTACATTTTATTCAAGTGCGACAATTTACACTATTTCTTTATTGATATTTCACCTAACTTTCAACAATTAAGTTAAATACCCGTTTCTACAATTCATTATTAGTTATAAATTTAAATCTCCTTTATTTATTCAACTTACACACAGGTATACATCTTACACTATCTCAATCATTGGATTTTCATTTAGCGTTCATTCCAGCATAAATTCTATCTCTTTTATATATATCTTTATTTTTCTTTACAAAAATTTTTTTATTACATAATCCCTTTTTAACTAAAATTTAATCGTCGAAATTTACGGGTCGTTACAAGTTGTGCCTTTGAAGAGGGCTTGTGCCTCCGAAGAGGTCTTTTGCTATTTGATGCTTGCTCGCCCATGTCTCTTTGACATCTATTCATGCCGGCGATCCCCGTTATCTTTTCCAAGTATCATCCCTTTTTAGTTGCCAATAATTTTCCTTATCCAAAGAAATATACTTCATAGTTAAGCAAGTTGGTGGTAGTAGACGCAGACTATTTAACTGGATGCTCGTGTGTACAAACATTCGCAGTTAGTTAGAAATGGTCCACTTCCAGCCACATCGCTAACTTTTGTTCGAAGCACTTCTTCCGTAGGATTTGAGTATGGAAATTTTGAATGGTTTAGCGTTTGCTTGCTGGGTGATGTCGGAGATCGCTTGGTCTTGCGATGGGTAAGCTTTGTTTTTATGGCCTGCATTATTGAATCGACATTTTTAGTAACACACTTAACATATTTTATATGTCGAAATAAAAAAAGAAGTTTATAGTAGTAGAGAACACAGATTTATAGTGGTTCGGCCAAAAGCTGGGCCTACATGCACTTTATAGATTTTCATTATTCACTTGCTTTACAATTGCTTTCAATACAAGAATCATATATTCGTAATTTTTTTTACAACATTTCAGCAAAGCTTTTAAGTAAAATATGGACGCAAATGATTGTTGTTCCAAGCTCTTGGAATTGGTTCTCCTTTGACAGTTGTGAGTTTGAATGTGCCATCAAGAAGTTTCGTGCCTATGACATATGGCCCCTCCCAGTTTGGCCCAAACACACCTATGGCTATCATAATTCTCTTCAGGACTAAGTCCCCAACTTCAAAGCTGCGCTGACGAACTTTGGAATTGAAGTGCATGGCTATCCTTTGCTGATGGGCTGCAATTCTAAGCTTAGCCTCTTCTCTTCTTTCATCAAGGAGGTCAAGCGCTTCCATTTGCAGTTTTTCATTCTCATCTTGATCAAAATGGATCCTTCTGTGTGAGGGGACTTCAGTTTCCACTGGAATCATCGCTTCTGATCCATATGCCAATGAAAATGGAGTATGCCCAGTCGCAGTTTTGTGGGTAGTTCTGTATGCCCATAGTGCAAGCGGTAACTTATCGACCCAACCACCTTTTGCTTTTTCCAGCTGCTTTTTGATGGTTGATTTGATGATTTTGTTTACTGCTTCCACTTGCCCGTTTTCCTGCGGATGAGCCACTACTGAGAAGCTTTTTCGGATCTTGAATCGTTTGCAGAAATCTTGGAACTCCTCACTTTCAAACTGGGTACGATTGTCTGTGATTATCTTCTGAGGCACACATACCTGCAAATGATATTTTTAGTCACAAAACTTATCATTTTCTTAGAGGTAATAATAGCCAATGGTTCGGCTTCAGCCCATTTAGTGAAATAATCAACAGCAACGATAGGATATTGAATCCTCGATTTGGCATTCGGCAAAGGCCCAATGAGATCTATTCCTCTGATGGCAAACGGCCATGGACTGACCATTTGTGTTAGCTCAGTGGAAGGTGCTCTAGGAATTTTGGAAAATCTTTGGCATTTATCACACTTTCGGGAATAGTCAGCGGCATCTTGATTAATTTCTGGCCAAAAGTATCCATAACGGAGGATTTTCTTTGCTAAAGTTTGACCAGCTGTATGATCCCCACATTCCCCTCCGTGTACTTCAGTCAGAATTGTCTTAGCTTCTTCCTTTGTTACGCATCGGAGTAATGGCATTGAAAATCCTCGTCTGTACAAACGACCATCTTGAACTATATATTTGGAGGCTTTCCTTATCAGCTTCTGTCGTTCTTTTGAACTTTCTGGCAAAGAACCATTGAGAAAATATTCAAATATCGGAGTCATCCATGATTCTTGCTCTTGGGATACATTCATAATCCAATCAACATCCATTTCATCTGTGCTTGGAGCTGACAAGACTTCGACGGGAACTAATCCCAATAGTTGAGCTTCACCAGTACTTGAATACTTTGCGAGAGAATCCGCCTTCATGTTCTCTTCTCGGGGTATATGGTTTATTGAATAATGGTCAAAATCTTGAAGAAGCTCCCAGGCTTTTGATAAATAGGCGGGTAGATTCCCTCCTTTAGCTTGAAATTCCTTCTTGACCTGGCAGACAATAAGTTGAGAATCACTGAAGATCTACAATGCCTTGATGTTTATTTCTTTAGCGATCCTTAAACCAGCGATGAGAGCTTCATATTCTGCTTCATTATTTGTCGAAGGAAATTCTAGTCTCAGTGCATAACACAGTCATCGCCTTCTGGGGTTTCAAGGACAACCCCTTCTCCGGAACAGTAATCATTCCTTGCGCCATCGACATACAATTTCCATTGGATTGTGACGTTATCAGTGGCTTCTTCCTCACTATCACCTTTATCCGTACATTCTGCGATGAAATCTGCTAAAGCTTGTCCATTGATTGCTTTTCGGGGATGATAAGTGATGTCATATTGGCTGAGTACAATATTCCATTTCAAAAGACGGCCCGAAGTCTCAGGACGGAATAGGACTTGCTTTAGAGGTTGATCAGTGAGGACCTTGATGGGATGAGCTTGGAAATACGGCCTCAATTTTCTTGATGCGATCAACAAACAATAGGCGAGCTTTTCCAACCTTGAATAGTTCATCTCTATCCCGGTGAATCTTTTGCTGATATAATAGACTAGGCGTTGAATCCTTGCGTCTTCCCGTACCAACACTGCACTGAGAGCATGAGATGAAATTACCAAATATATGAAGAGATCTTCACCATTGTCACGCTTTGAAAGTATCGGAGGCACTTCCATATGACGAACCAACTCATCAAATGCTTTCTGACATTCAGGAGTCCACTCAAAGTTTTATCTTCCTTTCTTCAGAGCATCAAAGAATGGAATGCATTTGTCGGTAGCTTTTGAAATGAACCGACTCAAGGCAGCAACCTTTCCATTAAGACTTTGCAACTCCTTCGTTCTAGGAGCTTTGACCTCTCTCAGGGTAGTAATCTGGGCAGGATTAGCTTCAATGCCCATAGCGCTCACAATGAAACCCAAAAACTTTCCGGACTCCACTCCAAATGAACATTTCAAGGGATTAAGCTTCATTCTGTACTTTCGGAGTACTGCGAACATCTCCGCCAAGTGATCCATGTGGTCCACTACTTTCTTAGACTTCACTAGCATATCATCAACATAAACTTCCATTGTCTTGCCAATCTGCGGTTTAAACATGGCATTAACAAGCCTTTGGTAAGTTGCCCCTGCATTCTTGAGTCCGAAAGGCATGACCTTATAGCAGTAGAGTCCAACATCTGTGATGAAGCTTGTGTCCTCTTGATCTGGCTCATGCATCATAATCTGGTTATATCCGGAGTATGCATCCATAAAAGATAACAATTCATGCCCTGCCGTCCCATCCACCAACTGATCGATCCTGGGCAGCGGGAAACAATCTTTGGGGTAGGATTTGTTCAGATCTGAAAAGTCAATGCATACTCTCCATTTTCCGTTAGCTTTTTTAACCAGCACTGGATTTGATACCCAATTTGGATAAGTAGATTCTCTGATGAAACCGTTCTCCCTGAGCCGATCCACTTCTTCTTTTAACGCTGCTGTCCTCTTAGGACCCTGGGTTCTTCTTTTCTGTTTCACAGGTGTAAACTTTGGATCAATGTTCAGAGTGTGTACTGCAATCTCTGGGGATATTCCACACATGTCAGCATGAGTCCAAGCGAATACATCCAAATTTGCCTTCAAAAATGAAATCAGAACATTCTGAACTGTTGTGTTGAGTTGTGAACCCACATTCAGCACTATGTTTGGGTCTTTTGGGTCAACGGGTACCGGCACCGTTACCTCTACCGGTACTACCCTATTCTCCCCTTCACTGGCTTTCCTTGGATCCATCTCTCTTCGTGCGCCACTACATTCACCAGTGCAGGGTCCACCCTGTAATTGCTACAAGGTTGGTTCTTTGATGCGGACTGGAGCCGCCGCACCTTTTCCCATTTCTCTTTTCCTTGATTCACGCAACTCTGTAAGCTAACATTCTCGCCCCGCATCTTGGTCTCCTTCAATCACACCAACTCCATTATCTGTGGGGAATTTTATAGTCATACACCATGGGGCAAGAACAGCTTTGAATGCAGCAAGAGTTGGTCGGCCTAAAAAGGCATTGTAGGCAGAGAATTCTTCAACAATTATAAAGGTTTTCTTTCGAGCCACCTTCCTCGGCCCTTTTCCAAGTTCCACAAACAAATCTATGGTCCCAATCGGCTGTTTGGGTTCCCCAGCAAACCCAGCAATCTTAAGTGATGAAGCTTGAACGTCAGCTATTGGAATTTTCATTTGATCAAAGGTCTTTTTGAAGAGAATGTTGCATGAAGCTCTACAATCAACTAGAACTTTTCTCACAGTAGCCGACCCAATACCAGCGGATATGACCAAAGGATCTATGGTAGGAGCCTCGATACCCAAAGAATCTCTGGCACTGAATACAATATCATCTGTGGAAGTCTTTTGTTGCTTTAACGGCGCATCATTTTCCAAAACAAAAACATTCTCTTCAGCCGGTACATGCCTCAAGGCCCGGGCATACCTTTCCATCTCGCCCCAGCTTTAGCCTGCTGGGTGAGGCCCTCCAGTTATTATATTGATGACAGGTATTTCCGATTCATGTTCTACGGCCTTCTCACCTGAGCCAGGACGGTGAGCGGGAACTTGTTGTCCTTGAGTCGACGAGGCTGGGGCATTTCTATTCCTTTTCACATACTGCTGGAGCTTGTTTTCCTTCAAGAGTTGTTCAATTACCTCTTTCAACTGACGGCATTCGTTGGTGTCATGGCCGGGTTGGCTGTGGAACCGGCAGAACCTTCCACTTTTTTCCATCTTACTCCCAACTCTCATTTTAGGTGGTGTCGGATAACAGACATCATCCTTGGTCGCAAAGAAGATGTTCTCAGGGGTATCGGTCAAGGTTGTGAAATTGAAAGGACGGCCTTTCTTAGCGTCTCCTTGTTTCTTTCCACCATCATTTCCCCTTTTCTGAGTGTTAGGTTCTTTCTTGTTCGAAGCAGCACCATTGTTCCCAGCTTCTACTGATACCACCTATGACGCCCCACCTCTATGGCCACGCTGGCAAAGAGTATTGCTAGATAATACCGTCTGCTAACACGGAGAATAAGGCTGTTTAGGAGCGACCATCTATAGCTTTGCTTTAACTATCCATTAAATACGTCAGCAAAATCATCCTAAACAGATCGACATATCCAATGAATACTTAAAACAAAACCATAGGTGGCTGGAGGATCTATCAGAACAAAATATAACAACTCAAATGCAATATGCATCACAGAACAGTAAACCATCATATACACATATATTGATACATAGCAGAGTATACAAAATAATACATGTCAAGTGGTATAGCAAACCACAATATACAGACGAGTTCACAGGAATACATATCAGAGTTACAACAAAATAGGACTACACAAAAAGCTAAGACAAAAAGGAGTCAGCGGAATAGTCCATGCGGAAGAAAAAGAGGCTAAGTCCAAAGCACCTAACCTAAAACATCTCGGTCTGACCCGAGTATAAAATACACGGGTCAGTCTAGCTAAACAAATCAGTTAGATAAACTGAACAACAATAAACCTGCAAAGATACAAAGTATAACAAATATCTCTCAAAGAGATAACACAATCATCTAACAAAAGATGAACATATCAAGACAAACCTCATATCATTGGCAACATAGATAAACAAAGGATACAAATTTCCCAAATCAAGCTAAAAAGGCAAATAACAAATACCCATAAGGTATACAAGTTCCACAAGGTAATCGCTACACATCATGCGGCTCAAAATGACCAACACCGAAGGGCGATACCATGGGAATATACATATCAATGAAACGTCAGAAAATTGCTCGAGATCAGTATTGTATAAACAAGGATCCGTGAGCCCGAAGACTCCATACCCAATATCACCCAAGCGGCTCATAACGACCAACATAGAAAGCGATACTATAGAGTGACAAACCCGAAGGCACAAACCCAATATCACCCATGCGGCTCATAAAGACCAACATCGGAAGCGATACTATAAGGCGACAAGCCGTAGTGGTGAAGGTCGAAGACCCAGTACTGGACACCACTAACTGGCGGAATGTGTCACAACTCTCGAAAAGGAATCCGAAAAGTGTTAACGTATGTCCCATAACCACTCGTTCGCACTAAACGATTTACTATTCGTCAGTCACTTTCACACTCAAAGTAGTACAAAGTTTACCTCATGTCATCGATAAACCAAACCCGAAGGTCAAAACAATCAATTGAATAGGTCGGGGACTAATCGGAAAGATAAACGCATAGATTCATGGTCCGTGTTTTGCCCAACCATTTAATCACCCTTCCACTTCGCTCGAAGTGCGAAAGTGTGTGTTTTAAAATAGAATTTATAAATTGGAGAAACGAGCTTTTAAATGTGATCCGAGAGATTATTTTATAAAAACCCATGGATGAAGTCAAGAATAAGTTATCAAAGTCAAAGATGCAATAACAACTACTAAAAAGCAATTTGAATCGATAAAATTTGGAAAACAAATCAAAATATGCAAAAATAGGCAAAACGGGCAAAACATGAGCAGGTCGGTCGACCGGTTGCAGGGCTCGGTCGGCTGGCCAGATGCAGGAAACATAACATGGCTCTGGATAGCAGGTCGGTCGACCGGCTACAGGGCTCGGTCGGTCGAACCTGATGAATTTGCAGTTCCTGCCCTATTTCAATAAAATGCAATTTCTTCCAAACCGTGACCGTTCGAGCAATGGACCTAAGGAGCTTTAGCCAATAGATACCCCAGCTCCATTAGCTCTCTGATTCGCAACCAAAAACATATTCAAACATCAAAGTTAGGATCTTTAATGAATTGAACCCAACACTAAAAATTTGGATATTCTCCAATTCAATCCAAACTAAAAGCAAGTGCATATGAACAAGGTGTTAGGAATTCATACCCAACATCAATGAAATCAAGAGAAGTAGATGTGAGTTCAAAACTCACCTTTTATCACAAAACAAAGAAGAAGAAGCTCAAACACAAGAAGGAGAATAACTATTCTTCACTTGAACTCTACAAGCTTCAATCTAAGAATAAAACACATATTTCCCAAATTAGGTTTTTGGAAACTTTCTGAAATTGAAGAGAGAAAGAGATAGAGAAGATGAAGAAGAAGCTTACCGATGGCTTCCCTTTGATTTTTTTGAAGCAAGATTATGAGCTAGCAAGAAGAACTAGGGTTTGGAGTTTCTAATTCCCTTTCCTTTCCACCATTTTCAGTTGGAGCTTGAGTTTGAGAAGTGGGAATGAGTGAATGGAGAGGAGAGGGCTGAGTTAGAGGGTTTAGTTAGCTAGTGGGCTGAACTCAAACCCAAAACCCAACTAGAAAAAGTAGCTAATTTCAACTTACTCCAAACATATCGAAGCTTATACTCAAAAAGATCGCAAACGACATTTTGAACTCAATGGAAGTGATCTTGAGACCTAATTCGACCGTTTGCGGAAAGTAACATTTCGGACCCAAAATCCGACTAACGACGCTATACTTAAATAAATCATTTAAAATAAAATCGTTAAATATGCGGGTTGTTACAGATCTCCCCTCCTTACAAAATTGCGTCCCCGCAACTTCTAGAGACGATATTTGTAACAACTACATACATACAACATTCAAAAGAAAAGTAAATAAGCTTGAGATGAAAAGACATTCTCACCGTTTCAAAGCAAAGATAGAAAACCCGGATAGGATTGCTCGATAAACTCTCTGGTTTCCCAAGTACAGTCATTGGGATTAGAGGACCATTGAACTTTAACGAGCGGCACGTCCTTATTTCGAAGGTGTCGCACCTCTGTGTCAAGTACGCGCATAGGCTGCTGTACAATAGATAAGTCCGGTGAGACCTCAAGCTCTTGCAAATCAGGAGAAGTAATAACAGAATCCGACTCCTGAAGACACTTTCGAAGTTGAGAGACATGAAATACGTCATGAATACCAGATAAATGAGCTGGAAGTGAAACTCTATAAGCCGCAAGGCTAATACGTTCAGTAATAGAAAATGGTCCTATATAACGAGGAGCCAATTTCCCAGTCATACTGAAGCGCATAACCCCATTCAAAGGAGAAACACGAATAAAAACAAGATTGCCGATCGAGAACTCGAGAGGCTTCCTACGGTTGTCCGCGTAGGATTTCTGGCGACTCTGTGCCTCTTTCATTCTCAATCGAATAAGATCAATCTTCTCGGAAGAATCACGAACAAAATCTGGGCCAAGAATAATCTTTTCCCCAGATTCTAACCAACAAGAAGGTGATCGACATGGCCTTCCATATAAGGCTTCGAAAGGAGCCATGCCAACACTAGACAGAAAACTATTATTGTAGGAGAACTCTACAAGAGGTAGGTGATTCTCCCAACTCCCATAAACATATCAACACAAAAGAATACCAGAATAAGAAGTTCACCATAAAGTGCACGAAAGGATAAGTCTGAACTTGTTTTCTTAGAGAATTCTATGGATTCCTAAGCTCAAAATAATTTGGAACACCGACGTGGTACAAACAATACGTCAAATGAATCAAAGCTCAACAAAATAAAGTACAACAAAACATCCGATGAACTTGGTAAAAAGACCATTCCATTTGGACATCAACAAAGAAACAATCCCTTGCTGCTTACAACTAAATGCATTGGCAATACGATCCCCTTTTCGGGAATTAAAATATCAAGATCATAAGATACTACGAACTCGAACTAACATTAAGTTCATATGAGAAAATAAACATTTCAAAATTATGATTAGTACGGAGAGCAAAATCCCTCACCCAAAAGTAATGATACCAAATACAAAAAGCGAAAACAATAGCCGCGAGCACTAGATCATAGGTGGCATATCTAGTCTCGGTAAGCTTTAATGGTTTTAGAAACATAAGTGATAGCGCGTTCTCTTTTGCAAGGGAACGGCATCCAAACCAATAGGATTAGCTTTGGAACAAAAGATAAAGTCTTGGTTCCCTTCGGGATTCCCAAGAATAAGAGTATCGAAAAAGAGTTCTTTCAAATAATATTCTTCCCCGAAAAACAAAAACTTTCGAAATCACAATTATCTTTATGTAACTATTTTTTTTTCTAGAAAAATTTTCTTATTTCAAATCAATTTATTGTGTCAAATTGTCTCATCAAAGTGTTTAGGAGATTCCTATCGTAAATGTTGATCAAGCGCATCGACCAGAATTCTTAAAGCACTCAATGGGCAATACAATCACAAAACCATCTTCTATATGATAAACATGTTTCTAAAAACTTTTGAAAATTCTCTTTGTTCATTCTAAAAACAAAAATCTCATTTATACTTATAAATAACTCTTGTGAAAAAGATTTACAAAAATTTTAGATTGCTAATTCCATCCAAAATCAACAAATACAAAAATGGAATCATCGAGATATTCGTAGAATACTCGATTCAAAAATTGGATGAAATGAGCTGGACAAACTGAATGACACAATAAATCATTTATAAGAATTACAACAAGTGCGGAGAGCGGTAAGTGGAATGCTAACTTCCGCAACTCGTAGTCAAATGAAAACCGGTGGTAAGGTCGAGATAAAAACACCTTAACATTACAACAAAAGATTGCTTGGGTGATAATCCTAAGACAAGACCAGAAATACCAAAAAATTCTCAAACTACAAGAATGAGAGAAACAACATTTTCCTCATCATGAGGACTTAAAGAAAAATGATGCTATCAAATTGGAAATCGAAATCACAAAGGAAGATAGAAATCTGTTTAACAGATTGAAAATGTTGAGGATGAATAGTCTACTCAGGATATAGGATATGACTTCATAATAATTAAGTCAATCCTTTCAAAAAAATATCAATTCCGAAGCCTAAGTAACTCATAACATGCAAATTGGCTCGGAAAGAAAAATCACATAAAATAATCTCGACATTAATACAAGCAAATTGAGCATTGCGGATCCACCAATTCGGATGCGCAATTTTCAAAGAAGTAACCATACAAGAAACGTCCAAAGAGAAATCATCGAAGAGCTTCTTCGATACGGGAAAAAAATGCGAAGCCCCCCCGTATCGAAGAGAACCTGAATACAATAGTCAAGAAATACAATAGAACCTTCCTAAACAGATGGAGATGTACCTTTTCTCCGAGAAGAACCTCTAGAAGCATCTGTTATCTTTAGCTTGCCAGATAGAGGATTATTCGGAACAATAGGACAAGTGAAAATACGATGGTCTTCCTTCTTGCAATAGTGGCAGAAGAGAGGCATATGGCAAGCTCGAATCATATGATCAGGGGAACCACAATTGAAACACTTCCGAGTGGAAGGTGTTCCAGCAGACTGAGACTGAGAATTAGATTCGACGGGCTTTTTCTTCTTGGAAGGGAAAATTTTCCGCTTATCGAATGGAAACTGCCTCTTGTTGGCGTTCTTGCGAACCTCAACATCATTCCCACAATCACACTCCTTTTCGAAGGCTTCGAGATGAAGCGCCGAATCAACCAACTCCTCAAAAGAAAGCTTAAACTGGAGCATTAAAGACTTCTTAAGACATTTCTTAAGGCCAGATACAAACTTCAGATTCTTCCTATACGAGGTACTAATGAATTCAAGACCATATTTAGATAAGGCCTCGAAAGATGCAACATATTCAGAAACGGAAGACTCACCTTGCTTCAAGTCAAGAAAGCGCCGCGACAACAAAGCTTTCTCAGATTCAGGAACGAACCTGAGTTCGAATCGTTCCCGAAACTGAGTCCAAGAAAGAGCGGACTCATCAAATTCAGCTAAAAGAAGCTCGTACCAATCAAGGGCACGCTTTTGCAATAAGCTAGAAGTTACAAGAACTCTATCATGGTCAGAAGGATCCATGTGAGAGAGAACATGCTCGTACATGCGAACCCAAGCTTGGACCTCAAGAACAATCTCGGAGCCTTTAAATGGCTTCCCTCCAAGATGAGAAAAATCACTGCACAAACGTGCGAAGGTGGACTTGCATGGAGGAGATGTTCGAGTAGGAGCTGGAGGCTGTGTGCTCCTAAACCACTCTAAAAACTGATCGGCAGACATATAAGCGCCGTCCCGATGTGAGCCACTGGATTGCCCAACATCCGAGCGTCGTCCTCCGTCTCTTCCAGCCATAAGCTGAAAGTTAAGATAAGGTAAAGATTATTCCCAAGGTAGATAATTCAATATGGAATACTACGGAATTTAAATGCATTCCTAGGCATATTCCCAAATCCTATCTTACCTTTGATGGTAGAAGGAATAGAGAGACACGATGATTCAAAGATTTGTATCACTTATCACACACTGATGTATCGTAATATGTGCTCTATTCTGTGTTTATCATATTTTGTTCTGAACTCAGCTCTGATACCAAGCTGTGACGCCCCACCTCTATACCCACGCTGGCAAAGAGTATTACTAGATAATATCGTCTGCTAACACGGAGGATAAGGCTGTTTAGGAGCGACCATCTATAGCTTTGCTTTAACTATCCATTAAATACGTCGGCAAAAATTGTCCCAAACAGATCGACATATCCAATGAATACTTAAAACAAAACCATAGGTGGCTGAAGGATCTATCAGAACAAAATATAACAACTCAAATGCAATATACATCACAGAACAGTAAACCATCATATACACATATACTGATACATAGTAGAGTATACAAAATAATACATGTCAAGTGGTATAGCAAACCACAATATACAGACGAGTTCACAAGAATACATATCAGAGTTACAACAAAATAGGACTATACAAAAAGCTAAGACAAAAAGGAGTCAGCGAAATAGTCCATGCGGAAGAAAACGAGGCTAAGTCCAAAGCACCTAACCTGAAACATCTCGGTCTGACCCGAGTATAAAATACATGGGTCAGTCTAGCTAAACAAATCAGTTAGATAAACTGAACAACAATAAACCTGCAAAGATACAAAGTATAACAAATATCTCTCAAAGAGATAACACAATCATCTAACAAAAGATGAACATATCAAAACAAGCCTCATATCATTGGCAACATAGATAAACAAAGGATACAAATTTCCCAAATCAAGCCAAAAAGGCAAATAACAAATACCCATAAGGTATACAAGTTCCACAAGGTAATCGCTACACATCATGCGGCTCAAAAAGACCAACACCGAAGGGCGATACCAAGGGAATATACATATCAATGAAACATCAGAAAATTGCTCGAGATCAGTACTGTATAAACAAGGATCCGTGAGCCCGAAGACTCCACACCCAATATCACCCATGCGGCTCATAACGACCAACATAGAAAGCGATACTATAGGCTGACAAACCCGAAGGCACAAACCCAATATCACCCATGCGGCTCATAAAGACCAACATCGGAAGCGATACTATAGGGCGACAAGCCGTAGTGGTGAAGGTCGAAGACCCAGTACTAGACACCACTAACCGGCGGAATGTGCCACAACTCTCGAAAAGGAATCCGAAAAGTGTTAACGTATGTCCCATAACCACTCGTTTGCACTAAACGGTTTACTATTCGTCAGTCACTTTCACACTCAAAGCAGTACAAAGTTTACCTCATGTCATCGATAAACCAAACCTGAAGGTCAAAACAATCAATTGAATAGGTCGGGGACTAATCGGAAAGATAAATGCACAGATTCATGGTCCGTGTTTTGCCCAACCATTTATTCACCCTTCCACTTCGCTCGAAGTGCGAAAGTGTGTGTTTTAAAATAGAATTTATAAATTGGAGAAACGAGCTTTTAAATGTGATCCGAGAGATTATTTTATAAAAACCCGTGGATGAAGTCAAGAATAAGTTATCAAAGTCAAAGATGCAATAACAACTACTAAAAAGCAATTTGAATCGACAAAATTTGGAAAAAAAATCAAAATATGCAAAAATAAGCAAAACAGGCAAAACATGAGCAGGTCGGTCGACCGTTTGCAGGGCTCGGTTGGCTGGCCAGATGCAGGAAACATAACATGGCTCGGGGTAGCAGGTCGGTCGATCGGCTACAGGGCTCGGTCGGCAGAACCTGATGAATTTGCAGCTCCTGCCCTATTTCAATAAAATGCAATTTCTTCCAAACCGCGACCGTTCGAGCAATGGACCTAAGGAGCTTTAGCCAATAGATACCCCAGCTCCATTAGCTCTCCGATTCGCAACCAAAAACATATTCAAACATCAAAATTAGGATCTTTAAAGAATTGAACCCAACACTAAAAATTTGGATATTCTCCAATTCAATGCAAACTAAAAGCAAGTGCATATGAATAAGGTGTTAGGAATTCATACCCAACATCAATGAAATCAAGAGAAGTAGATGTGAGTTCAAAACTCGCCTTTTATCACAAAACAAAGAAGAAGAAGCTCAAACACAAGAAGGAGACTAACTATTCTTCACTTGAACTCTACAAGCTTCAATCTAAGAATAAAACACATATTTCCCAAATTAGGTTTTAGGGAACTTTCTGAAATTGAAGAGAGAAAGAGATAGAGAAGATGAAGAAGAAGCTTACCAATGGCTTCCCTTTGATTTTTTTGAAGCAAGATTATGAGCTAGCAAGAAGAACTAGGGTTTGGAGTTTCTAATTCCCTTTCCTTTCCACCATTTTCAGTTGGAGCTTGAGTTTGAGAAGTGGGAATGAGTGAATGGAGAGGAGAGGGCTGAGTTAGAGGGTTTAGTTAGCTAGTGGGCTGAACTCAAACCCAAAACCCAACTAGAAATAGCTAATTTCAACTTACTCCAAACATATCGAAGCTTATACTCAAAAAGATCGCAAACGACATTTTGAACTCAATGGAAGTGATCTTGAGACCTAATTCGACCGTTTGCGGAAAGTAACATTTCGGACCAAAAATCTGACTAACGACGCTATACTTAAATAAATCATTTAAAAATAAAATCGTTAAATATGCGGGTTGTTACACCACCTTATCCGGTGTTTGGAGGCTCTCCAAACGCATGAATTCATCCGCTTTCTTGTAGAACTTGTCAAGCGAGTTTGGTTCTTTCATTTTCAACCATTTTCCAAATTCGCTTGATTTGTCAATCGCCCTCATCAAGTACGTTAGGACCATGCGTGGCTCAGCATTATCAACCTAAGCCAATGCTATGTTAGAATGATTCAAAAATGATCTGATGGATTCTCCTGGATTTTGCTCTAGACTTGATAGTGACATTATATCCTTTGCTTTTGAAGCATACAATCGAAATTGCTCCTTGAATTTCCTGGTCAAATCGGAGAATTGATCAATGGACCTGACCGGCAGCTTTGTAAACCACAATAGAGCCACACCTTCCAGATATACCGGGAAATATCGACATTTGATTTCATCAGACGCTCTGGCACCCGTCATATGCCAATTGTACTTATACAGGAACTCATTAGGGTCGCTTGTCCCTTTGTATGCCGGAATAGTAGGAGGAACGAATTTTCTTGGGAATTCTGCCTTCAAGATTTTCTCAGTAAACGGAGTTTTGCTTGGAGCAAAACCCCATTCTTTCTCATCTTCATCCCTTCGCATACTTTCCTTCATGATCTGACGAACCATGCCTGAGAAATACTCTTCATCATCTAAAGGTTCTGGAGGGTAAACATCATCCATTCTCTCTGAATTCTGTCTTGACAACCGTTCAGGAGGGTCGGTTGCGGTCCTGATCCCCTAGCCTGGAGAGGTGTCTTTTCCACAGGTCTGCGACTCTTTGAGAAACGTTCCCTCCTTCAACATCTTGAACTCCCGCAGTAGGGTTTCCATCATTATTAAACGGTTGACGGTTAGCCCCAAGTAGATCATTCAACTTACTTAAGATCAGGGCGTTCTGGGCATTCTGAGCCTCCAACTGTGCATTCTGGGCATTCAATTGTTGATTCAACCCCAAAACTACGGCGTCCAATTCTGCTCATGTAACTCCAACAGTTGGAGCTGCTTGACTTGAAGGAGGAGAGGTAGCGGTATTCTCTTGAACATTGTCGGATCTCACAGAACTTCGTTTTCTCCCGGGAGCCATTATTTCCAATAAACTTCTGGTTTTAAAAGAAATCCTTTGCACGAACTTTTTCGGAGAAATGATGGAAGTATCCTGAGTTGGGTTCTCATTGAAAGCACCAAAAAATGTTAACCCTTAAAATCGAACGCTAACACCCCGGTGTGTGAAGTGTGAGTGTGAAAGCACCACCCGACGGTTCGGGAACAGAATATCAGCTAAAATAATAGAAAATACTGCAAGAAACAGCGATTTTATAGTGGTTCGGCTTAAGGAGTAGCCTACGTCCACTTTAAGTGTCTTTATTACTGATCTTGTTACAAAACGATACAATGCTCTTCAAGTACAAAACTTTTTAGTTACAAAACACTTTGAGCAAGTAGCTTAAGCTTCGATGTAGATGAAAGTCTTCGAATCCATGTCGGATGTGTGAAAGTCTTTCAAAGTAGCTTGTAGTGTTCTTCGAAACTTCAAGTATAAAGTCCGTTTAGAAACTGGCAGAGTATCGGCGCTTGAAGAGATTGTCCAAAAGTCCCTTGAAAGTTGGAGATGGCAATGTATGTATAGAGAATTCTGGGCAGGAATTATCACCAAGTCCTGAGTCGTGGCCGACTTAGGATAAGCCGTGGCCAACTTAGGATAAGTCATGGCCGACTTAGGATAAGTCATGGCCGACCTATCGAGCTAAGTCCACGGTTTAGTAGAGGTAAGCTTGTCTACCTGAATTCATGTCATAAGTCCTAAGCCGCGAATGAGTTAAAAGGATGCGGCATAAGTATCACAACATTGGATTTTAACTCGGTAGCTTTAGGTCGTATGCGACTTAGCATGGGTCGTAAGTCGGTCGTGGCTTAAGTGAAGTTGCTTTTGAGCCTTTCTTGTCTCGAGTCATTAGGTCGGCCATTTCTTGAGTCGTTTGCCCCCCCTTAAACCATTGAGTCGCTATCTCCCTTGAGTCGTTGAGTCGGTCATTTCCTTAAGGTATTAAGTCGGTAACCCTTCAAGGTTATTAAGTCGGTAACCCTTCAAGGCTGTTGAGTCGGTCCATTTTCTTAACCCGCCGAGTCATGGCTTCCTTAAGTCGGTAGGTCGTACCACTTCATGAGCCGTTAGGTCGTGCTACTCTTTATGCAGCTAAATCGTCATTTCTTTAAGTCGTTAACTCATGTTGTTATCTCCTGGGTCGCTAGCAGAGAGGAGTTAACAATGTGGGTTTTGGATAAGCAACTGGAATCCGACTCCCTGTCGCATCGAAGTTCAAATGTCGTTTTACGGGCAAAAAAGGTTTTCACGTACATACGGAAAAAAATCACAAATCACAGTTTAGCACAAAGCAATTCGCATCACACAGTATCACAATCACAACAGAAATACCAATCCAGTACACAGTATTTGATAATAGTCAATCATCTTCAATTGAGGTGAATGTGATTTAAATGAATTAACCACATAATTATATTATTATTTTTTTATTAATTATTTTTTAATTAATGATTAATTATTCTTAATTAATTAAATCTTAATCATCTTTATTAATAAATTATTTCTTAATTAATTATCTTAATTAATTAATTCTTAATTGTTAATTAATTAAATTTTAGTTACTTTTATTAATTAATTATTCTTTAATTAATTAAATATTAATTACAAATTTATTAATCTAAATTATTTATTAAATTTATCTTTAACATTAAATAATTAATTAAGTAATTACCTTTCTAAAATAATTAAATTAACAAAATCATTATTTAATAAACCAAAAGATAAATTAATTACTTCGATTATCCTTTTAAACCTTGTTTAATAAATCACCTTTAACACATTAGTTACCTTAAAAAGGTTAAGATTTAGTTTAAACAACATTTATCTTAATTTTCTTTTAAATTACATTATTTATTTAATATAAATAACTTTATAAAAATATTGTATCAAAACTAAATAAATTAAATTTAAATTTCTTTTAAAACATCTTACTTAAGTCCCAAATTTATTTAAACTTTAATCAAATCATCGTTTGAAAAAAGTTTTAAAAGTGTTTAAGAGTTTGAAATTTTTTAAAGTAAAAACTGTTTTATTTGTCAGGCACGATACCTGCTTCGAGTCACCCCCGAGAATTTTTCTCGTTTGCTTCGAATTTTGTCTAAAATTTGCCCGAGTGCCATAATTTAAACCTTAAAAATCTTCTAAGTATTTTCGACCCGGTACTTTAATAATTTCACTCTAGTTAATACCGAGCTTCCACTGGTTTCACCCCAAGGCTTGCTTCGAGACATCCACTTCTTCCCTAATCTTCTTTCCACTGACACAACCCAAATTGTTGTGCACATGCACAAACGAAATCGCCACCTCCGGCTAATGCCGCGACCACCATCAGGTCGGCGACCGTTCCCCTGAACCCCACGAGCACCTAGAAACTTGAATTAATTACAAAAACGAGATAGAGTCGTTTCGACCCAAACAACTCAGCATAACATCATCAGAAAATTGTCTGGCCCGATCACCACAGACCATCGTTGATAACATGAATGCACTCGTAGCTTCCACGATGACCGACGCCTGATTTCCCCCTGGTCCGGTGGATTCCGGCGCGTTAACGAAGCGACAATGACGAGCTTTCCGACCGTAACATAATATTGGGCTTAAACCCTACTTTGATCTCATTCACCGTCTACAATGAATAAAAAAATCAATGGGAATTTTTCAGATAATCACTAACATCCAATCATGCTTCGACTTCAATCTCGAGAATCAATGACACCTCGATCACCAGAGTTTTGCAAAAATAACGATACCGTTCATCTTCTAGTTTCACCGAGAATACATTACTAAAATTTCCAATTTTGCTTTTAAAAATCATGGATTTTAAAAACGTTTCAAATCATATACTTAAAATCAAGAATTTTGATAATTTAATTTTTCATTATGATTTGGGTTTACCTGTTAATTCAACTTTCCAGGAAAACTTGAGCCAAATCTTCTTGAATATATTTTTAAACCTTAAACCATAGCTAAACAAAAAAAGTTTGTTTAGATTCTAAAGCCCAATAAGGATCGAGGGAAGAGGAATTTAATTTTGCACGGGCTTTAGAAATCTAAGAACAGACAGAGGCAAATGTGCCTGTAACTCAACATGCACATTCTACTCTGCATATAAACATCTACAAATTTGCATGCACATCAATTCATTACAATCTTATTATTAACATCATCACAAACAACACATAATGCTTCAGGTTTTAAGTGTTTACTCACTTGGCAAAATTTGAATAGAGAACAATTCTATTTTGAAAAACTGAAGTTTTGATCTTCCTGTTTTGTTCAGCAGATATTTATTTGAGTTTGTAAATATAGTGATGCTTACATTTTTTCTTTTCTCTGATTTGCTAAGTTGTCTTTGTGAACGAGCAGGAATAAGAAGATACACATATATATAGAAGAAAGGTTTTGTATAGGGGCAGGTATTATCTGGTATAAGATCATTTCCTTTGGTTAGATTTTTTTTTCTTTTGTTGACTAAACAAGATTTGTTTTAGAGATGAAATGAGTTTTAACACATTTCGAATGACCATATTTTATGCTAGAATAGATAGCATTTAATGCAATTGTTTCCCATCCTGTTTACATACTTATTCTATTGGATTTTGTATATAGATATTTTGTTTAATTACCTTCTTGCTTACATAATTCACATACAAATCTACATGTATTCATATGTTATATAGTTCTAGAATTATCTCATGTGTTTTGCTTTATGTTTTTCTTATTTCTGGAATTGTCTGATGTATCCATATTACCATATAATTTTAACATATATATTTATTTCTATTTATTTTTTTATTCCTAACATAATTGATTATTTTTGTTTCTATTTAAGTTTGACTGTCAAACACTTAATTCATAATCATATATTCTTATAATTAAATTTTATTTGTTTTGAAACCTTTCAAATTAAATTCCAAAAGTTCAAATAAGTTACCAAATTTAAATTAATAAATTTTGGGATGTTACAATGATTGTTTAAATGCATGCGTGTTTGAATTTACTCATATATATGGGCGTAAATGTCTGGTTATGTTTAAATACATATCTCTGTTGAATGACAGGTTCCAAAACTCATATACAAACTCATATCATTTTATTTATATATACAAATTCAAGCCACGATTTCTAAAAGAAAAATGACTGGAACAATATAATATCATAGTTAAAATTAATTCCATGTTTTTATGTTATATATATGTTTCAAAGTGAAGAATAACAGTAAAAATCATATATAAGTTGAAAATGAATGTTCAAGTTTTCAAATTTGGGCTTTATAATATGATTTGTGATAGGAAATAATGCTTTTTAATAATAAAATCAGGATTTTAAAGTTGTTATTCAAAGAGAAATCGCAAGTTGAACGAATAGTCACTTTTGTCAAAATTTGGTGATCGGCGTAGAGTTAGTTGTCGAGATTAATGGTGAAGAAGGCTGGGAGGATGGAGAATGTAGGAAAAATAATTGAAATTTTTTTAATCCACCAGAGAAGCCGATCGATGAGATTATAGGGTTTAAGGCATGATTTTATTTGATGTTATTCTCGAAGCATTTGCGTCAACAAGTGATCATCGGACTAGTTTGGACCTGTGGGGATCGAAGAGTAGGTGTGTGGAGTTGCCTTAGTAGTGATGACATGGCGTCATATGGTCGGGGTTGACATGGCAGGGTTCTAGGGTGGGATGAGTAACCTCGATTTCAATTTGGATTCGATAGCGATCTTGGGGTGGTCGGAGTTGAAGTGGTGGGATATCAGTGACTTATCGACGGCGATCTCGTAGGTCGAAGCGTCGCCATGCGATTGTACATGTGCACGTGGTCATGAATATATCTGCGTGGTTAAAGCGTTGGGGAAGAAGACTCATTCTTGAGTTCGTGCTCGAGTTGTTCAAGTGAGTGGCTCGAAGAAAAAAATGGTGCACGAGTTTGTTTGAAACAGGATTTTAAAGATTTAATCAAAACAAGTTTGAGGAAAAAAATAAAAAAGAGGAGCTCAGGTGTTGTTGCAGAGTTAAGCTCGAGAATTATGTAGGTGGGCTCAGGTTTTTCCTGTGCAAGTTAATAAATTTTTCAAAAGCAAAAGAAGCTAAGTTTTAAAGCAAAAGCAATACAAGTTTTAAAAGTAAATTTTAAATAAGTCTTCTAAAATAAGTTTCAAACATGAATTTAAGATTCAAATATGATTTGAAAATAATTGATGTGGTTTTGAAATAAATTTTATATTAAATTAATTATTAAATCTCTGAAAATTTTCTAATGTAATTAATTGAAGTGATTAAATGGATAATTAGTAATGATTTAGTTTTAAATCTTGGGTAATTAAAGTTTGATCGATTACTTAATAATAAAGGGGTTAACTAAATAAATTAAGGAATAATTAATTGATGAAATTAATTAATTACGGATAATTAAATGATCAAAGGTAAATTAATTTAATTAAAGATAATTAATTAAGGTTTTTAATTACTTAAAGATAATTACTTAGTTAAAAGTAATTAATTAGTCGTTAAAGTTAGTTAACTAATTAGAGATAATTACTTATTTTAATTACTTAAGGACAATTTATTTGTGTGAGTTATTAATAAATCTGAGTATAATTAATTAATTAAATATTTATTTAATGAAAGTGATAAGGGATAATCACCTATTGTAATTAATTAAGGATAACTAATTAAATGGCAATTAACTAAGGGTTAATTAATTAATTAATTAAGGGTAATTTATTTTATAGGATAACTAAATAATTAAAAATTAATTATTTAATGAATAAAGGTTAATTAATTTATTAACTAAGGTTGATTAATTAATGGTTAAAGGATTAATTAGTTTATTAATTGAGGTTAATTAATAAATAATTAAAGTGTAATTAATTAAATGATTTGTAATAGATTAATGATTAATTAACTAGAATTATAAATTTATTCATAAGTAATTATCTGATTTAAATTAATCAAACGATTGATTAATCTGACTTATTGGTGTTTGGATTAAATTGAATGATGAATTGTTGATATCTCTGATATGTAATGCTTTGTGATATGCATTGTTTTGATTCAAGCTGTGATGAATGTAATTTATTTTATCTGTGATATGTGTATATTATTTATCTGTGTATCTGTGAAGGGAAGATGAGCGTTAATACTGCTTATCGATATTGCTGTATTTGAGTTGTGATGATTGAATGATGTTGCATTATTGTGTAAAACCCCTGGACTACACCATACACACACAAATATGGATTGCACGATGAAATTGGTTAAATCACAGATTTTTGAAATGGTTTTAAAGATTGAATGAATATGAAAGGTTTTGAAAAGGATTTTTAAAAAATAAAAGTTATTTTAAATAACTTGATAAAGTTTGAAATTTAAATAATTTGGTTTGAATTTGAATTCAAGATTCGAAATTGAATTCTATGTTTAGAAATTAGATTTTAAAAAGGGTATACAAGTTATAAATGTGTTTATATACGGGTTTAAACTATTTTAAAATATTATTTTGAGGAATTTGAATTTAACCCAAGGGTTTTAACTTGTACAAATTTAATCGTATTTTTCCGAAACGAAAACTATTTGTTTTCAAATATTAATAGCCTTCATATAAGGAAAGAATTTCCAATTCGTGTTAAAAGGATTTCAAGTTTGAAATGAAAAATGGTTTTCCAAGTTATGAATGAATCTTTGGAAATGGTTTTTAAAGCTATGAATTAAATCTTTGATTTAAAGTTTCGATGAGTTAATCCGATTTGAAGTGAAAATTGTTTTGAAATCTGTGAATGAATCTTTGTGGAAAATGGGTGAACTTTGTGAAGTGAAACTTTTTGTTCAAAATGATTTGAAATGGTAATTTATTTAAACCATTTGTTTTGGGCTTTAAGTTGTGACTTAACTGAAATCCCAATATCCATATGTTTTTAAAATATTGCGCTCATTATTCGGTTTAGCCGGGAGAGTACCTTGTGTCATATAACCCATTCTGAATAATGATACGACGTTATGGATTGCATTTGAAGACCGGTGGTGAAGACCGGATATTTTCGAAAATGAAAGGATAACTCGTCAAATGTCTCTGCACCGGCTGGTCCCCGATATAGAGATTTGATCACCCTTTGTGATAGGAAGTCCGGACGTGATTAGGGATTATTCGGATTTGCAAGGGCTACTTTGGAAGTGCCTTCGGTTCTGTTCGAACCCGGAACAGATTTGTATGGATGTATGTCTAACATTACACTTTGAGATGTAAAGCTGGTTTCTATCATGGTATAGAGCCTAGATATTTAACCTATGTGGTTACCTCAAATACATTTCTTTGTGGTTGTTGGTGTTGAGAGCTCTCGGATAAAGGTCGCAAACGACCGGGGATGGGATATCTTTAGCTGTTACTCAAGGGAAGGGAGTAAACCGGCCTTGTGTTGGTAGAGAGCCGGGTAGGTACTCGAGGCGTCCCTCCAGAGGCGTTCTCATGTGGGAATAGGAAGTCCTTAGCCTAAGCATTTATTGGAAATCGAAAGAAACAAACGCGCCCTGTACGGTTTTAGTTGTATAACCTGCCATGGAATATGGCGGTAACCTATTATTGAACATGGTAACATAGTAGGCATATGACGAAATGTTTTATGCTGGCTAAGATTAATATTATACTTTCGAAATGTTTTACACTATGCACTAACAATAATATCAAAATGGTTTTCGCGTATCAAGCTTGTTTGACTATCATAAGGAGAAATCTCCTCCAATTCTGCGTTTGCATGGTGTGTGCGGCGGGAGACCTTATGGTAGTTTCATTTTTCAAAAAGCATTGCGGATTTCAATTTTAAATTCTTTTTTTGTTTGTTTTAAAGATAAACTATTTTTGTTTACTTATACCAGTCTCATGATTGACCTGGAGTTTATTGTTTCCTTCCTAAACTCTGGGTGCCCATAATTTTCCACACGGGTAGTCTAGAGTGTTGTTTTTTAGATAAATAGTAGGAGTAGATTCGATAGCACACAGCCTTGGATTCATGGATTGCATTTGCTCAAGGTGACTGACCTTGCTTAAGGCGTTGATGATGGTGGTTCGAGCTTTTGGTTCAAGCTATCCTTGGTGATGGATTCTTTTGGAGATGCATTCCATTGGAGTTATCTTTCCGCTGTCATTTCCACTGTCAATGGTTGCAAAGTCTAGACCATCTATTTATGTTATATCTTTCCGCTGTTGTATATTTATCTCTGATATTGTTGGAATTCATATTGTATCGGATATTGTATTCATTGTTATATCAATGATATATTTGTTTTCTTCCATTGTGTTGTTGTACTTAATGTGTTATAAGCTCCGGTGAATCAGATTTGAACGATCGAATCTGCGGCATTTGAATATGAGTGAAGTATGGATGTCGATTTTCAAACGCGAAAATCCAGGTCGTCACATTTGGTATCAAAGTTGAAGGTTGAAACTTTACATCAAGAGTATAACACATTAGGTGACTCATTAGAGATAGGATGAAGTATACCCTAGAATGAGTACATCCCTAAGATATCCGTCCGAATGCCTCGGTAAATTCTCTTACTATCCACTGACAGTGAGTATGAGTGACATAAGAGGATGAGATAGGGGACAAGGGAGTACCACTACAAATGGTCAATACCCTGTAACAATAAGGAAACAATTCTTCTCAATTTCATTTTATCCAGTTTCAAATTCTTTGGTTGGTTCGTGGAAACTCCAGGAAGAAGCTTTGATAATGATGGCCGTGCGAATCATTTCTATTTTGTATTCTATTCGTCAGTTACCTGTTAGCTTTTCGTTTTTAACTTTAATGAATTTGAAATGTTAAATTAAAATAAATTGGTTAAAAAGAATATAAAGCTGAATTGGGTTGTATCAATTTTGATTAAACCAAATTTTAAATTCTATTGTAGTTTCTTGTGTAGATCAAAGTTCGAAGAGGGACAACTTGATGTAAACTTTGGGATATTCCGACCTGGGTTTGGAATCCATATATAATGTTTGAGAATTGTGAAAGATTGAATCCATTTATCTATTCCTTGGGGATCTAGATATATTTTATGAACGTTTAGTTATCCCTTCGAACTAACTAATCCCTGGCATATTTCGTAGATTGATGACCTGAGTATCTTATGAAGTGTTGAATGAGTTTGTTTCGTATCTATTAGTGATATTCTGATTTGCTAAGCCAAATGTAGAATAGATATTCATTTTGACCTGGTAAATCAATTTTCTATCTCAGATGTGTTCATCTGTTCTTTGTTGTCTCCCTTGCAAATTTCGAGGATGAAATTTTCTTAAGGGGGAATCTGTAACGATCCCGATTTTTAGTTAAACTTAATTTGGTAATTAACGTTAATTGGGAATTTAATGGCGAACTAATTCAAATTTTTGCAAATTAATAAGGATATGTTTTGTTATTTATTTATATTTATAAATTTATTTTAAAATTGAATCTAGGAATTGAAATTCAAAATATTGGATTTGAATACATTATATTTTTAATTAATAAAAGATTAATTAACTAAAGATATGTGTTTATTTATATATGTGTATAAATGGAGTTTTAATTTAAATAGAATTTCTAAATGGAAATCTAGAAAAATATTTTGAATAATATATTAATTATAAATTAGATTGTGAATTATTTTGAAAATTTAAAACAAAAATAAATACCAAGCTTTAATTTATACATATCTTTGAAATTAATAAGAATAAAGTTTGTTTTCCAATTTTAATATATATGTGTATACATGTTTATTTTTGAAAGTTGTAATTTGAGAATTAGAGTAATAATTTTCAAAAGACTATTTAAAGTTGAATAAATATAAATAATGAGAAAATATAGTGTTTCATATGTAAATAAGATATTTATAAAAACATGATTTATAAATAGATTCACATAAGGGTTAAAACAAAAAATTTATAAATTAAATTAAGTAAAGGGTTTAAACATAAAAATTCATGATTATGACATTTATAAGAAAATGATTAAAGATTTAAAAAAATTGTAAATCATGCAAACGAGAAAATTTAACAAGTGTAACATGAAGAATGCAGGTGGCATTTTATTTTGAAAACATTTATTAGAGAAAATAATCAGGTTATTCTTAGTTTAACTTTTCTCAAAAATCTAAAAGAAAAAAAAAAGAAAAAAACATCATCTCAAACAAGAGCAAAAAATTAAAAAGCCTGGGAATAAGATCAACAACAAATTCATCCTGACATGATAAATCAAATGTAGACCATACCAACCCAGTTTTAATCAAAACAAGGATCAAAGAAAAATTTTAAATCTGGAAATCAATTCAAGGTTTCAGCTTCAAGCTATAAATCTAGAAACAGACCAAAGATAAAGATCAACTTTGACAAGTAACAAATTCAGAACAAAAAAATCCAGATTTAAAGTTCAAATGCAAAGCTATTTCTAGATATTCAAACTCAAATTCCAAGCTCAGAAACTGTTCTCTACTTCCCCTCTTCTCAAAACAAAGGTGAGCAAACTCACTTATCTACCTTTGTGCCTTTGATATTCTGGTTTATACTTGAAATATGATTGTTTAAATGCCTGCATGTTTGAATTTACTCATATTTATGGGTGTAAATGTCTGGGTATGTTTAAATACATATCTCTATTGAATGACAGGCTCCAAAATTCATATACAAACTCATATCATTTCATTTATACAAATTCAAGCCACGATTTCTATAAGAAAAATGACCGAAATAATATAATATCATAGTTAAAATTAATTCCATGTTTTTATGTTATATATATATATATATATATATATATATATATATATATATATGTGTGTGTGTGTGTGTGTGTTTCAAAAATGAAGAATAATAGTAGAAATCATATGTAAGTTGAAAATATTGTTCAAGTTTTCAATTTTAGGCTTTATAATATATTTTTTCATAGGAAATAATGATTTTTAATAATAAAATCAGGATTTTAAAGTTGTTATTCAAAGAGAAATCGCAAGTTGAACGAATTAGTCACTTTTGTCAAAATCTGGAGATCGGCGTGGAGTTAGTTGTCGAGTTTAATGGTAAAGAAAGCCGGGAGGATGGAGAATGTAGGAAAAATAATTGAAATTTTTTTAATCCACCAGAGAAGCCGAATGATGAGATTATAGGTTTTAAGGAACGATTTTATTTGATGTTATTCTTGAAGCATTTGCGTCAACAAGTGATCGTCGGACTAGTTTAGACCTGAGGGGATCGAAGATTAGGCATGTGGAGTTGCCTTAGTTGTGATGACGTGGCATCATATGGTCGGGGTTGGCATGGTAGGGTGGTTTTCGATGAACTATATGTGTTCCAGGGTGAGATGAGTAAACTAGATTTCAATTTTGATTCGATAGCGATCATGGGGTGGTCAAAGTTGAAGTGGTGGGATGTCAGTTGAAAGTGACTATTGTGTGGCTAGCTATCACTTAGGATCGTGTAATATGGAATATAATTACATCTAAATGCGGAAATAGATGATAATATCAAAGTAAATAAAAATGAGCACACCATGAATTTTTATACTGGTTCGAACTTCCCGTTCTACGTCCAGTCCCAGACTACCCTCTGGAATTTCTCACAGTAACACTCTCTTAACTCGGAGGAATAGGTATACAACGCCTGAATAACCGAATAGGATTTTTCCGCCTCTAACAAGCGAAAGAGGACTTTACCCGCCTGAACAACCGAACAGGACTTCAACAGTTTAAGTAGAATCGCTTTGACACTATGTGTTCTTAATAACACTGATATGTCTTTGATAGCATAACCTTCCTAGAATCTTTACTCAAGTATATATGTGTGTATAAAGATTTAGAAAGGAAAAATATTGCTTAGAATCAAAGAATAAGTTAATGGTTTCAGAGATTCAAGCAATATATGAAAGTTATGATTGCTTTTTAGAATGCAGAGATAGTAGAAAGTAAGATCAGAAAGTAATCTGAAAATTGGTGATTTGTGGAGTGGATTTTGTGTGTTTATATAATAGTTAAAGAGATGCAACCGTTCATGAAGAGTTCTGATATCAGAAGCATCCATACCTCTTCATATTAGAACGTGACTTTTGGCAAAAGGAAGTGTCGATTCAGAAAAAATAGCTGTTGAAAGAATTCAGTTGACTGACCAAAACAATCAGTCAATTGAATATTCAAAGTTATTTAAAAACAAGCGTTTCTGTGCACTTGTACAGGTTCAGTCGACTGGCCATATACAGTCAGTCGACTGACCTGACAGTCAAAGCATTATTTACACATTTTTGAAAAAGTTTAAAGTTTTAAAACAACTTAACTACTGGAGGATAGTTTTTAACATTTCTAAGACTAAAAACTTCAATAAATCAACATACTATACGTAGTTTTGTAGCCTTGTCTCCTTTGTAGTTTGACCAGCACAATTCCTTTTCTTTTTGTCGCTTATCCATATAGTATAATTCATTGCTTTGTCATGAATCAAAATATGTGATTCAACATTCTCCCCCTATTGATTGATGACAACACCTGTTATATATGATACTATTTTTGAGAAATATATAACGGGCGTTATATACCTCCTCCTGAATATATGGTGATACTTTTAATCCCTGCATAAAATGGCTAGTTTACAAATTTCTCCCCCTTTGTTATCGACAAAAAGGAAAAGATAATGTATGCATAAAACTAACACAGTAGAATCAAAATAAAATACTAGATGCAATCACAGAAACAACAGATTTCAAATGTTACGAATACAAACTTATAGAATGTATGAAACAAAGAAATAACTAATTTACTACCACTAAAAAAGATAACAACCTCATTCAGAATCAGACTCTGTCTCCTCTTCTTCAATTTGCATTGGTCCTTTTCCTTTGGAGGAACTCCTTGCAAATTGTCTACCTCCATTGCCACTTGTGTCGGAACCAGTACGTTCCGATGTTGACCAAGTTAAGTGAGGAGCTGGACATTTGCTTGGATCACGTTGAGAAGTCTTCGTAGTGGTGGAAGAGGGGCATGATATTGCATCCCATAAAATCTCGAAGAAACTCTTGATATTATCAAAAAAATTATCAATTTTCTTATCAAGATTTTTAATACGGGATTCCATGATAACTTGATTTCTTACGATTAAATCAATAGATTCCCGACTGCTTTACGTTGGAGTTGTCATACAAATGTCATCTCTGGATTGATGTTGTTGTTGAGTAGAGGTTTCTTGGCGAGGATGAGATTTCCATTCTTGAAAGCTCATGATGGTGAGAGGTCTTGGTGGTAGTTTCATGAGGCTAATGGTGCGGCTATTCAAAGTTTTGGGAATAGAGGTATCGGATTCTGGAATAGGAACCTGGAGATTTATAAGCAACCGCATAATATATTCACCAAAATAAATAATATTCATACGACCTTGGTTGAATGTCATAAATTCGTCTAGAATGAGTTTTGGCCAATTTACTTCAACTTCTCCCTAAATAGCATATAATACTTTATAGTTGTTTGGATAGACAAGCTCGTACGAGTCAGTGCGGGGTAGAATTGTGTGCATCAAATCTCTATTCATTATTCTGGCAGTGGGTCGTAATGCAATAGACTTAAGCTTGGTCATGTCATATTCTAGAAATCAATGACTTACTTCGCCTCTCTTGCCTACAAGAACATTCAATTCTTGTAACTCAACACATCTTGTCGGAGTATGAAGAATATGACTGATTCTATCTAAAGAGAGAAACACTTATTTCCCACATACCAAACTCCAAACGTAATTGTCACGATTGCGTGGGTTTTGATGGCCTAAATTCATGTTCGCATAAAAAAGTTTAACCAAGGTATGATTTATCTCGATATTGTTCTGATTATATCTAAAAGTGATTCTAAATGGCTTCTTCTTACTAATTCTTGAATCCTATACGATGTAAAATCAGGAAAGACAACAAAAGAACCTTCAAATAATCGAGCTTCTTTCATCTTATTCCATCGTTGAACTGTAGTTGCATCGTATAGTCATTGAGCTATTTGTGAATCAATTGGCTCGGAGAAAGAAGAAGCATGCTTAGATCTCTTTGTTTGACGAGGGGCCATTTGAATTTATCAAAGAATTGAAGAAATTTTTGAAAAATTTAGGAACTAGGGTTTTGGAATTCTGGAGATTTGAGGTAAAAGTAAAAAGTAAAAGAGGAAGAGAGGGTTTTAGTGTTAAAAATTAGTTAAAAAAGGTGAAAACGTACGTTCTAGATATGAATTCAGTCGATTGAATGATTGTGGTCAGTCGACTGAACCACTTTTCCAACAGCTCTGCTGTAGTTTCAGTCAACTGGTCTAGTCGACTAAAATAACAAATTTGCTCTCTGTTGCTTATTCAGTCGACTGGTTGCATTTGATCAGTCAACTGAATAGTGTATGAGAACATACAGTATGCAGTTTCAATCGACTGATCGAATTTATCAGTCGGCTGAATGAGTCATTCAGCATAATCATTCGCATTCGAAAACAAAAGAGTAATATATTACATATATATAAACAGAATGTATACAATGTAAGATTAAAAAACAATTTTAAAAGTAGACAAAAAACGAAATTATTTGGAAGAAGAAGTTGACGGAGACTTGGAGTTCGTCGGTTCATCCTTTGTCTTCTCTACATATGCTTGTAGTGGTGACCAATGGTTTCCACGTTCCCATGAGTTTGGAGAGACAGGTGGTGATTGAGGTGACCTATCCCATGGATTCCAAATTGACAATGGTGTAGGTTGATGAGCCGAAGAGGAAGATGAACCGCAGAACTTCCATACATTTTGTTCAAGAAAACTCAAACGTCTAGAATTCATTTTCTGTTCATAGTACATTTCGCACTGAAGCGTTATTGATTCCCTCTGGTAATGATGAAGATCATCAATTTTTTCCTTGGTTTGAGGGGAACCAAAGAACAGGAACCATCTAGCTTTCTTTTTCTAGTGTGTATAACCCGTTCAATAACTTGATGGTCTTGCAGGTTCATGGATAGGAGTAGGTGTAGGTAGGTTTGAGGATGCAGATGATGGAGTTTCAAATTTGATAGAAGAGTAGGATGATCCATCTGATGAATTATGTGATGAAGACATTTTGATTTTAGAAGTTTATGTAGTGGAGAAAGAAACAAATGTGTTTGAAATATAAATTTCTTTTTGATGGAGATATGAGAGCTGAGAGCTGGAATATATAGGAGTCAAAAATAGTTAAAAAAAGATGGTTGAGTTGTGCAGTTTGAAAAAAGGAGAGGAAGAGAATGAACCAAAAAGAATTTGTGGTTGAAAAAAATATAAAGAAACAGATGTATATGGTGTAGATGTGAAGCAATGAATAGCCAGGTGGTAAAGACATAGATTTATCAAACCCGAGGTGTAGAGTTCGAGTACCAATTTTTTTATTTAAATTAAATTAATTAATAATTTTTATAATTCTGTTGAAGAAATTATACCTAGTTCTCTTCTTAATCTTATAAAACAATTTTCATTTAGAGGTTTAGTGAAAATGTCAGCTAATTGATTTTCAGAATTTACAAATTCTAAATTTATTATTTCCTTTTCAATATTATCACGAAGAAAATGATGACGCATGTCAATATGTTTAGTTCGTGAGTGATTGACAGGATTTTTTGATAAATTTGTTGCACTAATGTTATCACAATATATTATAGATTTATTTAATTTTATATCAAAATCTCGTAATGTTTGTTGCATGTAGATTACTTGAACACATGCTATAAAGTTGCAGATATATATTCTGCTTCACATGTCGATAGTGAAATGCAATTTTGTTTCTTACTAAACCAAGATACTAAGGATCATCCAATGAAATGATAAGCTCCACTTGTACTTTTTCTATCTGCCCGACTTCCTCCAAAATCAACATCACTGTATAATACTAATTCAAAAGGACATTCTTTTGGAGAAAATAATCCAAAATCTTTGGTTTTATTAAGATAACGAATTATACGTTTAACTGCTCACATATGTGATTCTTTTGGATTTTCTTGAAATCGAGCACATAAACAAACACTCATCATAATGTCAGGTCGACTAGCAGTTAAGTAGTAGTGATCCAATCATACTACGATATAGTTTTTGGTCAACACTCTTGCCATTTTCATCTTTTTCAAGATATATAGTTGTACTCATAGGAGTTGGTTTGGCAGACATGTTTTCCATACCGAATCATTTAATTAGATTAATACAATACTCTTCTTGATTAATAAAAATGCTATTTTGCATTTATTTGATTAGTAGTCCGAGAAAATATTATAGTTCTCGCATATGTGACATTTCAAATTCATTTGTCATGATAGTCGAAAATTCCTGACATAATATTTCATTTGTTGAACCAAAAAAAATATCATCAAGATATATTTGAATAATTAAAATATCTTGTTTAGTTTTCTTAATAAATAATGTTTGATCAACTTTTCAAATCTCAAAACCAGATTCCAATAAATAGCTTTTAAGTCGGTCATACCAAGCACGAGGTGCTTGTTTTAAACCTTACAAAGCTTTCTTGAGTTTATATACGTGATCTGAAAATTTTTCATGAGTAAACAGAGGAGGTTGTTCAACATAAACATTTTCTTTTATAAAACAATTTAAAAAAGCACTTTTAACATCTATTTGAAATAATTTAAAGTTATGAAACCATGTAAAAGCCAGTAGAATACGTATAGCTTCTAGTCTTGCAACTGGAGCAAACGTTTCTTCATTGTCTATTCCCTCTTCTTGATTATAATCTTGTGCTACTAATCTTGCTTTATTTCTAATAATTTTACCTTGCTCATCAGCTTTGTTTTTGAAAACCCATTTTGTACCGATGACTGATTGATCAGTTGGTCTAGGAACTAATTCCCAAACTCCGTTTCTTTCAAATTGATTTAGCTCTTCTTGCATAGCTATAATCCAATAATCATCAGTTGAGGCTTCCTTTATATTTTTAGGTTCTATATTAGAGAGAAAAGCTACATGGCCCATTTGATTTAATTGATGTCTTGTTCTTACATTTGAATTCACTTCTCCAATTATATTTTGAACAGGGTGATTTCTAAGAATTCTTGGAGAAGATCTTACTATATTACATTATTAATAGTATTTATATTTTCTAAAGAAACTTCAGAATTATTATTTTGAATAATAATATCATCATCTTCTGAATTATTTGACAGAATTTTATTTGTATTATTTTTCAAATTTGTAAATTTAGAAGAAGTTTTAACATTTTCATCGAATGAAACATGAAGTGTTTCTTCGATTATTTTAGTTCTTGTATTAAAAACTCGATAAGCTTTACTTCTTTTCGAATATCCTACGAATATACCTTCGTCGGATTTTGGATCAAATTTTCCAAGCTGATCTTTAGTGTTAAGTATGAAACATTTTGAACCAAAAACTTTAAAATATGAAATATTTGGTTTTCTACCATTTAAAAGTTCATAAGGAGTATGTTTTGTTAATGGTCAAATAGAAACACGATTTAAAACATAGCAAGAAGTTGCAACAGCTTCTGCCCAGAAATGCTTAGGTAGAGTGCTTCTATTTAATAAAGTTCGTGCACATTCTTGTAATGTTCTGTTTTTCCTTTCTACAACTCCATTTGGTTGTAGTGTTCTAGGAAAGGAGAAATTACGATTAATTCCATTTTTGTTACAAAAATGTTCGAAAGCTTCATTTTCAAATTCACCTCCATAATCACTTCTAATGTTTTTAACTTTAAAATTCTTTATATTTTGAATTCTTTTTACAAAAATTTTAAAATTTTCAAAAGTATCACTTTTATGTTTCGTAAAAATAGTCCATGTATATCTTGAAAAGTCATCTACAATAACAAACACATATCTATTGTGATTAATAGATTGAACTTGAGTAGGTCTGAAAAGGTCCATATGTAATAGTTCAAGTGGTTGTGTTGTAAATATGATTTTCTTAGATTTAAAAGAAGATTTTGTTAATTTTCCTGACTGACATGCATCACAGACATTATCAATTTTGAATTTCATATCAGGTAGTCCTTTAACAAATTTATTTTTGGCTAATTTATTAATAGTGTTAGTGTTTATGTGACAAAATCTTTTGTTTCATAGCCAAGAATCATTTTATGTAGCTACTAAACACATAGTTGTGTTATGATTTATATACATATTTAAAATATAGATATTTTTATCACTTATACCTTTAGAAATTAAATTTTGATTTTTATCAGAAATATTACATTTATTTTCTGAAAAAGATATATTAAAACCTTTATCACATAACTGACTTATACTTAATAAATCATGTTTTAAGTTTTTAACTAATAAAACATCAGTAATGAGAGGTGAGTTAGAAATACCGTTATTTCTCACATCGCCTTTGCCGATGACATAACCTTTTGAATTATCTCCAAAGGTGATTGATCCTCCATTTGAGTAGACTATGTTTGTTAACATGTCTTTATCATCGGTCATGTGTTTCGAGCAACCACTGCCTTGAATCCATTTTCCTCTCTTTTTAAGTGGTACCTGCAAAAAATAAAAATTAAGATGGTACGCATTTTTCTTTTTAGGGTCCTAAGAGTTAGGTCTTAGGAAACCAAACCCAAGAAGGTTTAGAATTCACTTTAAAAAAATAATTCTTATTTTTAGGAACAGTTTCTATAAATGTTTTGATATGTTTATTCCTAATCAAGTTATTATTTGTTTTAGGAATCCATATTTTAATAGTTTTAATATTTTTAGGAACCGTTTTCTTTAAATCTTGCTTAATTTTGTTTTTAAACTTTTCAGATTTCTTTGGTTTTTAAATTTTCTTATATCCTAATCCCATTTTATTTGAAGTTGACTGAGAATTTTCTATTATTTTAGAAAGATTTTCTCGTCCTTTATTAAAATTGGAAATATTTTTATTAATATCTTCTAGCTTAGTTTTAAGACTAGATTTTTTTAATTCTAAAACTTTGGTGCTAGATTTTAAATCATTTACTTCAACTAATAAAATATCATTTTTATTCTTCTAAATTTCTAATTCCTGAGTTATCATAAAAAGTTGAGAGGCTAAATTAGAATTAGATTCTTGACATTTTTCAAGTTCTTCTTTGAGAATTTTCTTCTTATCTCTAAGCATACTAATTTCTAATTCAGATCTATTTAGTTTTCCTTGTAATTCCTTATTATTTTTCTTAGTCCGTTTTACAAAATTTACTAGTTCAGAATTAAGTTCAACTAAATCTTCCAAACTTAGTTCACTTACATCATCATTTGTAGCCATGAAGCATACATTTGCTTGCTCTGTGTCACTACCACTGTCATTTTCTGATGATGAAGAATCTAAATCATCCCATGTAACAGAAAATTCTTTCTTTTTGAATTTGTTCTTCTTGAATTTGTTTTTCTGTTTCTCTGGACAATCTTTCTTCATACGACCCTTCTTATGACATTCATAACATTCCATGACAGACGATGATGGTTTATTGCTAATATTGTTGCTAGAATTATTTTTGTAACTCTTTCCTTTGTTATTCTTTTTGAATTTCAAAAGTTGTTGAAATTCTTAGCAATAAATGCCATATCTTCTTCACCTAAGTCAGAGTCATCTTGTTCTGCTTGAAATGCTAGATTCTTCTTATCTTGAGCTTGAACTTTCTTTGCTTACAAATTCACTTCATATGACATTAGATTTTCTATTAACTCTTTTAGTTTCACAGTTGAAAGATCGTTTGCTTCTTCAATAGCTAGGACCTTTCTTTCTCATTCATCCGTTAAAGAGTTTAGGATTTTTGATACTATATCAAAATCAGAAAAATTTTCTCCTAATCCTATTAGTGAATGATAGATATCTTAAAATCTAGAATACATATCATTGATGGAATCATCTTGTTTCATTCTAAAGTTTTGAAACTGATTTTTGAGCATGGAGATTTTTCTTTGTTTGACTTTGTTTGTTCCTTCATGAGTAATTTTAAGCGTTCTCCATATTTCATAAGCAGTTTGACACATGCTAACACGATTAAATTCATTTCTATCTAGTGCACAAAATAACATGTTCATAGCTTTAGCATTAGCAGTAGCATCTAATTTTTTTGTGTTTGACCAAGTGGAATATTCTCCAGTAGGAAGAGTGTATTCATTCTGTATGATATTCCATGATTCAAAACTATTAGATTGCATATAGATTCTCATACGAGTAGACCAATAATTATAGTTCAAACCATTAAAGAACGGAGGTCGTGCAGTGGAGTGACCTTCAATAAAACTAGTATTAGTGACAGTGTTAGTGGTATTGTTGGAGTTGTTTTCCATATTAGCAAGATATTAGATAACTTTGTAACGGTTATAAGATACCTTGCTCTAATACCAAATGAAAGTGACTATTGTGTGGCTAGCTGTCACTTAGGATCATGTAATATGAAATATAATTAAATCTAAATGCGGAAAAAGATGATAATAGCAAAGTAAATAAAAATGAGCACACCAGGAATTTTTATGTTGGTTCGAACTTCCCGTTCTACATCCAGTCCCAGACTTCCCTCTAGAATTTCTCACAATAACCCTCTCTTAACCCGGATGACACCCAACACCTGAATAACCGAACAGGATTTTTCCGCCTCTAACAACCGAAAGAGGAATTTACCCGCTGAACAACCGAACAGGACTTCAACGGTTTAAGTAGAATTGCTTTGACACTATGAGTTCTTAATAACAATGATATGTCTTTGATAATACAACCTTCCTATAATCTTTCCTCAATTATATATGTGTGTATAAAGATTTAGAAAGGAAAAATATTGCTTAGTGTTCATCGACGGAAATTCTATCGGATTAGAAAACCGTGGAAGAATTTAGAAATAAAAATAACCGCAAGCGCACGGTGTTCGAATGTAGCACGTGGCGAATACGGGTCGATCCGCAGGGAATTGATGATTTTAAAAATCTATTCAATCAAATTAAACCAAGGTTGAAGAGAATGTTAAACTAGAAAAGAAGAAAAACAAGCAAAAGAAAATTGATAAAAATATGAGTGTTAAGACAATTTAGAGGCAATTTGCACTCTCAAGATCAAATAAATCAACAAAATGAAGTTATGATCTCTCTTTTCTTCTCATTAGTGAATTAGTTGATGTGCTTATCATAAGTATGGTATATTTGTGCTATTAATTAGCTCAATATATACCATCAAACTATAACACAACCACTAATACACTTTTAAATCTCATAAAATATGACAACAAAGTTGAAAGCAAAATCTATTTTAAGCATGGCCTATTAACTATTAATTAGAAATATAAGCCATCAAATTTTAATTTCAACAATCATATGTAGATGAAGAGGCAATTTGTGTTTTGTTTGTTTAAGCATAACCTATTTGTTATAAACAACATAGACTATCAAATTCAAAGCTAAACAACATCATTAAACCACTTCAATCATTCTCATTAAGCACTAAAAGAGAGCATAAACATCAAATTAAGTTGAAGCTACATGATTAGAGAGCTTCATTACCCCTAAATTGAAGGGGTTTAGCCTCTCATATTTGTTATCATATGAACAAATGTAGCTTGCAACATGAGAGAAAAAGAAAAGGAAAAGAGAGAAAAGTGAAATGAAAAACTATTCTAATTGCATAAAGGAAAATCTACACTACTTGCAAAATAGGAAATGAACATGTAATTAAAAATAAACAATAATTAACATTGCATAAAAAAAGAAAAAAAAGAATTACATAAGAGAAGAAATGGCTAAGTAGCCATGGAAAGAAAGAAAGATTTGATTTATTTTCTAAACTAAAACTAACTAACTAAGAGGAAGAGGACTACATGAAACATAAGGGGTATTTATACAAGTTAGAAACCCTAATGCATATTTTTAGGGAGTACCCAAAATGCCCTTGGAGGAAGTGTGGTGGCCAAGTTATCATTAGCTTTAATAATCCCCCACTTAAATGTACATGAAGCTTTAAATGTCTTTTAGCATGTGCATTAGCCTTTAATTTGTACATTAAGGTAGTGGGTAGGTGGGGTCCTCCATGTTCTTCACTTTGAATTATTTCCATCTTCATTCTTTTGTATCTTCTTTGTACATGCATATTCCTTCATGAAACCACTTGTAATTGAGTTTAAATTCCTACAAAATAATATAGAAATTTCCCATTAAATTTTCTCAATTTGATATATGCACAAACATGACCATTTTGCCCCTATATGAAGATGAATGTGACAATTTGAAAACATTTGAATTTGATTTAAACATGTAAAAATACCCAATATGATCATTTATTCAATTTAAATAGATTAAATATGGTGGTAAAAATATGCGTATTTACGTGCACATCAAATACCCCCACACTTATCTTTTTATTCGTCCTCGAATAAAGGAAAACTAAGATAAATCCATCTTCGTAGGGAGCACGATTGCATTGAGCATATGCAACAAGCCGTTAAACCTCTGGGTGTCCCCAGTAGGACGAGTGTAGTCTCGTGAGGGTTTTCAGCGGATACTACCCACAAAATCCAAATGCAAAATAAAAAATGTAAAGTGAAAATATTTAAAAAAATGCAAGATTTATTTAAAAAGAGATGAAGGCGAGTTTTGGAAAATATTTACAAATAAAGGATTTACTTTTAAATCGACACTTATAAGTGAAATATAGGTTTTGGTTATTATCTTGAAAATTTATGTCATTTACTCGTCAAAATTTCCAACAAAAATCAAGTTATCATAACAAATAGACAATAGTTTAACTCGTTGTTTCAGTTGATAACAAAGTGTATCTATGAAATGGATCCGTAGTTGACTATCAAAGTTTATCAAAGTGGTATTTTCATTTATTTTCAATAACAATTCAAACCAAATAAGTAAAAATAGTGCTAGGATTTCAATTGCTTGCCCTCTCATTATTTGTAAGAAAAATTACACACCTAGCTCAGGTAAACTGAGGCCAGATGTACCGCCCATGCACTGCCTTTCGGGCTTATGTAAGGGAGTACAGAGCATGGCGAGTGCACACACTTTCGTGCGTACACCTATCGACCGTAGGTGGTTTTATTAAGACTGTTCTTTTTTTTTCTTTTTCTTTTTTACGTGTGTTCCATACATGCATAACCGTGAGGACTTTTAAATGATTATGAAAGCACATAATCAAAGATTCTAAATAATTCAGACATGCATAACCGTGAGGACTTTTAAATGAGAGTGAATACTTGGATGTTATATATATATATATATATATATATATTAAGAGAGAGAGAGTATTGCGAAATCATCTTAGCACCATTTAACTTAGAAGACAAAAAAATGTTGCATCTTTACTTTAAGTTGACCACTTTTTAAAACAAAGATTTTCAATTAGGATGTATTTCATAATTAACACGTGTGAATCTACCTATATACTAGTTAAACCATTGTTATTTGTAATTTAACTTCATTTTTATTTTTGTTAAGACTAATAAATTTTCAAAAATTTCAATTTAATAAACCAAAACCATATATTTATCTTACTGTTTTTTTTTAAAATAGATCAAAAGAAAATTTGTTTTTGAGATTTCTTTCCTGAAATTTTAAAGCAAAAATGAACCATTAAAAAAAATTGAAGATGAGTGCACGTAAATATGCATATTTACGTGCACATCACTTAGAATGAAAGAATAAGTTAATTTTTTCAGAGATTCAAGCAATATATGAAAGTTATGATTGCTTTTTAGAATGCAGAGATAGTAGAAAGTAAGATCAGAAAGTAATCAGAAAATTGGTGATTTGTGGAGTGGATTTTGTGTGTTTATATAATAATTAAAGAGATGCAACCGTTCATGAAGAGTTCTGATCAACAGAAGCAGCCATACCTCTTCATATTAGAACGTGACTTTTGGTAAAAGGAAGTGTCTATTCAGAAAAAATAGCTGTTGAAAGAATTCAGTCGACTGACCCAAAACGATCAGTTAACTGAATATTCAAAGTTGTTTAAAAACAGAGCGTTTCTATGCATCTGTACAGGTTCAGTCGACTGGCCATATACAGCCAGTCAACTAACCTGACAGTCAAAGCATTATTTACACATTTTTAAAAAAAGTTTAAAGCTTTAAAAAAACTTAACTACTTGAGGATAGATTTTAACATTTCTAAGACTAAAAAACTTCAATAAATCAACATACTATACGTAGTTTTGTAGCCTTGTCTCTTTTGTAGTTTGCACAGCATAATTCCTTTTCTTTTTGTCGCTTATCCATATAGTATAATTCATTGCTTTGTCATGAATCAAAATATATGATTCAACATCAATGACTTGTCGGCGGTGATCTCGGAGGTCGAAGTGTTGTCATGCGACTGTACACGTGCACGCGGTCGTGAATATATCTGGGTGGTTAAAGCGTTGGGAAGAAGATGCATTCTCGAGTTTGCGCTCGAGTTGTTCAAGTGAGTGGTTCGAAGAAAAAAAATTTGTACGAGTTTGTTTGAGACAGGATTTTCAAGATTTAATCAAAACAAGTTTGAGGAAAAAAATATAAAAGAGGAGCTCGGATGTTGTCTCGGAGTTAAGCTCGAGAATTATGTAGGTGGGCTCGGGTTTTTCCTGTGCAAGTTAATAAATTTTTCAAAAGCAAAAGAAGCTAAGTTTTAAAGCAAAGGCAATAAAAGTTTTAAAAGTAAATTTTTAACTAGTTTTCTAAAACAAGTTTCAAACTTGAATATAGAATTCAAATATGATTTGAAAATAATTGATGTGGTTTTAAAATAAAATTTATATTGAATTAATTATTAAATCTTTGAAAATTTTAAAATGTAATTAATTGAAGTGATTAAATGGATAATTAAGTAATGATTTAGTTTTAAATCTTGGGTAATTAAAGTTTGATTGATTACTTAATAATAAAGGGGTTAACTAAACAAATTAAGGAAAAATTAATTGATGAAATTAATTAATTAATTAAGGATAATTAAATGATCAAAGGAAAATTAATTTAATTAAAGATAATTAATTAAAGGTTTTTAATTACTTAAAGATAATTACTTAGTTAAAAGTAATTAATTAATGGTTAAAGTTAATTAAGTAATTAGAGATAATTACTTATTTTAATTAATTAAGTATAATTAATTTGTGTGAGTTATTAATAAATCTGAGGATAATTAATTAATTAAAGATTTATTTAATGAAAGTGATTAGGGATAATCACCTATTGTAATTAATTAAGGATAGTTAATTAAATGATAATTAACTAAGGGTTAATTAATTTATTAATTAATAAATTAAGGGTAATTTATTTTAAAGGATAATTATATAATTAAAAATTGATTATTTAATGAATAAAGGTTAATTAATTTATTAACTAAGGTGATTAATTAATAGTTAAAGGATCAGTTAGTTTATTAATTGAGGTCAATTAATAAATAATTAAAGTGTAATTAAATAAATGATTTGTAATAAATTAATGATTAATTAACGGGAATTATAAATTTATTCCTAAGTAAATATCTGATTTAAATGAATCAAATAATTGATTAATCTGACTTATTGGTGTTTGGATTAAATTGAATGATGAATTGTTGATATCACTGATGTGTAATGCTTTGTGATATACATTATTTTAGATTCAAACTGTGATGAATGTAATTTATTTTATCTATGATAAATGTATATTATTTATCTATGCATCTGTGAAGGAAAGTGTTCATCGATGGAAATTCTATCAGTTTAGAAAACCGTCGAACGAATTTAAATTAAAAATAACCGCAAGCGCACGGTGTATGAATATAGAGCGTGGCGAATACGGGTCGATCTACAGGGAATTGTTGATTTTAAATTTCTATTCAATCAAATTAAACCAAAGTTGAAGAGTGTGATTAGCTAGAAAATGAGAAAATTGTCAAAAAGAAAGTGATAAAAAATATGAGAATGTTAAGACAATTTAGAGGTAATTTCCACTCTCTAGATCACATAAATCAACGAAATGAAATTATGGTCTCTTTTTTTTTGTCATTAGCGAATTAGTTGATGTGCTAATCATAAGTATGGTATATTTGTGCTATTAATTAGCTCAATATAAACCGTCAAACTATAACACAACCACTAATACACTTTTACATCTCCTAAAATATGACAACGAAGTTGAAAGCAAAATCTATTTTAAACATGGCCTATTAACTATTACTTAGAAATATAAGCCATCAAATTTTAATTTCAACAATCACTTCTTTGCCATGATCATATGTACATGGAGAGGCAATTTGTGTTTTGTTTGTTTAAGCATAGCCTATTTGTTATGAACAACATAGACTATCAAATTCAAAGCTAAACAACAGCATTAAACCACTTCAATCATTCTCATTAAGCACAAAAGGATATCATAAACATCAAATTAAGTTGAAGCTACATAATTAGAGAGCTTCATTACCCCTAAATTGAAGGAGCTTAGCCTCTCATATTTGTTATCATATGAACAGATGTAGCTTGCAACATGAGATAAAAAGAAAAAGAAAGCAAGAAAAAGAAAAATTATTTAAAGAAAAATTATTCCACTTGCATGAAAAATAAATCTACACTACAACATGAAAGTAAATAAGCATGAAAAGGAAAATAACATGTATTGAAGTTGCATAAAAAAAATTACATAAAAGAGAAATGGCTAAGTAGCCATGAAAAGAAAGAAGAGAGCTTGGTTTTATTTTGAGCCTAAAATTAACTAAAGGGAGACTAAATGGGAGAGGGGCTAAGAGAAGAGAAAGACTACATGAAACATAAGGGGTTATTTATACAAGCATGAAACCCTAATCCATAAAGTGGGGAATGACCAAACTACCCTTGAGAAAGTGTGGAGGCCAAGAAATCATTAGCTTCTGCTAATCATCATTTAAGTGTACATGAAGCCATTAATTCCATAAGCATGTGCATTAGCCTCTAATTTGTACATTAAGGTGGTGGTAGGTGGGGTCCTCCATGTTCTTCACTTTGAATTATTTCCATCTTCATTCCTTTGTATTCATTTTGTACATGCATATTCCTTTATGAACCCACTTGTAATTGAGTGTAATTTCGTACAAAATAATATAAAAATTTCCAATTAAATTTTATCAAATTAATATATGCACAAACATGACCATTTTGCCCCTGGATGAAGATGAATATATGACAATTTCAAATAATATGAATTTTGATTTAAACAAGTTAAAATACCCATTATGATCATTTATTCAATTTCAAAATTATAAATATGATGGAAAAAAAGCGCATTTACATGCACATCAAATAACCCCACACTTATCTTTTTATTCGTCCTCGAAAAAAGGGAAACTAAGATAAATCCTTTAAACCTCTGGGTGTCCCCAGTAGGACGAGTGTTGTCTCGTGAGGGTTTACAGCGTATACTACCCACAAAATCCAAATGCAGGATGAAAATATTTACAAAATTCAAGATTTATTTACAAAGAGATGAATGCAAGCTTTTGAAAATATTTACAAATGAAGGATTTATTTTAAAATCGAAACGAATAAGTTAAATATAGGTTTTGGCTATTATCTTGAAAATTTATGTCATTTGCTCGTCAAAATTTCCAACAAAAATCAAGTTATCATAACAAATAGACTATAGTTTAACTCGTTGTTTTGGTTAATAACAAAGTGTAACTATGAAATGGTCCTTAGTTGATTATCAAAGTTTATCAAAGTGGTATTTTCATTTCTTTTCAATAACAAATCAAATCAACTAAGTAAAAATAGTGCTAGGATTTCAATTGCTTGCTCTCTCATTATTTGCAAGAAAAATTACACACCTAGCTCAAGTAAACTGAGGCCAGATATACCACCCATGCACTGCCTTTTGGGCTTATGTGAGGGGAGTACAGAGCATGGCGAGTGCACACATTTTCGTGCATACACCTATCGACCGTAGGTAGTTTTTATTAAGTCTGTTTTTTTTACACGTGTTCCATACATGCATAACCGCGAGGACTTTTAAATGAGCATGAAAGCACATAATCAAAGATTCCAAGTAATTCACCCATGCATAACCGTGAGGACTTTTAAATGAGAGTGAATACTTAGATGTTATTATTTTTATATTTATTTTTTTTAAAGAGAGAGAGCGAGAGAGAGTATTGCAAAATCATCTTAGCTACATTTAATTTAGAAATCAAAAAAAAAATGTTATATCCTTTACTTTAAATCAACCACTTTTTAAAACAAAGATTTTCAATTAGGATGTACTTCACAATTAACACGTATGAATCTTCCTATATAGTAGTTAAACCATTATTATTTGTAATCAAACTTCATTTTTACTTTTGTTAAGACAAATAAATTTTCAAAAATTTCAATTTAATAAACCAAAACCATATATTTATCTTAGTGTTTCTTTTAAAAATAAATCAAAAGAAAATTTGTTTTTGTGATTTTTTTTTTTAAAATTTAAAGCAAAAATAAACCATGAAAAATAAAAAAAAATTGAAGATGAGTCTCCCCCCACACTTGATTTTGACTATGTCCCAACACTCAACCCAAGTGGAAGGGGAAGAAAAAAATAAAAATCCAATATTACATGAAAGATTATTATTTAAAAGAGATGAGAAAGTATACAGTCAAAAAGTAAATGAAACGGTCTTCTAAAGACCGATTCATTTGTCTCGTCAAATGCGTGAGACACAGCCTAAGCATGAAAAACCAAATCGTAAAAGATTTTGAAGTTGAATGTTGATTTGGAAAAACAAATGTCGTTTTATTGAAAATTGAATGAGTTGTTTTGTTTCCGATGATTTTTAGGATTGGAAAAACAATTGATTGAAATTCAAGTTTATTTTCACCAAATTGAAGTTCAAACTTATCATTGAAAACTTCTTCAAAATTATCAATTTCAAAATGGTGATGTAAATCGTCCCCTTTGGAATCCAACAACTCATCTTCAAAAAGTCTAAAGAAATCGTGTTCGTTAAATTCGTCTTCCTTTGTTGGATTATCAACAACTTCATTGCGTATCTCAAGTTCAAAATCCAAAGCTGTTGTATTCAAATTTTCGAAATCGAGAAAAGGAAGATTGAATTTTAAATTTGATTCCACACTCTCAAAAGAATTGAAATCCAACTCAATTACCGTATTTTCAACAACTTCATTAAGATCATCATTTTCAGTTTCAAAAGTTGTTATCTGAAAATCGTCAATTATGGAAAATGATGGATTATTATTTGACTCGTCACACGTTGGGATTTGATTTTGTTTTTCACGTTGTTTCATATATGTTTCAAACAACAAATCCATTTGATCATCGTAAATTTCATTCATTTGTTCAACAAAATCCAATTTATAGTTATTAAATTAAGAATTTTTGATTTGGATTTGTTGAGAACAAAAAAATTCACTCGTAACATGGTTAAGATTATTCCCATTGCCAAATTCGTTTGAAAAATTGTTCCTATTTTCATGTTGAGTTTAAAATTCATTTTGGAGTCCGAAATTAAATCAGCATGGGTTATAATCATAATCGTTTGAATTTTGAATTGAATTCAAATTTTGAAATCCTTGACTAGAGTTATTACACAAATAAGAATTACATAAATCGTTTATCTCTTGATTTTGTCGTGTAGAAAGTTCGAGTAAAGATGAAATCATTTCAATGTTATTTTCAAGAGTCGAAGGTTGGTCATCGTTTTGAAAATTTTGTTGTTCGAAATTTGAATTATTTACACAAAAATTGTTGTTGTAATATCCATATGAATTTGGAGTGAACTCATATGGATTATATTGATTTTCACAATTAAATTCAAGTGAGTAAGAAAAAGGAAACTCGGACATTTTCAAGATTTTTTTTTGTTTTTTTTTAATAAAGAAAAATATATACAAGTAGAATTTATTTTTCAAAATGGAAAATTGATTTTTGTTTTGTTTTTGAATTTTCAAATTTCTTTTTGGCTTTTGAAAAGATTCTATAATTTTATAAAGAAAAATTCTTTTTTTTTGGATTTTTTTTTTCTAATTTTTTTTTGGATTTTTGAAATTTCAAAGGAAAAGGATTTAAAAATTTCAAAAGAAAAGGAATACTACAATTTTTTTAGTTTTGGATTTTGAAAATTTTTTTGTTGTTGTTTTTTTTAAATATGCATGAACTAATGCAACTAAATGAATGCAAGGGTTAGTTACAAATGATTATCCTAAATTAACTCAAAATTGTATACTCACTCATTGTCTTAAATCAACAAGATAGTTCTCAGCCAGGTAACGGACAGGGATTATCGGTGCACCACGAATTACCGTAGCAATCTAGCCGAAGGTTTAAGTACCTTCAGAGGAACAACCACTATAATATTTACGAATCACCATACTATTTATATATGGTTATTACTCTGTCGTAGCCTAGACGCCAAGAAATTAAATTGTTCAAAGAAGACAACTTGTCGATATACAATTAAGAGTTATAGATGGCTAACCGTTATTATTAATCAAAATCTAGGATGAAATGCAAAGCAGAAATTAAACGTGTATTAACAATGCAATTACGAATGGATTTTTTTAAATATGCAAGCAAACAACAATACAAACAAAAACAATAGATAGGGCAAGCAGTTATTATTTTTTTGGGCAAGCTAAGCAAGGCAAACATTCCTCCAATCTGCTTTGGCAACCTGAAATAAAATAGGATTTATAAAGTTTTTTTTTAAACAAAAAGAAGATTAAAACAAATGGAAAATCAAAATAACTAAAATCAAATGAAACAAAACAAAACAAAACAAATGAAGGAAAGACTTGAATGTTATATTTTTCTCTTAACCACGGCCAAAATCAAATTCAAAAGTCAAAGCCAAAATCAGGTTATGCTATAACACATTCATTTACCCGCAAGGCCCAATAATCAAATAGCAGCAAAACCCGCACCAAAAAAAAAATTATCCTCCCAAAGTCAACAAAAGAGATTCACGTTTTTTTCATTCGTTCAAAAATGAAATGCCAGAGATTTTTCTATCAATCCTGAATAAAATTCCACCACACAAATTTATAAAATTCTCGTTTGAAATCCAAAACCAAATCAGAATCCTTAATTCAATTACAAAATTTGTCCGACTCCTAGCGGTAGGAGTTTGAGTTCGAATTCGATTCCAAAAGCTTGGTCGTCGACTGATGGTTGGAGGCGTGGTGAGAGGTTGTCGACTTATGTGTTGACTAGAAGGTAGATGTGATGGTGTGTATATGTGACAGTGGTGATTGATATGGTTGACTAGAGCTGGGTGGATGTGTTGAACTGGAAGGTCGTTGCTCGCGATTGGGGATTTGGGTGATTGAATTGGAGTTGCGGGTTGAAGGTACGCGGTTCTGAGGCAAAATTCGACATCGGATGGATTGGTTGAGGTGGAAATTTAATTTGAAGGTCTTGGAGTTCGCGAAGGGGTGTCGAAGTGAGTCGAATTGGCAAAGCGGCGATGGTTTACTACTGCGCTTGGATTCGATTGGCGAGGATGCTGTACCAAAGTGAGTAGGTTGGTTCGTTCTGCAGGTATGGTCTCTGGTTTTGAATGGAGTTGCAATTAACAGTTTGGATGTTGTGAGATAGGCTGGCAGTTTTCAGTGGCAGTTGGAGTTGTAGTTGATTGAAAGTGGGTAGTGTTTATGTTAAGGAACAGTTCTGTGAAGTGTAGCAGTTTGTTGAGAAGTGATGGGGTTCTGGAGATGAAGTGAAGTGGCAGTGCAGTTAGAAGTTTATATGTGTTGGGTGATGGATGGTTAGGGAAATGGTAGAGCACTGCAGTGTTATGAAATGTTGAAGTGGTATGTATTGGTTTGGTGGTTTCATGATTGATGAAGTGGTTGTAACCGTGAGTTGCACAGTGGTGGTTGTGAAATTTGAGAAGCAAGGAGTAGGTGATATGTAGAGAGATAGGTTGTTGCTGAGGTGTGTGCTTTTCCGATAGTAAGTATGTAGAGGGGGAAGTTTTGGATAATCAGTGGAGTGGGGAAGTTTGCTGCCTTGTGGTGTGTTGTGGAGGCTGAAGATATGGGCCGTTATATGGTACAGGTCGAATGAATGCGGTGCAGAAGTTGTCTGGAAGTTTTGGTGGAGATATGTTTGTGACAACTTTAGTGTTGATGGAGACCGAAGGGATGCTGCAGGGGGTAGGAGGAGATGGTTGTGGATTGTTGAATGACAGTGGCTTGAGGAGTGAAGGAAGTGAAGTCGAAGTAGTTAACTGTTGACTGTTGAAATATTGAGGAGGTGGTTGATGAAAGGCAAGATGGTGTGTGAACTGTTAACTGGTGGTATGGTATTGTTGTACAATGGTTAGTGGTGAAAATGAAAGAAGGTGATGATGAAATGAGGTTGTAGAAGTTGAAGGCAAATGTGCAGAGAGGGTTGTATTGTATGGAAGGAAGGAGCAGTTGTTTGTTGTAGAGGGGATTGAATGTCGAGTATGTGGGTTATGTATGTAGAATGGAGTGAAGAAGGAGATGAAAATATGCTTGGTGATGGAGAAATGCACTTGTAACGACCCAACTTCCTATCTCCAGGAAGTCGCATCGCTAATAAAAAAGAAAGGGATAGAGAATAGAAAGAAAGAGAAGAAAGAAGAAACAACACATCAGAATCTAAACAGCGGAACGAATAAATTATATTAATACATAAAATATTTACATAGTTTACAACCACTATCAGAGTACACAGATAATTCAACACATACTAGACAGTTACAAACACCTGTCTAGTTATACAACTCAATACAACATCACAAATAATTCAGAGATACCAAACACAGCGGACTACTATATAATTACAACGCAGAAGCCTCCTGCTCCATTTCCTCCTCCACAATTCGTCAAAGCTAACCTGAATCCTAACATGAATCCCTTGGCTACTCGTAAAAGTTTGAGTACCCAAGAGTTTATGAAAAACAAAAATAAACTCCGGGTCAGACATGGATCTGGTGTGAGTAACAGGTTAAAGTTGCTTAACTTTCAAAAACCTTTAAAAAGAAAGGTATCACGTAAGACTTCCCACACATAAACATGGAAAAGTTTTTACCTTACGCTAACCAAGACATTTGATAGGAAATCCGATGATATTATAATAGTGTCTAGGGTTTTCAAATAAATATGAAATAGCCGAAATTGTTACATTTATTAAATTCCAGCTACTAGCCACAAAATTGGGTAATAAAATCAAAATCGTTGGCACTTATTGGATTGTGGATTCCATACAATGGCAGGGCTACTAGGGTACCGCCCGTCACAGTACGTGGCCTAGATCACCGTACCGAGGAGTACTCCCACTCCCCTGCAACACAAGGCCGGACCCATTCCTTACTGAACAGTTCCGAACAAGACTACCCCGGCAGTTGTCGCGACCAACCGCCCACACAGCCGAAATAAAAAGGGGCCTCTAGACAGGGATCAATCTTGCTCTCCAGTGGGAGCTACCCACGAAGCCTTGCTGCACCTCCACCGTTTTAGCCATTCCCGGTTGATGAGGCTTGAGGCTACGATTACCTTTATAGGACATCAAATCTTAGAATGCTCATCGTCCACCTGACGATGTTCTGAAAGCATTCAATCCATACAAGTTCGTTTCGGGTTCGAACGAAACCGAAGGCACTATCTCGTTGCACTCACTATTGGAATCACCCTCAGAGTCAACGACCATAGCCCTTGCACTCTGATTCACCATCTCGAATCTATAAGCACTATTCCGTCAAACTCATTACGGAATCACCCACAGAGTTATACTAACGTATAGCCCTTTACACCTTGAGTCTTCACTTGCTCCACTTGGATTCACGACTTAACGTTAATTGGAATCGATGTGGTTTTCGGATTCCAAATATGGAAACCCGATCCCGGTCTCATCGAAATCCAAAGCGTGTCTTTTAGGTCCAAGTTGTTTTAAGTTTAAAACAATTCAATTCTAATTATCTATATACACACAGATAGATAATTCACATCATCATAATAGATAATCAACATTATCATAAACAGGTAATCATCACACATTGATAATCTATATTATAATCATCCATGGACAACTCATATCATCATCATAATGCAACTAATGCATCCATATCACACAATACTAATTTCATCTCTGAGATTCAACCATTTAAGATAAACCATATCTGCCATTCTTAAGCAAAGATCTACAATCACACCCTCTATAATTAATTTAAAATGAATTGAATTAATTACTTCTATCTCAAATTAATTTAAAGTGAATTAAATTAATTAGTTATCTTTAATTAATTTAAAATGAATTAAATTAATTACTTCACCATTTAAAACTTGCTTACTTAACCATTAATTGATCACAAATCAATCAATCAATTATCCTCAAATTAATTACCTTAATTAATCACCATTGATTAAGTATCCCTTAATTACATTCAAGTAATTATCTTTAATTAATTTTACAAATTAATTATCCTTAACCAAAATTAGTAATTAACCTTTAATTACTTCATTAATTAATTAATTACATTAATTTATTACTTCCTTAATTACTTATCATTGATTAATTAATCTTAATTAATTAATCCTTAATTACATCATTAATCATATTAACTAATGATCCTTAATTAAATTTAAATTAATTAATTAATTACATTAAGTAATTAACTCTAATTAAACCACAATTATTAATCATACTTGATTAATTACATTTAGTAATTAACTACCCTTAATTACTTCTTTAATTACTTCTAAATTAATTTAATTTAATAATTAATTATATTTATTAATCATCCCTAATTAATCTCATTAGTAATTAATTACTCTTAATTAATTACATCACTTAATCATTTCAAAATGACTTAATTAATTAATGCTCAAATTAATTACACTAAGTAATTAATTATTAAACACTTTCACAAAGTAATTATCCTCATTATTATTTACACAAAGTAATTAATCCCAAAATACCATACTTCAATTAATTACTTCCAGTAATTTATTTATCTTAATTACTTCTCTAAGTAATTATTTCTCAATGATTACTTATCAACCCATTCAAGGATTATCCTAAATTAATTATAGTTAATTAATTAATTTAAACTAACCCAATTAATAAATTAATTAATTACAATGAGTAATTAATAACTTTAATTATTTCCATAAAGTAATCATACTTAATTAAGTTTCATAATTGATTATCTAAATTAATTAATCCAATTAATTATCAAAATTAATTACATTGATTAATAAATAAATAATCACAAGTAAATGGCCATCATTAACTTATTAACAAATTCTTAATTACCATTCTCAAGTAATTGACTTAAATTAACTACTAATTTAATTAACCTTAATTAATTTCAAATCTTTAATTAATTAAGCAAATTAATTAATTAAATTATTTAAATTATTAATTTTAATAAAACAAAGATCATTAAATCTTAAATTTACTTTAAAAATAAAAAAATTCTTATTCATGATTACTTTATCATAAATAAAAAAGTAACTTAAAACCATTTAACATAAAATTGTTTCAAATTACATTTTAAATTTAAGATTTAAAAAAACAATCAAACTTAACTTAAACAAAGTTTTAATAACATTTTAAAATCCTTTTAAAAACTTATGCTAAAGATTTCCTTATAAAAGAAATTTACACCCATATTAAATTTTAAGATTCAAATTATATTTAGAATATGTTTCAACAATTAAAGATTTTTAAACATTTCAAAATTTTAAAAACCACTTTAATTTTCAAAAACATGATTCAAATTTGAATCTTATTTCCAGATTTAAACTTGTTTTTAGATCCTCTATTTAATTTAATGCTTTATTTTAAATTTCAGATATTTAAATCCTTTGATAGATGTTTAAAACATTTTAATTTAAAAAGGTTTATATTAAATTTTCAAACCTGGAATTCAAACCTCTTTTTGAATTCATACATTAAATTTAGATTTAAATTCTGTTTAAACCTGGATTCAGACTTTTTAAAACAATTTGAATTGAAATATACAGGTTTTCTAAAACTTGTAACTACAGAAGAAAGAACACCCGAGCCACTCTTCAGTTTAGTTCGAGTAAACCCCAGGTTATCTTCGAGCAAAAGCTCGAGTTAACTCGAGTATAACCCGAGTAAAACAACACAGCACACCCAAAAACTTTCACCTGATACACCACCCCCACCGTGCATATGCACGGTGGCTCTGGCCATCTCCGGCCTCCACCAATAAATCGAACAAGTTGACGACCTACCCTAAAACCCACCACGACCATTAAAATCCCACTAGCATCAAGAAATCAAAATTAGAACACCCAAACAGAACCTGGAAACAACAGGTAACCTTCACCCACCCAAAAAAAAACCTTCCTCGTTCTCACTCCTCCAGTCGCCGGAGGCATTGGAACTTCGACCATCACTTCTTCAACACCCAAGCATCCATTTTCCCAAAAATTATAGTACTCGATCAACTAGAGCATCAATGCCGATCAAACTACTACACCAACCAGAGACTAGGTTTACAACCTTTCCCTTTTTTCACTTCCCAGAAGCAAAACAGCATCGCATACAAATTTCAACACTAAAATTTGAAAATTGGTTTTTAAAAATCATAATTTAGTTTAAAGTTTTGATTCAAACATCTGGAACTAAGAAATAATCATCTTGTTTTTATTAGATTTCACTTTACCTTACTATTACATTTGTTTCCAGTAAACTACAGTCATTTTTTTTCTTTAATCTTAAACAAAACCTTAAACTTTTCATACATTAACCAAATCTCTTGTATTGGTAAAGGTTAATAAAAAAAACATAAGTTTTCTTTTAAAAAAAAACTTTGGACCTGGAATTTAGTAAAACAAGTACTGTAATAATCTTAAAACAGTAAGTTTATACTTTATACCCATATACTCAATACAAATCAATTACAGGAACAAACATACATCATTATCATAACCATACTTGAGTTTTAAACTACTGAGGTTAATCATTCAAATTAACATGATATCCAGGTAAATATATACAAGTCATATATCAAACAACAGTTTCATACTTAAACTTTTGAAAGGAAAAATGAATGTTACTCACAAACACACAAATCAACATTCTATCAAGTATATAAACTCACAAGCATATTCATTTCATTCATAAATCAGATTATACTTAAGTTTATTTTAATAAAAAGAAGTTACTCACCTGGGATTTGGAGATGAAACAGAGCTTTCGGAAAACTGTATTGAAAGCTCTTTAAAAACCGAGTTGCTTGCATGCAGGCTTGATTCCATTAGCATTTAAATCTTTAATTTGAAAAACTTGAAGTTGCATGCTTTGATGGCTTAATTTCCAGGTTGCAGAAGATAAAAACCCAGACTCATTTTGCTTTTGAATTAAACTTGCATGTTTGAACAGACTTTGCATTTTGAACTTGAGGATTTGCTTATGCTTTAACTTGCATGCAGGCCATTTGAAATTTGACTTGCTTCAGATTCCATTTTTACATTCCTAGGTTTAAAAAAAACAGAGACTAGTTGTTTGATGATGTTTTTGAACTGGATTTTAATTTGAGGAGGAAATTCAGTTTTAACATGATTTTACAGTTTGCATGTTTGAAAGAAATGAATTGCAGGTTGAATTGAAGAGGAATTTGAGTATTGAAAAAGGAAATCAGATTTTTAATATGATTTTGTTTTGAGGAATATAGTTACATATTTGTTTAGCTGAGAAATTTTTCTTAACTTTTGAAAAAAACTGAGCATTAGAAAAAATGAGTGTGAAGAAACGTGCTTATATAAGATAAAAATGATTTATTAAAAATATAAAAGAAAAATAAAAATAAAAGACACTTGTTACACTAGCTTTTTAATTTATTTACACTTGTCATAAACACAACTTAGTTTAATAACATGTGTCTTAAGTATATTTAATTTATTTGTTTTCATTTATTTTAAAGGTAATTGAAATCTTCTTTATTTATTAAACACATAAAGTAGTTTCATAAATGAATGCTTATGTATTTCTTTTTTAATGAAGTAAAACAATTTACATAAAAGTTAAAACTTACTTACAAGATCTACATATATTTATTAATTTGAATTTCAAAATGAATTCAAAATCAAATTCTATTTATACATTTTAAAAATCCAATTTAAACTAGTTTATATTAACATATTTTTAATTTTTAAAATAATAATATTGTCTTTTTAAAATCTATCTATATTTATATATTTATCATTATTATTTGAAAATAACATATTTATCAATTTAAATTATTTATAAAGAAATTATAAATTTCTTATCTTATTAATCTTAATTAAAAGAATTAATGTTTAATTTATAAAAAGTATCTTAAATTTTCATATAAATTTCAAATTATAATTATTAAGCTATATTTAAAACAAATAAAATAAAATTTTGTTTTATCTTATTAAAATTTAAACTATGTTCCAAATACAATTATACAATTTAAAACAATTTCTTTAAGTATTTTAAACCAATTAGTTATTTATTAAGTAAAATAATAATCTTCAAAATATCAAATGAATATTAGAATTTTAAAAATAAGATTTTATTTGTTTATTTAATTTCAAATCAAACTTATCTATTCACAATATATATATAAATATATATACATACATTATAAATAGGAAAATAATTATTAGCTTTTAAAAGATAAAATTCATAAATTACACATTTATTTAATTGGATTATTAAATCAAGTAAATTTTTATTAAAATTTTATCAAATCAATTTAATTTTAAATATAGATTATTAAATTGATATTGCTAAAATTTCTGGGATATCACATTCCTCCCCCTTAAAAGAATTTCGTCCCCGAAATTTAAAAGCAAAAGTAATTGAATAACCCATTTAAAATTTTAAATTTTAAATCACAAACATACATCAAACATATGCTAACAACCAAAACAACCAATTGATCTAATCAAACAAATTTAGTTATCCTGATGAAATTCTGGATGAATTCCCACGAGTTTCCCCAAGTATATATATACATACATACATACATACATATATATATATATATATATACCGGGATACTCGCTCTACCAAAATACAAACAATCTAAACTACGAAGCTACAGAGCTTCTACTCATCTAGATCTATAGAATGAGACAAGATATCAGACTACAAACGAGTCTGACTCAACCACTAAACCTTCTTGAACAGCTGGTTCCACTTCCAAAGATAACTCATACATGTACTCCCATAGAGACACGTGAAACTCATAAATCCAATTATCCAAGCTGGCAATTCAATTCTTGAAAACCAAACACTAATCCAACCAAAACACAGAAGAGATCCAAAACAAAACTACGACTCCGGAATCCAAATTCCTTCGTCTCTTATCTCCAAAACTCTTCTGACGATCCTGGGCTTCCTATATCCAAACTGATCAGCTCAACTCTTGCTGATTCCTCTAGAAACAATTTAGACCAAAAACAATCCAACACAACGATCTTCTCAAGTTCAACCAAGACTAAGATCACAAACTCTACTCTTCAAACATTAGAAGAACAACTTACTTCATCTATCCGAAAAAGAAAAAACAGAAACATTCCCAAACTGCTTCCGCTGCACAACTCTAATCTGGCACAGAAGACACTGCTGATGAAGAATATGAGCACAAACTGGACATCAGTTCCCAGAAATATGGCTCAACATATCCAAAGAAAACTCAGATGTTTCACCAATCCTGAGCTGCCTCACCAAACCTATCTCGAGAAATCCTCCTTCTACTAGCTGATCCACCGGTAGCACTCCTGGAATCCAGACGATAAGAAAACTCAATCTTCAGAAGTGGACAAACCTTCGACTTCTCAAAAGACAACCAAAAATTCTTCAATACCTCAAAAGAAAACTCAAACTATCACAAGTCACTTTTGCGATCAACACAGACCAATTCCCAAAGTAAATTGTTCTTCCCTTACCAAAAAGAACAGCTTATTCTTAATTAGCCAATCCACCGAAGAAACGGGTCCACTCTGCTGCTTTTGAACTCCACCTTCAGAAACTGCTAACCAGAAAACTTCCTGCCAACACAGAACACTCCGAGCTGAACTGCTGACACCAAAGCCAAAACTTTTTTAGATGAAGTCCTTCGAGAAACTCGGCCCTCAAAGCCAACCACCAAATCCTGCTGAACTCAGCCACAACACCGAAGTAGACACACTTCCTAACTCGTTCCAAAGAAAACATCTTCGGAAATATCCATATTTACTGCATCTCATCACGCAGCTACCACTTCCTGAGGTATCAAAATACCATCACACACTTCTGCCAACCAACAGATCCAAACTCTACTCATCCATCTATAAAGATAAACTCTGAACCTTAACAGGTTTCCTTCGGAGATCGATGAAATCTCTACACTCTGCAAAACTCACTCGAGACGGTATTAGGTCTACAGTCTCGACAAATACACCTCCAACCTCAAATATTCAAACTCCAACCAATGGTAGTAATTGTGTTACACAACATCACTACCTTATCTACCTTTATAACTTATATTGGAAAAACTCGAACAGGTAACCCAACAGATAGGTAGAAATAATATATATATATATATATATATATATATATATATATTAAAACTACAAATACGCTCTCTCAAGATAGACACCACTCCAGAGCCTAGGTATTCACTCAACCTAATGCTCTGATACCACTGTAACGACCCAACTTCCTATCTTCAGGAAGTTGCATCGCTAATAAGAAAGAAAGGGATAGAGAATAGGAAGAAAGAGAAGAAAGAAGAAACAACACATCAGAATCTAGATAGCGGAACGAATAAATTATATTAATACATAAAATATTTACATAGTTTACAACCACTATCAGAGTACACAGATAATTCAACACATACTAGACAGTTATAAACACCTGTCTAGTTATACAACTCAATACAACATCACAAATAACTCAGAGATACCAAACACAGCGGACTACTATATAATTACAACGCAGAAGCCTCCTGCTCCATTTGCTCCTCCACAATTGTCAAAACTAACCTGAATCCTAACCTGAATCTGTTGGGCGAATTCTCGCCCAGAAGGCCTCGAGACCAAGGAGCGTCAGGTTCCATGCACGTTCGAGACCAGCGAGCATCTTCATCATCTCCACATACTATGGTACTCAAGAATCATTCGGCATCCCCTTTGGCACAAGTGCATTCGGCGTTCCCTATACCAGAGAATCATTCGGCATACCAAATACAGAGGCTCATTCGGCATAGGCTCATTCGGCCTTCCAAACCCAAGGACATTCGGCATAACACTACCACCGGACCAAACATGTACAACCACATCCGGCCTCCACTCCATTCGGCAAAGCTAAAAGTCCTGCTACCGCTCCGAGCAACTACCGGTCCAGGTGACCGCCGAACCAACTCCCAATACCGGTCCACACCTCCTACACCATGCCGGTCCAAACCAACACCGGACCAACCACTACTCTCTACCATCACGCCGAACCAAAGCCTCTCCACTTCATCTCCATGCACGACCGAATGAAGCTCCGCCGAACCAGAGGACTACCAGGCCAGATTGCTTCAGCCCAGGCCCGCTGGCAGCTATATACATCCAAGACCCCTGCCCCCTACCTCACTCTATAAATAGAGGGGCAGGGGTACAACAATGGCAGACAAGTTTGAGAGCTCAAGCAAGGAAGGAACTTTCAAACTACTTTCATACACTTGTATACAAAGCATTGTACTTGTAATCTGGAAGAAGAAAGATAATAACATATAAAGTGGACGTAGGCACATTCTGGCCGAACCACTATAAATCTGCGTGTCTTTTACATTTCAGCCCTTACTTTTCTCATATTTACATACTCATCTAAAATCATTGAAAATCACACATACTCAACTAAAATAATACGACTTGGAGGTGTTTGTCCATTTTTTGTGCAAACATTTTTGGTGCTTTCACTGAGAATTGAACTCGAAGCTTCAGCTTCTCCCACTCAACCTTCTTCCTCATAACGACGTTCGTCGCTTAGAAATCATGCCTTCCAAGCAACGGAAGGATGTTAACAAAGGAAAGAACATCGCAACTAGCAGTCTTCCGGATCCAGTAGCCCCAGATCAAGAGGATCATCCAATTTCAACAGCAGCACCAGATGGATACCAGGCAAATCTGATAGCTCCTGCCACCGAACAACCAATAACTAGGGCAGATCTAGACAGAGTTGTGGCTGAAGTAACCAACCGCTTCACATCCCAACAAGAAGCTTTAGTGGACCAACTTATGTCACGCTTAAGGGATGCTGAAGAATCCAACCGCAACACTGAATCATGGGATGAGTCTCAATCTGGAGGATCTCGGAGACAGCAAAGGTATTCCTTCTTCGAAGAAACTATCGACAGGAATCATAGAAACCCCGCTGAACGGAGCCAAGCTGGAACCCAGCCCGAAGTTGGCCCCATGGAAATGCTCGAAGCAGAACCCCACCGGGTAAGATCAAGGCAGGGGGCAACTGTAGCTGGTCCTAGCATGCATCCGAGCAGCCAGAGACAACCACTGGATAATGCAAGAAGTGATAGATTGTACCATCCCTACAGGTCATCTGGACGAGATAGATCCCGCAGGGAAGAACTAAGCTCATTTTTGTCCGCTCCAAGTTCTGACGAACGAATGGCACGATTATTCAGAGAGTGTGTCCAACGAGAGCAAAGGGACCGGGGGATAGGCGCTGGGGTCACCAGCCCCTTTACCCGAAATATCGAAACTACCATCGCCCCCCGGGAATGGAAAATGCCAACCATGGAACCTTACAAAGGAACTTCCGACCCCATCGTACACTTACAGAGATACACCCAGCATATGCTCATGAGTGGAGCAACAGAAGGAGTATTATGTAAATGCTTTCCGCTATTCCTAGCAGATCTAGCTACCTCCTGGTTCTGCCATCTACCCCGAGGATCCATCAGCTCATGGGAGATGTTGAAAGAAAGGTTTATTAGCCAGTTCCTCATCCATGTGGAACAACCCAAGGATGCTTATTCTCTATCCAATATCAAACAGAAATCCGGAGAGACGCTGCAACAATATCTAACACGGTTCAACGCCACAGCAGCAACAGTTCAAGATGCCAATGAGAAACTTATCCTAACGGCCCTTTGTAGTGGCGTGCATCCGGATACCAAGTTTGCTAGGAGGTTAACAAAAGATAAACCAGCTACGTTACCTGACTTCTTCCATGAAGCTGGGAAGTATATGAGGCTTGAAAACGCTACCGCTAAAAGACAGTCAGGACAACAGGCTAAGACTACCCATGGCGACACTCCCGCTGCAACAAAGGACGTTTGAAGAAATGACTCTAGAGATAACGCTGGGGGCAAGAAGGGAGGAAAGCGTTTATATCAACCAGGACAGAGATTTGACTCTTGCCCCCCTCCCTTGCTTTAAACTTTGTCCTGGATGGCTAGAAGGATGTTTTTAATCATTTCACCAAATGGGTGGAAGCGGACCCTTTAAAATAAAATATCTTTGGCATAAATTATCAACTTCTTACATAAATTATCAACTTCTTGATCAAAAAATATTCTATGCAGGTACGGAGTCCCACTCAAGATCATATCAAACAACGGACTCCAGTTTGACAACAAAGAGTTTACCAACCGATGCCAAGAGCACATAATTCACAAAAGCTTCTCATCTGTAGCTTATCCTCAGGCAAACGGACAAGTCAAAGCTGTCAACAGAATTCTCAAAACCCTAACCAAGAAGAAGCTTGAAAAGTCAAAAGGCGCTTGGGTGGACGAACTTCCTACGGCACCCTGGGCCTGCCGCACCTCTCATAGAACATCAACGGGGCATACTCCTTTCTCTTTGGCATACAGATTGGAGGCCATGCCCCCAGTTGAAACTGTAGCGCCATCTCACCATGGGACCCACTGCAACCCAGAAGAAAACGAAGAACTCCTCCTCATGTCTTTGGATCTGATTGAGGAGAGGAGAAACGATGCAACACTTAAAAGCAGAAGCCCACAAGCAAAAAGTGGCAGCACAATGCAACTCCAAAATCAAGCATCGCAGCTTACAAGAGGGAGATCTTATCCTCATGCGGATCCTCCCGCAACACCGAATCATGGACCGAGTCCCAATCTGGAGGATCTGTGAGACAACAATGACCTTTCTTCTTCGAAGAGGTTAATAAAGAAATGGTCATGGTAGGAGCCGAGCCCGGACTCAGCCCGAATTCCGACCTGAGGAAACACTTGGAACCAAACCCAACGGGGGAGGTGCCAGGCAGGGGTCGGATATAGCTGAGCCTGTCATGCTACCTAACCATGAAAGCACCAGTAGACGGACCATATGAAATTCATCAAGATCTTCACAACAACGGAGCTTATATTTTGTCAACAGTGGACGGAGTGGTGTTCCAGAGGGCTTGGAACATCCGACACCTCCGTCGATACTTTGCTTAACACGTACCGCCCATATGAAGCGTATTAACACGGTGGACGTAGGCATTATCGTGCCGAACCACTTTAAAAATCTTATCTCTTGTTACCTTGTGCCTTCATATCTTGGCTGCTTGTTAAGCTTTATCCCTTTCTGTTGAACAAAATCCTATGGCATCTCCACTCAAGATGCACCGCGGCCTCATCTGGACTAGGCCTAACAGGTACGCTACGATTCTATGCACTCGCCAATGAGACACTTTTGCTCCAGCATCCCTCTGCTGCGGGTTAACTCATTGTGCGCCTGCCCTCAAAGCCAACTGTAATGAGCCGATTATAAGTCATCATAAAGGCCGACTATAGCCGATGGCAGCTCATTACGGCGTTCGGCTCGCCGGTAACTGTGAACCTACTTTAAGCCCCAACATAAGGTGTGGCCAGCCAGGGGTAGTTCACGGCCAACGGCACCCACGCTAGCCGGCCACGGTAAATCGAATAATACCCACGATTACGGACCATAATGGTTCGGGTAGTTACCGTGCGCGATCTCGGCTCCGATGTGTCTTAAGTGCGGCTGTGGTAAAAAAGAAAACTCCCCGCGGAGGCGTAAGATGGGTGACAAATGTCTCCAAGACCCACAGCTAGGGAAAGTGACTACAAAACCCGTTTGCCACGAACTTAAGCACATCGACGGCCTTCCGTGACTGGAAGTTTTACTTTTACTATATTTCCATTTCATTTAAATATTTTTCTCCTATCCTGTATAACAAACTCTAAAGTACAGGAAACCAAATAGGAAGCATTCACTCATGAGGCTCTAAGCCTGCATGCTGGGTAGCAGGGCGCTCTGCTATACCCGTGAACAGTTACACAAGACACTCAAAGCTACCGCCTGCGAATAAAACATAAAGGGCGGTACTCTCTTCTCTTGTACATAAATGCGTAACTATAACTTATTCATACACTGACATTGCAAAACGTGAAATTATATTTCAAGCAAAAACTTAACATCAAACACAAGTGGAATCACAGGCATATACATAATTACACTTCTCACACAGCACATAAAGATAGCAACAACATTTGAACATGACAAAATCAGCTTATATTATAAGATCACACGAAGTTATTCTTTGCAAATAATTTTATTACAGTTGCATATCAAAGACTAACATGAACAGTGATAAAAAAGAAACAAAAAGATGGCAGATGCATCCACACTCCATCACCAACTCCCCCAGCCTACTTAGCCGCAGGATCGGAGCCCCCAGCATGTGGATCTGAAGTCCCACCTGTCCAGATCAGAAGAGGAATTCATTAAACGAACGATCAAGTTATGAAAACACGAAAAGAAAAGAAAGGGAAAAGAATAACTCACCAGCATCCGCCGCTTGATCCTCATCATCCAACTGCACGCCCGCTTCCTCTGCAGCGAGTAGCCGCATCCCCTCCTTCACCGCCGCTTGCTCCTCCTTTGAGAACTGAGCAGTAACCGCACTCAAGTTGAAAGCCTCTCCGCCTTCCTTACCCGCATTCACCCTGGCCTCCTCTAAAGCCTGGAGATACACCTTGGCCATGACCCGAGGGTAATCGTCCATCCAAGACAAGCCGCCCTCCTTCCAAGTGTGGAAGTACATATCCTGCAACATCTCATCCATCATCCCCTCGTTTTCCTCAAACTCCCTCACCCGGGCCTCGGAAGCTTGCAACTTGGTGATGGCGACGTCCCTCTCTGATTGGTATCTCAAGCAGTCAGCCTGGAGTGACCTCCTCATTTCCTCTTCCTTCAACTTGAGGGACCTCCTCATCTCCTCCATCTCCTCCTTCAACTCGGCCTGAGCCATCTCCGCAGCCTCGAGCCTCCCTGACAACTCCTCTACCCGCTCGAGATCTGCATTTCGAACCTCATCCACCGTTGCGATAGCTATGTTAATCCGTTCCCTGCAAGCGACCTCCATCTTCCGTAATTCCGCCCTACTGGCCTTCTCCATGGTCTCTTTCAGACGCTTGGAGGCTTCCTCATGCTGGGAAATCTGGATGGCTTGGTCGGCGAGTTGCTTGGCCTGATCGGCAACCTTTAACCTCAACCGAATGTTAGCACTCCCGATCTCTTCCCCGGCCTTGACCAACTTAGCATGATGCTCCATTAACTTCTTGGTCTCTGCGGCCACCCGGTCGATATTAGCCTTGGCCTCATCCCCCATGGTGACTACCCGTGTAGTAAGTAAATCAAGATCTAAAGATTTGGCCTCGTCCAGCACTCTTACCATGGGGTTGCGGGGAAGTAGGTGCTCGCCCGTGGTCTCATCGAATGAAATGTCCCGAAAACTTGGGTCTAAATCAGGATGGCCGGCAAAAGGGTCACGAGGCACGGGGCGAGGCACATCGGGACGCCTTATATGAATGACAGTAGAACTCTTGGAAGGAGGAGGAGGGGGGCAGGGCTCCGTGCTCTCCTCCGTAGTATCACGAGGAGGCTGAGTAGGGGGAGACAGAGTAGGAAGCTGCGAAGCAGAAGAAGACTCAAATAAGGAACGGCTCCGCTTCCTTTTCTGAATGCCCTCTTCGATGACCCCAAGAAGAGGGCGGTACTTGACTACGTCCCCAGTGCGATCAGTAGAAGGTTTCGCGGAAGCTCTCCTCGACTTAAATTGTTCAAGGCGGTGTCGAACATCCGACGTTTTACCCGCCTGGCCTGCCCCTGGAATAAAGAACAAGTGTTACGAACATACAATAATCCGCAATTCAAAAAATGTGCTAAGTTAAAAAGAAAGAAAAGTGAGGAGACACATCTGTTATACAAACCCGGCGGAGGAGTGGGATACTGCAATAAGTCCTGGATCTCATTCCAGGACGGAAGTGAACCGTAAAAAATTTCTAAGTCCTTATCGAAAATAGAATCGGCAGAAGACAAAAGTTCACCTTGCATCGCCGGAATCACCCTAGCTGAGGAACCCTTAGAGGATGGGTCAGTGCCAGCCACAGCTTTGCCGGTTTCCTTTGCCTTCTCCGTTCCCTTCTCCGTTTCCGACTCTCCCTCCGACTCCCCGAAGGCCCGACGGAGAGCCTCATCCAGTTCGAGGTCTTGTTCAGAGGTTAGAGCAGCAACACCACTACCACCTTGACCTTCGCCATCTCCTCCACCCTCCGACCCTTCTCCAACTTCGCCTCCTTCCTCCTCTTCTACACCTTCCTCCTCCGGGACAATCGGGCAAGTACTTGGAGAAGGGCCATCGGACTTCCTCAGTTTCTTCCCCCCGACCACGGGACGCTCTGCGAAAGGCTCCCTCTTACCGCTCTTTACCTTATCCCCCTCCTTAGCTTTAGCAGCCTTCTCCTCAGCCGTGTCTCTTTGCTTAACCACGGACTGGTGCGGTAAGATCAAATTATACTCCAAGAGGGTTGCGTTCCTGATCAAGAAGGAGGCCGACCGGTCCCGTGCCGGAATAGCCTTTAGTTCAGCAGCCATTCGCACCAAGGAATCATCCTCCACAACTGCAATACCACCTGTCGCTAGCCAGAAATAGAAGCATGTCAGAAAAAACACTACAGTCAAAACATGGAAAATATAAATGAAATCCATCTTACAGCCAGAAGTGAAAAGGCGGAAAGAAACAGCATCGTCCTTGATGAAGAACCACTCTTTCTTGAACATGGTAAACTTGGAATATAAGTCCAGAACTGGTTTGAAGGGTACGGCCGCCTCCAGACTAATATACGGAGACCCCTTCTTATAGCCTCTCAGGTTGTACAAGTATCGGATCTCCCGGTTAGAAGGAGGACGCCCGTACCTCCTCTGGAAGATGACAAAGAGGCTCACCAGGATAGCATATGAGTTAGGCTGAAGCTGGAAGGGAGCCACCTTCAAATATGTGGTGAAGCTTACTATCCAAGCGTTGATAGGGGGGATAGCGCCGCACATGCAATGGTATCTGCTAAAAGCGAAGTAGCCCTCGGGAGGATTATATGGCATCACTCCATCTCCCGGCAGCAGCATAAGAGCCCTATCTATCCCGAAGGAACGGGATATGACGTCAAGTTGCTCCTCCTTTAGGGAGCTAGGAAAGCAATCCGGGGGAGAGACCAAAAGTTCCTGTGGACCATATCCGTCCACTAGAGACCTCGGAATAGGTCGATGTTGCCCGGATCCTGGCTGGACTGGGGGCAAGGAAGAGGAAGGCTCTCCTGTGCCTCTAGACTTCTTTCTGTCCGATCGTGTTTCCGCTTTGCGAGACATTTTCTGCAACACAAGGAAGGCACGGCATTAGAACAAGGAACATAGAAAAGTAAACAAACAAATGCGTGCAAGTGTGGGATTTCATTCGCAAACTAAAGTTTTCAAGTTCACAAGTTCATTCGGTTCCCAATACATTCGGTTCCCAGTTCATTCGGTTTCCAGTTCATTCGGTTTCCATCTCATTCGGTTACCATCTCATTCGGTTTCCATCTCGTTCGGCCCCAAGGCCATAGTCCCATTCGGTAAAATGGAAACTTTCGTATGTATTCGGCAAAGAGGAACATACCTGGTTCGGTACTAGATTGGTCCGGCGCTAGATTGATTCGGTATTCGTTTGATCCGGTACTTAACTGGTTCGGTGCTCAATATGGTTCGGCTCTACTCGTTCGGTAAAGAAAAACAAGGGGGTGCGGCCTCTATATATAGGCGAATTCACAACCACCGAACCAAACATTTTGCCCAACCGGACCAATAATACCGGACCACCAGAAGCCGGATGAGATTAGCCGGACCAACCAAGAACCGAATGGAACCCTCTCTCTACCGTCCAAGACCGGGAACTGGGGGCATGCAGGGCGCCTCGCTCAGATAAGTGCCGAACTCTAAGAGCTTACTAATAAAATAAAAAATATGATAACAATGGATAAGTCGTGAATCTCTCACTAACATGGATTAATCATTTACACGTGCACGCGACCACGAACGGTCCATAGGCACGCTCTGAATGGCTATTAACCCTATCGTCATGAGAATTTACACTTTGACATCCCTTTTTAAGCTCATCAGTCAAATGGATATTTGATAATTATGAAATGGCTAAGCTACTTACACATGTACGGGGTCGAGAACAACCCCTAGGCATGCTCTGAGCTAGCGATAAACCACCTTGACAAACGATCCAGGGAACCACTCTAACGTGAACCTGGCATCGATAACCCCCTCGGGGTACACTAACTCGCCTCGAACGGCGCAATTCACTTGATCACAAATATTTCGACCCCGAACGGTCGTTATTTGAATTCACACTAAAACTATGAATTCCTTCGCAGGACATCAATAGGATATAAACATCCAGCCCATGACATTACAAGACGAGTCTTCCCACCTACGAGAAACAAAGCGCGACACGTGCAAGCACGTGCCCCACTTTGGGGGGCAAATGTTGGGCGAATTCTCGCCCAGAAGGCCTCGAGACCAAGGAGCGTCAGGTTCCATGCACGTTCGAGACCAGCGAGCATCTTCATCATCTCCACATACTATGGTACTCAAGAATCATTCGGCATCCCCTTTGGCACAAGTGCATTCGGCGTTCCCTATACCAGAGAATCATTCGGCATACCAAATACAGAGGCTCATTCGGCATAGGCTCATTCGGCCTTCCAAACCCAAGGACATTCGGCATAACACTACCACCGGACCAAACATGTACAACCACATCCGGCCTCCACTCCATTCGGCAAAGCTAAAAGTCCTGCTACCGCTCCGAGCAACTACCGGTCCAGGTGACCGCCGAACCAACTCCCAATACCGGTCCACACCTCCTACACCATGCCGGTCCAAACCAACACCGGACCAACCACTACTCTCTACCATCACGCCGAACCAAAGCCTCTCCACTTCATCTCCATGCACGACCGAATGAAGCTCCGCCGAACCAGAGGACTACCAGGCCAGATTGCTTCAGCCCAGGCCCGCTGGCAGCTATATACATCCAAGACCCCTGCCCCCTACCTCACTCTATAAATAGAGGGGCAGGGGTACAACAATGGCAGACAAGTTTGAGAGCTCAAGCAAGGAAGGAACTTTCAAACTACTTTCATACACTTGTATACAAAGCATTGTACTTGTAATCTGGAAGAAGAAAGATAATAACATATAAAGTGGACGTAGGCACATTCTGGCCGAACCACTATAAATCTGCGTGTCTTTTACATTTCAGCCCTTACTTTTCTCATATTTACATACTCATCTAAAATCATTGAAAATCACACATACTCAACTAAAATAATACGACTTGGAGGTGTTTGTCCATTTTTTGTGCAAACAGAATCCCTTGGCTACTCGTAAAAATTTGAGTACCCAAGAGTTTATGAAAAACAAAAATAAACTCCGGGTCAGACATGGGTCTGGTGTGAGTAACAGGTTAAAGTTGCTTAACTTTCAAAAACCTTTAAAAAGAAAGGTATCACGTAAGACTTCCCACACATAAACATGGAAAAGTTTTTACCTTACGCTAACCAAGACATTTGATAGGAAATCCAATGATATTATAATAGTGTCTAGGGTTTTCAAATAAATATGAAATAGCCGAAATTGTTACATTTATTAAATTCCAGCTACTAGCCACAAAAGTGGGTAATACAATCAAAATCGTTGGCACTTGTTGGATAGTGGATTCCATACAATGGCAGGGCTACTGGGGTACCGCCCGTCACAGTACGTGGCCTAGATCACCGTACCGAGGAGTACTCCCACTCCCCTGCAACATAAGGCCGGACCCATTCCTTATTGAACAGTTCCGAACAAGACAACCTCGGCAGTTGTTGTGACCAATCGCCCACACAGCCGAAATAAAAAGGGACCTCTAGACAGGGATCAATCTTGCTCTCCAGTGGGAGCTACCCACGAAGCCTTGCTGCACCTCCAATGTTTTAGCCATTCCCGGTTAATGAGGCTTGAGGCTACGATTACCTTTATAGGACATCAAATCTTAGAATGCTCATCATCCACCTGACGATGTTCTGAAAGCATTCAATCCATACAAGTTCGCTCCGGGTTCGAACGAAACCGAAGGCACTATCTCGTTGCACTCACTATTGGAATCAGCCTCAGACTCAACGACCATAGCCCTTGCACTCTGATTCACTATCTCGAATCTATAAGCACTATTCCGTCAAACTCATTACGGAATCACCCACAGAGTTATACTGAAGTATAGCCCTTACACCTCGAGTCTTCACTTGCTCCACTTGGATTCACGACTTAACGTTAATTGGAATCGATGTGGTTTTCAGATTCCAAATATGGAAAGTCGATCCCGGTCTCATCGAAATCCAAAGCGTGTCTTTTAGGTCCAAGTTGTTTTAAGTTTAAAACAATTCAATTCTAATTATCTATATACACACAGATAGATAATTCACATCATCATAATAGATAATCAACATTCATAAATAGGTAATCATCACACATTGATAATCTACATTATAATCACCCATGGACAACTCATATCATCATCATAATGCAACTAATGCATCCATATCACACAATACTAATCTCATCTCTGAGATTCAACCATTTAAGATAAACCATATCATCCATTCATAAGCAAAGATCTACAATCACACCCTCTTTAACTAATTTAAAATGAATTAAATTAATTACTTCTATCTCTAATTAATTTAAAGTGAATTAAATTAATTAGTTATCTTTAATTAATTTAAAATGAATTAAATTAATTACTTCTATCTCTAATTAATTTAAAGTGAATTAAATTAATTAGTTATCTTTAATTAATTTAAAATGAATTAAATTAATTACTTCAACATTTAAAACTTGCTTACTTAACCATTAATTGATCACAAATCAATCAATCAATTATCCTTAAATTAATTACCTTAATTAATCACCATTGATTAATTATCCCTTAATTACATTCAAGTAATTATCTTTAATTAATTTTATAAATTAATTATCCTTAACCAAAATTAGTAATTAACCTTTAATTACTTCATTAATTAATTAATTACATTAATTTATTACTTCCTTAATTACTTATCATTGATTAATTAATCTTAATTAATTAATCCTTAATTACATCATTGATCATATTAACTAATGATCCTTAATTAAATTTAAATTAATTAATTAATTACATTAAGTAATTAACTCTAATTAAACCACAATTATCAATCATACTTGATTAATTACATTTAGTAATTAACTACCCTTAATTACTTCTTTAACTACTTCTAAATTAATTTGATTTAATAATTAATTATATTTATTAATCATCCCTTATTAATCTCATTAGTAATTAATTACTCTTAATTAATTACATCACTTAATCATTTCAAAATGACTTAATCAATTAATGCTTAAATTAATTACACTAAGTAATTAACTATTAATCACTTTCACAAAGTAATTATCCTCATTATTTGTAACAACCCGCATATTTATCGAGTTTGTATTTAAATATTTTATTTAAATATTAACTCGTTAATCGGATTTTGGTCCGAAAAGCTAGTTTTTGCAAACGGTCAAATTAGGACTCGAGACCACTTCCATTGACTTCGAAATGTCGTTTACAACTTTTTAAGTATAAACATCGATAGGTTTGGAGTTAGTGAAATTTCACTAACTTTTCCCGCTTTGGACTTTGGGTTAGTTTAGCCTATTAAGCCCAAGTTCCAACCCTCTTCTCCTCACTCTTCATAAATTTCCTAACTAATCAAGCTTTGGCATTAATGGTGGAGGGAATGGGAAATTAAAACTCCAAGCACAAATTTAATTGCAAATCCAACATTCAACTCCAAATTCAAGTAGAAGATATTGGATTCAAGCTTTGGATTGCTTCTCCTTGCTTTCAAGCTTCATCTTCATAAACTTTAGTGCAAAGGTGAGATTTTTATCCCCCTCTTCGAATCTTTGAGAAGATTCTTGTGATGTTGATTATCTCTTATTGATTGATCTTCTGTTGATCATTATTTACATACTTATAGTGGTATGTCGTTATGGATGTTTATGCTTATGCCATATCTTTTATGTTATATCATGTCATCTGATATTTATAGCTAGACTGATCCGTTTATTATTTTCTTATAAATAATACTCAGGTCAGACCGAGATGTTACAGGTGCTTCTGCTTGACTTCTTCCCAGGGATTCATCACTCTGACTTTTGGCTAACTGTTAGATTAGCAGTTTTTGTTGTATACACTTGAGATATAGACTCATAGTTGTATTCTTTTGTATAGCACGTGTTGCTATTCTTTTGTATTATCGTGGATCTTATTGACCACTACTCTGATGTACACTTTCATGTGTTAGTTATATATTCATATCTTCTTCCGCCTTTGTGATATGGATATCTGTGACTGATTTGTGATATGATTATTTCTATGTTTGTTTCCGAAGATTATTTATAGCCACCGTGTAATAAGCAATTACATGGATGGTCGCTCCTCAACAGCCTTATTCTCCGTGCTAGTTGACAGCACTACTCCGGAGTGTTCTTGGCTAGCGTGGGTATAGAGGTGGGGCGTCACAGCTTGGTATCAGAGCCAAACTTCGGAACAATGTAGAATAACTTAACAAGGATCATCGTCCTAAGTCTATCTTAGGAGTCATACCATAGGATTAATTCGAGTCTTCGTACCGATTCATCCTATTTCCTTTATGATTCCTTGTTTTATCTATCAAGATTGCTTGGTGTTCATTGGTGAATAACCTTCTTCCTTCTCTTCTTTCTTTCTTTAAGGAAGAGAATGTCTAGACCAGGCCGTCCCAGAACTGGATCATCTGGTGCTGCTCCTCCGGATGGAGTATTTATGACTGCTCAACAGCTTCTTGATTTAGTAACTAATGCTCAAGCAGCTGGAGCTAACCCAGAACCCACTCACCCAAAGTCGGGATTTGCACGCTTGTGCAGCGATTACACCAACTTGGGTGGGAAGCCCTTCAAAGGTTCGGAAAATATCATCGAGGTCCAGGCTTGGTTAAAATCATGTGATCGAATCTTCTCTCGCATGAACCTTATCGATCTCCACCGTGTTCAGGTGGCTTCCAGCATGCTCCAGGAGAGAGCATTGGACTGGTACGAACTCCTTATTTCAGAAATTAATGAAGCGGATCTCACCTGGGAGCAATTTCAGGGACGCTTCGAGTTAAAGTTTGTACCAGAAGCTGGGAAAGTAACCTTGGCTCGACGTTTTATAGACCTTGTTCAAGGTCAATCCTCTGTGACTGATTACGTCGCAGCCTTCGAGTCGCTTTCCAAATATGGGGTTGAATACATCAACACCCCATTGAAGAAGAACCAGAGGTTCGTTTATGGCTTAAATAAGAATCTTAAGAAGCCACTGCTCCTGAAACTAGAAGTCGCATTTGATCAACTCGTCGATATCGCTCTTCGTCTTGAAGAGGCTGATAGAGAGAGTGATGTTGAAGTGGAAGGCGCTAAACCAAACTTCAACAACAAGAAGAGGCCAAACAAATTCAAGGGTCCTTATCCCAACAAAAAGGGTAAGCAGGCTACCCTTGCGGCAAAGTCTCCTTCTCCTAGTGGTGCGAGTTGCTTCAACTGTGGGTCTGGGGATCATTATGCGAATAAGTGCTCTAAGCCCAAATCTTGTCGCTATTGTAAGAGCCCAGATCACTTTATACATCAATGCCTCAAACGTAAAAGCAGGAATGAGGGAAAGTTAAATGTGGCTCAAGCCCCTGGCAACACATCTCGTGGCCAAGGTATTTCTCATTCCATTCTTGATGGTATTATTTTATTTCATGATCAACCTATTAGAGTTCTCTTTGATACGGGTGCATCCCATTCTTTTATATCAAAGGAACTGGTAGACACTTTTTCCTTAAGTGTTACTGCATTGATGACATCTTTAAAAATTGCGAATCCTGTTGGTGGATCCGCTACTCTTAGTTTGCTTTGTAAAGATGTGGAGATTATTTTTTGCGATTTTTCTTTCCTAGCCGATTTGCATGTCATGCGTTACTTAGGCTTTGGAATAGTTTTGGGAATGGATTGGCTTAACCGTTATCAAGCCCATATCCTATGTCCTGAGCGGACTATTCATCTCCGACATCCACAATTTGTTAAACAGATTTCTGTTAATCTTAAAGATTCAGAATCATGTTTGGTGGCATCTTTATATTCTTTAAATCCTCGTGATAACGATGATGATGATGAAGATGATATTATTTCTCGTATTCATGTTGTTCGTGAATTTTCCGACATATTCGAGCCCGTTTTAGGTTTACCACCTAAACGAGCAATTGAGTTCAGAATTAATCTTGTTTCTGGAGCTCAACCTATTACTCGTCCTCCTTATCGCATGTCCAATAAGGAAAATGAGGAGACGCGTAAACAATTATCTGAGTTGGAGACGAGGCAATTTATTCGCTCTAGTTCCTCGCCTTGGGGAGCTTCGGCTATTTTCGTAAAGAAATCCGATGGTACTCTGAGGCTCTGCGTTGATTATCGCAAGCTTAACGATCTTACTATTAAAAATAAATATCCTTTACCTCGGATTGATGATCTATTCGATCAGCTTAGTGGTGCTAAGGTCTTTTCACAATTGGACTTGGCTACCGGTTTCCATCAGCTTCGTATCGCTGAGGATAGCATTCCTTTGACATCATTCCGTACTCGATATGGATCTTATGAATGGCTTGTTATGCCATTTGGGTTAACGAATGCTCCAGCTTATTTCGTGGACCTCATGAATCGAGTTTTCAAAGATTTCCTCGATCGGTTTGTTCTCATATTCATTGATGATATTCTAGTGTATTCAAAAACCGAGGAGGAACATGAGAAACATCTAAGGATTGTATTGGAAACACTTAGGAGTAATCAATTAAAGGCGAAATTTTCTAAATGCCACTTTTGGCAATCTCGCGTGAAGTTTCTCGGTCATATTATTTCCGAATCCGGGATATCCGTGGATCCTTCAAAGATCGAAGCGATTCAAGATTGGAAGAGACCGGAGAGTGTGACAGAGATTCGTAGTTTTCTCGGATTGGCGGGCTATTACCGCCGTTTTATTAAAGACTTTTCTAAGATTGTCGTGCCTCTTACTGGCTTGACTAAGAAGGGAGTTAAATACATTTGGTCGGACAAATGTGAAGCCTCTTTTCAGAAATTGAAAGAACTCCTTTCCGATGCTCCTATTCTTGTGATTCTCGAGGGGAATCAAGATTTTGTTGTTTATACCGATGCTAGTCACGTTGGTTTGGGTGCCGTTCTTATGCAAAAAGAACGTGTTGTTGCTTATGCTTCTAGGCAATTGAAGCCGGCCGAGACTAGATATGCCACACATGATCTAGAGCTCGCGGCTATTGTTTTCGCCCTTCGAATGTGGCGTCATTATCTATTGGGAGAGAAATTTATTCTTTACACGGATCATAAGTCTTTGAAATATTTATTTTCTCAAAAAGAACTTAATTTACGTCAACAGCGTTGGCTCGAGTTCCTTGCACCTTATGATCTTGATATTCTTTATACCCCCGGTAAGGGTAATCGTGTCGCCGATGCTCTTAGCCGTAAGAAACAAGCAGTTGTTTCTATGATGATATCCGAATGGAACGATCTCGAGATCTTATCCACTTGTGAGATTCGAGAGCACATATCCGATTTATGCTCATCGCTTGTTTTATGTAGCCTTGAGGCTCATCCTTCTCTTTTAGACCGCATTCTTGAAGCTCAAGGGCTAGATTCTGAATTGGCTCTTCTTGGCAAAAATGTTAAGGATAAAATTGATATTGAAGGTTTGAAAGACTTTGATATTGATTCTCGTGGCGGCATTCGAAAATTTGGTAGACTTATCGTACCAAATATTGGGGATCTTCGTAAAGATATTTTAGAAGATTCCCATCGTTCTAAATTCACCGTTCATCCTGGTAGTAGTAAAATGTATGCTGATATGAAGCGACTTTATTATTGGGAGGGAATGAAATCTGATATTGATAACTTTGTTAAGTGTTGCATGACTTGCCAACTTGTCAAGGCCGAACATCAAAGGCCTGGTGGGTTATTGCAACCTTTAGAAATTCCAATTTGGAAGTGGGATCAAATTTCCATGGACTTTATAGATGGCCTTCCCCGTTCTCGTTCGGGTCATGATAGTTTATGGGTGATTGTTGATAGACTTACTAAATCCGTCCATTTTATTCCGGTTCGGTCTAACCGAACCGTTCCTCTTTTGGCCAAACTATTTGTCAAGGAAATTGTAAGATTGCATGGAGTTCCTACTTCTATTGTTAGCGATCGTGATCCATTGTTTACTAGTGGATTTTGGAAGAGTCTTCAAAAAGCTTTAGGAACGAAGCTTAATTTTAGCACCGCTTATCACCCCCAGTCCGATGGACAAACCGAGCGTGTGAATCAAACTCTTGAAGATCTTCTTCGTGCTTGTGTGCTTGATTTTGGTGGAAGTTGGGAAGATCATATTTCACTTGTTGAATTTTCCTATAATAATAGCTTCCAATCTAGTATTGGTATGGCACCTTTCGAGGCACTCTACGGAAGGCCATGCCGATCTCCTTCTTGTTGGCTTGAGGCCGGTGAGAAGCTGGTTTTAGGTCCAGACTTTATTCGTGATTCCACGGAAAAGATTGAACTTATTCGACATAGGATGAAAGAAGCCCAGAGTAGACAAAAATCCTATGCCGATAATCGAAGAAGGAAATTAGAATTTTCTGTTGGGGATCCTGTTTTTATTCGTGTTTCACCTATGAAGGGTGTTGTACGTTTCAGTCGATCGGGGAAGTTAGCGCCTCGATATATTGGGCCATTTCCTATCACTGAACGTATTGGTTCCATGGCTTATCGCCTTGCATTGCCGGCTCAGTTTTCTGCTATGCATGATGTATTTCACGTTTCTCAATTACGGAAATGCCTTCGGGATTCCGATTCTATTCTTGAGCCTGCTGTTGTGGAAGAAATTGAAGTTTCGCCGAATTTAACTTATGAGCAGCATCCTATTCGAGTTATAGCTTCTGAGGTTAAACGACTTCGAAATAAAGATGTTCCACTTGTGAAGGTTCAATGGTCCTCAAATCCTAAGGATTGTTCTTGGGAATCCAGAGAATTCATCGAGCGTACACATCCGGACTTGCTTACTCCTTCTCCTAGAGGTGAACTTCTTATTTCAAAATTCCTCTTGTGTTAATATGCTTTTATGGTTGTTACTTTTTATTTCCATCTTGTATATATTGCGAGGACGCAATTTCTTTAAGGAGGGGAGTCTGTAACAACCCGCATATTTATCGAGTTTGTATTTAAATATTTTATTTAAACATTAACTCGTTAATCGGATTTTGGTCCGAAAAGCTAGTTTTTGCAAACGGTCAAATTAGGACTCGAGACCACTTCCATTGACTTCGAAATGTCGTTTACAACTTTTTAAGTATAAACATCGATAGGTTTGGAGTTAGTGAAATTTCACTAACTTTTCCCGCTTTGGACTTTGGGTTAGTTTAGCCTATTAAGCCCAAGTTCCAACCCTCTTCTCCTCACTCTTCATAAATTTCCTAACTAATCAAGCTTTGGCATTAATGGTGGAGGGAATGGGAAATTAAAACTCCAAGCACAAATTCAATTGCAAATCCAACATTCAACTCCAAATTCAAGTAGAAGATATTGGATTCAAGCTTTGGATTGCTTCTCCTTGCTTTCAAGCTTCATCTTCATAAACTTTAGTGCAAAGGTGAGATTTTTATCTCACAATTCTAGTCTATAACTATATTGGACTGTTAGGAATGATTCCCCATCACTTTAGCATGTACATTTGCATTTGATTTGGATTGGATTGGCGAAAAACTCCATTTTTTAGTTGTTTGGTGAATTTCCTGAGCTTAGGTCGCTCTGCCTAGGTTAGGTCGCTCGGAATCATTAGCTCGCGTGTGTGGAAAAGTCACGGCCTGCATATTTTGTTCGCCTCGGATTTAGGTCGTAGGTCGTTGGACTTTAGGTCGTTCGCGTATAGGTCGCTCGCGACCTAACCCTTAGGTCGCTCGCGTGTTATCGCGCTAGGTCGCACTGCCTTGAATCTTCACTTCGGAGTTAGGTCGTTTCACTTTAGGTCGTAGGTCGTTTCTGGCCTTAAATCCCCCCTGCAGCGTTAGGTCGTTAGCCTCGGAATTAGGTCGTTTTCGACCTTATATCACAAGGCGGCTCTAGGTCGCTCGATCCTGCTAGGTCGTAGGTCGTGCATCACTTTAGGTCGCTCGCGTGTTAAAACCTTAAGTCGCTCGTGTGTTAAAACCTTAAGTCGCTCGCGTGTTAAACCCTTAGGTCGCTCGGCCGATGCACGCGCTAGGTCGCGAGTATTTAAGTCCTTAGGTCGCTTGGCATTGTGACCACTTAGGTCGCACGACCTTGTTAGGTCGCTCACCCTTAGCTCGCGTACCTTCTTAGGTCGCGCATCCCACTAGGTCGCTCGACCCTGTTGTATTTTTAGTTTGCAACCATTAAGTCGGTCGACCTTGCCTAGGTCGTTAGGTCGGTCGGTCCTATCCCTTAAGTCGCGTGACCGTGATAGGTCGCTTACCTTTAGGTCGCATGACCTATGGCCACTTGCTCCAGTTAGGTCGCTCGGCCACTTTGTTAAGTCGCCCACCTTTTTAAACTTAGGTCGCATGACCCATTAGGTCGCATGGCCCCTTAGGTCGCTTGGCTTCACTAGGTTGCTTGTCTTCACTAGGTCGTACCGTTTTGGACGGGGCGCTGCCCCGCACCCCGCCGGGGGCGCTGCCCCCTGGACCCCCGCGACCTGACCGGGCAGGTCGAACCCCGTAAGCGGTGGCGTTGCCCCCGCACCCCCACCTTGGGGGGTTGCCACCCCCCCTGGACCCCCCCTCCGTAGGGGATCTTATCTGAAAAACATTGAGCTGATTTCCTTGGATTTTATTCGCATCTCCGTATGCGATCTTTGTGACTGATTGTTTCTACACTTGCTTATGTGTTTTGTCACTTTATAATATAAAGGTTTCAATACTAGTAGTAAATATCAAAACTCTTTTAACAAACAATTTCAACTCTATTTTTAATAACAAAGCTCTTTTCTTAAACCGTTTTCCAATCTATTAGTATATACAAGCCTTTACCTCACTCGGATGAGAAATCTAATTAAACGACTTAGTAAAACAAGTGGTATGAAACGCTTGCGTTTACTTCGTCGGTTAATTCTTGGACTTGTTCGATTGAACCTCTTGTGACAATTTTATTAGTGAAGATTTACAGTTTTTCGTAAATATTTAAGTTAAGCAAGTGGTTATGGGACATGAAGCTAAACTTCTATATTTACTAGCTTAGTGTAATTGACACTTCTCGTTGATCTTGATGATCGCTTTATGAATTAGACTAGCAATTGCGCGATGTCTCTTTCATTGCAAGGTTAGACTAGACACCACTTGTGTGATTCCATTCACACATACCTTTCTGCTTTTTGGTTAGTCTTGACCTCAATCTGTGTGATTCCATTCACACATGCGGGGTAGCTCCCCTTGGTCTTCGGACCGTCATGTGATAGGCCTCTTTCCCTTTTTATGATTTCTGGATTTCTCGTGTTAATTTCTGGAATTTATGACATTGACTTGTTATGAGTACAAGTTTAGGGTATGATGCCCTCTTCGAATCTTTGAGAAGATTCTTGTGATGTTGATTATCTCTTATTGATTGATCTTCTGTTGATCATTATTTACATACTTATAGTGGTATGTCGTTATGGATGTTTATGTTTATGCCATATCTTTTATGTTATATCATGTCATCTGATATTTATAGCTAGACTGATCCGTTTATTATTTTCTTATAAATAATACTCGGGTCAGACCGAGATGTTACAGGTGCTTCTGCTTGACTTCTTCCCAGGGATTCATCACTCTGACTTTTGGCTAACTGTTAGATTAGCAGTTTTTGTTGTATACACTTGAGATATAGACTCATAGTTGTATTCTTTTGTATAGCACGTGTTGCTATTCTTTTGTATTATCGTGGATCTTATTGACCACTACTCTGATGTACACTTTCATGTGTTAGTTATATATTCATATCTTCTTCCGCCTTTGTGATATGGATATCTGTGACTGATTTGTGATATGATTATTTCTATGTTTGTTTTCGAAGATTATTTATAGCCACCGTGTAATAAGCAATTACATGGATGGTCGCTCCTCAACAGCCTTATTCTCCGTGCTAGTTGACAGCACTACTCCGGAGTGTTCTTGGCTAGCGTGGGTATAGAGGTGGGGCGTCACATTATTATTTACACAGAGTAATTAATCCCAAAATACCATACTTCAATTAATTACTTCCAGTAATTTATTTATCTTAATTACTTCTCTAAGTAATTATTTCTCAATGATTACTTATCAACCCATTCAAGGATTATCCTAAATTAATTATAGTTAATTAATTAATTTAAACTAACCCAATTAATAAACTAATTAATTACAATGAGTAATTAATAACTTTAATTATTTCCATAAAGTAATCATACTTAATTAAGTTTCATAATTGATTATCTGAATTAATTAATCCAATTAATTATCAAAATTAATTACATTAATTAATAAATAAATAATCACAAGTTAATGGTCATCATTAACTTATTAACAAATTCTTAATTACCTTTCTTAAGTAATTGACTTAAATTAATTACTAATTTAATTAACCTTAATTAATTTCAAATCTTTAATTAGATAAACCAATTAATTAATTAAATTATTTAAATTATTACTTTTAATAAAACAAAGATCATTAAATCTTAAATTTACTTTAAAAATAAAAAAATTCTTATTCATGATTACTTTATCATAAATAAAAAAGTAACTTAAAACCATTTAACATAAAATTATTTCAAATTACATTTTAAATTTAAGATTTAAAAAAAAATCAAACGTAACTTAAACAAAGTTTTAAAAACATTTTAAAATCCTTTTAAAAACTTATGCTAAAGATTTCCTTATAAAAGAAATTTACACCCATATTAAATTTTAAGATTCAAATTATATTTAGAATATGTTTCAACAATTAAAGCTTTTTAAACATTTCAAAATTTTAAAAACCACTTTAATTTTCAAAAACATGATTCAAATTTGAATCTTATTTCCAGATTTAAACTTGTTTTTAAATCCTCTATTTAATTTAATGCTTTATTTTAAATTTCAGATATTTAAATCCTTTGATAGATGTTTAAAACATTTTAATTTAAAAAGGTTTAAATTAAATTTTCATACCTGGAATTCAAACCTCTTTTTAAATTCATACATTAAATTTAGATTTAAATTCTGTTTAAACCTGCATTCAGACTTTTTAAAACAAGTTGAATTGAATTATACAGGTTTTCTAAAACCTGTAACTACAGAAGAAAGAACACCCGAGCCACTCTTCAGTTTACTTCGAGTAAACCCCAGGTTATCTTCGAGCAAAAGCTCGATTTAACTCGAGTATAACCCGAGTAAAACAACACAGCACACCCAAAAACTTTCACCTGATACACCACCCCCACCGTGCATATGCACGGTGGCTCTGGCCATCTCCGGCCTCCACCAATACATCGAACAAGTCGACGACCTACCCTAAAACCCACCACGGCCATTAAAATCCCACTAGCATCACGAAATCAAAATTTGAACACCCAAACAGAACCTGGAAACAACAGGCAACCTTCACCCCCTAAAAAAAACCCTCCTCGTTCTCGCTCCTCCAGTCGCCAGAGGCATTGGAACTTCGACCATCACTTCTTCAACACCCAAGCATCCATTTTCCCAAAAATTATAGTACTCTATCAACTAGAGCATCAATGCCGATCAAACTACTGCACCAACCAGAGACTAGGTTTACAACCTTTCCCTTTTTTCACTTCCCAGAAGCAAAACAGCATTGCATACAAGTTTCAACACTAAAATTTGAAATTTGGTTTTTAAAAATCATAATTTAGTTTAAAGTTTTGATTCAAACATCTGCAACTAAAAAATAATCATCTTGTTTTTATTAGATTTCAGTTTACCTTACTATTACATTTGTTTCCAGTAAACTGCGGTCATTTTTTGTTCTTTAATCTTAAACAAAACCTTAAACTTGTGATACATTAACCAAATCTCTTGTATTGGTAAAGGTTAATAAAAAACATAAGTTTTCTTTTAAAAAAAAAACTTTGGACCTGGAATTTAGTAAATACTGTAATAATCTTAAAACAGTAAGTTTATACTTTATACCCATATACTCAATACAAATCAATTACAGGAACAAACATACATCATTATCATAACCATACTTGAGTTCTAAACTACTGAGGTTAATCATTCAAATTAACATGATATCCAGGTAAATATATACAAGTCATATATCAAACAACAGTTTCATACTTAAACTTTTGAAAGGAAAAATGAATGTTACTCACAAACACACAAATCAACATTCTATCAGGTATATAAACTCATAAGCATATTCATTTCATTCATAAATCAGATTATACTTAAGTTTATTTTAAGAAAAAGAAGTTACTCCCCTGGGATTTGGAGATGAAACAGAGCTTTTGGAAAACTGTATTGAAAGCTTTTTAAAAACTGAGTTGCTTACATGCAGGCTTGATTCCATTAGCATTTAAATCTTTAATTTGAAAAACTTGAAGTTGCATGCTTTGATGGCTTAATTTCCAGGTTGCAGAAGACAAAAACCCAGATTCATTTTGCTTTTGAATTAAACTTGCATGTTTAAACAGACTTTGCATTTTGAAATTAAGGATTTGCTTATGCTTTAACTTACATGCAGGCCATTTGAAATTTGACTTGCTTCAGATTCCATTTTTACATTCCCAGGTTTTAAAAAAAACAGAGACTACTCGTTTGATGATCTTTTTGAGCTGGATTTTAATTTGAGGAGGAAATTCAGTTTTAACATGATTTTATAGTTTGCATGTTTGAAAGAAATGAATTGCAGGTTGAATTGAAGAGGAATTTGAGTATTGAAAAAGGAAATCAGATTTTTAATATGATTTTGTTTTGAGGAATATAGTTACAGATTTGTTTAGCTGAGAAATTTTTCTTAACTTTTGAAAAAAATGAGCATTAGAAAAAATGAGTGTGAGGAAACATGCTTATATAAGATAAAAATGATTTATTAAAAATATAAAAGAAAAATAAAAATAAAAGACACTTGTTACACTAGCTTTTTAATTTATTTACACTTGTCATAAACACAACTTAGTTTAATAACAAGTGTCTTAAGTATATTTAATTTATTTGTTTTCATTTATTTTAAAGGTAATTGAAATCTTCTTTATTTATTAAACACATAAAGTAGTTTCATAAATGAATGGATATGTATTTCTTTTTTAATGAAGTAAAACAATTTACATAAAAGTGAAAACTTATTTTCAAGATCTACATATATTTATTAATTTGAATTTCAAAATGAATTCAAAATCAAATTCTATTTATACATTTTAAAAATCCAATTTAAACTAGTTTATATTAACATATTTTTAATTTTTAAAATAATAATATTGTCTTTTTAAAATCTATCTATATTTATACATTTATCATTATTATTTGAAAATAACATATTTATCAATTTAAATTATTTATAAAGAAATTATAAATTTCTTATCTTATTTATCTTAATTAAAAGCATTAATGTTTTATTTATAAAAAGTATCTTAAATTTTCATATAAATTTCAAATTATAATTATTAAGCTATATTTAAAACAAATAAAATAAACTTTTGTTTTATCTTATTAAAATTTAAACTATGTTCCAAATAAAATTATACAATTTAAAACAATTTCTTTAAGTATTTTAAACCAATTGGTTATTTATTAAATAAAATAATAATCTTCAAAATATCAAATGAATATTAGAATTTTAAAAATAAGATTTTATTTGTTTATTTAAATTCAAATCAAATTATCCATTCACAATATAGATATAAATATATATACATACATTATAAATAGGAAAACAATTATTAGCTTTTAAAAGATAAAATTCATAAATTACACATTTATTTAATTGGATTATTAAATCAAGTAAATTTTTATTAAAATTTTATCAAATCAATTTAATTTTAAATATAGGTTATTAAATTGATATTGCTAAAATTTCTGGGATATCACAGCACTGCTGTATAGGGTTACGTGCAGTGTTTTGTAGAGGAATGGAGAAGGTATTTATACTGTGATGATGAGGTGGTTTGTGGAGGAAGAATGTTTGGGTAGTTGCACACTGACAGTGTGATGCCAAGAGGTAGTTGATTGTGGATTGGATTGGTGGCACTAAGTATGTATAGGTAGTGCAAGATGAGGAGATGTTTGTAGTGAGGGTGGCTGTTGCAGGTTTGAGCTGACAGGGAAGTTGATGATTGAGTGATTGGTGGAGTGGAGTGTTTTAATAGTTTGAATGAGAATGAGGCACTGTGCAAAGGGACAGTGAAACAAGGAAGTGTGAATAGAAAATGTAAACAGAGAGAAAAATTGTAATCGGTGAAGAGAGGATGAAAATGTAAAAAAAAAAGCAACAGAATACTTTTTTTTATCAGGAATTGTGTTAAATTTTTTTTTCAAATGCAAATTCAAATGCAAAAACAATTAAAAAACTAACACACACACAAAACCAAAATGCAATCCAAAGTCACAAAAACACACAATTTTTTTTTATTCTTTATAATAAAATGCAACAAATAGAACAAACACACAATAAAAATCAAACGCACATAATTCGAAGAATAGAAAATCAAAATCAAAACAAATTCCCCGGTAACGGTGCCAAAAACTTGTTCATCGACGGAAATTCTATCGGTTTAGAAAACCGTCGAACGAATTTAAATTAAAAATAACCGCAAGCGTACGGTGTACGAATGTAGCACATGGCGAATACGGGTCGATCCATAGGGAATTGTTGATTTTAAATTTCTATTCAATCAAATTAAACCAAAGTTGAAGAATGTGATTAGCTAGAAAATGAGAAAAATGTCAAAAAGAAAGTGAAAAAAATATGAGAATGTTAAGACAATTTAGAGGCAATTTCCACTCTCTAGAGCACATAAATCAACAAAATGAAGTTATGATCTCTCTTTTCTTGTCATTAGTGAATTAGTTAATGTGCTTATCATAAGTATGGTATATTTGTGCTATTAATTAACTCAATATAGACCATCAAACTATAACACAACCACTAATACACTTTTACATCTCGTAAAATATGACAACGAAGTTGAAAGCAAAATATATTTTAAGCATGGTCTATTAACTATTACTTAGAAATATAAGCCATCAAATTTTAATTTCAACAATCACTTCTTTGCCATAATCATATGTACATGGAGAGGCAATTTGTGTTTTGTTTATTTAAGCATAGCCTATTTGTTATGAACAACATAGACTATCAAATTCAAAGCTAAACAACATCATTAAACCACATTCTCATTAAGCACAAAAAGAGATCATAAACATCAAATTAAGTTGAAGCTACATGATTAGAGAGCTTCATTACCCCTAAATTGAAGGGGTTTAGCCTCTCATATTTGTTATCATATGAACAAATGTAGCTTGCAACATGAGAGAAAAAGAAAAAGAAAGCAAGATAAAGAAAACTATTCTACTTGCATGGAAAATAAATCTACACTACAACATGAAAGTAAATAAGTATGAAAAGGAAAAGAACATGTATTGAAGTTGCATAAAAAAAATTGCATAAAAGAGAAATGGCTATGTAGCCATGAAAAGAAAGAAGAGAGTTTGGTTTTATTTTGAGCCTAAAACTAACTAAAGAGAAACTAAGTGGGAGAGGGACTAAGAGAAGAGAGAGACTACATGAAACATAAGGGGTTATTTATACAAGCATGAAACCTTAATCCATAAAGTGGGGAATGACCAAACTACCCTTAAGAAAGTGTGGAGGCCAAGTAATCATTAGCTTCTACTAATCATCATTTAAGTTACATGAAGCCATTAATTCCATAAGCATGTGCATTAGCCTCTAATTTGTACATTAAGGTGGTGGGTAGGTTGGGTCCTCCATATTCTTCCCTTTGAATTATTTCCATCTTCATTCCTTTGTATTCATTTTGTACATGCATATTCCTTTATGAACCCACTTGTAATTGAGTGTAATTTCCTACAAAATAATATATCAATTTTCAATTAAATTTTCTCAAATTAATATATACACAAAAATGATCATTTCCCCCTGGATGAAGATAAATATATGACAGTTTCAAATAATATGAATTTTGGTTTAAACAAGTTAAAATACCCAATATGATCATTTATTTAATTTCAAAAGGAAGACAAGTATTATAGGATTATACCGCTTATCAATATTGTTGTGTTTGAGTTATGATGATTGAATGATGATGCACTATTGTGTAGAACCCCTGGACTACACCATACATACACAAATATGGATTGCACGAGAAAATTGGTTAAGTCACAGATTTTTGAAATGGTTTTAAAGATTGAATTTTGAATTCAAATAGTTTGGAAATGGAATTGGGGTGAACATGAAAGATTTTGAAAAGGAGTTTTTAAAAATAAAAGTTATTTTGAATAACTTGATATAGTTTGAAATTTAAATAATTTGATTTGAATTTGAATTCAAGATTGAAAATTGAATTCTATGTTTGGAAATTATGGTTTGAAAAGGATATAAAAGTTATAAATGTGTTTACATATGGGTTTAAACTATTTTAAAATATTATTTTGAGGAATTTGAATTTAACCCAAGGGATGTAATCGTATTTTTTCGAAACGAAAACTATTTAGCCTTCATATAAGGAAAGAATTTCCAATTCATGTTAAAAGGATTTCAATTTTGGAATGAAAAATGATTTTCCAAGTTATGAACGAGTCTTTGGAAATGGTTTTGAAAGCTATGAATTAAATATTTATTTTAAAGTTTTGATGAGTTAATCCGATTTGAAGTGGAAATTGTTTTGAAATCTGTGAATGAATCTTTGTGAAAAATGGGTGAACTTTGTGAAGTGAATCTTTTTGTTCAAAAAGATTTGAAATGGTAATTTGTTTAAACCATTTGTTTTGGGCTTTAAGTTGTGACTTAACTGAAATCCCAATATCCATATGTTTTTAAAATATTACGCTTATTATTCGGTTTAGCCGGGAGAGGGCCTTGTGTCATATAACCCATTCCGAATAATGATACGACGTTATGGATAGCATTTGAAGACCGGTGGTGAAGACCGAATATTTCCGAAAATGAAAGGATAACTCATCAAATGTCTCTACACCGGCTGATCCTCGGTATAGAGATTTGATCGCTCTTTGTGATGGGAAGTCCGGACGTGATTAGGGATTATCCAGATTTGCAAGAGCTTTTTTGGAAGTGCCTTCGGTTCTGTTTGAACTCGGAACTTGTATGGATGTATATCACTTTGAGATGTAAAGATGGTTTCTATCAAATACATTTCTGTTTGGTGGCGGAGATTTATTCTCTTAGCTTAACATCCTTCTCTGAGACGTATGAGCTCAGAGGTTATGTAGTTGATAGTTACTAGTGATACATTCCTAATTTGGTAGTGTGGCATGCTGAGTGATGCTGAGTGTTGCTGATCATTTTTTGATCGAAGTATGGCTTTTGTAAAAAGCGTAGCTTTGTGGACGAGACCTCGTTGGACCTCACTCCCTGGAAATGGTCGAAACAGGAAAGATGCGGCAAGGTTTCAGGGGTTGTGCCCCTAGGGTATGTCCATTCCTTCTGGAAAAGGATGGTATCATGGTATGAAGCCTAGATATTTAAACTATGTGCTTACTGCAAATACATTGCTTTGTGGTTGTTGGTGTTGAGAGCTTTCGGATAAAGGCGCAAACGACCGGGGATGTCATATATTTAGGTGTTACTCCCGGGAAGGGAGTAAACCGGCCTTGTGTTTGCAGAGAGCCGGGTAGGTTTTCGAGGCGTCCCTCCAGAGGCGTTCCTATGTGGCAATAGAAAGTTCCTTAGCCTGAGCATTTGTTGGAAATCCAAAGAAACAATACGCGCCCTGTATGGTTTTAGTTGTATAACCTGCCATGGAATGTGGCAGTAACCTTCTATTGAACATGGTAGCTATAGTAGGCATACGACGAGATGTTGTATGCTGGCTAAGATTAATATTATGCTTTTAAAATATTATCCACTATGCACTAATAATAATAATATCAAAATGGTTTTCACGTATCATGCATGTTTGACTATCATAAGGAAAAATCTCCTCCAATTCTACGTTTACATGGTGTGTGCGGCGGGAGGCCTTATGGTCGTTCCATTTTCCAAAAAGCATTGCGGATTTCAATTTTGAATTCTTTTGTTGTTTGTTTTAAAGATAAACTGTTTTTGTTTGCTCATACAAGTCCCATGACTGACCAGGAGTTTATTGTTCCCTTCCTAAACTTTGGATGCCCATAATTTTCCACACGGGCAGTCTAGAGTTGGGTTTTTCAGATAAATAGTAGGAGTAGATTCGATAGCATCCAGCCTTTGGATTCATGGACTGCATTTGCTCAAGGTGACAAACCTTGCTTAAGGCATTGACAACGGTGGTTCGAGCTTTTGGTTCAAGCTATCCTTGGTGATGGATTCTTTTGGAGACGCATTCCATTGGAGTTATCTTTCCACTATTGATGGTTGCAAAATCTAGACCATCTATTTATGTTATCTCTTTCCGCTGTTGTATATTTATCTCTGATATTGTTGGAACTCATATTGTATCGGATATTGTAATCATTGTTATATCAATGATATATTTGTTTTCTTCCGCTGTATTGTTGTACTAAATGTGTTATAAGCTCCGTCGAATCGGATTTGAACGATTCAATCTGCGGCATTCGAATACGAGTGAAGTTTGGATGTCGACTTTCGAATGCGAAAATCTAGGTTGTCATAGTCTATTCGTTGTCTATCATATCACTATATGTTTAACTTAATGAATGGTTTGTTCCTTTGGGGGGGGGGGGGGCATTACGGGAATCCATATGTTCTCGACAATTATTGTTACATGTGACCCATTTTTCTTGAGTTTCTCACATTAGTTTACCAAACTGATCTGGGTAATATTTTTATATAATGCTCAGGTCAGCCCCGTGTATGTTTCTAAATTTAGCTACGGATGCTTTAGAGCTTCTATAGAAGAATGGGGGTTCTACCTAGCATATTATTTATTTCCGCTGCATTGCTTTATGTGTATATATCAGCATTTGTGAGGAAAGGTTGCTATAAGTGCCCAGGTTGATTATTGTAAATCCGAAAAACTTTGTATCTTAGAATGGAAATTTGTATTGTCTTTTAGTATTATATATGATCGTTCCATAGTGAGATTCTGATGTTGTATTCCTTCTTCCTTTGTTTTAATTTTTTCTTTTATTTAACCTTAATAATTCGTCTTTCTATCACTTAGATACTAGGCACGTGAATACCATGGATGTATTAATGTCAACATTTGTAGGTCGAAAAAGCGAGTTGTTACATCTGGTATCAAAATTGATGGTTAAGCGAGAACATGGATTTGGCTGGGTATGGCTCATTAGAGATAGGGTAAGCGACACCCTAGAATAAATCGAGTGTGTTATACATATGAGAGCATATTTGTTAGCACTATAAAAATGTTTTGTATCGTGTTTTTTGGTTTATTGAGTGTTTTATGAATTTTGATTGGTACAAGTGATGGCATGATATCGATAGGGATTTCTAAACGCTTGAACAGGGTAAACTAACATAGTGTTGTTTTATAATTTGGTAAATGAAATAATTTTACCGCACTATATTTTAGACATAGAAGGGAAAAAATGTCAAAGGAAAATTGATATATTTATTTGTAGTGTGTTTGCTTATTAAGAAATGATAATATTCAATTATTATCATTTATTGTTTAATTAATATGCTTGGTTGGTTTATGAGCATTTACTATTGTTTGTTGATTTATAAGAAATTTACCTTTTTACAATAAGGGTTCGGTAGATAGTGAATTTATAGGGACATTGAATACAAACGCCTTGTGAATTAAGTTTCACGGTTTGATTATAAGGCGTTCGATGATAACATTGTGTTAAATTGAATTTTAACAAGTGTTGTTTATTTTAATCTGAACAAAGATATACAACCGTGAAATGATTTAGCTAAGAAAGCAACTGTATATATATATGAACATACTTTATAAACGAAAAGGATTTAAATAGAGAATCGAAGGACTTAAATACCCATATCATTTAAAAGATTTTTCAAGATTTTGGAGAAAATAATCGTAGTATTATTTGAAAGTATGTATTTGGGGAACTGGTTTATGAAATTGAGATCATGATACTTAGTAACATTTATGAAGTTTTTGATACCGTCTGGAAAAAAATTTGTTAAGTTCAAAAGGCTAAATTGGACATACTGAACTCACTCCTATCACTTATAATTTTGGTAATGACTTCAACATCATCATCATTTATTTTCGAGCTTCAAAATACGGCATGCTACAAAAAAATTTTGGTAAAACAGATTTTGATTTAATCCCAAAGTATATACAATTTCAATTTATGTAAAATGAAAACCAGTGTTTAGTTCTAATGTTTTCTTGTTAAATTAATTCACGGACACATGTCGCTTTAGCATTAGGAAAGTATGGATGTGCATCGTTATATAATATGTTGTTTAGTAATTTTCATTTATTAAAATTAAATGTGATGTTCGACGATTTTGGATATTTTGGAACTTCGAATTGTTATAGAAGTTATGGTTAAGTGTTTTTGTAATTACCCACCTTTTTGAATAGTTTAAATCGACAATAAAGCACATATGTCTAATTCAAACCATTCAAAAGGGAGGATTGGTAATGGGGTAAATAAGAAAATAACAGAGAATAAGGAAAAACAAAACACAGGATCTCGCTGCGAAATGATAAAATATAATAATCATATAAACAGTTCATGAAGCTGTTTTACAAATGACATTTGATTACACTTTTACAATTCAAATCAGATTTATATATACATCAGAAAATAAACAAATAATGCAGCGGAACACAGGAAGTAGTGGAATAATAATAAATAGAAATAAGATAATGAATCTTCGTCTTTGTCCTCCAGAAAATAAAATGGTCTTCAATACACTAAAAGCTCAGACTGACCCGAGCATAATGAAAAGGCAAAACACTCGAGTTAGGACTAAAAGGTCTTATGCAAGTCATATCAAAATAAGCAGAATAGAAATATTACTGCAATGGCTTCAGAGATGTTCCGGGATTTTCATCTCCTATCAAGTGTACAACATCGATATAATTATTTAACAGATTTCAAATAATTCGAAATACCAATCTTAATCATTTTAATTAACATAAATCCGAAGTTTAAATTTAAAACTTAAACCTTTCAAATAATTTGATTCCAATAAATAGTCCAAATTCAAGAAATTATATGGGTATATGTCATTTCAACCAATATACAAAATCAAAATTTCCAACCCAATGGAAACTACTCGGGTTATCATTTCAATCCATAGTGATAACAGAGACGTATACATCAATAAACATCCAATCATCCAAAATGTCAACCAATAACATCCATCACAATCCAACATCCAAATCATCCAATAAATCACAACAATCAATTAATTATCATTATTAGGTGTTTAACTAACAATTTATATTCAATATTAATTAAATGACAATTTAATTTAGTATAAATTAAAATTTAACTTAAATGACAATCTAAAAATACCAAACAAAAATCAATAAATTTCTAATCACGTCATAAATTTAATTTAACTAACATAAGATAATTTAATATCTGTGAGTGGGTCAAAACACTCACTTTTGATATTTAGGATGCAAAATCCAAATAAAGATGCCTTTCCAATAGTCCCCAAACTTAGCCAAACCTATTTCATATCGTTAGGATTTCCAATATGAGTCTAATGGAAGAAACTACGCATGTATCGAAGCTCGTATGTCAAGATATTTAGGTTATAAGGATATATTAAAAAAATACATACACATTTAATTATTAAAATAAGAAACTTTAATAACTCATATTTTCGAACTTGATGTACCCAAAACAAAGGCAAGAAGTAGAAAGCCAAAACCATGAAAGCTAATTCTCATTGTTTATTTTTTTTTTAAAGGATTCTCGCAAAAGAAGGCTAGGTGATGAGAAAAGGTGCGGATGTGGTTGAGAAGAAATAGTAGCTCGCACTTTTTTTGAACATATCTTTGATAAAAATGAATTGGCAATAACTAAGTGGAGGTATAAAGTAATGTTGACAATGAGACTTTAAGGAAAAAAAATAGAGGCCCTGATGTTTGAAAAATAATGATTTTCTAAGGGAAAGAATGAGATATGATATGAAACAAAAGAAGAAAGGGTAGTAACAAACGAAATAGGTATGGAAGGGAAAAATAAAATGAAGATATATTATCTAAGTAAATGCTTTGGGTAATAAAATAAACGAAAATGGAAGAATGAGAAAGGATCAGAATTCACATTTCAACTGTCAACTACGTCAGAGAATTGCAATAAAACTAAAGTGTGGAAATAGTGGCAGGTGTATTGAATAATAAGGAAATGAAGGGACCACTTAGTATCTAATTAATTGTATGTTCCAATCAAATAAATATAATAGCACCAAATATACTTTTTATACACCCGTTTTGAACAAAAATAACATATAACAAATAAATTTGAATACAACAACCAATGTAACGTTACACAAACTAAATGATGATTCGGAACTCAAAATCTAGTTATATGAAGTTTTAATAAAATAGTATATATACACAAATTTAATAAGAAAAGATATTAAATAAAACATTGGTTGACTCATATTACCAAATGCCTAGAGGAAGGATTGGAAAAACACTAAAGGCCTAGGCACTCATGTGTATTCTTTTTGTTTAAAGCACGCAGAAGGTATAAATGTTGGAAGAAAGAGACAAAATAATGAGAATGAGAAGAAATAAATATGGAGGAGCAACATAGTTTGTGAAAGGAGGGGGTGACAAAAGAATATAAAAATACAGTAAGCTTTTCAAAGAAGCGATATAGTTATGTGTTTAATAAATATAAACATGAACAGGCTAGTATGAATGATGCACGTGCATTAAATATGAATTGTTACTATTCACTAATGAGTTAATTTATAAAAAATTTAACACTAAATAGAATATGAGCATTTGGAAGCTTATAAATGAAAAACAGCAAGTTTGAATAAGTTAATGTGCATAAACATGTGAGTATTTAATGCATTGGAAACGAAAAGTTCATGGACGAATTAATGCAGGCAGAAGTTATAAAAAAGAATGAATATTAAAAGTTGCAGAATGTAAAAGTAAATGCTTAGATGAAAATAAAAGAGGTACATAAGAATTAGGCCGAACAAAAGTAGGTAAGAGAATGTACAGTTAACAATAAGAATGGAAAATTAATAGACTAAGAATAAATGAAAGTTTATGAAATAAAGAGAGAGTTTTTGTTTTTCAATGTGAATGGTTGAAATGTGAAAGTGAACAAGACAGAGAAAAAAAATGAATGAGATAGTAGTTATCAAACGCAATAAAATATGAAATGTGCACGAATATGAATTCATTTTTCACAAACAATTGTTACAGTTCTTATATAATACTGATTTTATTCAATTACCATTAACTATCTATTTCATACAACAATGAAATATTTACATTTTTTTCTTATATTCAATTTTAAAACCAAGTATAACACTTACGTAATTTCAATCAATTGTAATCTCATTCAAGATGCTCATAATTAACTTACATCAACATTGCTACAACTCATTCTAGTTATTATTTCCCATTAATAAATCACAAATTTATATTTCTTCATATATTAATTAATAAATTTTATAAAATTAACCAATTTAAATTTTCAAAAATTTACACGTCATTACACTCTCTCCCACTCAAAACTTTTCGTCCCCGAAAAGGAAAAAGAAGGGAAAAGAAGGAATCAAGAAATCAATATATCTTATTCAAAATATCAAATTTATAATCAATTAATTTACGAAATAAAATAGTTTTAAATAAAATATATCAATTTATAAATAGTTAAATCCTTTTATATTCAAGTTAACAAAAGTTTTGAAAACATTTCATAAAATTTTCTAAGTCCAAATTTATAAAAAAATTCGACAGAGCCTCCATTGTACGGAGAGGCTCGGAAGAAATATCAATGATAATAATATACATCAAAATTTTCAAAATAATTTATCCTAACAGCGGGAAAAACAATGCAATATCGCTATAAAACCGTAATCCGGGAACATACCTATTTGTCGGGCAAATAACGCTTATTTTATGAAACCAAAAGCAGTAGCAATAGCTTCCATAACCTGTATTCCACTTATATAATCCAAATAGGTTAAAAATTATATAGAGGTGAAATGATTATATTTTTTTTAATTAATAAAAATAATCAACATAACATAAAAACAATCACTTTCAACCAAAAGCATATTATCATCACATAAATCAAAATAAATCAATAAACATTACAACAATCCTTTGCAAACAAGCATACAATCTTTACAATGGATCAAAGTAATCAACCATTTCTGAAGTTACAATCATTAAATTTAATGTAGTATTCATTTTATTATTTTCTTTAATTATCAATAGCTTTAAACATTATCTTTAGTTCATAATTCTTTTCTTACAATGTTCACTTTCTATTTCATTTTATTTAGTAGCATTGCAACTATAACTCAGGTTTATAACTATTTTCATATCAAATTTGTTATTTATAAAAGCAAAACTTTATTGAATGCTTTCATTATTTAAGTTTTCTTGTACAATATTTCAATACATATTCTTATTTAAATTACAACTTTTAATATTCTAGTAAGCTATATATATGTTTCTAAGAATGTAATTGAAAGTCACACAAGTTTATCTTATTTCATTTTAGTAAATAAATGTTCAATAGTTATCATTTCTTATTTCATATCCATTTTGTTTACAAGTTACAAATTTTAAATTCCTTGTATATTTCATTTATAACTTAGCGTTTAATTTCTTACTTTCAACTTTAGAAGTTCCAATTATTAAATAGTTAAAATTTTATCCCATTACAATAATTGAAATTTTAGTTTAAATTTACTTTAGGTTATTCTGCTGGTTTTTTTTTCTCATCATTTATTTTCCCGTTCATTTATTTATATAAATATCAATCACTTACATCATTTATTTTCCATAAGGCTTTTAAGTCATTAATGAATCATTTCATAAATATTACTTAAGCTTCCGTTGCCTTACTTAATTTTATTACTTAATTTGGTTATTGAATGAAAATTTAAGTTTTTGGTATTCGCCCTTGAAGAGAAAAGAAATATTTCAATATATTTAAAAATTCAATTAAAACATTTATCCTCATTCACTTAATAAGAATATAAGATATATGTAAAACATCCTCATAGCATTATGCAAAAAAAATTCAATAGTCTAAAACAATGTTAGAAATTTATATCAAAACATTATAATAAGCTTTAAAATAAGGTTCCTTAAATCCAAAAATTTATTAGGCTCATTATTTTAAAATAAGTATAAACTCAATATTATTAAACTAAAACTAACAGTATACTTAAATCTTACATCAAATTTCTAAATCAAAGTATAAAATTTCATACCTTCATAATAAATTTAAAAACTTGTTTAAAAATGAATATTCAAATCGTGGAAAAACATTTATTATGGTTTAATACAAAATTCAAATAGTAAATAAACCTATAAATTTTACTATTAGTACTTCAAAATCAAGTAAATATTTCAAACTGTACTTCCAACATAGGGATCAAATTTATTTGTCAAGTATATTGCTATAAATAAAATTTGCAAATCAAATTTTTTCTTCTTTCCATTTACATAATATCTTTAAATTATACATTCAAAGAAACTTATATAAATTTTACTTGAAATATTCATTTGAAAGCTATATTTGCAAATCAATCATCTTTAATACTTTTCAAAAATTCATTTGTAAAGTTTCTTGCTTCATTTACAAATACCATTCAAACAATTTATACAATATCTTTATAAATATATGTAAACTATTTGAAAATAATATTTACATCATTACTTATATTTGCAAAGAAGCTATTGAAAACGTTATATCCATTATTTATTAATTTATTAATTTTATCTCAAGATACTTTTCAAACATTATTAATAAATCAATAATCATTTACTTTAAATATATTTTATTTAATTAATTACATCTAAAATATTTACAACACTGATAATTTACTATTAAACCATGTTGTATATAATTAAACAATATTTTTAACATTTTAAACTATTTAGAATTGACAAAAAATGACCAAAATATTTTTTATATAATACTTTATCAAAATACTTTTATAACTCGATATCTTAACAGGTTTATCCTCGTCCTTGCAGACTCTGGCCATGCGTTGATCGGGCGCAAGGTTAGGATTCTTCAAGTGCTTAATAGGCCTATTTCAACACCTAGTGAAAATACTTAAAAATAGGTATGAGAAGTAGCGCTCAAAATCCAATGTCAAATGATGATAATACGGTAACAGTGGCCTACTGCTGATCCAGTATTTATGCAATGGACGCAAAACTTTCCAGAACATCCTTCTACCTTGCGAATTCCAGAAAAATATCATAGCCAGTTCGTAAACAAGAGACCATCGACGCCTGCTGCAGTGGTACGTTACTGATTCAATGATTTACGCAATGGATGCACTTCCTTCTCGGAAGATCCATAAACAACAGATCCCAGGATCGAAAGCGCCTCCATTGGGTAAATTAAAGAACCATCTACCCTGGAAAAATATCGAGGAACTCATGAGTTTATGTCCGGACAACCATATTAGTTCGAATCCATTTTCGAATTCACTCAAGTCCATTAGGGTTTTACGGTCGAATCAATTCCTGGATTCCCAAAGTCCATCTGGGTCGAAGCATATCATACTATACTTCTTCACGGAGGGTAAATCCCCATACTTCTTACTTCAAAATATTACATACCATATATAGTACCCTTTCAAAATCATAGCTCCAAATATCGCACTTACATATATTCCATTATATATACGTTTCATTTTCAGATAAATCACTTTCCAAAATCAATAATCTCGAATATATCAAATCATTCTTACATAATCGTTATATATAAGATTTATCAATTCAGATCGAATACCTTCCAAAATCAGCAGTTTCAAAATCATTTGTACTTATATAAAGTCAATCTTATACAAGAATCAAAAAAATTCCAAAATCAATTTCGCTATATGAAAAGATATATGGGATTGAACATCTTTTCTTTATAAAAGGTTTTGAATTTAGAATAGTTTTGTATTTTTGTATATAAAATGGTTGTGTAAAATAATTTGTAAATAAAATAGTTTGCAAAATAGTTTTGTAAATAAAATGGTTTTGTGAAATAGTTTATAAAATAGTTTGATAACTAAAATAGAATAAGATAGTTTGCATAAGAAAAATAAAAGAAATAGTTTTGTAAAAATGGTTTTAAATCAATAGTATTTTTGCATTGAAGAAAATTCAAATTTAAATTACAAAGTTATCCAACCCAAAAACTTTCAATTTCAGTGCCAAAGCATATCAATATTATTAGAAAATAAGATGTACATATGCCATCATTTTGCAAAATCACATTCGATCGCTCGCTCGATCACACAAGTTCGCTTTCAAACTAGTATTGTCCATTCAACTACCCTAATGCGGACTTCGATATGGTTTCTTGACTAGAAATCATCATTTTCCTTGCATAGCCATATACTATGATAGAGAATTCTAGAATCAAACCAAAATCCATATCAAATATTCTCCATCAAGAATCGAATGAAAAATCCTAATGCGAAATTGTGTAATTCACCTCGAACTTATGTACTCAAATCCGGATCAAATTAATTTTACGAATAAAATAATATGCGCACAACTTACTTATTTATTCCAATTTGATTCATCCCAATTACATTTCAATTAAATTCATTTTTAATCTCATTGATTAACACAAATATCACTTCATACTTTAATATTTGTGAAACGACCCTGACTCGACCTTCGAAAATCGGCATCGAATATGACACTCATATTCAAATGCCGCTGATCCAAACGTCGAATCTGGTTCGCCGGAGCTTATAACACATTAAGTACAACACAGTAGAAGAAATGAATAATACATTTGATATACAACATTTGATACAATATTCAGATACAATGATGATACAATGAATATCAATATACATCAGAGATATGATACAAGACAATAGCAGTGAAAAGGAAAGACAACACCAACAGTGGAACAATATCTCCAATATGGTCTTCAAGAGAGAAAGAGAGATAGAATCCGGAACTGTACTTCATCTCCAAAGCGCCAATGCAGAAATAGCTCGAACTCCCAATAATTATGTTTCACCAAGATAAGCAAGTGCAGTCCATATCCAAAGACTGAACTAGCTCCAGATAATCTACTAAACCTGACTATTTGAAAAAACCCAACTCTAGACTGCACGTGTGGAAAAAATTTGGGCACCTAGAGTTTAGGAAGGGAACAATAAACTTCAGGTCAGTCATGGGACTGGTATGAGCAAACAAAATAGTTTATCTTTTAAAAAAAACAACAAACGGATTTAAAATTTAAATTCCGCAATGCTTTTTTTAGAAAATGAAACTACCATAAGGCCTCCCGCCACACACACAATGCAAAAGTAGAATTAAAGAGATTTCTCCTTATGATAGTCAAACATGATTGATATGAAAAAGTCATTTGATATTATTATTAGTGCATAGTGTAGAAAACCTTTCAAAAGTATAATATTAATCCTAGCCAGCATACAACCATTATTGTATGCCTACTATAGCTACCATATTCAATGGCAGGTTACCGCCACATTCCATGGCAGGTTATACAACTAAAACCGTACAGGGCTCGTATTGTTTTGTCTGGATTTCCAACAAATGGTCAGGCTAAGGAACTTCCTACTACCACATGGGTACGCCTCTAGAGGGATGTCCCGAGAACCTACCCAGCTCTCTACCAACACAAGGCCGGGTTACCTCTGTAACTAGGTAACTACTACTCGAGCATGCCATCCACCGGTCCTTTGGGGCCTTTATCCGAGGCGCCTCTCGACCACAAAGCAGTCACAAAATAATAGATTTTCAGTGTCCTCGTGAGTTGAGTATATGGGCTCCATACCATGATACCACCCTTTTCCAGAAGGGAATGACACATCTTAAAGGGAGCGACCCTCATAACCTTGCCGCACCTTTCCTGTTTCGACCATTTTCGGGGTGTGAGGTCTTGATGCAATCTCGTCCATAAAGCTACGCTTTATACAAAATCCATCCTTTGATCAACAAATGATACACAATAGCACTCAGCATGCCACACTACCAAATTGGGAGTATATCACTGATAACTATCAACTACATAACCTCTGAGCTCGTAAGTCTCAGAGAAGGGTGTTAAGCTAAGAGAATAAATTCTCCGCCACCAAACAGAAATGTATTTGATAGAGATCGTTTTTATATCTCAAAGTGTAGTGTCTGACATACAACCATACAAGTCTGTTCCGGGTTCGAACAAAACCGAAGGCACTTCCGAAGAAGCCCTTGCAATCCGAGTATCCACAATTTCGATCGGACTTCCCATCACGTATGGAGAACTCTATACCGGAGCAACTCAGTGCAGAGTCAATCGACAGGGTATCCTATCATTCTCGAAGACACCCGGTCTTCACCATCAGTCTTCAATTGCAATGCATAATGTCGTATCACTATTCGAAATGGGTTATATGACACAAGGTCCTCTCCCAACTAAACTGAATAGTGAGCGCAATATTTAAAAACATATGGATATGGGATTTCAGTTAAGTCACAACTTTTAAAATCCAAAACTCCTCTCAAGTGGTTTAAACCAATTACCATTTCAAATCTTTAAAAAAAAGATTTATTTCACAAAGTTCACCTCGTTTCACAAAGATCCATTCACAGATTTCAAAACACTTCCATTTCAATTTGGATTAACTCATTCAATCTTTAAATCAAATATTTAATAGCTTTCAAATCCGTTTCCAAACATTTATTCATAACTTGGAAAACTATTTTCATTTTTGACTTGAAACCCTTTTAACACAAATTGGAAATTCATTTCCTGTATGAAAGCTTTTATTATTTGAAAACAAATAGTTTTCGTTCGAAAAAATCCGATTTCATATATACAAGTTAAAATCTTTGGGTTAAACTCAAAGTCCTAAAACGACACTTTAAAAATGGTTTAAAACCCATATAACTTGTATAACCTTTTTTTGAAATCATAAATAGAATTCAATTTCAAATTTTGAATCTAAATTTAAATCAAATTATTTAAACTTCAAAACTTAATCAAGTTATTCAAAAAAACTTTTATCTTTGAAATTCCTTTTCAAAAGCTTTTTATATTCAACCCAATCCATTTCCAAAACCATTTGGATTCAAAAATTCAATTTTAAAACTACTTCAAAAAAAAAATGTGACTTAACCAATTTCCACGTGCAATCCATATTGTGTGTGTATAAGTGTGGTCCAGGGGTTTTACACAATAGAAATGCAACATCATCAATCATATTCAAATACAGCAATATGTTTGATAAGTGGTATAAACTATAACGCTTATCTTTCATTCACAGATCACATATATATATATCACAGATAATAAATTACATTAAACACAGCTCAAATCAAAACAGAGCATCACAATCAGGAGCATCAAACAATTCAATCATCCAATAGAATCCAAACATTCATAAGTAAGATCAGTTAATTGTCTGATTAATTCAAATCAGATTAATTACTTATGAATTACTAATCCTGGTTAATTAACATTAATAAATTACAAATCATTTTGATTAAATACTCTTTAATCATTTATTAATTAACCATTAATAATAAATTAATTAACCTTTAATTAAAATTCATCAACCTTTAATTATTAAATAATTAACCTTTAATTATTTAATTTACCATTTAATTAATTATCTTTAATTAATTAATAACCCTTAATTAATTAATTACCATTAAATTAACTATCCTTAATTAATCACGATAAGTGACTATCCCTAATCTTAAATCAATGTTAAACACTTGATTAATCCACCCTTAATCATTGATTAATTACGTTTAACTAAGTAATTATCTTTAAGCAATTAATTACCTTTAATTGCTTTCATTAATTTAATTTTTCATTTATTAATTATATTAATTGATAAATCTTTAATTATAAATTAATTAACCCTTAATTAATTTATTTAAAATAATTCTCCTTAAATATTCACAATGATTAGCCTTGAATTAATTATCCAAAGTAATTAACTCTAATTTTAATTACACAAAGTAATTATACTTAATTACTTAATCGCATTCTTTAATTTATCAAAACTTAATAAATTTTAAAGATAAACCTCTTTTATCTTTGGTTAACTACTTAATCAAAACATTTAAACCTTACTTTAATGAACCTTTGAAACAGATTTACTTATTATCATAAATTAACTAAAGACTTGAAGTCAAATAACAATTTCAAAACATCATTATCTTTTAAATTAATTTCTTCATTTAAACTCAGTTAACTTAAATAATATTTGCGTTAATCCTAATTTCAAACTAAAATAAAATATTTATCATCCTTCAAAATTAATCAGGATAAGTTTAAAGCTTGATTTAATTACATTTTTAAAACCTGTTTTAATTTAAAGTCTAAAACTGCTCTTAATACCAAACCGAGACCATCCCGCGTCTTTCCCCTAGTGTTACCCGAAACACCTGCCTGCCTTCTTCGAGTCATTCTCGAATAGTTCCCAAATTTTTTTCAAAACTTTTGATTTTTGTTTAAATTTTATAAAAACCGGTATAACACAAAAAAACGCTCGACAAACACTCGAGCCTGTACCCAATTTCCCCGAGGAGTACTTCGAGTTTTCTTCCTTCATTCCCAAATCTTCCAAACCATCATCAAGTACACGCGTGCACCGTGCACACTGCCATGACCACCACCGAGCAACGCTACTCCCCCCAGCACATCATCGATGATCCGCATGGCTACTCCAACCACACAGAACACTCTATATCACCGTGGTTCGAATTCAAGCGTTTCGACCATATAGGCACTCGAAACCAATCGACAAAAAGTGCCTTGCTGACACCATTGTTGACCATCAGAAACTTCGCCATCATGATCGGAGTTGCGCCATGAACCCTAGCTTCAATCCCCCGTGCACCGATAACACTCGATCCATCAGGGACATCTCAACAGTTCGATTTCCGATCCATAAAAATACACGATCAAGAATATCATGAGTTCAAAATTTCAAGTAATTTATTTTTTAAATTAGGAATTTTGTTAAAACTCCTAGAAAAGCACTGGCATCTTAAAATCCAATTTATTCGTGGAATGGAATCCACTTCGAGCCCGTTAAAGGGATTGAACCCTAAGTAGGATGGAACCTACAAAAAATCTAGTGGAACATTGTTTTGTATCCGCTAATTTTTATTCAAAATGATTTTACAAAATTATATCTTGTTTTCAAAATGTTTTCGAAACCTTCCTTTTAAAGGAATCAAAATCATCTATCCTGATTTTCAATACATTTAGCCTCAAAATTATCTCTAATTTCAAAATCAAATTATCGTTAGTTTTAAACTATCTTTTAATAATAATATATTTAACTTTTAATATTTATACTTACATTTAAATATAAAATTATAGTAAAACTTTTATATATACCAAAATATTATTCTCTATATATGTTTATGTATTTTAACTATAGTTAAGTATATTTATAAAAGTTTAAAATAGTTTTAATACAAGATAAAAGTTATTTTCAAAGAAAAACAAAACACCAAAATTTCCTTTGGGATGTCGACATGCTCAATACACCCATGTCGACATAGTGTTAGTTAATTTCAAAATTTAAGTTTCAAAAGAAGTGTCTATTCATCATATCTCTTCACGAATGGACATGGTTGTTGTTCTTCTATAAATAGAGGTTGTTTTCAAAGAATTTTCAATCATATTTTTCTGGTTTTCATTTCTCTTCTTCTTCCACATTTTCTTTATACATATTCCTACCATTACTCTACCGAAATCAACATTGAATCTAACTAGATTATCTCTGGTTTGATTCTCAATCGCTATCTCAACAAGATCCTCATTGCTTTTCAGATTTATAGGCTTCTTTGTAATCAAATAAACGAGAAAAGGTGTGATTGTAGCCTTGGAAATTAATCAAGCGAGAAAAGATGTGATTGTAGCCTTGGAAATCAATTGGGTGAACTTGTTTCTCGTAAAATCAAGTATCTCTACCCAGAGGATTGTGAATCCAGAGGGTGTACCTCGTAGCCTTGAAATTGAGGGTGTAATTGTACAATTGCTTTTGAAAGGAAATCCATACTTGTGTGTGAGACTAGATGTAGGATAACTCTGAACTAGTATAAAATCTGGTATGTTCTTTCCTTTACTGCTTTTATTTTATTTCTACATCTGTATTTGACTCTGTGATCATATCTGTGTCTGAATATTGCATACATTTGTGTTCAAATTAACAAAAACTCAAAAAAATTAATAATTTCTTAAAACACTATTCACCCCCTCCCCCCTCTAATGTTTATCCTAGCCTTAAGATCCATAATCCGCATTTCTCACATTTGGTATCAAAGCAAGGTTTTCAAAGTTTCATAATCTGATTTTTGAAAATGTTTTATAAATGGCTATGTTTGTTAATACTAGTTTAGAAATATTCAGATTAACATTGTCTCGTGAGTCTGCATATAATCAATGTTCAAATTCAATTTGTCTACCAAAATTGTTTGATGTGCAGGAAACATGCTTTATGGGAGTTGAGTAATCAATCCACAACGGACAAATTGTGCAGATCAAAAAGAACAAATGGATAATCGATAGTGGATGTTCTAGACACATGACTGGCAATCCAAATATATTGAATGATATAATATACAAAGACGGAGGACTGGTTAACTTTGGAGACAATTCAAAAGGATATGTGATTAGCATCGGCAAAGTCGATAACTTTGAAACTCTTATTTTTACTGACGTTTTGCTAGTTAAGAATCTGAAACATAATCTGCTAAGTATAAGCCAACTCTACGATAAAGGATATAAAATTAAATTTGAAAAAGATAAGTGTCACATTGAAGATAATAATTCAACCATAATATTTGAGGGAATTAGGAAAAAGAATATTTATATTCTTAGTATGAAAGTTTCAAATGATAACTTGTGTCTTTTGGCAAATAAGTATCCCTTGGATTTGGCATAAGAGATTTGGGCATTTGAATTTCAAACTATTATCTAGACTGTCAAAACATGATCTAGTAAGAGGTCTTCCAAAAGTGAATTTTAAAGTAGATAGTCTATGTGATGCATGTCAATTAGGAAAACTTAGAAAAAGTTCTTTTAAATTAAAAGATATGATTTCAACCTCAGAACCTCTTGAGTTACTTCACCTTGATTTATTTGGACCATCTCAAATTCTGTCAATAAATCATAATAAATATGTTTTCGCAATTGTAGATGATTATTCTAGATTTATATAGACAATTTTTTTGAAACATAAAGTGATAATTTTGAATGCTTTAAGAACTTTACAAAAAGGATTCAAAATCAAGTTTCTCTAAAAATTATAACCATTCATAGTGATCACGGTGGTGAGTTTGAAAATGAAAAGTTTGAGGAATTCTGCAATAAAAAGGGAATAACTCACAACTTTTCATTTCCAAGAACTCCACAACAAAATGGAGTAGTAGAATGTAAAAATAGGATGATTCAAGAGTATGCGAGAACTACGCTTTCAGATAGTAAATTACCAAAGTATTTTTGGGCAGAAGAAGTTGCTACTGCTTGTTATATTTTAAATCAAATTTTATTTAGACCTTTAACCAATAAGACATCTTATGAGCTTCTTCATAGAATGGAACCTAAAGTATCATATTTTAGAATTTTTAGAAGTAAATGTTTTATTTTAAATACTAAGGATAAATTTGATCCTAAAACCGACAAAGGTATCTTTATCGGATATTCTAGTAAAAGTAAAGCGTACAAAGTATTTAATTTAAGAACTAACACCATCGAAGAAACAATGCATGTTTCGTTCGATGAAAATCTCAAAAATTTTGAAAATACAAATGATGAAGAGGATTTAATCACTAAAAGTCAAGAGGCAACTGAAAATTATAATGAAATTAATCATCCTAATAAAAGGACTAAACTTTTAAAAGATCACCCTATTGAAAATATACTAGGAGATGTGCAATATGTTGTTAAAACAAGAAATCAACTAAGTCAAATGAGTAATGTAGCTTTTATATCAACTATTGAACCCAAGAATCCAAAAGAAGCATCAACTGATGATTCATGGATTTTGGCTATGCAAGAAGAACTAAATCAATTTACTAGAAATAATGTTTGGGAACTTGTCCCTAGACCTGAAAATAAAACTATAATTGGAACTAAATGGGTTTACAAAAATAAAATGAATGAACAAGGAGAGGTAGTTAGAAATAAAGCTCGATTAGTCGCTCAAGGTTATTGTTAAGAAGAAGGAATATATTTTGATGAAACCTTTGCTCCCGTAGCAAGATTAGAAGCCATTAGGATTCTACTTGCTTTCGCAAATCATAATAATTTCAAATTATTTCAAATGGATGTTAAAATTGCCATTTTAAATGGTTTTGTAAAAGAAGAAGTATATGTTGAACAACCACCACTTTTTGAAAATGAAAAATTACCAAATCATGTTTGCAAACTTAAGAAAGCTTTATATGGTCTAAAACAAGCTCCTAGAGCCTGGTATGATAGACTAAGATCGTACTTATTACAATCAAACTTTGAAATTGGTAAAGTAGATTATACTCTTTTTATTAAAAGAAATAAAAATGATATTCAACTAGTACAAGTCTATGTAGATGATATCATTTTCGGATCAACTAATTTTGAAATGAATGAAGAATTTTCTGAAATAATGACAAAAGAGTTTGAGATGAGTCATATGGGTGAATTAAACTTCTTTTTGGGATCACAAATAAAACAATTAAATAATGGTATCTTTATTAGTCAAGAAAAATATGCTAAAGACCTAATTTATAAATTTGGTTTGACTACTGCGAGTGGAAAACCCACTTCCATGGCAACCAATGAGTACCTTAGTAAAGAAAATCTCTCGAAAGATATAGATCAAAAATTATATAGAGGAATGATTGGATCACTACTCTATATTACTGCTAGTAGATCGGGTATCATGCATAGTGTTTGTCTCTATGCAAGATATCAATCTCAACCTAAAGAAACTCACTTAAAAGCCGTAAAACGTATCATAAGATATATTAAACACACCTCTTATTATGGCTTATTTTACCCTAAAAATGATTCTTTTGATTTAATATCTTACTGTGATGCTGTTTATGCTGGTTGTAAATCAGACCGAAAAAGTACAAGTGGAACTTGTCACTTTTTGGGGCATTCTTTGATTTTTTGTTTAGTAAAAAGCAAAACACAATTTGTTTATCAACAACTGAAGCAGAGTATATTTCTGCTGCTTTGGCTTATTCTCAAGTAATACATATGCAACAAACTTTAAAAGATTATGGTTTAAATATTTCAAAATCACCAATTTATTGTGATAATACTAGTGTGATAAATTTATCCAAAAATACCACTCAACATGCTCAAACTAAACATATCGATATAAGACATCATTTTCTCAGAGATAATATAAATAGGGGAGTAATTACTCTAGATTATATTAATTCCGAGAATCAAATTGCTGATATATTAACAAAACCATTAAATGAATCTATATTTACTAAATTAAGAAGAGAATTAGGTATTTGTTCAATAACTGAAATATAAAAATATATATATATAACAAAGTATAATAAAAACTTTGTTCAAAATAAATTAAATAGCAAAAATTTAAGCACCATGTCAACATCCCCTTGAACCCCATGTCGACATACAACGATTTTTTATTTTTGAAATTCTTCCCACCGAAATTCAAATAATTAGTTATATATTTGTAATGTTTCGAGATTTTCAACTTTTGAAAATCGACATTAATACGTCCACTGTATCAAATGCCGCATAATCGAATGCCCAAAAACCGAATTGTTAGGTTAAAAAGAAGAGGTAGAAGAAAAAGATAGAAGAAGAAAGAAAATAGAACAAAAACAATATCAGAATCTCACATATCGCAACGGAACAACATATAATAGATAAATGAATAATCTTTAAAACAAAGAACTATCTCAGTTAATACATTATATTACATCAGAGTATACAACAACAATATAAGAATGGGCAGCTATACAAACATGTCCCTACAAGTGAAATACACAGTGGAAAGATAATATCATATACAAGTAATACGTCTCGCCATCCAGCTCGCCACTTGAGCTCCAAAGCACTCCTGAATCCAGAATGACCTGATAACCTGACTCTAGACTGCCCGTGTGGAAAATTTTGGGCACCTAGAGTTTAGGAAGAGAACAATAAACTCCAGGTCAGTCATGGGACTGGTGTGATAACTTAAAACAGTTATTTATCTTTTAAAACAACAACAACAACAATAGAAGTGGGGAATATCCGCAATGCGTTTGGAAAATGAAACTACCATAAGGCCTCCCCGCACAAACACAATGCAAACTCAGAATTGGAGGAGGTTTCTCCTTATGATAGTCAAAGATGCTTACTACGCGAAACAAATCATTTTTAATATTATTATTAGTTCATAGTGTAGAAAAAAATCATTTCGAAAGTAAAGATATAAATCTTAGCCAACATACGACCATTATCATATGCCTACTATAGCTACCATGTTCAATAGCAGGTTACCGCCACATTCCATGGCAGGTTATACAACTAAATCCGTACAAGGCTCGATTGTTTCTTTGGATTTTCCAATAAATGGTCAGGATAAGGAACTTCCTACTGTCAATGGGATCGCCTCTGGCGGGACGTCCCGAGAACTTAACCAGCTCTCTGCCAACACAAGGTCGGGTTACCTCTGTAACTAGGTAACTACTACACGAATATGCCACCCCCCGACTGTGATAACCCTGATTTTTTTTAATAGGGTAATTTTATGATTCAATTTAGTTTATGATTGTTTAATAATTGGAAAAATAGGAATAGAAACTTGTTGCCAATGAATGGTCAAAAAGTATGTACTGGTGCACTAGACGGTACATACACATACACATATTTTCTACATTATAAAATAGGCAGAAATTAATTTGTAAGTTAGAATAAATAAATTTCAAATACATAGGCATGCAGACATGATTATTGCAGACATGAATATGTCTTTAAAACAAGTTTAGTATAAAGAAAATAAAATATGTAGTCTAGAATAAACATATGCAGAAGATAGTAAGTACTTAAATAAATAAATAAATAAGTTTACATATGATATGCAGGAGCATAAGAAAGCACTGCTGGTAGGAGACAAGGTTTGCATGGAAATAGTATGAATCTTTAATAAAACACTTTAGCTAATTTCAGTAATTCTTTTGCTTGAAAAAAAATGTAAATCATGCATATAACATGACCCGGGGTAAGATAAAAGGAATAGGGTATATTTTCTGAGAAAAATATAACAAGGACCACTTACCCATTTTCTCTAAAAAAATAAGATAAAAGGCAGATCATAGTTGATAGGGTAAAACTGACATTAGGTAATTTCCTTAAACCCTAGAAGCAGCCAGGGTCTAGTATAAGAAGGCTTAAGGGTAGTAAGATCTGTCACTATTTAAAAAAAAAATATGACAATGAAAATATAAACCAGAGAGCATTGGCCATTAGAGATAAGAGAAAGTAGGAGATCAAAGGAAAAAGGAAGGCTTAGGAAAAAGGAATTAAGGCGAGTAATCTCACTGAAAACTTGGCATTAAGTCCTGAATATTGAGGCAGCCTAAATAGTTTTATAATTTATCTATATAATCTGTGTTTATTTGGGTGTATTGATGATCTGCTTAAAGGTTCAACCCACCATATTGATATACCCAGAAGATATGATTATGGGTTTCCTGTTTAAAATGATCACTTGCATTATTCATTAATCTTGACAGGAGATGTTTTCCTTTATGTATTTTCTGCATACAGTAGTTTATTGAAAGAAAATCCCGAGGGAAAATGTTGTAAATCTACGGTCTAAATGGAAAAAAAAAATGGGACTGCAGCATAGAATGGTTGCTGCTTATGTCTCATAATTAAATAAGTGGAAATATAGAAGTGCAATGTTATACATGTGCTGAGCTTCTATGTTTTACAAATAATCTAGATCAGAACATAAACTTGTGGTTTAGTCAGATCTTATAAACTGGTGAGTATCTGATTTAAACCAAAGGTAAAAGGGATGCAACATAGAAATTATTTATGACCATATATTTATAACACGATCCATTGGAAACCCCTGAATTAAATAATATGTATATTGAGAACTCACATTTACTTGTATGATTAAATTTATGTTTATGAGAACATGACCTATCAATAAATACCTGTTGGTTGAATTATTCACTTTTCTCTGATTAAAATGTGATATGCATAGAGAATGAGCACAATGGTGAAAAAGAGAAAAATTAACACTTAGTAATTTAACTAAGGATTTTGGATCTTAGGGCTACAAAATATATAGCTTGGCAAGTTGAACATTGCAAGCTCACACATGGTATGTTCATACCCAGGGGCCTGAGTGTGTTGGGTTAACAGAGAAAGTCCCAGGCAGTGTGTGTTAAAAAAAAAAGTAGCAAAAGACCATATTATATTTGGTAGAGAACTAAAGAAATAGGTTCAGGAAAGGTTTGGGAGAAATCCCTGAGGTCTAGTAAATTTGTAAAAAGGGCAGGATGCTTGAATCGATGATTGTATTGGTTGGCTTATGATGTTTGTTTGATAAATTTTTATGACTGCTTCTTGAAATTAAACTATTTGGATTATACATAGTGTCTTGCTTTGATATGAATGCACATCCTTTACAAAATCATGTACAGAGATAATACTGAGTTGTAATTTATTCAAGCATTTGCAAATAAATAAAGTTACAGAAGATTATGTTTCCAGTTAGCTTACTCATACCAGACAATAGTCTGACCCTTATGTGTTTATACACTATTGGGTGACTCATATTTATATGAGGCAGTTCACGGTGATTGTGCAGGCAAATAGGTTTTTCATTGATCAAGCTTTGGATGAGATAGCTGCTTAAGGAATTGGATGCAATAGTTACAGATTTATGGATATTAAAATAGAAGTTTAGGTTGCATTTATGTTGTGATATGTTAGTTAAGTTGTTTGAAAAAAAAAAACAAATGCAGTGTTGTCTCCTGTTTTGTAAGTAAAGAACTTAAGTATGTGTCTCAGCTGAAACTTATGAATTGCTTTCTAAAAATATTTTCTTATGAGTAATGCAATTTCCCCTATAGCTTCAGAATGATTCAATTACTGTAGTAGAGAACCTGAGATGTCAAGCAAGTATGAACTGAACAAATAAACTAGTAATCCAGATGAGGATTAAGGATGAAAAAATCTGGTGAATAAGAGTTAGAGTTTCAAAAAAAAGGAAGAACTTAGAAATAATAGTAACTGGTGTATAAATGAATGCAAAACCAACAAGGTTATCCTGACCATATCACTAAGCTTGGGTTCCACTCATTCTAAATTGCTTTAGACCTAGTTTGCAGAGAGAATTAAAACTCAAGTACATAGGGTAGTAGCTCTCATCAATTCAAGTTGATAACTATTTAGAAAGAATTAAAACACTCAAAAAACCATGTAGTAAACAATCGTGTTAAGGGATATGCATATATATATATGTACAAATCAAAAAAAAGAGGCACAGTCATTTAGAAAAAAAATATGGGAAACACTAACAAACATGCTAAATTTAGAAGGCATAGTATCAATGGTTATGTAGAAGTTAGTATGACTGTGAAAACTAGATTCTCAAGGATAAAATTACTATGTATAGATTATTTAATGATTTTCAAAGCAGATTTCTGCTTATTAATATTTATACTCCGATTTAAGTAGAAAGAGAAAAAGGAACAATTTACATATCTTCACATATGTAAATTAGATAAGTTGAACAACACAATATTCCTATATTGGTTAAAAGATCCTGGCTAGAGAAGAATTTAGAGAAAACATTCTCTGGAGTAGATGGCCACTGCATCAAACTAGTATAAAAAAAATTAGGGTAAGAAAGTGGGTCATCTCACCGGTCCTTTGGGACCTTTATCCGAGGGCCCTCTATCACCAAGCAACAACCACACAGAAAAATGAGATTGAAGCAACCACATAGGTTAAGCATCAGGGCTCCATACCTGACACCACCCTTTTCCAGAAGAGAATGACATACCCTAAAGGGAGCAACCCTCATAACCTTGCCGCATATTCCTGTTTTGCCCATTTCTGGGGTGTGAGGTCTGACGAAGTCTCGTCCACAAAGCTACGCTTTTCCACAAAGCCACGCTTTGATCAACATATGATCAATAAATAATCATCACACAGCAACACTCAACATGCCACATTACCAAATTGGGAATATATCGCTGATAACCTTCAACTACATAACCTCTGAGCTCGTACGTCTCAGTGAAGGGTGTTAAGCTAAGTGAATAAATTCTCTGCCACCAACAGAAATGTATTTGAAAGAAATCTGCTTTATATCTCAAAATGTAATGTGAGACACGTAACCATACAAGTCTGTTCCGGGTTCGAACAGCCCTTGCAATCCGGGTATTCACAATCCCGATCGAATTTCCCATCACAAAGGAAATCTCCATACCATAGCTAACGGTGTAGAGACAATCGATAGGTCATCCTATCGTTTTCACAATAACCGGTCTTCAACACCAGTCTTAAATGCTATCCATTACGTCGTATCACTATTCGAAATGGGTAGTCCGAATAACGAGCGCAATAATTTAAAAATAAGTGTAGCATTCAATTTCAACCAATTCACAACAAATAGCCACTCAAGGGTCAATATTGATAGTCGGTTATTTAACTATCAATCAATATTCACAACATAACCCGATTTCAAATAATTTCCCAAATTATTTCTTTTCAAAAATATCTTTACAAGATATAATTTCCACACTTCAACCATTTGAAAACCAATTTCAAATAAATTTACACCCTTACAACTTTCATTTCAAAATGGTTCATTTAAACCAATCAAATAAATCCTTACCGATTTATTAAATTTACGTTCCAAATCCGTAAATTTATTCCACACTTTTTTTTAAAATAAATCAATGTTTATTTTTAAAACAAATTTTCCTTAAAAATTTCCAATCTGAATTTATATTTCCAAATATACCTTTTATACGATTTTACAAATCGATTTCAATTATTCATTTTCAATTTATCTTTAAAAGATATAATCTCAAAACATTCACTTCATATTGGAAAACATTTCCATACTTATTCAATGATAAGTAATTCACAATTCATTTATTTTCAACATTTGGAAAATGTTCAATATACTTAAATCCAAATTAAGCATATATTTTATTCTTTAAGGAAACCATTCTCTTAAACACATTTATTTGAGTCAAAACGAATGTTGCATAAAACATCATTACAACAACCCAAAATCACTAGTATAGGGAGTCGAAATTAAGATAGATATATAAATCCCAATACTATATAAAACATTTCCTTTCGCAAATCATTTACTATAACAACAGCGTTATAGTCCACCATTTCCTTCTATTCCTCGAAAACGTCTATTTCAACCATAAATGTTGAAATCTATAGTTTCGATACTTAATATATTTTAAAACATCTTTAAATCGTTTTAATTCTATTTAAAATATCACTTTGCCAAAATATTTCTTTAATATATTATTCACCGTCCAAAATCGGGAATATACTTCGTTAACCAAATCCAATTTCTACATATTTTATTTAAAGGATTTTCCACTGTCCCAAAATCGTGGACATATTTCCTTTAATAAGCTATAATAATTAAACTTATAAAAATAAGTCGATTTCGGATTTATAAAACAACGTATAAAAATTCCATTTATACTTTATAAAAACTTCAACTTATAAAATCACTTTATTAACAAATTCTATCGATATTCCATGTACACGCCAAAAAATCCAATTTATAAGTTAATTACTTATAAATATTTTATTTTACAAAAATCCATTCATTTAATAACTTCACAATTTATACATCTATAGATTTCATCCACTTATGAAATCTATTTATATTTCATTTTAATACTTATAAAAACTCGTTTTATAATTCCAATATTTTAATTTTATAAATATCAATTTCATAAATTTATTATATAAATATTTTGTAATAATTCAAAAATCTTAATTTAAACCATTTTATAATTTAATCAACTATTTATTTTTAAAAATTACATTTCAGTTATATTTCACAAAAATCATAATTTTTATAACATAAAAATTACAACATTTATTTATTTAAAATGAATAATTCCAAAATTAAATTTTATTATGAATTCTCAACTTAATTTTTTTAAATCAAATTTTATCTATTTTCGGCATCTAACGATACCAAAAATATATTCGCCTAAAATTTAGCCTTTAACGATTTCAATCACAAAGATAATCACGCAGATTATAAATAGATCAACATAAAACATTGAAACCAATTCAATTATTTGAGGAATCCAGTTGGATCCGTCCAACCTGTTTCCCTGCATCCAAAGATGTTAGCACAATACCAATTCCGCTTCGAGACGGAATATCGCGGTATATGGGATTTGTAAAATACTATCTGCTATTATGCGGCGCAATAGGGTATCATCCGCTATATAATGCGGGAAATCAACTCCAAATACATATATAATACCAATTCCATACAAGTTGGAATTATCGCGGTATATGTTTTTAATAAATAACATCCGCTTAATATATGGTGTATAATGTCTATTTCACACAATAGATAACAATTTATCATCCAATCACACAATCAAGCAATTTTAAATTTAACTATTAAATCGAAACAATTCGATTGAGTGAGAAGTTCTCACCTTGAGTTTCCGATAACAGCTGTAGCATTTTATTTCGAATAAAATTAAACATGCGTTTAATTTTACCCAAAATTTTCACTAGCTCCAAACGATTCCAATCCAGCTCCATTGCGTAGTGCTCGACAAAACGAAGCTAACGCAAGTCGTTTCGTAATTTTCCGACCTCGTACGACAAAGTTATGATAGTTTAAAGATTATACAATTTTAAATATAATTAATTTACAAATTTATTTTAACTTTTATACCCTAATTCATCCTGGCCGTCCAAATTTTCTTCAGGAAATCAAGGCCACATGCTTTGCCTTCTCCATCGCGTTCGGCTACAGGCCGAAGAAACCCAATTGCCGACCCTAGAACCCTAATTGCCGCACCCATCCCATCGACTTCTAGGACGATCAACAACTACCATCATGAAGCCCCACGTGAGCACGACCTATGGCCAAAGACCGCACGAGCTCGGTTGCTCCCCTTCGTCGAAAAACGTGCGCGAATACGGCCCCTTCCAGCTCCAGTTGTCGTTGATTCGCTCGACTATAAACGATCATAGCCGTTGGATATTAAGATCTTGGAGTGGTCTACATTTTCCATGTTGGAAGTTTCTTGAATTGTTTTGCAGATTTGGAGAAAATTGAGGAAGACGGAGAATAGATTTCGGCCATTAGAATTTTGAGGTGGCGGTCGGCTTAGAATTAAGGTTAGGGTTTAGTTAGGTTTGCAAATGAAAACATAATCGTCCTTGTATAGAAAATTTCACAAATTACTATTCACTCGAAATTTTCCGAACTCCAAATGAAGCATGCCGGCTGGCATTTCTAAGGTTTACCCCGTGTTCCGGACACAATGGAATGTGTTCGGAAGCTAATTCAAACATATGTGCGAGTTACGGAAATAAACGATCGATTTTAAATTAAACTGATTAAACGAATTTCTACGCGTTTTGGCTTGCCCCGGACAAACGGTAAATCCGATTGACACGAAATTTGAAACCATACAATAATATAACATTACGGATCCGATGAAACTGGTTTCGTCGAAATTCGAGACTGTTTGAAAAAGTCTATTTTTACTAGTCGATTTAAATATTAAAATATTCAATTTTCACAAATTAACTTTTAATTCAATTTTAAAAGTCCTATAACATCACTATAACTCCAATATGATTTAATATAACTTTATAAATTATTTTTAATCACATTAAACCCAATTTACAATTATTTGCACAATTTCAATATTAAATTGCCAATTTAGTTATCCAATTAAATCTAGATATTCGAAAAATAAATTATTCGACCTACAAATCTTACTTGTTGATATTTAAAATCAATTAAATATCTGAATTTGAAATGACAGAAATTCTGGGTCGTTACAATATTCTTCTTATTTTCGAAATTCTATTCGTTCCTTCTGTTATTTCTGTGTTCTATCTTCTGAAATTAATTAATCAATGGCTTCCTCTTTCAAATCAAACTTAAATTCAACCTTTTCATTCCCTTCTCCGACTTCTGGACCGTTTCAACGAACAATGCTCGCTCGTGTAATGAAAATGGAGGATTCTCTGAAGGATGCACTTTAGTTAATGACCGAAATCCAAGTGATGCAACTTCGAGTGGCCAAAAAACAAGAGAGGCAAGGAAAAATCCTTAGGAATTTGTAAAAATTTCTAATGGATAATCATGCTAACCCAATCTTGATTGACGAAGACTCTTCAGGAGATCAAATACAAGAGACCAGCGAGGAAGAAGAAGAAGAAGAAGTCCCCATGGGAGAAGTACACGTGGAAGATGATGACAAAGTCATTTGCATTAGTGAAGTGTGCTTTGACAAAGATGGAAATCTTGTCAAACAACGTGGAAATTTCTGTTTCCACTATCCAAATTGTTCGATTCATAGATCTCCCATTTTCAAAGACACTCATAGTTTCTTTTCTATTTTTTTCCTATTGTTGTATGTTCTTTCTTACGTTTCTCACGAAAATGTAAATATAACTATATAATTAATGAATAATTTGTGTTCTTATATGTGTTATTATTTGGATACTTAGTTAGGATAGATTGTTGTTTAGGACTAAGTTTTAGTTTTAGATCTAAGTGTTGATTATTTATGATAACACTATCATTATAGTCACATGTCGTAGAGTATTAGATTTAGAGGGAGGGATATAGTTTGAAGTTATATATTTGGAGTTAGTTTTTGTTGATGACAATGGGGGAGAAATATAAAATAGGATAGTTAGGCATAGATTAAGGGGGAGTTATTAGGATAGAAGAAATATTTTATAAACAAAGGTTGTCATCATCAAAACGGCGGAGAATGTTAGTCCGTAAGATGATGGTTTTGATGACAACAACCTTAGAATAGGATTATAAAATATAAATACTAACATTATAATTTAGAAAAAAATGTATATGCAGAATTTAACCATGCAGGTACCAAGAATGAAGACTGTACAGTATAGAGATTCAAGATATCAAGAATGAAGAATCATGAGTATCAAGAATATCAAGATTATCAAGAGTTCAAGATTTCAAGTAATTTATTTTTTAAATTAGGAATTTTGTTAAAACTCCTAGAAAAGAACTGGCATCTTAAAATCCAATTTATTCGTGAAATGGAATCCAGTTCGAGCCCATTAAAGGGATGGAACCCTAAGTAGGATGGAACCTACGAAAAATCTAGTGGAACATGTTTTGTATCCGCTAATTTTTATTCAAAATGATTTTACAAAATTATATCTTGTTTTCAAAATGTTTTCAAAACCTTCATTTTAAAAGAATCAATATCATCTATCCTGATTTTAAATACTTTTAGCCTCAAAATAATCTCTAATTTCAAAATCAAATTATCTTTGGTTTTAAACTATCTTTTAATAATAATATATTTAACTTTTAATATTTATACTTAGATTTGAACATAAAATTATAGTAAAAGTTTTATATACACCAAAATATTATTCTCTATATTTGTTTGTGCATTTTAACTATAGTTAAGTATATTGTAAAAGTTTAAAATAGTTTTAATATAAGATAAAAGTTAATTTCAATGAAAAAAACATCAAAATTTCCTTTGGGATGTCGACATGCTCAATACACCCATGTCGACATAGTGTTAGTTAATTTCAAAATTTAAATTTCAAAGAAGTGTCTATTTGCCATATCTCTTCACGAATGGACATGGCTATTGTTCTTCTATAAATAGGGGTTGTTTTCAATGAATTTCAATCATATTTTTCTAGTTTTCATTTCTCTTCTTCTTCCATATTTTCTTTATACATATTCCTATCATTACTCTGCCGAAATCAACATTGAATCTAACTAGATTATCTCTGGTTTGATTCTCTATCACTATCTCAACAAGATCCTCAGTGCTATTCAGAGTTATAGGCTTCTTTATAATCAATTAAACGAGAAAAGGTGTGGTTGTAGCCTTGGAAATCAATCAAGTGAGAAAAGGTGTGATTGTAGCCTTGGAAATCAATTGGGTGAACTTGTTGCCCGTAAAATCAAGTATATCTACCCAGAAGATTGTGAATCCAGAGGGTGTACCTCGTAGCCTTGAAATCGAGGGTGTGATTGTACAATTGCTTTTGAAATGAAATCCGTACTTGTGTGCGGGACTAGATGTAGGGTAACTCCAAACCAGTATAAAATCCGGTGTGTTCTTTCCTTTACTACTTTTATTTTATTTCTGCATCTGTGTTTGATTCTGTGATCATATCTGTGTCTGAATATTGCATACATTTGTGTTCAAATTAATAAAAAATCAAAAAGATTTAATAAGTTCTTAAAACACTATACACCCCCCTCTAGTGTTTATCCTAGCCTTAAGATCCGTAATCCGCATTTCTCACAATTGTGAATAATTTTTCACAAGATATGTATTGTTAATTCACATAGCTATCATTCTCATCATATATGATTTTCAACTTATAAATCATAATAATTATATCTATCACGACCAAACTTTTGTATAATCAACCAATCATATTCCAAACATATTAAACAACCATATAAACAATCATTTTTTCATATGGTCAAGGGTATAACTTTAAGTAGTTAATGTCTACTATTATCACTAATAGCAAGCAATATTAAGTGATTAATGTGTAATATAAACAAGTGATGAACAAGTACATATTAAGTGATATTATCAACAATTCAAAGCGTGATTAATTCGCTTTCATGTTGTCCTTTCTTAAGCAATCCGAAATTGACAAAACAACTCCTCTCTTCACACCGAAGCTTATGGAAGCATGCTCCTCCACATAGGGATGCTCGGCCTTGCTTTTGGGGAGGCAGTTTCTTAGCCAAAGGTGGAGATGCCGGTGGCCATTCATAATAGAGGAGGAAAGGAGTGCATCTTCCAAAAGAGAAAAAGATTTCTACGAGTTCCTGCTCATTAGAGTCGTTCTCGAATCTATGGATTAATAGTTTGGCATTGTTTTGGAAGTGGAATGATTATAGAAGTGTATGTATATTTTATTTTATTTTCTTGCTTATATTTTTACCAATATTTTTCTAGAGAAGAAGAACCCTTTAAAGCTTGGGAAGAAGAAGAAGATGAAGAAGAAATGATGAATTTGTGAAGGTATAGATGTGTATTATAGGTTTAGAAGCCCTAGCCCTTAATCTTGCAGACGGACTAAAATACCCCTCCTCTCATCGTGCTTTTACATGCACTCCCCCTATTCCATCAGTTCGACCCACACCCCCTCTATGTGCTTGTCTTCTCTTGCTTGTGTGATGGTAGGTTTGCTTTTTCAAGTTGCATTTATTTATACATTAGGAGTTTATATTTATATATGTTTAGATATTTCTTTTGGCTTTCGTTTAGCTAATTGTGATAACATTTATATGCATATTTGCATGTATACGCATGTGTATGCATGTTTATATCAGGTTTCCACAATTTAAATAATTTCAGTTCGTCAAACCGTTATAAATCTGAATTCCGGTCATATTTTCAGTTTTTTATCAGATTATTTATTAATGAAAAAAACTTGAAAATAAATTTTTTTTATCATCTTTAAATAATAAAAACAATATTTTTTTTAAGCTATAAAACCATATTAAATAATATTAAAATCCATTTATAAAAATACGACGTTGAACTACCAGAATGCGATGAAGTTTATATGTCTTTACAAAACAAGTTTATAAATTTATAGATCATTATAAATCACTTATTATCATTATATAATAATTAAAATGGATTATTTATCTTTTAAAACAACCAGTTGAATATTTAAATTAATTAAATATTCCTATCCAAAGTGGTAAAATTAAGGGTCGTCGCATTCTTAGCCTTTAAAGAATTTCATCCTCAAAAATTCACTGCAAACCAAACCTAAAAGAGTTTACCCAAAATATTATCTTCAAACTCAATTCCTTATGATATACACAGACCATTCATATGCAGTATCTGATTCAATCTTCTACTTGTATCCACAACTTTACTTCCGAACTAGTATTGATCCCTCAATCCTTTAGAGCGGACTCTGATCAGGCTTCTTAATCAGAAACCCTCACTTCCCTTATATAGCTGTCAACTATGATAGAAAACATAAGTATACAACCACAAATCTTCATCGATGTTCATCATCAAGAATTGAGTGATAAATCTGAAAGTCTCTATGTTCTGATACCAAATGAAAGTGATTACTTTGCTATAGGATCGAAATGGTCAACAGTTGTGAATATTGTAAATGTGGTGGTAATGTGATATTAAGTTATCCATTGATGCGGAATATGAGTATAAAATAGCTAGTGTGGAAAATAATAATAGTAGTAAAGTAAAATGACACCAGGAATTTTTATACTGGTTCGAACTCCTGTTCTACGTCCAGTCCCAGACTCCTTCTAGAATTAAAACTAGCAACGCTCACTCAACCCGGGGGAATAGTTTACACCGCCTGAGCAACCGAACAGGACTTCAACCGCCTAAGCAACTAAAAAGGATTTGACCACCTGAGCAACCGAATAAGACTTGACTGCCTGAGCAATAGAACGGGACTTTGATTACAAAGTATATTTTCTTGACCTTGTGTGTTCTAATAACATGTATTTGTCACTTGTAGTACACCCTTCCTATAATATTTTCCTCAAGTATGATGTGTGTAATTGTGTTTGTATGAAGATTAGGAAGTTTCAAATTGCTTTTAGAAATATAGAATTGTGATTGTAAGCAATGAATATATGAATTCAAGAGAGTAGTTAATTCAAAAAATATGATTCAAGTAAAAGAAAGTAAGTGAAGTGATTGATCTTGAAATCCATGCATATATATGGAATGTTACAACTTTTTGTGAAAAGACTTTAATGAATAGCAATGGTCATAACCTTCTACGAAGAAGAAACATATTCATAAAAGGAAGTGTCTATTCAGAAAATGGCAGTTGGAACCAGGTCAGTCGACTAATCTATGAACTTTAGTCGAATGAATTTGAAAATATAAACATGCATACATATGCGCACAAGTTCAATAGGCTGCCTACAGATATTAGATCGATTGAATGACCTTATTCAGTCGACTGAACTTTATTAAAAAAAATACCATAGCTTATTTGGTTGGAGCACTTCTCTTTTAAACTAGTGATCCGGATTCGAGCCTCGCACCATGCATTCTTCGAAAACTTGATTTTCATTAAAATATGCATGCAAGTTTATTTGAATGTGAATGATAATTTTTGAGGAAAGATTTTCACAAAGCGCTAAACTAGACTTTATACACATATTTGATGACTCTTGTTGAAATATATAACTACATGAATCATACTGCGAGTCGTTGAGTCCGGATGTTGTCATAATCATAGATTCGTGAACTGTTGTTTCATGTTAGCAATAAAAACCTATGATCCAACATTCTCCCCCGTTTTGAAGATGACATCTCCATTTGCTACAGACAAATCTTCGACAAGCTTTATTAACTTATGTTTGCCTTTAATATATTCCTGTAACTGTGCTATAGATTTCTCCCCCTGAATCTATGCTATATATTCCTATAAATAATTAATCTTTTCTCCCCCTTAATCTGTGTATGCATCCTTTTTTCCTCCAAATAGTGTTAGAGCAATATCTTTTTCCCCATTTTTCATCGACAAAAAGGAGAGTTTATATGATGACATAAATTATATTTCACATAAGTGTTAACATGGAACAATATAAAACAAAATGACTACTACTTATAGTGTAAGGTATCAGAAAAAAATTATCATTTAAAGCATGCGATACCCAAGGTTCTCATAATTTCCTAATTTTTAGGAAACCATACCCATTTGGGTGTGGTTGAACCTTTGTAGATATAGTTTTCATTACAAATCACAATCTTATAATAGTTGCTAATATAAAGTTGTTTATCATAATCAATTATATTAGCTGGAATCCATTTCTTAATACTATTAGTCATTAGCTTAGTACTTGAAAAATAATTTCTACCCTTTCTAAACAAAGTATTATTATGATTGTAGCGGTTTTAGAACTATCTTTGTTACTAGTACTATAATTAAAAAAAATTATACAAGAATGCATATCTAGTACTGTTTTTATTTTTAACTTGTTTATAGCCTAAACCGCTTTTATCATTGCGAGCTTAAAATTTGTAACTAAGGAAGATAAGTTATCTTTACCTTTGTTAAAATTATGAATTTCGTATTCAATCTTTCAAAATTTGCCTTAGAATCACAAATTTCTTTTTGCAAAATATTATTATTAACTTTTAAAATATCACATTCTGTAGATAATTCTAAATTCTTTTTAAGTGAAGCTTCATTCTCTTTTTCAAGAGACAAAATTAAAGAGCTATATTGTTTAAATAATTTTCCAAAAATGTATTTTTATTTTTCAAAATATCGATCTCCTCCAAAAGATTTTTTTCTCTTCTAACGGCTCATTTTCTTTTTGTAGGATTGTAAAACAAGTTCTTCTACGGTATTTTCAAAACATTTAGTTTTTTATTAAGAATTTATTTTCCTCTTTTAAATTGGAAATTTCTTGCTTATAATCTTTTAACTTTGCTAAAGCTATTCCATTAACTTTATTCAAAGTTTTACAATCTTATAATAATTCATCATGTACTAAAAAAAGATCTTTATATAAAGAATCTAAGCATACCGATTGTGATTTGAGCTTAGCTATGAAGCATTTGATTGTTTGCTCCTTTGATTCTTCTTTATTACGCTTCCTCTTCCTACTGCCTTGACTAGATCTCTTTATGGCCATTTAGCCTAGGATGTTGCCTTCTAAACTAGTGATTCGGGTTCGAGCCTCGCACCATGCAGTTTTTTGAAAACTTGATTTTGATTAAAATATGAATGTAAGTTTACTTAAATGTGAATGATGATTTTTGAGGAAAGATTTTAACAAAGCACCAAACTGGACTCTATATACATATTTGATGACTCTTGCTAAAATATATAATTATACGAACGATACTTTGAGTCGTTGAGTCCGGATGTTGTCGTAGTCGTAGATTCGTGAATGTTGTTCCATGTCAGCAATCAAAACCTGTGATCCAACATTCTCCCCCTTATTGATGATGACAGATCTGTTTCCTACGGACGAATATTCGACAAAATTTGTTGATTTATCTCTCCCCCTGAATATATTCTTGTAATTGTGTTATAGAATTCTCCCCTTAAATCTATGATATATATTCCTATAAATAATTAATCTTTTCTCCCCCTTAATCTGTGCTTGCATCGTTTATTCCTGCAAATAGTGTTAGAGCAATATCTTTCTCCCTCTTTTTCATCAACAAAAAGGAGAGTTTATACGATGGCATAAATTATATTCACATAAGTGTTAACATAGAACAATATAAAATAAAATAACTACTTTTTATAATGTAAGGTATGAGAAAAAAATTAACATTTAAGGCATGCGATACCCAAGGTTCTTATGATTTCCTAATTTTTAGGAAACCATACCCATTTTCGCATGATTGAACCTTTATAGATATAGTTTACATTACAAATCACATTCTTATAATAGTTGCTAATACAAAGTTGTTTATCATAATCAATTATATTAGCTGGAATCCATATCTTAATACTATTAGTCATTAGCTTAGTACTTGAAAAATAATTTCTACCATTTCTAAACAAAGTACTATTATGATTGTAAGTGGTTTTAGAACTATCTTTGTTACTAGTACAAGCATTAAAAAATTTATACAAGAATACATATGTACTACTATTTTTACTTTTAGCTTGTTTATAGTCTAAACCGCTTTTAGCATTGTGAGATTTTGAATTTGTAAATAAGGAAGATAAGTTATCTTTACCTTTGTTAAAATTTATGATTTTCGTATTTAATCTTTCAATATTAGCCTTAGTATCGCAAAATTCTTTTCGTATAATATTATTATTAACTTTCAAGATCTCACATTCTTTAGATAATTCTAAATTCTTTATAATCAAAGCTTCATCTCTTTTTCAGCAGACAAAATTAAAGAACTATATTGTTTAAAGAGTTTTTCAAAAACGTATTTTTATTTTTCAAAAAATTAATTTCCTCCAAAAGATTAGTGTTTTCTCTTCTAACTGCTCATTTTCTTTTTGTAGGAAATCTTTTTGTAAAGGAAGTTCTTCTACGGTATTTTCAAAACATTTAGTTTGTTTTATTAAAAAAAATTCCTCTTTTAAATTTGAAATTTCTTGCTCACAATCTTTTAACTTAGCTAAAGCAATTCCATAAACTTTATTCAAAGTTTTACAATCTTTTAACAATTCATCATGTGCTAACAAAATATCTTTAAATAAAGAATCTAAGCATGCCGATTGTGATCTGAGTTTAGCTATGAAGTATTTGCTTGTTTTCTCCTTTGATTCTTCTTTATTTCTCTTCCTCTTCCTATTGTCTTGACTATATCTCTTTATGGCCATTTATCCTAGGATGTTGTCTTCGAAACTAATGATCCGGGTTCAAGCCTTGCCCCATGCATTTTTTGAAAACTTGATTCTGACTAAAATACGCATGCAAGTTTATTTGAATTTGAATGATGATTTTTGAGGAACGATTTAAACAAAGTACTAAACTAGACTCAATATACATATTTGATGACTCTTTTTAAAATACATAAATATACGAACCATACTATGAGCCCTTGAGTCCGGATGTTGTCATAGTCGTAGATTCGTGAATTGTTGTTTCATGTCAGCAATCAAAACCTATGATCCAATAAATTCTTTTTCGGATTGGTATTTACACATCAAAGTCCTGTACTCTAATCTTGGACCAAAATCATGCAACAAAATGATATACGTACCTCATAATAATCTTCAAAAAAATTATGAGAACATTTCATAAAACTTTTATTTAAACATTTTTACAAAGTTGCTTCTTTATATATAATTACTCCAAAAAAAATTCACCAAAAATTTCTATCTTCTTCCTAAAGAAACCATTTCAAATTCAATACAAAATAACTATATATACTTAAATCCATAAAATCATTGAGGAAAGCTTCATATTTTCCGAAACACAATTTATTAATCAAAACGAATGTTGCGTAAAACAACGTTAGGGTAGCCCAAAAACACTATTATAGGGATTTGATTAATTATACTTGATATTAAGTTTCGATGTCGAACTTAAACTATTTATTAGCTAACAATGAAGCCGATCAAATTGGGGTAGCATTACCTCTCAGACCTTGAATGGATGTTATTCTTAACTAAAAAATAGATATAAATTACCCATTTCGAATCTAACATCAAATATATGGTATGTGTAAATCCCGTAAACTATATAAAAAATCTCCTTTAGCAAATCATTTACTATAACAATAGTGTTATAGTCTATGCCTTCCTCACTTTCCCAAAAACATTAATTGACGAAAGTGATGTCAAAATCCACATCTTCTTCCACTTAAGCCCTTTTTAAATCAATTTTAAAAATATAGTTTAAATCTCATTTTAAATACCACTTTCAGATCATTTCTCTTAAAACATAGTTTAACTTTATAAAAACTATAATATATATATAAACTTTACATTTTATAATCTCTACTCCTAAAACTATAAATTCTACTAAATCGTTTTAAATTTTTCAAAGCTTTTCCAAAATACCATGATTTAAATTCTCGAAATCTTTTTCTGTAAAACATATCTTCTAAATCCATTTTTTACCAATCATTTTATTTTTCATAAAACACACTTTTATACAACATTATCATTTATTATCTTATATAAATTAATTATCCTTAACTTAACATTGTTATCAAACGTCTTATAGTTAAATCGTGAAACTTAATTTAAAGGTGTTCGTATTTAATCTTTTAAATCAAACAACCAATTAATAAATATAATACCTAAATATTATTATGTCCTTAACAACCAAAACTACACAAATAACTATATCATTTGAAAGATATTACTTCATATTCAAAATATAATCTTTGATAAAATTATTTCATTTACCAATTTTCCAAAACAAAAAATCATTTATGTATAGCATTAACAAATACGCGCTCAAATATAATACTCTCAACTCATTCTAGAGTGTCACATATCATATCTCTAATGAGTTACTCATCCTAGGATATTACTAACCCTATCTCTGATGATATTTTACCCAAACAGGCTCAGGAGTACGCTCAACCATATGCTCTGATACTAACGGTAATGAACAGGATTTTCGACCCTTGAAGATCGACACTAATACATCCATTGTATTGCATGCGGAGCATTCAAGTGCCGAAAAATCCGATTGTTAAGGGTAAAAAGAAAAAGAAGATAGACAAAATCTCATAGAATGGAATAACATATACTATTTCAATAATCTTTACAATGAAAAAACTTTTAAATACATATATGAGAATCTATCCTAAGCTCATCCTGGACAATTATAAATATCTGTCTTTACAAATGCTGAAAAACAAAAAACATAGTGGAAGAGTAAACTACGTTCATACGTTGATAAGGATCGCCAGCTCAACTTTGGAAACTCTAAGCATCTTAAGCTAATCTTGAAACTACTCGTATTTACTTGAGTATTTAAAATACCTAGATCGGTTTGACAAACAAGCATGAGAAACAAAAATCATAAATATATATATATGACAATGTCATAGATAGACTTTGATGCCAAATAAAACCTTTGAAAAGAAGAGAATCTCATAAGACTATGCCACACATAAATGTGGATGGATTTTTACCTTATGATAACTAAAACATAATATCAAATCATTTAATATTATATCTAATGACATTGCTTTGAAAACACATTTCAAATAACATATTAAAGCAGCCAAAATTGTTACATTTGTTAAATTCGACCTCATTAACTCCATAAAGATACGTATTGGGGAAAGGATTTCCAACAATGATAAGGTAAGAGACTACCTTCCATACAGTACATCTCTAGAAAAATGTACCGAGGCTCCAACCTCTACCAATATAGAACCGGCTTACCTATTTTGGGATAGTACCAAATATGCCATCACCCTAGTAATTCTCGACTTATCCATGGCCACATCATACACAATAAACCCGAAATATATATGGTAATCTAGAAAGGTAGTGATTATATACTAATAGGAGCGACCCACGTAACCCTGCTGCAACTACCCTTTTTCTGCCACTATTGTTATTTAAGGCATGAGGTAACGTTTTTCCTTTCATATAATAGCAAATCCTACTTTGAATGCCACATTTCCATTTCCATCAGCACACTAATTGATGTCCATAAAATACAATCCCCAAGTTCATATGCCTCAAGGAAGGTGTTAAGTATAAGAGGGGTTACCGCCTACACCACCAAACAGATGAACGTTTGTAAAAACCAATATAAGTGGTCTTAGAAATGCAATGTCATACACTCGTTCATATAAGTTGTCTAGGAACAGGACAAACTAAAGGTACTCCTAATGCATCCTATTTTGGGAATCACCTCTAGGATTAGTAGCAAGCAATCCTTGCATTGAAGATTTCAGAATGTAGATACTATTACCACCATATATACAATATTGGAATCAACCCAGAGGTTAGTGGAAAGAAGCCCTACAATATGAAGATCTTCATTTTAAATATCATTGTCTTCAACACATCTTTACTTTCAAATGCGTATATTGGTTCAAAGTGGTATTTGGATAGGAATCACCCAAATCTGATCTTGGTTTCCTCGATTCAATTGTTAATAAAAAAAGATGTGTATATGTGTTAACCCGCCTTTTCGTGGATAGGCGGATTTAACTAAAATCAACAGTTTTACGCGGTTACAAAACAATAGTTGCGGAAGATATGATTGGGCTCGAACGAGTGTCGAGTTAGGAAAGGATTGGAGGAATGAAGGCTAGTATGTCTCGGTCTAGGGTGGAAATACATGAGTGGCTCGGCCTGAGTGGGTCAGTAGATGTGGCTCGGTGGAGATCTGGGTCGGCATTTCTGGATCGATCGTGTTAGAGTCAACCGGTAGGAAGGCTAGAAGACGACGTGGAGTGGGTCGGCATTGGAGTGGATCAATAGTGGAGTGGATCAGCTAAGGAGGGTCGGTCGGACAAAGGAAGGAAGGTCATGCATGGTTAGGTATGAATGGTTCTAGTCTCAAGGGGATTGAAGCATATGGGTCGGCCATACGTGGTTCGGCTGCAGTTGGTTGGTCAGCACAGCAGAAGGTTGTGAATAGGAAAAGGGGCTGGCATTCATGGATCCTTGAATCGGTATCGCATAAACATTGTATTGGTGTTGTGAAAGCTTTGGATCGGTAGGATGGCGGGTTCGGCAAGGAGTTATGCTTTGGTCAGCAATACATTTTCTTCGGGTCACACGCAGGGAAGCTTCGGGTTGGTAGGATGAAGACCCAGGATCGGCTAAAGGGCGTCGGTGCTTTGAAGAAGGAGGATCGAAACCAGGTTGCTTCGAGTCTCAGAGCAATTTACTTCAGGTCGTAGCAGGTGTGCTTCGAGTCGTATGAGCGATTACTCCGAGTCATGCCTAGGAGATATCAGGTCGGCGTATTATGAACTCTGGGTCGGTCGTGGTGTTCAAGGTTTATGTCGACTATAATTTTGGTGCGCCCAGACCACTCAGGAAGCCCAGTAACTCAGGTTTTGCATATAAATACAACAAGAGGGGCTTCAAAAAAAGGATATTGATTCCATTTTCCTTCATCTTCTATACTAAGGTTGCTCTACCATTGTTGTTTTGAAAACTCTGGATTGTAACCGTAATTGATTATCATATCAATAAAAAGGAAATTTCTGGAGTGGACGTAAGTCGGAGTCAGGCGAACCACTATAAATCCTCTGTTATTACTGCGTTATTTTTAATTTTTACTGTTCTTCATATTTATATTCACTACATACATTCTATCTGTTATCTGTGACTGTTGGTTGGTGCTTTCAATGGCGTTTGGGTGTCAGTGACCAATTTTGGCGCTAGCATTTTGGTGCTTTCACTAAGACCGTTTACAATCAAGGATCCAAAGGCTTGGATTTTGGATTTAAGGGCCTAGGAACTTGGATTCTAGAGACTATAGCAAAGCAATCAAGCAGGAGACAATGGACAGAAAGGAGTCAGCACGAGGGAAGTCAGGAGGCTTCCTCTGGAGCTAATCAAGCCTCGATCTACATTACAAGGGATGAGATGTAGGTCATAATGAATTCCATGCAGCAGCAATGGATAAAAAGGCAAGAGGAAATGATACAGTCACTTTTCAGATAATTTGGACAAGTAGGAACTGTAAGAGCTCAGATCCACGGAGCTGGATCAAAAGGACTTAACCGGAAAGCAGATGGAGCAGTTCAACAAGGGCAGCCCCCAATCAGCAAACAAGTGTCAATCTGGACGGACCTAGACACGGGGGCACACCATCAGGTAATGTTGGACCAATCTATGGAGGGATACCAGATGACGCTGTGCAGCCTAGCGCTAACGGGAATACTGGAGTATGTGATGAGAAGTATGTGCCAAATTTCCTCATGGACTCGGAAGGCAGTTAGGAAGTGTAGATGTAGGGCAACCCTTTGTAGGTAACACTATATTAGTTGACATTATCAGACAAACTATTCACGGAGGTCTGACAAACAAAGATTTGGAGGGAGTTAAAAAAAGTAAATTTACCCGAAACATCGGGATGGCTAGGAATCCGCTCGATTTCAAGCTGCCCACTCTGGAAATATACAACGGTAAGCCGGATCCCACTGAACACTTGATGAGATACACAAGGCATCTGGAAGTGCTGGGTGCATTAGAGGAGGTTATGGCCCAGTGTTTTCCCCTGTACTTGACCGATATAGCTGCTACGTGGTTCAAACAGCTAGAAGATGGATCAACTGGAATATGGACAGAACTGGTAGATAGGTCCTTGAAACAGTTTCGAGTTCACATAAAAAGGCTGAAGAATGTGATGACACTGATGTCAGTTAAGCAGAGGGCAGATGAATTGCTCAGGACTTCCTTAACTCGGTTTAATGCGGTAGTTGCTTCGGTGGATCGACCGGATCCATCAATGGTTTTGATGGCGGCGGTGTTAGCAGTTAGGGATAATTCGGATTTCAACGTATCGTTGATACGAGATCCACCAATGGATCTCGAGGAATTCTTCCACGAATCTGAAAGATTTCTTGGACAAGAGGATGCATGTTTGGATATGAGGTCAAAAGAAGTAAACATGGTTAAGGTTGGAGAATCGTCCGATGAAAAGTCAGGTAAAGATAAGGATAAAGGGAAGAGGAAGCATTAGGGAGAACCAAAATTCTCCTCCTAACAGGACTGAATGAGACATTGGAACGGATATACTTTGACATTCGGGATCGCCTTCCTTATCGAAAGCCGGCAAGGAGGGAACCCTCAGAATGGGGAAGGGCATTGGGAAGGCATAATCTCTTTCATGACCTGGACGGGTATGATACTAACTGCTGCAGTCATCTAAAGGATAAAATTGAGGCAAAGAATGGTTGGGTTATGGTTGGGTTATTCATGAGGTATCTTCCTATGTCACTCTTAAGAATCTTTACATTTAATTATTATATTTTTGTCTAGGCAAAGGATGGTTGGGTTATGTAATCAATTGAACTTAATGAATGAATGAATAAAATGGTTTCATGAAATTTTTTATTGCTTAACCACTTTGATGTTAAAGATCCAATAATGGATCCCAATTTTTTGCTACAAAAACTAATATTAAGGATGATAATAGTATCATTGGTGTTCATTTCCTAGTCTCAAGGTTGGAGATGTTACATTAGTCTACCAGTATAACTTCATAGAAGAGGAAGAGAACATGCCTATAAAATGTTAGTTGAAGAAAAAAATCTTCAAAGAAAATCTAGCCGATATAGTTGATTTGTTTGGGGACAATTTTGATTAGAGGTTAGAGGTTAAAGGTTGTGGCTTTCATGGACAAAATTTTGGTTAAAGCTTAGGTAGGAAGTAATATAAAAATAATTTATTTTTTATTTTATAATAAATAACTAATTATTAGTTTTAAGAATTAGATAATTAATGGTTAATATTAATATTAATATTTAATATTTCATAATTATAATATGAATTCAAATTCAACTTCAAATTCATGAAACGACCCGACTTTCTTACCATAGAAAATCGCATCATTTTTAAGAAAGAAAGGGATAGAAAAGAGAATAGAAAGAAGAGAAGAAAGAAACAAACATCAGAATCTAATAGCGGAATGAATAAACTATATTAATAACATAAACATTACATAGTTTACAACTATCATCAGAGTTACACAGATTTCATAACACATACTAGACAGTTATAAACACCTGTCTAGTTATACAACTCAATACAGTACAAGAAACTACTCAGAGAAATCAACACGGCGGAAACTATTTATCTACACGTAGAAGCCTCCTACTCCATTTGCTCCTCCACAATTCGTCAAAGCTAACCTGAATCCCTTGGCTACTCATAAAAATTTGAGTACCTAAAAGTTTATGAAAAACAAAAATAAACTCCGGGTCAAACATGGGTCTGGTATGAGTAACAGGTTAAAGTTGCTTAACTTTAAAAACCTTTTGGAAAGAAAGGTATCACGTAAGACTTACCACACATAAACATGGAAAAGTTTTTACCTTACGCTAACCAAAACATTTGAGAGGAAATCCGATGATATTATAATAGTGTCTAGGGTTTTCAAATAAATATGAAATAGCTGAAATTGTTACATGATTAAATTCCAGCTACTAGCCACAAAAGTGGGTAATACAATCAAAACCGTTGGCATTATTGGATTTTGGGCTACTGGGGTACCGTCCGTCACAGTACGTGGCCAAGGTCAACGTACCGAGGAGTACGCCCGCTCCCCTGCAACACAAAGACGGACCCATTCCTTACTGAACAGTTTCGAACAAGATAACCCCGTGGTTATAGCTAACAACCGCCCACACAGCCGAATATAAAGGGACTTCTAGACAAGGGTAAATCTCGCTCTCCAGTGGGTGCGACCCACGAAGCCTTGCTGCACCTCCCCTGTTTTAGCCAGAGGCTACGATTACCTTTATAGGACATATCACTTAGAATGCTCATCGTCCACCTGACGATATTCTGAAAGCATTCAATCCATACAAGTTCGCTCCGGGTTCGAACGAAACTGAAGGCATTATCTCGTTACACTCATTTTGGAATCACCTTCGGAGTTAACGACGATAACCCTTGCACTCTGAATCACATCTCTAACCTATAAGTACTATTCCGTCAACTCATTACGGAATCACCCACAGAGTTATACTGACGTATAGTCCTTACACCTCAAGTCTTCACAAAGCTCCACTTTGATTCACGACCTAACGTTAATTTGGAATCGATGTGGTTTTCGGATATCCAAATATGGAAACCCGATCCTGGTCTCATCGAAATCCAAAGCGTGTCTTTTAAGTCCGATTTGTTTTAAAGTTTTAAAACAATTCAACTATCTATATACATACAGATAGATAACTCATAAATCACAATTGATAGTTAACATTATCAAATAACAGGTAATCCACATCATCAATATCAAATAGATATTCTATATATCACCATCACAATAGATAACCTATGTTATCATCACAATTCGATCAAGCATCCATGCCACACAATATTATATATCTCATTACTAAGATTACATCCATTCAAGACAATCAAGTTCACCCATTCATCCATAAGCAATGATTTATTCATCATCATATAATTAATTTAAAATGAATTAAATTAACTATCTCTATCTCTAATTAACTTAAAGTGAATTAAATTAATTACCCCATCTTTAATTAATTTAAAATAAATTAAGTTAATTACTTCACAATATATATCTTACTTACTCAATCATTTAATTGATTACAATAAATTAATCATCCATTATTAATTACCTTAATTAATCACTCTTGATTAATTATCCTTAATTACATTCATGTAATTATCCTTAATTAATTTCACAAATTAATTTTTCCCACCAAACAGTAAATAACCTTTAATTACTTCAACTAATCAATTAATCATAATTAATTACATTAATCCTTAATTAATTAATTAATTAATTACCTTTAATTACCTATTATTGATTAGTTAATCATAATTAATCAACTTTAATTACATCATTAATTATAATAATTAATGATCCCCTTTTATTAATTACCTTAAGTAATTAACTTATAATTATTAATCATCATCATAGATTAATTACATTTAGTAATTATCTAGCTTAATTACTATATTAAACAAATTAATTATCCTTTAATTTATTACTTAATTAATCCCTTGATTAATTATTAAGTAATTTAAATCCAAATTACTTCATTCTTAACATCTTTATTAATTTACATTCTGTAATTATTAATCAGTTACTTAACTAAGTAAATTCCAAAATCATTAATTACACACAGTAATTATCTTTAAAATCCAAGTGTTTAAAATTAATTAAACTTACTTAATTAAAATAAAAAATCCTATTTAACTTAATTAATTACCTTAAGTAATTATTTAATTTATTTTTCATTAAGTAATTAAACTCAAACCATTCACAAATGATTATTATTAAATTAATTAATCTAATTAATTATAAAAATTAACCATATTAATTAATTGTTAATAATCCTGGTTAATGACCTTCATTAACCATCCTCTAATTATTTCATTTAGTAATTAACTTAAATTAATTACAATTTGAATTATCTTTAATTGTTCATTAATTAAAGTTAATTATTAAATTAATTAACCTTGATTCAAAACTTAATTACATAATTAATAATATTCATTCATCATTAATTAATAATTCAATTAATGATCTTACTTATAAATTGATTAATATTAATCAATTATTAATTCCAAATTCAATTAATTAATTAAATTAATTAATTAATCTTAATTACCTTATTAATTAAATTAATTTTGAAATATTAATCTTAATTTAAATTTCAAGATAAAACATAACTTAATTATGTTAAAATAATTTAATTGAAACAAAGTACCTTTTGAAGTACTTTTAAATTTTCGTTTTAAATACAAGTTTTAAATAGAATAATTTTAAAACTTATCAAAGGTTAAATAATTTAAAACTTTTAAAATTGCATAACAAACAAGTGCTATGAAAATTTTTAAAGTTACATTCATTTCAAAAAAATTAGAAATTTCAATTCATTCTTAGTTTAAAACTTTCAAATTTAAATCTTCTTTTAAATTTAAAACTGAAGTTCATTTTTAAACTTAGATTTCCAGATTTTAAATAAATCTTCAAATCTTACTCATATTTTTAAAACCTCGTTATTAAAAGGTTTAAACTATCAATACAAAATAGTTAATTAAGTTAAATTTTTGAAACTTTTATTTTTATTTAAAAACTGGGATTTGAATTTAAATCAGAAAAATTCAAACTTGAATTTGAATTTAAACTTAAACCTTACTTTAAACCTAAAACTACAGATTTTAAAATCCTTAAACCCAGATTTACAGGTTTTTAAAGAAAAAGCAAAACCAAACTGCAGATTTCTGGAAACCGCAAACTTCAAGACAAAACTCGAGAATACCCTTATATTACTTCGAGTTCCAAGCCCAACTGCTTCGAGTCTTCACTCCATCTGCTTCGAGTAAACGCCACATCTCCCCTGTAACAACCTAACCCAAAAACAGTTCACCAGAAAACTCATCGCCGTGCATATGCACGGCGACCACCCCCTCTGCGATCATCATAGATCATTCAACAACTTCCAGAAACCAATGAATGCCCACAGAAACCATCAGATCGAACAAATAAACAAGAATTCAAAATTCAACTCTAAAAACCTAAACCTGAAAACATGTTTCAGGTTTTTGACCCAACCAGTCAACGGCGACTGTTCGCCACTCCGATCATCAGACACTCAACCTCTCCGGCCACGAACTCTTCTACACACCCTCTACCCATTTCCCAAACATCACAACACTCGATCCATCCCTCACCTCAAACTGACCCAATCCTTAACCCCATTCAAAACTAGGGTTTAATCTATAAAATTTCAACTGCATCCACTCTAACTAATTTTAAACCCATTCATGATTTTTCTGAGCATCTCCTTTACTTCCTCTATTACTCAGAAGAATGCCAAAGTTTCATAAGTCATGGATCACAAGAACTTGCTCAAATTTCATTCTTAGTTCAAGTACTAACTGCTACTGAAACTAAACTCTAAAAATTCCAATACTTGATTTAAAAAAATCAAGTTTCAACTAATACTATAGTTTACTGAAACTGAAATACAGAATTAACTCGTTAAATTTTGGTTTGAATTAACATGCAGAGGCCACACTGTTTATATCTTTAACTTACTTAAGTTTAATTAAACTTCAGGCAGTCAATCACTTCACCTAAAAAAATATTTTGATTCTAATCTACAATAAGCAAACAATTTTTAATTATTTTAAGACTAGATACTAACACAAATTTAAACAAATTTTGGAGGATTCCTTTAAATAGGAAGATGAATTTAGAATCACAGCAGAGCATAGACAAACATGCATACACAAACATATTACACCAGGCTTTTATAAACACATACATTACTAAATTATGTCCAACATTAACATGCAACCTATTTAATATTAAAATTTTAAGTTACTCGCCTATTTTCAATGCAGAGCTCGGTTTTGACTTCTTTTTGAAATTGCAGGAAAATGGTGCAGGTGCTTATGCTAGACCTTGTCTTACTTCATGTCTGAAATGATATGCAGTTTTGCTTATGTTCCCTGACTAAAATGATTGTATGTAGATGTACTTGACAAGCTTCAAACTGAGGTTGTGCAGAAAAGATGCAAGCATGATCATCTCCAGGTTTTAAGAATAGGATGCAGGTCCCTCTTTATTTTTATTTTAATGACATGCAGATCAATGCAGATTGATGTTTAAATTTGAGATGAAGATGGGTTTGATTTTGAAGAAGTGGAATATGCAGATGTTGATGAATCAATGCAGATTTATGGATTTTGAGGATATTTCAGATTTGATTTTTGATGAGGGGTTTAACTTGCATATTTGTAAACAAATTTCAAACTTTGAACAAGAATTTAATATGTAGGTTTATGAACAGAATGCAGGGTTTCATTTATGTATATGAAGAAAGTGAGTTTTGATCTTTGTTTTGATTAACGAAATGAAAAAGAATATGCATGAATGAATTTGCAAGCTAAACTAGATGTATTTTCAGATTTAATGAAATAAAATAAAAATTAAAACTAAATTTTACACTTGTACAAATGTCATACACTTGTCAAATTGTTGTGTAAATTTTTAAACACATGTTAAATGAATGTTAAAGAATGAAACACTTGTTTCTTTAAAAATGATTAGTATCTAATTTACAAACTAATGTGTATGTTAGCTTAGTTTTAAATTTGTTAGTTTATTTTTAAATATGTGTATAAATTTATAAATGAAATAAAAACAAACCATGTTTATAAATAAACTTATACATATTAAAGATTAAAACAATTAAGATTTTATACTGTTGAATTTAAATTCAAACTAAATTCAAAATCAATTATTTTCAAATCAAGTTATGAACATAAATTCAATTTGAAATAACAACTTGCAAATTTTATTCAAACTCTATTTATAAAGACAATACACTGTTAATATCTTATTATTACATTAAAATCATTTTATAAGAAATTATATTTTTATTAATAAAATATCCATTTTATTAAGCCATAGAACCTTTTGTTGAATTTATTCTAAATTTAAAACTCAATCTAATTTAATTCAAAAAATTTAATATTTTTCTTATCAATTTTAAAATCATATATTTATTTATGAAATAGTTTTAAAAACTCAATACTAATTAAAATCAAAATTTCCAATTTATAATGTATATATTAGAATTTTGAAACATGGTTCATTTATTAAATTTAAACCAAAATCATTTATTTAACTTTGAAAAGCTTAAATATTAAATAAAACAAATTTTCCAAATTACCACAAATATTAAAACGAGAAAATATGCTTTACTTATTGAAATTAAAATAATGCCAATCTATTTAAAATATAAACCATATATTTATATTGTAAATAGAAATCAATTTATTATTTTTAAAAGATAAAATAACCAATTTAAATATTTATTGAAGAAGATTATTAAATCTATTTGAATAATTATTAATAGAATATCAATATCAATTTAATTTTTAATACAGATTATTAAATTGATATTATTAAAAATTCCGGGATATTACAATTCAGGTACAGATTTAAATGATTACTACAAATTCAAACGCTTCAAATTTAAGTACAAATATAAATTCATCCATAAATTTAGTGGCATCCTCTCTAGATCCTCAGTTTTGTTTTGATCCACTCGTGTGTTACATTGTCAAAATCTAGCATTTCATACCCCTTTGAAAATTCTTATCGAGGTTAATTTTGTAATCTTGAAAATGCTATACTAGCCTAACTTCATCGCCAATTGCAGCATGCTAAAGCTTCAGCCAATTTACGATTCCCTATTGAGGAACTTCGCTGCCTTCGTAAGAACTTGAAGACTTGAAACGTGCTCTTCTTTCCATCATTTCAACCATCTTATGAACATCTTCATAAAATACATGTTCTACGTGTATTCAGCTAGAATGAGAAGCAAATTGAGCAGTGATAGAATGCAAAATGAAGAAGGATTGTCTTTATAAACATTGATGTTGAGGTTAGGTTAAGAAAATTCATCTAGTTTGGATTGTGGAAAGGGCTGAAAGAATTTAGGGCCAAACGATCATTCCATTCTTGAGGTATGGGATTCCCTTCCCAAGCGTTTCTGACTGGGTTTTGATGCGGTGGTTTGAAAATCAATTTGTACTTCATCCTTGGTTTTAGTAGTCCAAAAATCAACTTGAGCGAAGAGGATGGCATAATTCCCAATAGAGACACTTTTGAATATTTGCTCAAAATATTCTAGATTGGGTATAAGAGCGTGTCTTCATTTTAAAATTATATTATTGATGCCTTAAGAAAGTTAATAAAAACTTAAATAACCATTAGGAAAAGTAAAATAGCAAAATAACATAAAAATGTGAAATATCTTGGCTCGATCAATCGCCAATCATTGTTCTAGCAATAGTGTTTCTCTAACCATCTCAGCCTACTCCATTTATGTTCCTTAACTTCTCCATTTGATGAAGCCTTTTCAAACGCTGTCATGTTTATTTCTGGCAGATGCAACATTTAGCAGTGGAGAAATCCTTTTACAGGATTTAAATCTATTGTAATCTTCTAATAAACTCTAGATTTGACCTTCTTACCAATTGTTGAAAATTCTTCCAAATATATTTTTACGAATATAGTAGATAGTCCGACATTCCTGTAAAACACATGTTTTTATCTCGGACAAGCAACGGTGGAAGTCATTGTCAAGATTTGTATAAAAAGAAGAGTAGAATGGAAAGCGTGGAGTCGGAGTTCAAATTTATAGTGGAATGAAGAATCAAAAATTACATCTGAGGTATCTATAGTTACGTCGAATATAAAAAATATGACTTGCATGACTACTTCATTTTGGAGCAGGCAAACGCTTCATAAGTAAACACTAATGTAACAGTTATGCCTTTCAATTGAATTTTTTTGGTCAACGAACAGGGCCTATATTATGCCCATTTCTGTGTGTATTTTCTACTTCATTTATGTACTTTTTATCTTGTTTATGTTTTCTAATTAATCAATGTATTATTTTTCGGTTAATCAATATATCTTTTACTAATTATTAACGTACATGTTTTCTAGTTATTCAATGCATATTCTATATGTTTTAACTTCATTTTCCATATATAAAAATAAATTAAAAAAATATAAATTTGGCAACTAAAAAGTACAAAACAACTTTGACTATTTTTAAAATAAAAATTACACAAATTTAAGTTATTACTTTAGATGTTTAAGAAATTAAGATGGTTTATTTAGTTAATTAAGGAAGTCAATAAGGGTAGGAAATATAAACGATTTTCTTTAAATTAAACATTTTCTCCTCAATGTTATATTTTTTCTATTGTTATATGTTGAGTAGCAATCGACCATTAAGAAAACAAAAAATTATATAACTTTTAGAATATAGGTTAATTATACTTTCCTATTCAACACAATCAATGTTGAGTAACTAGACTTTTTTGTTTAACATGATCAAATGACAATGGGATGGGTTTAGGATCCAAACCTTCATTTGGATTCATCAAGACTCATCCCATTGGGTCATCTAAGTGGGTAGCTCCATGATCTGCTCTTAAAACCCTAGATCTCAAGTCGAGTTGAGACTAATCAAAACCCCCAATCTATCCCATATAATTGAGAGAGTATAATATCAATTAAACATAATTTATTATCTATTTAAACAAAAGTGTCTATAATATAGATACTACCATGTTTTGTTTGATAAGTTCAAGGTTTCTGAAGTACTAAGTAGCATCGTTGCAAATTTTATATTAAAATCTTGATATTAGTTGAAGCTTAATTAAAAAAAATTCTCTTCTCATCATATACTCATTGATATCTGTAATTAGTATTTTCTTTTAATATCTTCGTTCTTGCACATATAAATATTATACTATATTGATTAAAATACAACTTTAGAGAGAATGTAGATATATGTGATAGATTTTGGGGCGGGTCAAATCTTACTTTGACATATATGGGTATTGGGTTTGGGCAAAGGCGGGTTTGGGCAAAGGCGGGTTTGGGCAAAGGCGGGTTTGTGTGGGGTTTAACAAACACGAGCCAAGTATGGATCATAGAAAACCTATACCGACCCTTCCTATTATCATCTTTTTAATCCCCAACAAAAGTGTAATTGTATACGAAACAATAGGGTTAACCTCAGCGTTAATAATTGCCTTGCAGTTGTTAGATATGCTAAGATTATAATGATTATAGATTGACATACAAAAGCTTACATATTGTCATTCGACTTCCTGAACAAATAGCTTTCAGTCAAATCTTGACATCTAGATGAAGACAAAATGGTTCAAGGACTTGGGAATATGCCTGGAAGGGCAATAGGAAGGTGGATCAAGAGTTGGGAGTGCAAAAGGAGTCAAGGAAACATGTTGGTCCTAACCTCTTTAGGTCGGTAGCGATCACTTTTTGAGCACCTTATACGATTCAAGAGCTTAGGCAAGGGGATCTCTAGTTAGAGTGATCATCATCGGGCCCATCTCCAAAGGAGTTGGAGAAAAACTTCAAGGAAGTCCTGAATGAAAGAAAACAAGTACTATAGATATCAGAAACTCTCGAAAACAACATGATTTTTAAGGAAAAGTGCTTAGAGCTCGATGGATCGAAGATAGAAAACCAAGGGAAGGAAGATGGACAACTCCCCATCATAAATTCAGATCGGTACTGGTCACTTTTGATCATTATCGAGATGATTTTCTTACTCACGGGACTCCATCTTCCTCTCCTACATTCTCAAATCTAATGTTAGATTTGGTATATCGAAATCTACCAATTCCGTCGGACGATTTTCCTATAAATACAAGACTTAGAGCATTCGGAAAATGACTTTTGGCATTTCATCTTCTTCACTTTCTTTCTCTATATGACCCTAGTCACAAAGGCAGGTGCTTTATTCTATTCTAGGCTGCTAGAATGAAAAATCCTTTGTATTTCTAACTATAATCCATAAGCAATAATATTACAGTGGCCGTAGGCCATAGATTTGCTAAACCACTATAAATATTCTCTATTTGTCTTATTCTATTTTGCTAGATCTCCTCATTTCAGTTGGTTTTAGGGTGTAGTACCATTTTTTGGTCCAACATCTTTGGTACCTTTACTAAGAAAGGCATTTCTTGGGCAGAGACTTAACTATCTATTACGGATTGAAGTGTCCAAAGGTTAGATTCAGAAGATTTTCTATTATAATCTTGAAGGAATTTCAGATTGGAACCAATGGCACCATCAAGGATATCTGGTAGATTTGGACAAGTGGCTGGTGCAGACGAAGGAGCTTCTAATCATACTGAAGTTAACGATCAGTCAACAGCGGCACTACCAGGACCATCTGCCCCTCAAGAGATGGTCACAAGAGTGGAGTTTGATAAGATAATGAAAAAGATAAATCAAAAGATGATAGATAGTCAGAAAGCCCTATTGTATAAAATGGATGCTATCATAGCCTTGTGACCTAGCAGTCGTAGAGGATCGGGAGGAGTAGGAGAGAGACATCGCCTACTAGATCTGATCAGGCCAAAATAGAAAGGATAGAAAGCAAAAATAGAAGGAACCGTCTATTAGAGCAGTTGGAAAAAGTGTTAGAGGAACTAGGAGAGCCCCTTTCAAGGGAAATCCTATCGGTACTAACCAGAATCGGGTCAGTAATGACCTGAATTTGAGGCCCTTGGAGAGGTAGGAAGTCGAGGCCATTAACTTATCAGACTTTGAGGATGATCTGCAGCACGTTGGCAATGAGGATGGATTGGATGTTGAAGTTCAGGATGTTGGTGTATAGACAACCACTATAATGCCCATCAGGCATCGAAGAAGAACTGGAGTGATTCTCCCTAATAATGGAGAAAGTAGATGTCAACAAGCAAACCGAGACCGTTCGTAGAGTCAAACACTTAGCACGGTTCTTAATGGTTTTCCTTTAGAATACCAAGCAAATGAGGAACATATAGTAGACCAGATCAAGCGATTGATGGAGGAGAGTAGATGGAGAAGCAATGAGGGCTGGAGTTCTGCTCCTAGTAAAACTCCGTTCATGGAGAAAATTCTAAGGAAGGAGTATCTCAAGAAGTTTACAATGCCAACAATATCATTATATAATGGGACTATCGATCCAGTAGTATTTATTTAAGTATGGATGATACATGGATGGTGCATGGCCAATAGACGCAGTTCGATGAAGATGTTTCCTTATTTTTCTAGATGGATTTGCATCAGTGTGGTTTCCTCGGCTCCCCCAAAGTCCATTTTGACCTTTAAAGAATTAGCAAAGATGTTTCATGAACAATTCAGGCACAACATCGCTCAACCAAAATATATGATCTCCTTGTTGAGCCGTTCTTGGGGACATTAGGAGTCATCGAAGGGGTTGTTGAACATGTCTAGTATAATAGTAACCGAAGTTAATAATCCAACTGAAAGTACGGTGTTGACGGCGCTGGTTTGGAACATACATCTAGACATGAACTTTGGAAAATGGCTGGGGATGAAGACCACGATGACTATGGAAGAGTTCCATCGAAAAGCTAATCAATTCTTGAATTTGGAAGAAACAAGTCAGGTTGCTGGAAAGACTAGCGGTGGACAGTCGAATGATGTGATTCAGAGAAATACATAAATTAAATAGACCAGAGAGAGCTCTGGTAATGTGGTAGTGAATGTAAGAAATTTAGGCAACCAAAGGAAGAGAAATTGATGTGTCAGAGGCAGGCCGAATGAAGCCAAAAAGTGCCTAAGGAATATGAGGTGAATGAAGATACACCTCTAAACAATACACTTAGAAAGATATACCTGGTCACTCGAGGCATGGAAAGCTATAAAATGCCATGTAGGTGGGAGGAAACTGAGAAAGAGAGGTGCTTAAAAAAGTTCTATAAATTCCATGAAACTCATGGGCATAACACGAATGAGTGCCAGCATTTAAGAGATTTTATTAAGGAGTTGATAAGGAAATAACAATAGTATGTAAGAGAGCCATAGGATGGCCGAAAAGTAATATGAAACAAAATCAACATAGATTTCAAAAACAAAGCTTTTCCGATTACATTTCAGATCAATATTTCATATTCAATTACATAAATTCGAAATGATTCCTAGGTTTTGATCAAATATTATTATTACAAAATATACCAAGAGCAACATATGAAGATGCCTTTAGGAAGATCAGAGTACTAGATGGATGGACATATCAATCATAAGTACATCGCTGTGGAAATACTACTAGATAATTCCTACATAGCTAACGTTGCCTCCTGCCCACCTTCAAAAGCTTATTCGTCCAATCTACTAAACCTGAAAAGTCTTTAACTCTCAATCTACTCAATTGTAATTTTGAGCACCTACGATTTTGAGGGGAAAATATAAGCTTCAAGCCAAACATAAAGCCTGGTGTGAATAATTCTATTACATCTTGGTTTGCTGATATTAAGTGAGACCACGTCGCTTAGCGGAACGGGTTTCTCCTCACTAACATCCTTTTAAAAACATATCTTTTGCTAATCAAAATCCTATAGTCAGACTGATTATAATAACAATAGCAATAACATATGTGCATATAAATCGGGTAATCAATGAACTATCTGTTTGAACATTACAGCTATACCTTGCTAACTATTAACACTGGCTGACTCGGGCTAACCAGGCATAATAAATATTCTAACTTCTGTTAGATACAATAATGGATAGTTTGTCTTTAATTTACTTCTCCTAGGGTCAAGGTCATATGACCCTTATGATTTTGTCGGCTTACCAATAACCTATTTCAACTCTGTGTATTCCCTTTTGTGTGTAACATAATTTTAGTCTTACCCGTGACAAAGCCCTAACCATTGGAATTTTGGACTTATATTAGCTAAAGGCTACTAGCTAAAGTATAAGGTGCGACTCCATACCAGTCCCATCTGGTCATCTAATATATGAGTCATATACTTAGGGTCAACTACCATATTCAATTTTCCTTGAAAAATTTCTTTCAAATTGGTTCAACCCTTTTAAATCATACTTAAACAAGGAAAATATACTCTTTGCATTACTCAAAATACATATGTCGTGATATATGCTTTTTACATAAAACAATTGTAACAACCCTATAATTTGGGATTATTTTATTGTATATTTTACTTCTGTTAAATTGAATTTCCTAATTTTAAAACTTTATTTTATTTATTAAAAAGAATAATTTTGTTATTTAAATATAAATTTCGATTATTATGTGAATTATATTTCCAAACTTGAATAAAATTGAATATTTTTCTAGAAATTGAATTTTTGGTCAATATGGTCAAAATTTGACTTTTAAATTTGAAATTTAAAATATTTAAATTTTTTACTTTTATCTTTTATTATGAAAATAGATTAAATTTTAATAACACAACTTTTCGTTTCGTTGAAATCGGAGTTATACTGTGAAAGTTATGTTTTTTTTCAATATTGGGTGTAAATTGTTTTATTTAACAATATTGTTTATTTTAAATTATATAAATAATATTTTTATTTGTCATATCTTATTCAAATTTTTGTTATATGTCATGTTACATATATTTTTATCTTTAAATTTTTTTATAGTGATGTTCGAATTTTTCCAAAGCTTATTGAATTTATTTTCAATTTTTAAAGCCTAGTTTCCTTTTTTCTGCTATTTTCTTCATTTAAATTATATTTAATTAAAATTTATTTATTTATTTTTGTGAATGCATTTTATTTTGTGTTCTTATCTTTATCTATAAATATTTTCCAAGTCCATAAAAATTTTCCAAAGTTTGTTCCATTTATTTTCAAATTTCCAAGACTAGTTTACATTTTTCTTTGTTATTTTCTTATTTTAATCATATATAATTAATATTATTTATTTATATTTTGTTTATTTGTTATATTTTCGTATTTTAACTGAATTTATAAGTATTTTCAGTTATTTAAATTTATAAAATGAAATTGGAGAAATTTGAAAAGGTTTGTGGCTTTTTATTTCCTATGACCTTTTATATTCTCACCTTTTCACATTTCAACCATATCTTTTCATTCAATTGGCCATATCTCCTCATTTCTTAAGCCGCCTACTATTTTTCTCATTTACGTAAACAACATTTTCTTCTCATTTCTGAAAAAAGTCAGCCTCATCTTGTTCAAAGAATCTGGTAAATCTTTCTTTCTTGGTTTATTTTTTCATTGTTTTAATTGATTTTGCACTTGCTCTTCATCTCTTGGTTCGGCCCTTGCCTCCTCCACCTGCCTTTCCGCCTCCACCACCACCGGAATCCATCACCTCCTCCTCACTGTCCAACCCTAGCGGAACCACTCTTGGTGGTTGATCCATCAACAAATTACACAAAACTCCAACTACATGACTTAGCCAAGCACATCCCCACTTCCACTACTTCATCACCCCCTTAGCCGCCGCCTACTCCACCACCACCACCTACAACCGACCTGAAACACCTCTGCCATGTCACTGCTTGATCATACCAGAAATGGTCGTGCCCCCATTTGCCTTGGCCGAGCCTTGATTGGAATGAATTTCATATTGTTGTGGCCTTGCTTTGTTTTGATTGTTATTTCATGCTCAACCACCTTTGCACCATCAACAAATACATGTAGCCGACCCATATCAACCTAAACCTGATACAAACCGTTGCCTTAGACATGTATTCCACCTATGGCCAAGCCTAAAGAGTGTTGGAAGCAAGTGCAAAGCATTTCATCTTTGATTTATGCAGTTAATTCTTGCATAGTTTAATCGTTTTTGGTTTGAAAGCCTATAATTGTTCTATTGTTTTGTTTGATTTGTTTTCAAGGGAATTGACCTTTGGCTCTCTCACTCAAATATGTGTCGTGCTTTCGTGCCTCTGAAGATCGTTGTTGTGTATTCATTGTTGTCATCTCCAGCTTAAACCTGCGAGTTATTCTCACCAGACAGTTTTGTACTTATATAACTAGTAAATCGATCACATGTGAATTTGTAAAATGCGTCACCATATTATATCTGCTATATTATGATCATATGATGTTCACCCATGCTTAAATACCTGTTATATCATCTGTTACTATTATATTATGTTGTTTTGTTATTTATATCAGTTTATCACACTGCAAGTTCCCTTTAGATTAGAATCACTATGGGTTGAAATGATACATACCCGAACGGACTTTAGAATAGGGGAAAATCGTTATGGGCGGAAATGATAGGCCTGAGTGATTTTCAATTATTTTCACTTAATTGGGACTGTGGGTTTGAAATGATAAAACCTGGGTTTTCTTTGTAAATTACGGGTTGAAATGATATATTATCCGTATCACTTTACTTAGGCTAGAAAATTATATACAGACCCGTAGTTGAAATATATTTAACTAAAAATTTTAAAATATGTTTGAAATGTAAATATTATAATATTTTGATTTAAAACATAATTAAAAAAGGATTTTTGTAGTGTATTATTGATTTTCTAAGAAATTTATAAGTGAAATAAAATAATGGTAATGTTAGAAAATTGAAATGTAAGTTATTTTGGAAATTACAATTTGTGATAAATGGAGTTTAAATTAAATATGAAAACGTGGTAAATTTATGATATTTTGAATTAAAATGAATTTAAATGATTTTTTTATAATATATTAATGATTCTGAATAAAGTAAAAATGTTAAATGAACGAATATTGAGTTGAATTTTGAAATGTAACTAAAATTGGAAATTTGTGAATGTTGTTTAAAAGTTAAATTTTAAGTTAAGTAAATAAATGAGAATGAGTTATAATTGAGAATGTAAACTTAAATGTTAAGTTAAAATTTAATTATAAAGAATTGAAATTGAATGTGCGAATTTAATATGCGAATTATTATTAAATATTGATTTTTTTGAATGGAAAGTTAACCTTACAAAATCATGAATTTAAGGAAAATAAAATGATTGTTTTAAAAGTGAAATTACATGATTTTATAAGTTTAAAATAATTAAAATAATGAAAAAAAAAGTAATTGTTTGTGAAATTATATTGAATATTGGAAATGTAAATAACAGTAATTTGAAATGCTATTATTTCTAACGTAAATGATATTACAGCGCTTTGTAAGTGACGTGGTTGATACAAATAAACTATGTATAAATTATAACTAAGTGGCATTACAGCACTTGGTAAGTGCTGTGATAGCAGAAGGATAATTAAAATCTGAAACTAAATAAAGGGCTACAGTAGCACTAGATAAGTGTTGCGGTAGGCTGAAATGAATGTTGGAGGTTTTGATTTAAATAAATGAGCTCAGAATTTGTCTAAAGTTTTGGGAACTGAATATTTGATTGTAAATATAATGACTTCACTTTTAAATAGTTTTAAATGAATTGTTTTGATTTAAATATAAACTATTAAAAAGGTGATTTGAAATGATAATAAATGAATGATATCTTTGAATTAAAAAGGATAATAAATGAATGATATCTTTGAATTAAAAAGGATATTTAAATGTGTATAGTTGGATTTGAATTCAAATAATGATTTGAAATGAATTTTGAAAGATATGATATTTCGATATATTGAAATGGTTTGGAAATGATTAGATCTTTATTTTGATGAAGATTTGAATTTGAAATGATACTTTATTTTGAAGTATAAACTATGATTTTTAAATTATAACTACGGTTTATAATAGCGATTGGTTGTTAAAGAGACCGGGATCGGATATGGACATACTCTTTGTCGATACCAAAAACCACTTTAACAACTGTATACGCGGTGGAGTTTCCAGAATGAAGTAGGATGGTGGCGACGTTCTTGAGGTATATTACATGGACCCGACTCCCGTGAGTTGGCTTAAGGTGGCTAAAACAGGAGCGATCTCGGGCCAAAAAGGGTAGCTCCTTTGGTCGGACACATTCCTTCGATACTATGCTCTTACTTGTGATTGATTAGATGACCATCCTCTGATTTTGAGATGGGAGTGTGTTCTGAGGTGGGCGTATGTGGCTGCTGCGTTACCACCAGTCCATGTGCGTAATAGGTATATCTACCCTGGCATTGCCTTATGTGCCGTGTCACCTACCATACCAAGCCTTTACTATGAGTTTGTTTTTCTCCCGTAGCCCAATTTTCGAAGCCGAAAATTCCAGATAGTTATGAAAAGAAGAAAGAGATAGAAGAAGAAGAACAGAAACATCTCACATTCGCAGAGGATAAAATATAACGATAAATAATAATAGTCTACAAAATAATATTATATCTGTCGATTACATTCTAATACATCAGAGTTTCACATTATATACAGTCACTGAATATTTACAATTATCATGTCTCAAGTTAACAATAATCTAAATACAGCGGAAATACACTATACGCTATTGTCATCCAGCTCGCCTTCTGAGCTCCAGAACGTCCTGACCTGGAAATCTGTAATACTTGGTCTGACCCGAGCATTACATCAAAGTAACACTCGGGTCAGGCTGGAAACCAGCATGAGTAAACCCAACTAACATGGAATACCAAGCATACAACTTATATAAAAACCCGGGTAACTCATATCAATTCACAAAGCCACAATTTATTTTAGACGTCACTTATTTCACAATTAAGTTTCTAAATACCCAAGATTTAGATTTAAAATTGTCCAATTCCTCCAAATCACCTCGCTCTAGTGTATATATTTTTCATAACAATCTATAAAAATTCGAAGTGGTTTCGGGTATTTCCTAATACCCGACCCGGCCTCTTCGAGACTCGTGTCATCCTAACCCAAATTATCAAGATGAAATACACAACATTTCATATCAGGAATATCATCTCATTCAAGCATCCAATACCATTTCATTATTCGTAACAAATTTGATCACTTCCAAATTAATTCAATTGATTCTAATTGAATTTCAATCCTCGTTCACTTAGATTTCTTTACTTGTTAATTAATTAATTTCAAATCGAATAATTCAATTATCCCTTCAATATTCATCTTAATTAATCACCCTGGATTAATTATCCTTCAATTTCATTCAAGAAATTATCATTAATTAACTTCACAATATTAACTATTCTTAACCAAAACCAATAAGTAATCTTAATTATTTCATAAATTAATTAATTAATTACTTCATAAATTAATTATATATGTTAATTACATTAATTCTTAATTACTTATAGTAATTAGTTTCTCATAAGTCATTATTTATTGATTTGATTTAATCTTAATTAATCAATTTTTAATTACATCTATGATTATATTAATGATTCCCAATTATATCTTAATTTGTTCCAATCTAAATCAATTACTTTAATTCAACCATAATATTAATCATTCTCGATAAATCTCAACCTGTAATCATCTACCTTTTTATTTACTTCATTAAATGAATAAATTTTTGCTCAATTAGCCACTTTAATTAATTCTTGATTAATTTCACAAAGTAATTATATTTTATTAATTTCATTAAGTAATTATTTATTTAGACCATCCAAGGATGATTCTGAATTACTTACACTCAATTAATTAACATAGACTTAATTAATTAATTAAATAATTCAAACCCTTAATTACTAAATTAATTATCCCAAGTCATTAATTAATTGAATTAATTAATTATCCATTTTAATTACCTACTAATTTAATGAATCACAGAACATCAAGTCCTTGTTAACTTTAAAATGAACCATTCTCTTATTTATGATTTAAGTTTAAAACAACTTAAAACTCCAATAATTCGAGTCAAACCACAATTAACTCGAGAATTAACCAAAACCAAAGTCACATCATCATCAGTGCACATTTAATCAACTTAATCATTCAACCAATCATTTAAATTTAACCGTTTAAATTTAAATACAAACCCAACATAGTGAGTTTTACTCACCTTTGATTTTGTTTGTCCATCCAATACCATCTCGACCCTTATCTCCCAATTTTGGACCTTATAATAAATATTATACGGTTTGTTAACATTCTAAATAATGGAACAATCAATTTTCTTTTTAAATAAATTTAAGTTAAACTAATTTTCCTTTAGTAATTCCTTAGTAGCTAAAATAATTAAATAAGCTAATTTTAAACAAGTTAATCTCCTTAATCCTTTATTTTAAAATAACTTGCAAGTTTAAAATGTATATTTATGTATGTTCATAAGAAATAATCTATATAGATTAAAATTTATTTTATATAAACTCCTGTATAAATTTCTAGTTTACTATAAAAATATTTCATAACAAAATTATAAATTTTTAAAGAAACTGTGAATTTTAAATATATATATATATATATATATATATATATCTATTAAAACAAAATTCCTTATTAAGCCTTACTGTTAAAAATAAAACTTTTGTTTTACACTTATTATATTCTTTTTATAGCATATAAATATTTATTCTCTATATATTTATACAAATATAAAAACTGCAGAGTACATACCTCAACTTTCCCGATCGAACAATGTCGCATGCCTCAACTATACACCGAGCTCCATTAAAAACATCACCACGGCTTCAACTCATCGCGACAACTATGGATCCGAGCTCAAATCTCAACATCGAAGCCTACTTCTCTGAAAAACTCAAACCCTAGCTTGAAAGACCACTGGCCTTACTACCGACTTCCAAAAAATAGCTACCGCACCCTGCAAATCGCATGCCTTCTTCGGCAATCACCCAAAAAACCCCGGCGTTCACTCGCCAATCGCCATCACAACCGCTTCCATCCATCGCTCGTCGCCACACGAGCAGTTGAAGCCTTCCAGGCGCGCGAGCTCGAGCTGTCTCGGCTCTGATTTTTCGATTATGATTTGGGGCGAATAAAAAAATCGAAAGGAAGAGGGAGCGATTTAATTTAGCAGCCATTTCTATTATTTTCACGAATTTGATTTCGTTCTAAGGAGGAGGAAAGAGGAGAGGCCGTGTGTGTTTGTCTCTTTTTTTTTTAATTGACGAAGGCTTCGGCCATTATTTATAAACAAAAGGATTTGAGCTTAGGGAAGAAGACTCTTTCACTTCTGGTTTTCTTTCTTTTCAAAAGAAGAAAAAGGTAAGACAAAATAATGTGAGCGTGCAGAATTTTCTGTGCGTGTCGGCTTAGGTTGGCTGATGGGGAAAAACCAGGTTTGACTTAAGAATTTTAAAAATATTATTTAATTCCAAAATATCACGCTAAGCATAACGCGAAATTCCGAACCCCTAATCAGACATGCCGACAGGCGTTTATAGGGTTTTACCCATATTCCGAACACAATGGAACATGTTTCGAAGGTTAACTCGATCATATGAACGAGTTACGGAGATAAACGATCAATTTTAAATTAAATCGATTAAACGATTTCTAAGCGTTTGAGCGCCAGGGTCAAAGGACAACTCCGATTGCTACGAAAATTGAAATCTGATAATGAGTAAGTATTACGGATCCAACGGAGCGGGTTTCGTCGAATTCCGAGACTGTGCCTCGGAAGTCTATTTTCAAATACTGATTTAAACGATATATTGTTAAAATTAAACAAACCACCTTTAAATTAAATTTCAACCATTCTATTATCATCAGCACCATCATTATAAATTTTATAAGCCTTCAAATCATTTTAAACAGGCTTTAAATTCCAGATTCAACATCTTACCCAATTTCGAACTATATAATTCAATAATTTAATTATCAAGTAAATATTAATATTTGGAATTCAAGTTTAAAGTTAACTTTTAAATATTTATAATCAATTAATTTTTCAAAAATTTTAAATGGTTAGAAATTCCGGGTCGTCATATTCCTCCCCCCTTAAAAGAATTTCGTCCCCGAAATTACTAATTAGGAAGAATGGACCAATACCCGTTTACTTTTTCCAAAACCAACAATTCAACATCCTACCCATTATCTTTTATAAAAGACATCTTATCAACCTTACCAACTTCCAAAATTCTCCCACCGTTTTCAAACAATATTCTTCTGCCCCATCATTCAAATTTCAATTTAAAACCAAATTTTGGATTATCAAATTTATTTTTTCCAAAAATTTTCTTACTCTCTAAATTTCCGAAAATAATTTGCAAGCGTCTCCTTTGCGCGACTAGCTCGGTACTACTACAAAAGGCTTCTATGGGCTCCCAAATTCCAAAAAGAAACAAAAGCCAAGTGGCTACATCAAAAACCCAATCCAATTTCATACGGAAATTTAATTACATACCTTTTTGTCGGGCAATTCACATTATCTCCTGAAATCAAATCCAAAATTCTTTTCCCTTATCATACCTGCATATCTTATGTAATAATAATATCCAATCGTAACCTTTCCCATCATTTCATACATTTCTTTACAGAAGTTTGATACCTACTTCTATTTAAATTAGCTTTTCCCGTTTTCATATGAATTAAATTTATTTTCAATTTTGAATAATTGAATTTATCTTCCATTTATAACTGATTCATATTAGTTTCATCTTCTAATTTACTTTAATTTCCCATTTGAAAATCTTTTGTCGTTAATAAAGATTTTCTCAAAAAAATTCAAAAAATTTCTAACTCCCTAAATTTTCAGAAAATTTTGGCAGAGTCTCCTTTGTACGGAGGAGCTTTTGCAATTTGACAAGAGATATAAATATATATACATCGACCATGTCGACCCACACGGTCGAAAAATCCAAAACAGTTCATATATCCTATTTTTATTGCGTAGGCGTACCTTTATTTAGCATTATAAGCATGCGGCTTACTTATTTTAGCAATTTAGTGCATCCAAATCCAGCCAAATGGCCTTCAGGTACCTGTACTTACTCAATTTACACATATAAGCACTATATATAAGGAGTTTACAACATTTCTCTTACTTAAACAACTATAACAGTTCAATTCTAAAAGAAATGCAATCGAAATAACTTCCATGCGCAATTTATATGTCTTCAAAACTAATTCAATTGCTTTCAACCAATTCATAAGCCATTTTATTCAATTTTAATGGTTTGCACCTCAATTTCTTACATGCAATTGATTTTTAATCCAAACAAGCTCATATTCACTTCAATTAATTCTAAAACCAATTTATTTAATCTCTATCAACTCACAGAAATTTAATTACCTTTGTTTACGCCGAACGACAACTATTTTTATGCAATTTCGACGATATTAGCTTAACAGATTATTTATTTTTAGTTTGTAATTACTTTAAATTAATTTCAACTCATTCTGTATGTAATTCCATTTCAAATTTTTTTACACTAACCATACATATGCCTTTCATTTCATTCGACAATACTTCTCTTATATCTAATTTACTTGCAAATTTCGTTAAATTTTATTCATACTTGAAATTTGTTTGTTATTCAAACCATCACTATTTCGATTCCACTCTATTTTATTTTATTTTTACAACATCACTTCTAATTTAATTCATTATCAAATCCAAGCCGAATTCTATTTACAATTCGAATTCATTTCCAAATTTCATTATTAACTTACAATCCATTTTATTTAACCGAGTTAAATTTTATCAATATACTCTATCGAATAATTATTTAACCAATTAGCTTTCTTCCAATTTCTAAATCAATATTCGATTTGGATTACAAAATCACTGCATTAAAATTTCCAGTTTGGATTTCCTTTTATTTCCCCAAAATTCGAACACTTTTATTTAAAAAATGTAGAAAAGCTTTTAAATTCACATAATACTATTAAAATAAATCTTTATAAAAATACTTTTTATAACTCGATGTCTCAACCAGTCCATCCTTGTTCTCACAGAAATTCAGTCATATGTTGATCAGGCGTAGGACTGAAAATCTATAAGTACTTAGCAGACTCATTCTCAACATCCAGTGAAAATACTTGAAAAATAATTTTATTGAAAATATCGAAAACAGCCTTTGAAAATATAGTGGAAATATCTTTGGTGAGAATTCTCTGGAAATCATCACTCCCATCCATGGTCACAGCTACATCCAGGGTTATGTTGCCATCGCAGCAAAAGTCCATGTAACTGCAGGCTCTCCGCGGCCTCTCGATTACGCCATGGAACCCACAACAGATCACAGTTACATTCCAGGGTTACGTTGTCATCACAGCAAAGTCCATGTAACTGCAGGCTCTCTGCAGCCTCTGATTTTCGCTGTCGAAATGAAACTTCTCCACTCCTACATAGGTCGCAGTCTACCGATATAAAATCAAACGCAGACTGTTGGCTCTCAACGGCACACACGACTTCCGCTATGGTATACACTACTCATAATCCCCAGGAACTAGTTTTGTCCGGACTCCTCATAGGATCAACTTTAGAACCCCCCCCTTGGGGCTCAAGGCAGCACCACGTATCTTTCAAATCATACACCTAGTATGATCTCATACAAGGCTCCTTTACACAAAACCAATTATCCCAAAATCGATAATTCTCAAACTAGGCCTTCAAAATTTTAATATTGATTTTACCCAAAAATCAAAAGCCTTTCCAAATCCAAAGGTTCCCAAAACCCTTCTCTAAAATCCTCATATGATCCTTTATATACAGATATATATATATATATATATATATATAAATTTAAAACTTTGGATCATTTCAAACTTGTATAAAACTCCTTTTATACTTCAAACATCTTCAAAAACCCTTTTCTTCTGGCAAAAGATTCAATAAGGGAAGATTTATCTTATATAACAAAGATGTATAACTTTGTCTATTCAAAATCAATTATTCCAATTTGATTACTCTTTTCAATATCAATTTCATTCGAATCCGTACGATGTACACATATCATCCGTAGCTATCCCAATCTGATCGCCCACTCGATCACACAATTTCCAAACCAGTATCGTCCACCCGACTTTCTAGTGTGGACACAGATCCGGTTTCTTGATTAGAAACCATCATTCTTCTTGCATAGCCATAACTATGATAGAGAATATCCAAAACTAATCAACAATCCATATCCAGGTTCGCCGTCGAAAATCGGTTGAAAAATCCTAACTCGGATCGATAAACTATCTCAAAATTCTATGCTCGAAACTGGATCCAATCACTATGCGAATAGAATAATATACGTACATCCTATGTATTTAATCTTATTGATTTTTTAGCCAAATCAATTTCTCTTCTTATTCGCATTTCGTTTAATTTCCGTTCACTTATTTACAATCGCTTCAATTCCATTGAATTATCATTTCAGTTCTTATCTTGGTTGGGTATTTAATCAATAACAGTTTGGACCCCGACCAGTTTATATTTAGAAAATAGCTTGAAGATTGAAAATTAGGTAAGTAGTTGAAAAATAATTATTAGTTTGCAAAATAGCTATAAAATAGTTAACTAATTGTAAAATAGTCAGAAAATAGTTGAATAGTTTCAGGAATTTTTAAATAATTGCAAAATAGTTGTAAAATAAGTATTAGTTTGTGAAATAGTTGAAAAATAGCAAATAGATTAGGAAACAGTTGAAAAATGGTTAAATAGCTCCAAAAATAATGGTAAAACAAATATAAAATAAGTTAGGTTTTTAAAAAAAAAATTGTATATATTTAATATCTTGGAAGAATAAATATATTTTAAAACAATTTATATTGAAAATAGTCAAGAGTCAACTGTTCACTTTAATTATAATTTCGAATTATTCCAATCAATTTGAAATATTATCAATTGAACCCATTTCAAATTCAAATCATTTCAATATAATCCAATTCAATTTTCTCATTTAAATTCTTAAACCTATACATCCCCAATCACCAATCCACTTAATTCAAACCAAATTCAATTTATTTAATCCAATCAACCTTACCCAATTTGAATTCCGGCTTCAAACCTCAAAATTCTTTTCCTCTTATAAGTTCAAACTTATATCACTTTGGGTTTTTACATCACACTTCAGGGAAAATCAAAACTCAACCTCTCAGAGTTTATTTCAGATTATCTTTGATATCATATATATATATATATATATATATATATATATATATATATTTGTTTCCTGGCCCTCCTAGCCATATTTTAAAATCTTAAACCACCTTTTGTTTTAAATTCAAATCAAATTTTCAAACAACCCATTGTCTGCCACAAGTCCCAGTTATCCCAATAATACTTATTTATTATTTTTCATTACTTTGAAACAAAATTTTCAAATTCTGGGACCAGATTTAGAATTTCATTTTCAATCAAGTAAATTTTAATTTGGTTGTATTTTCGTTTTTTTACTTAATTTAATTACAATTCAAGACTTCAATTTGGTCGTATTATATTACTTCTTTATTTTAATTTCAATAATTTAACAACCAATCACCCTAATATTTATTAGAAGGAAATATTGCTTTATATATCAAAATATATTTTTATATATAATCATTTAAAATCTTTATATAAGAAAATGACAAGTACGCGCTCATATATATACACTCAACCCATTCTAGAGTACTTTGGACTCTATTTAATGAGTAATTCCCACCAGAGCTAAAGTTCTCGCTTAATCTCGCTCTGATACCAAATGTAACGACCCAGAATTTTCGAAGCCGAAAATTCCAGATAGTTATGAAAAGAAGAAAGAGATAGAAGAAGAAGAACAGAAACACTAAACATCTCACATTCGCAGCGGATAAAATATAATAATAAATAATAATAGTCTACAAAAGAATATTATATCTGTCGATTACATTCTAATACATCAGAGTTTCACATTATATACAGTCATTGAATATTTACAATTATCATGTCTCAGATTAATAATAATATAAATACAGCGGAAATACTCTATACGCTATTGCCATCCAGCTCGCCTCCTGAGCTCTAGAACGTACTAACTAGAAATCTGTAATACTCGGTCTGACCCGAGCATTACGTCAAAGTAACACCCGGGTCAGGCTGGAAACCAGCGTGAGTAAACCCAACTAACATGGAATACCAAGCATACAACTTATATAAAAACCCAGGTAACTCATATCAATTCACAAAGCCACAATTTATTTTAGACATCACTTATTTCACAATTAAGTTTCTAAATACCCAAGATTTAGATTTAAAATAGTCCAATTCCTCCAAATCACCTTACTCCAGCATATAGATTTTTCATAACAATCTATAAAAATTAGAAGTGGTTTCGGGTATTTCCTAATACCCGACCCCGGCCTCTTCGAGACTCGTGTCATCCTAACCCAAATTATCAAGATGAAGTACACAACATTTCATATCAGGAATATCATCTCATTCAAGCATCCAATACCATTTCATCATTCATAACAAATTTGATCACTTCCAAATTAATTCAATTGATTCTAATTGAATTTCAATCCTCGATCACTTAGATTTCTTTACTTGTTAATTAATTAATTTCAAATCGAATAATTCAATTATCCCTTCAATATTCATCTTAATTAATCATCCTGGATTAATTATCCTTCAATTTCATTCAAGAAATTATCACTAATTAACTTCACAATATTAACTATTCTTAACCAAAACCAATAAGTAATCTTAATTATTTCATAAATTAATTAATTACTTCATAAATTAATTATATATGTTAATTACATTAATTCTTAATTACTTATAGTAATTAGTTTCTCATAAGTCATTATTTATTGAATTGATTTAATCTTAATTAATCAATTTTTAATTACATCTATGATTATATTAATGATTCCCAATTATATCTTAATTTGTTCCAATCTAAATCAATTACTTTAATTCAACCATAATATTAATCATTCTCGATAAATCTCAACCTGTAATCATCTACCTTTTTATTTACTTCATTAAATGAATAAATTTTTGCTCAATTAGCCACTTTAATTAATTCTTGATTAATTTCACAAAGTAATTATATTTTATTAATTTCATTAAGTAATTATTTATTTAGACCATCCAAGGATGATTCTGAATTACTTACACTCAATTAATTAACATAGACTTAATTAATTAATTAATTAATTCAAACCCTTAATTACTAAATTAATTATCCCAAGTCATTAATTAATTATCCATTTTAATTACCTACTAATTTAATGAATCACAAAACATCAAGTCCTTATTAACTTTAAAATGAACCATTCTCTTATTTATGATTTAAGTTTAAAACAACTTAAAACTCCAATAATTCAAGTCAAACCACAATTAACTCGAGAATTAACCAAAACCAAAGTCACATCATCATCAGTGCACATTTAATCAACTTAATCATTCAAGCAATCATTTAAATTTAACCGTTTAAATTTAAATACAAACCCAACAGAGTGAGATTTACTCACCTTTGATTTTGTTTGGCCATCCAATTCCATCTCGACCCTTATCTCCCAATTTTGGACCTTGTAATAAATATTATATGGTTTGTTAACATTTTAAATAATGGAACAATCAATTTCCTTTTTAAATAAATTTAATTTAAACTAATTTTCCTTTAGTAATTCCTTAGTAGCTAAAATAATTAAATAAGCTAATTTTAAACAAGTTAATCTCCTTAATCCTTTATTTTAAAATAACTTGCAAGTTTAAAATGTATATTTATATATGTTTATAAGAAATAATCTATAGAGATTAAATATTATTTTATATAAACTCTTGTATAAATTTCCAGTTTACTGTAAAAATATTTCATAACAAAATTATAAATTTTTAAACAAACTGTAAATTCTAAATAAATATATATATATATATATATATATTAAAACAAAATTCCTTATTAAGCCTTACTGTTAAAAATAAAACTTTGGTTTTACACTTATTATATTTTTTTCATAGCATATAAATATTTATTCTCTATATTTACACAAATATAAGCAAATATAAAAACTGCAGAGTATATACCTCAGCTTTCCCGATCGAACAATGTCGCATGCCCCAACTATACACCGAGCTCCATTAAAAACATCACCACGGCTTCAACTCATCGCGACAACTATGGATCCGAGCTCAAATCTCAACACCGAAGCCTACTTCTCTGAAAAACTCAAACCCTAGCTCGAAAGACCACTGGCCTTACTGCCGACTTCTAAAAAATAGCTACTGCACCCTGCAAATCGCATGCCTTCTTCGGCAATCACCCAAAACAACCCGGCGCTCACTCGCCAATCGCCATCGCAACCGCTTCCATTCATCGCTCGTCGCCACATGAGCAGCTGAAGTCTTCCAGGCGCGCGAGCTCGAGCTGCCTCGGCTCTGATTTTTCGATTATGATTTGGGGCGAATAAAAAAATCGAAAGGAAGAGGGAGCGATTTAATTTAGCATCCATTTCTATTTAATTTTTTTCACGAATTCGATTTCGTTCTAAGGAGGAGGAAAGAGCAGAGGCCGTGTGTGTTTGTCTCTTTTTTTTTTTTTAATTGACGAAGGCTCGGCTATTATTTATAAACAAAAGGATTTGAGCTTAGGGAAGAAGACTCGTTCACTTCTGGTTTTCTTTCTATTCAAAAGAAGAAAAAGGTGAGACAAAATAATGTGAGCGTGCAGAATTTTCTGTGCATATCGGCTTAGGTTGGCTCATAGGAAAAAAACAGGTTTGACTTAAGAATTTTAAAACTATTATTTAATTCCAAAATATCACGCTAAGCATAACGTGAAATTCCGAACCCCTAATCAGGCATGCCGACAGGCATTTATAGGGTTTTACCCGTATTTCGAACACAATGGAATGTGTTTCGAACACAATGGAACGTGTTTCGAAGGTTAACTCGATCATATGAACGAGTTACGGAAATAAACGATCAATTTTAAATTAAATCGATTAAATGGTTTCTAAGCGTTTTGAGCTGCCAGGGTCTGGGACAACTCCGATTGCTACGAAAATTGAAATCCGATAATAACTAAGTATTACGGATCCAACGGAGCTGGTTTCGTCGAATTCCAAGACTGTGACTCGGAAGGCTATTTTTAAATATCGATTATAACGATATATTATTAAAATTAAACAAACTACCTTTGAATTAAATTTCAACCATTCTATTATCATTAGCATCATCATTATAAATTTTATAAGCCTTCAAATTATTTTAAACAGGCTTAAAATTCTAGATTCAACATCTTACCCAATTTCGAATTATATAATTCAATAATTTTATTATCAAGTAAATATTAATATTTGGAATTCAAGTTTAAAGTTAACTTTGAAATATTTATAATCAATTAGTTTTTCAAAAATTTTAAATGGTTAGAAATTCCGGGTCGTCACAACTATATAGTATATAGTTTGACGGATCCTTAGAGGATGGGCGGTCCCAAGCATCCTTTAAATTACTTGTACCTTATTACAGTTCACTTGAGTTGGTTTACATTATATAAGTATATATTGTCCTGAGTCGAGTGTTTTGTGTTTTGCTTTACGCTCGGGTCAGCCTGAGTATTCACAGCTTTGGATTCTCTTTCTAGAGCTGGTCTTTGCTGGAGTTTCTGCCTATCTACATTTATATCTATTTCTGTTTCAGCTGTTCTAGTTTATCTCATGTATTAGTGAACTTCTATGTATTTGGGATTTCTATTATGTTGTTTTCAGACTGATATTATGTATTTGTTTTGGGACTCTATTATAGTAGCTTCATGAACTACTATGTTATTTTTATATTCCGCTGCGAGTTATTCCGATTGTTCTGTGTCTGTGATTCTATGTATTTGATTTCATTTGCTCCAAATTTATTTACAATCTGTTATTTTGCATCATTCAAGTCGGACGTGTGTGGATTATTGTCGATTTGAATGGTACGAAATGGCAGGTCGTTACAACAACGTTGATGGAAACTTAAAATCAATAGGGTTATTTATCCCTTCGAAACAAGAATAGGTACTTTAACCTTGAAAATATTAGGCTAAAAGGCCAAAGCCTTCCTTTCAAATGTACTGAAAATATACCTTCGAAATCATTACATAAGATCTTAGAAATCCACTTTCGATGCCATTAATCATATCTTTCGAAACACTTAAAACAAACCATTCAAAACAATTAAAACATACCTTTCGAAACACTTAAACATACTTTTCGAAACCCTTAAAACATGCTTTTAGAAACATTTAAAATAGACCTTCCAAAACACTTAAAACATACTTTTCGAAGGCATTGGGTTCAAGTACGAAGTTTTGGAAGCACAGCTTTGAAACCAATTGAAAGTATTACTTTTGAAACCATAGTTTGAAAACAAAAAAAACTACAAAGTATAAAAGAGGACACATTTAAAAGCTATCCTTTCGAAACCATTGCTGCTAAAGCTATTATAAAAGCGGCTAAGTCATTTCTTTCAAGAACATTGAGGAGGGTGGCTTCAAGGGTTGCAACGTAGGGGTATTGGTTCAAAACCTAACTTTTGCACTCATTGATCTAATGGTTATAAAAAGTGGCCTCTTACTAAGGTGAAAGGTTTTAACGCGGTAGCTAGGGTATCGAAGGTTTTTAAAAGTAGCAACCCTTTTGAAGATATTAAATCAAAGGCGGGTTTATAGATTCAAAACCTTGAAATACAACGTCACCCATTATGTGTGTATACTTTCGACACCATTACTACCTTCCGCATAGGTCCAATACACTTCATACCAATAACTTAATACCGCGTATATTACAACCGAATAGATGCGAAAGGATTAGAGGCAGAAGTATGCTGTTGGAAGCTAGCAAGGTTAAGTGTCAAAGATGTATTTTGTATGAAAACTTCATTTTTGCCTATTAAAGAAAATATTTTTCACCTACCATCAATATATGTCAAAATCTTATTGGATGATAAAACTTTAGCAACTTCTCTTTTTAGAATTTCTACTGAAACCAATTTGAATCCTTTTGAAGATAGTTTAAATTTAGGCCCTTCTCCTTAATAAAATGTTTAAGTCATTTAAGTCCTGTAGCTTAAATAATTTATATACCATAGTTATTATCTTATAAAAAACTCAAAAAATCATAATAACTCACATTATATATGTTTTCTAACATATATATATTTCAAATTCGAAAACATTATTTAATTGCCTTGAATAATTTAAATTCGAAACTCAATATTTTCTCTCTTGGAAAATTTATAATTACTTAGAAAATTATTAAACTTAAAACCCCCTTCTAAAATAATAATTTGACCTTATCTCAAAAAGGCAAATCACTTAGATGACATTTGATAGATTTTCTAATCTAAACATATCAAAAAATGCATATAAATCATCAACAATCATATATATCTACTTAATGTATCAAAACATGGCACGATACCTACAAAATAATTTGGATCTAACTTGAAATCGAAATAACTATCAAAAGTGAGATGTAAAAACTAATTACTCACCTTGGTTTGATTAAGAATATTGAGATCTGGACCAAGGTTGATTTCCTAAGCTCTTGACCTTGAATCTCCAAGCTTTAATCTTTGGTTTCCCTTTTTTTGATGGCCTGCCTCACCTCTTAGGTTTAGTTTAGTTTGTAGATGCAATTGAATGAATAAAGTGGAGAACAAGAGGGTTTTAGGATATAAAATAAGGTTCTTTCTATTTTGCCCTTCTAATTTTCATCTTCTTTATCTTAAGTTTTAATTACTTGTTTTAGTTCATTCATAAGGCATGACTCAAGTTTAATTATTAAATTTCAACCTCTTAACCTTCTTGATAATGTTAATTAAAATTAGGGTCATTACACTATAAGATCATGCGGGTTTAAAAGTTTGTGATGAAGGATGAGTATTCGACATACAATGCCTTTTTAGGTTGTCCAATACTTGTTGATTTCAGAATGGCACTAGCTTCATGGTGCTTGATGATGAAGTTCTCAATGGAAAATGGGGTTGGGTCAATTAGAGGAGGCCAGATCATTGTTAGGAATGTTATGTCGCTGAGCTAAGAGAGGCAAAGCGATGGAAGAATGGAAAGAATATGGAGAAAGCTCTCTGCATTAAAATTTTGAAAGCATAGTAATTAAAGCCCAAGCCCTAGCTCAGGGACCATAGAAAGTTCAGTAAGTCTATGGATCCTAGGAAGAAGCCAGAGGAAGTGCAGGTAGTAGTAGAGATCTAACGGTTAATGTTCTGATCGATGTAGACAATCATACGGGGCACTTCAGATCAGATCTCAACTCAGCGTAGGATTGAGGAAAGAATTTGTTAGTTTTCTATGAGCAAACTTAGATGTATTTGCTTAGGCTCATTCAGATATGTACAGGATATCGTTGGAGATAATATGCAATACACTGAATGTAGACAAGAAATACCCACTAGTAAAGCAGAAGAGATGCAGTATAGGTCAAGAATGATCCACTGCATCAATGGAGGAAATACTAAGATGAAAGCGAATGGCTTTATTCGTGATGCTTTATACCCTAAATGGGTATCGAACGTCGTATTGGTCAAGAAATCAAATGGAAAGTTGCGGATGTGTATTGATTATTTGGATTGAATAAAGCATGCCTTAAAAAAGCTTCCCTTTTCCCGAGATTGACCAATTGGTATAAGGAAGCGCAGGACACGAGTTACTCTCGTTTATGGACGCATATTCTAGTTATAATCAGAGACCGATGCATGTTCCAAATCAAAAGCACACAAGCTTTATAACGGATTTGGAATTATACTATATTGAGTAATGTCATTTAACCTAAAGAACACAATGTCTACTTACTAGAGGTAGTGAATTCTATGTTCAGGGATCCGATCAGATGAACGATGGAAGGGTATGTGGAGATATGCTCGTGGATTCACAGCTATCGAGGAATCACATGGATGGCCTGTCGAAGATGTTCGAAGTATTGTGGAAGTACGGAATGAAGTTAAATCCATTGAAATGATCATTGGGGAAATTTTTATGATTTATTGTGAATTCGAGGGGAATTGAGACTAATCTGGAGAAGATTAACGCCTAAGAAATGTAGCTGCCCCAACCACAAAGAAGGAGTTGCAAAGCTTGAATGAGAAGGTTGCTATGTTGAGTTGGTTCATCTTAAAGGCTACAGATTAGCATACTCCATTCTTTGATGCCCTTGATAAGGGAAAGAAGAATTTTGAATGAAGGAAGGAATGCCAAGATGCCTTCGAGGAATTACTAAGGCACATTGAAACACCATCGGTTCTTTTCAAAAATTGGATGGAGAGAATTTGCTCATCTATTTGGCAATGTTTGTTCACATACTACGCACAACATTTGTGCATGAGGAGACAAGAATTCAATAGTTGGTTTATTATATCAATAAACGGTTCACTAGAGTTGAAAAGAATTATCCAAAATTGGAGAAACTTGCTTATGCTTGCTGATTGCATCGAGGAAGTTGCGACTATACTTTCAAGCTCGTTCAATTAAGGTGCTTATGGATCAATCCTTGAAGAAAATATTTTGCCGATCTGAGACTTCAGGAAGGTAACTGAAATGGAATATTGAACTAATCCAGTACAACAGTATATACCATCTAAGGAGAGCGATAAATCGATAGGTGTTAGTAGATTTCATCGCTGAATTTATCATGTGTGATAGTGAAGAGGAAGACGACATGGTCACGTTTTTCAGTTGAAACTATTTTTAGATGGAGCTTCTAATGAATGCGGTTCTATAGTAGAATTGTTACTCGTGACTCTCGAAGAACGATCAATTCGTTGTGCATCAAAGTTGGAGTTTCCCACGATGAACAACGAGGCTGAGTACGAAGTATTGATAGCAGGACTCAGTATAGCAAAGGAGCTGGTAGTAAAGAAGATATATATATTCAATGACTCCTAATTGGTGTTTTTTCTAGTAAAGAAGGAATTTTAAGCAAAGGGTACGAGACTTGCTCATTACTTGATAAAGACAATGGCACTACTAAATGACATCGAACATTACATGATTATGTACATCCTTAGCGAGGAGAATAAGAAGGCCGATTCACTAGCCAAGTAACCTAGTTCTGGAGTTGCACAACTGTTAGGATTAGTTCCAATGGAGATTTTATCATCTCCAAGTATCAACCATATGGATGTCGAATGGATTTTGGAGATCGAAGAGGAGTCATGGATGACTCCAATTAAGGACTATTTTGTTAAAGGAACTCTCTCGAGCGGAAACAACGAAGAAAGGAAACTCCTTTATAAAGTGTCATGGTTTGTGATGAAAGGAAGGCTTTATAGGATAAGATCCTCGACCCCTATGCTTTGGTGTGTAACCAAGTATGAAGCCATGGATGTCTATGAGCGTAGCTATAGTGATCATACCAGGGGCAGACACTAGTAAAGAAGATATTGCGCTATGAATACTTCTGGCCAACAATAAACCATAATGCTATTAAATAAACTAAATGGTGTGACTGTTGCTAGAGGTTTGCAAAAATTCAAAGAGCTTCATCTATAGAGCTTACGCAATTGGTTAGCATGTAGCCATTTGCAATTTAGGGAATTTATACAATCAGTGTACTACTGATTCCAAATGGATGAGCTGAATATGCAATTGTTGCGGTGGATTACTTCACAAATTGGTCTAAAGCGAAACCACTCACCACGATAAAAAAAAAGGTGATCAATTTTGTAACATGGAATATTATTTGTAGATTTGGGATACCTCAAAAGATTATAACAGATGATGGAACCTAGTTTGAAAGTATCGTGTTTAAGAATTTCCGCAACCGGCACAAGATTGGGAAAATATTTTTGGCCGTAGCTCATCCAAAGGAAAATAGATGGTAGAGATAGTGAATAAAATCATTAATTTTATCTTGAAGAAACGGTTAACAAAAGCTATAGGAAACTGGGTTGATAGGCTTCCACTGGCATTATGGGCTTATAGGATGACCTACAAGCCCACGATTGGACATACACCATTTTCTTTGTCCTATGGACCAAAGGTCATGATTTTGATTGAATTGAAAGTCCCTTCTCACCAGAAAAGGAATTAGGATCCTAAAGTTAGTGAAGAACTCTTGCTTGATTCCCTCGGTTTGATTGATGAAAAGCGAGAAGAGGCTGAATTAAGGGTAGCTACTCGCTAGAAAAGAGTAGTGCGGTATTTCAACACCAAGGTCTAGAATCCTTTCAAGGTAGGGTATCTCATTCTGAAATTGGTTATCCCAAGCATAAGGGCACTGAATCTAAAATGGGAAGGTCCTTACATAATCAAAAAGAAGCTTAGAGATGGAACTTTCAAGATAGCTATTGTCGATGGAATCCCAATTCCATGGGCATGGAATAGCAACTTGTTACAATGTTATTTTACTTAGTTTCATTTAATTTATTTTCTGCAAATAAGCCACCCAAGAATTCTAGGGACGATCTAATAAGGAACGACTTTCCATGTTTTTGTTTATCAATAAAAAGTTAGCTTCTCGAACTAATGGAACCATGTTCTTATAAGCATAACTTTATGTTACATGACTAGGGGTACAATCAAGTACCTGGAGACAGGTGCCAACTCCTTTAGTCCATGATCGAGACAAAAGAGTATAATTATAAGGGTCGATTGGATAATTCGACCTTATTCCTCCAGCAATGACTATTGCTCAGAAATATGAAAGGTTAATAAGGAATACCTACAATTTGGTAGTAAAAGCGCCAGTTTCTAGAGATAGAAACTAGTATGCATATAGAAATTTGATAACCACATTTGCAGCTTGAGAGGATATGCTAAGACGAGGATAGGCGAGGATGACCAACGAGCATTCTCAATCAACACATGGAGATAAGTTAAACTGAGAGCTGATGTCTAGAGATAGGCATCCAAACCATCGGTTCTTGGAGATAGGCATCCGGGCCTTCGGTTCCCAAAGATAGAAACTAGTGCATAATCAAATTTTCGCGATCGCTCTTTTGGCCTTGTAGGGGATGCTCGAGCGAGGATATGCAAGGATTGTTAGTGAATGCTTTCAATAAATGATTGAAAATAGGTGAGGTTGAAAGTCAAAACCCAAAAATCGGTCCCAACCGAATCCTTTGACCTATGATTAGGATCGGGGGAATATAATTGGACTGGTGGCAATCGGATAATTCACCCTATGTTATTAGCCTTTGACCAACGCTTGAAGGTAGGGTGGATTAGAAACGATGCACTGAGTCTAGCATCTGGAACACCAAATCCTCGAGATAGGATTTGGTGTGTGAAGAAATTGCAGAAGGTAAGATCACGCTCATGGCCTAGCAAGACATGCTTGGGCAAAGTTGGTAAAAATCAATGGATAGTATCACTCATGTCTGGTGATTGGCGAGTTCAAAGACATCAAGACACAAACGTCCAGTTTTTTGTTTCCCACAGGTAGGGAGTGGCATGAAACCTGGTTTAATTATAACTGGTTAATGGTCAAAGAAAACTTGACCCAAGACAAACAGGAATAACTACAGAATTGGTTAAATAATCGTGTGTTTAACCAAAAGAAAACAATTTGATGACGGTAAAAAAATATAATAATGGAATATGACTAAAGCAATTGCATGAATCTTACTTGTATATACAGAGTTATAGTAAGTAAAAACATTGCACATATACAAAAATGTATGATATGGATAAATTACAGTACAACCAATTATAGTATATCTGCAAGCAATTGTATATAGGCATGAATAACATATAAACTACACAAATGTAAAATGAAATGGAGACTGAAATAGAACAATAGCCTTCCATTACATTCAAACGTTATATATAATGAATGTGGGCCTTGCAATAATGACCTGTGTACAATAGGAAAATTAAAAATACAACCCAAAAGAAGATAAAAGGAAATTGTCTTGTCATCACCGAAGGCTAGCCAAGGAGCCTACTTCTTGTGAGTCTTCTAGTTTTTGCTGCCTTCGTTGCCCAGACCATCACGAGTACACTTCGGCCCCTTCCCAACCTTTGGTGTGATGCCTTCGAATGGAGTGGTTTCTCCTGCAATGATAATGGTGGTAGGATCTTCAGGACGGTCAATAACGGGCAATGAGGTCTTTGTGGTGTCGCCAGTACTACTGTCCTTCAAGATCTTGATGGAAATAAGAAGGACCCTTAGAGTTGGCTCCTTGGTACTAGCAATCTTTTCAAGTCTAGGCTTGGTCTTTGTTTTGACTTTGGAAATGTCAATCTTCAGTCTCTTCGCCATAGAGATGGAACCGGTGGGGCCCAAGGCACTAGTGATAGTAATGTCTTCCCCCAAGGACTGGGAAGTACCATCCGATCCCTCTAATGCTATAATATTTTCTGCACCAAAAACCTGGAATGGAGGTGGAGGAAAGGTTTAGAATGACTAGTCCCGCGGTTGCGAAGGTAGACTCTGTAGTTGTGAGGTCCGACTTACAACACTGGCATCCAACATAACTAAATAGTGCACTGCTAACGTGCCTGGCCAATATAGGATGATGATCAAGAGTTGAAAATGAAGTAAAACATCACATAACCTATCGTATACCTCATAGTGCATGGAACAAAATATAATATATATCATATATATAAAACATGAGAGATAATAATAACTAAATGATCCAAATATCAAAGTACGGATTCACAAATTTATACATTAAGTAATAGAGTTTATACGGAAATAAACTCAAACAACTATCTATAAATATTAGTAATAAGCAAGAACTATTAAGCCTCCATAGTGGTGTACGGTGGTTCAGCATAGAAATCCACATATAATATGTGATAGCCCTATCCTGCTCGTCCTTTGCACAACTACTACATACTATCTAGTCTACTCATTTAAGAGTACTTGAGGCATAAATCTCGAGTCAAACGACAGTCTGGTGTGAGCGATCAATGAATCTCAAAATATTATACCAGTCGATATAGTAAGAAACAAGGGTACATGAAGCATACCCGACATATCCCTGCAACCAAAGAGTTAGGACATAACGAACACAATATGCCACTCTATAAATATAGTAAAGGTATATTGCAAATTGAGTATGACAATGGGTTTCCAGGGATAGGCCTATCTCCAATGGCATCACTAGAGTGAGACTACGGGATAGAACAACACAAAAAACAACAGCATCCATCAAACAATCCTCATTATCACTCGATGTGCTCTAGACATATGATAATTTGTATGGAGTTTCTTATTCCAAGGGCTAATGGAAATCCTAGTTTAGTGTACTCGCTTTAGCCCAAAGCTGATAAGAGACCCATTCTACCGGTCGAGGGTACATGGATCCAAAAAACTAATCAAGGGTAGCATAAAAAATTACCCATGCATGTCCCCACCTATGTAGTTAATATCAAATAATATCACTGATGTATCATCGATATATCTCTTCTCGCTCGTGAGCTGATATTTTTTCAAAATATCAGCTTGAAATATTGTTACCAATATATTGTCCAATATTTTCCAATACATATCACTCTAATATTTAGTGTAAAATACCCGATATTTTTTAAGAATATCATTCATTATTGTATGTGTTGAAGAAAATGTCCTTACAAATAAATATCTTCATATTCTCAATATTTGATTTTCATTTATGGTGAACGACAAATTGCAGACAATATTAGAAATCTCAAAGCATTAATTTTTTAGTTTTAACCATTCATTTTTAGGCTTCTACTTTATCTTAAAAAAAAACTCTACTTATTCCATTACTTTATATGTTTTATCTTCCTTGAAGACTTTACTACTAAAGATAAGATCATGAAAGAGATACTTCTCTTTTGAGTTATTTTTGTTTACCATTTCTAGTCGGCATGTTAGCTTCTGAAAAATCATTTATTGGCTACTATCAGGAACCTAGAACAAAAGCATGAAGAGCAATAAGGTTATATATTTGACATATCGATAAGGAATGAGCTAAAGTACTAATTAGTATCAAATCAGCATTGCATGTTCGATAAATTAAGTGAAAAAGAAAACGATGAAACTACAAATATGGAAAATTTGAAAAAGTAATATGGATGATTAGATGCTTAAAGAAACAATGAATATAGTATAAAAATAAAGAAAATAATAAAGATGTACATTATATGAATTTTTGGCTTTTATAAGCTTATAATATGATTTGTATTATATAGAATATCTCCGTGAACAAATTATAATTTATAAGTTATATGCAATCAGTCTTTGAAGATAATTTGGAATTATTTATCCAAATATTTGAATAATTAACATAAATATAACATTATAACATAGTACAATATCGTGTATAACATGTTCTACACATGTTCGATATTTTACCAATAATATCTGATATTATAATGAAGTTTTATAATATCTCATATGATACTTGGCCGATACGTACCCTACTGATATTAACTACTAAGGTCCCCACAACACCCTTTCTTTGAGTATAGTAGAAAACACTCCGAGTACCATCAATCACTTCGCATTCATATCTGAGCCTTTTCCTTGCTCCATCTAGTTTCCATTACCTTTGAGGAACCGTTCCACATTCCTCCATTCCACGATAGAATCATTCTCACATTTTATTCATTTGTCACCCTTCCTAGAACCCACCATTTATGGGCAAACATTCTCATGGTTCCTTTCAACATCGATGCATCGCCATTAGAATCTAACTCCATTCATCGACGAGTTTCCATTCGATGTCCCGAAGCTACTATCGTGTTACTACATCGCCGTCAAACCCCAAGTGAACAAACAAACACCTTCATCATAACCTATAGAGCCTCCACTTTGCCTCTTGGATGTGTGACCCGACCCCATCAAAGAAAACCTCTCGGCATCGATGAAAAGCTATCGGTACCGAGTTGGGTACATAGCCAATTTTGGTTAATTTTCTCTCCTTGCTTCTAGTATCCATATTCCAAGTGTTTTGACCCCGACCACTCCCCTCCAAAGCTCTTAGCATCAACTCCAAAGCTCCTAGTACAAACTCCAAAAGCTCTCATTTTCATGCCCAACAAATCTCTCAGTGTGAAGTCCGGTACTTAGCCAAATTTTTGCACTTGTCTTCTACTCCTTACCTTGAGCCCCAACACGAAGTACCATCACCTACTGACATGATTCCCCATGCACAAAATCTCTCGGTACCAACATGAGCTCTCGGTACTGACTTCCATAGTTAGCTCCAAACTTAGTGTAAATTGAATCATAGGCTCCCCTCATCCTCCGGAGCCTCCCCATAAAGTTTCATCCGATTTTGACAATCATTATCTTCAATTTTCCAATTCGACCACTCCTTTCCTAACTACTTAAAAGCACTAACGAATCGTATCAAAGCACAACATACAAACATAGAATATCATATATATAAACCCCTTCATTCATATAATACATAATAACATGATAATCAAGCAAATCCTAATCTAAATATTGCTTTTACTCTAGCATATGAATATGAACAAAAGGAGTTGCAAAATCATTTTAAAGCTACTTTAAATTTTTAAAGTTTGACCACAAATATGTCTAAAAATATGATTAAAGTTGGAAAACATTTTACGATTGAAATCATGTCATTAAAGTCATTTTTAACCGTATAAACATGCATAAAAGAGTGAGAGGTCACGAACCACTCACCAAATACCTAAAATACCAATCTTCTTCCTTAGATCTAAAGTGGATAGCAAAGGAGAATGATTCAAATAAGCCAAAATGATAATCTCAAGCTTTTATATCCTAATCACCCCTCTAATGGATGATTTGGCTAAGATTGATAAGAAAAAGGTGGGATTTTTGATGAGATTAGGGTTAATGGACGTTTAGAGCTATTTTGGGGAAAATGGAAATGACTTGGATCAATTCCTGCCGCCTCGGGTTAATGGCACCAAACACGGGCTTATTTAATTAGCCACAAATGTAGGCCAGGAGTAGAAAAACTTAAAACGGTTATAACTTTCATATGGCAAGTTCATTTTTCTATTATGACCACTCTATGGAATGTAAAACCATCATCCTGAAGCTATGGAAGTAGTTTGAGACCGTAACTCAACTCCTACCAAAGGTTATAGCCCAAACAAGGTTTTTAGGTTAAAATGGTCACATAGAAATTCGGTAAAAATCATAGATGTGGATAATGTCTGCATGAGTCACTTCCTAAAATTTTAGAGTTGTACGACCTTATATGAATAAATAAAAATATTTTTACAATCCTTAAATGTGTAAAACATAGATCTTTCCACTCTCCCTCTTTAGGAATTTCGCCCTTGAAATCTCCAAATAAGTCAAACATAATCATTCTGCATAACTAATAATCATATGCAATCATCAGACATACCAACATGCAGTAGTGCAAACAATAATGTTGGTAAGCCTATTCTAGCATGCGAGATACTAAACTACCCTATATGTTATCAAAGATAAAAGTAAATACGATAAAAAATAGGCCTTACCATACAAAGAGCTCCGAATATGTGACCCACATAATCTCCTCGGTTTCTCACATGAAAATGACTTCACTTTTTCCTCATTGAACCTTCACTAACTGCACCGTCTTCCTCCTAAGTTGTTTCGTATCACGTTCGACAATATGAACCGGTCTATAAGGTCTCAAAGCTTCTAGTTTAATCTTCATATCATTAAGTTGATCCAGTGCAATTGTCAAACCTGAGTCATGCACAAACTGTCATAGATGAGAAACATGGAAGACATTGTGCACACCCGCCATCTTTCGAGGTAAGTCGACCCTAAAGGCTATGTCCCAATCCTCTCTACTATCGGAAAAGACCTATGAATCTCGATGCCAACTTTCCTTTACCACCAAACTGAATTACATTCTTCAAAGGAGAGATCTCCTATCAGCGTAGCTCTTACCTATCCCGAGAAGCTTTCATTCATTGTCGAATGATCTCTATCTTCTTTGAGGTTTCTCTAATCATCTATGGCCCATGTATTAGTTTCTCGCCCGCCTTCCACCAACACGAAGGGGCATTACACTGTCGGTCATACAATCCTTCACATGGTGCTATATAGGTACTAGACTGATAGTTGTTGTTGTATGCAAACTCCACCAAATGCAAGTGATCATTCCATGAGCCTCCAAAATCGAGTATTCAAGCCCGTAAGAGATCTTACCATATACGATTCACTCTCTCGGTCTGCTCATCTATTTATGGGTGGTAAGCTGTACTAAGATGCGGCTCGATCCCCAACGCCTCTTGTAAGCTTTTCCAAAATGTACTAGTGAACAATGGGTCTCGATCGATCATAATGCTCTTCGACACCCCATGAAATCGTACAACCCATTTTACATATAACTTGGCCAGTTTAGCTGTCGTTCTACTTGATTAATGGGTATAAATCTAAATCTCTTGGTCAGCTGATCAATTATGACTCAAATGCGGGTGTACCTTGTCTGAGTCCTTGGTAGTCCATCTATAAATTCATTGATACTTAATCCCACTTCCATTCGAGAACTTCAAGTGGTTGCAATAGCCCACTTGGCTTCTTTTTCTTTGCCTTCATCAACTAGCAGTTCATACACTTCAAGAGCAATGTCCCGACATCTTCTTCATCCCCTCTCAATAATAAGTCTGCTTCATGTCACGGTACTTCTTATTACCGCTGGAATGTATGATCAATCTAGAATGGTGGCACTATCACAGGATCTCATCTCGCAATTCATCAACATCGGGAACAAATAATCTCTCATCCTTATGGAGCAAACTTTCTTGGTTGAGTCCATATTGCTTCATATCTTCAGACTCTACTCCTTATTTTATTTTTTCCATGATTTCTGCTAGTCTAGCATCTCGCCTTTGACTAGTACCTATCTGCTCAACCAAAGTAGGTTTGATCGTCAAACATGCCAACATCTCTGGTTCTAATTCACACTGGGGACTAAATTTATAACCAAAAATATACCCCAACTGCTTCCACTCCAGGAACAACGCTCCAAAGCTAGCATGTCTTCTATAAAATGCATCGATGATCATATTTCTCTTACTAGGTGTATAGGAAATTCCAAAGTCATAAGAGACCAAGAATTCCATCCATCGCTGCTGGCGAAGTTTGAGATCCTTTTAGAAGAAAGTTACTTTAAGGATTTGTGGTCCATGAATAGCTCGAACCTTTCTCCTAATAATTAGTGCCTCCAAATCTTCAAAGCAAACATTACCACCGCCAATTCCAAATCATGAGTTGGGTACTTCCTCTCATGCGGCTTAAGCTGTCGATTAGCGTAGGCGACGGCCTTTCCTTTCTACATCAATATCTCACCTAATCCATTACCATAAGCGTCTATGTAAACTATTAGCTCCTCATCCTCGCTCGAAATGATTAATACTAGTGCACTCATCAATCTCTATTCAGACTCACAAATGCATACTCACACTTCACGTCCCAAACAAAGGTCTGATTCTTCTTCATCAAATTGGTCGATGGTCCAGCAACCTTCGAGAAGTCTTTAATAAAGCGTGTATAATATCCTTCAAATCCTAGGAAACTTCTCACATCCTTGGCATTCTTGGGTTGGCTTCAATCCTGAACCACTACCACCTTTGCAGCATCTATTATGATGCCCTTCTCAGAGAAGACATGATCCAAGAATCTCACTTCCCTTCCCCAGAAGTGACATTTCAAAAACTTCGCTTTCAACTTGTGCCCCTCAACACTTCAAGAACAATCCTCAAGTGCACCTTGTGTTCCTCTTCGGTCCTAAAGTAGACCAAAATATCATCCATGAACAGAAGCACGGACTTGTTTAGCTGATTCTTGAAGACGCGGTTCATGAGGTCAACAAATTATGTCGGAGCATTGATTAGCCCAAACGGTATAACAACCACTCATGAAAACCAAATAGCGTATAAAACATAGAGACTGGCATACTCTCCTTTGCTACTCTCAATTGGTGAAATCTTGTTTCCAAATCCAACGCACAATGGAGTTGATCGAACAAGTCATCAACAGAAGTGGACACTTGTTCTTCTTCATCACATTATTTAGCTTATGGTAATCTATACATAACCTTAAAGAGCCATCCACCTTAGTGGAAAATGCCATAGATGCACCCCACTCAGATATACTCCAACAAAGGAACCATCTATTCAATAGGTCATTTACTTGCAACTCTAACTCCTTCTACTCTTTGGGTGTTATACGCCTCAAAGGCATAACTATCGATCTGACATCCTTTGCTAAGTCTATAAAAAAACTCAATCTCCCGATGAAGCAATAATCTGGTTACCTCCTCAAACACATCTGGATACTCCCTAACGATAGGCATATATGAAAATCCTTTATGTGAACCTCAAACGAATAGAAAGCTAGACATAAACCCATCCTCCAACAGGCAGCCAATCACTATCGTCTGCCCTTCCATAACCCCGATTGTCACCAACAGCTTCTTGCAATCCACTACTACCACATAATTCCTTAGCCAGTCCATCCCCAAGATAATCTCGAACCTAAAAAATTCAAAACAAAGCAATCACAAACAAAAGAGCATCCATGACTCAATAAGGCCAAACCACAACAAACCATACATAGTGTGACGACCCGACTTTCTACTCCCAGAAAATCGCATCATCAATTAAGAAAGAAAGGGATAGCAGAAGAAAAGAAAGAAGAGAAAGAAGAAACAACACTAGAATCTCAACAGCGTAACGAATAAATTATATTAATAACATAAAATATTACATAGTTTACAACCACTATCAGAGTACACAGATATATAACACATACTAGACAGTTATAAACATCTGTCTAGTATTTACAACATAATACAGCTCAGAAACAAACACAGATCACACAGCGGAATACTATATATCTAACGCAGAAGCCTCCTGCTCCATTACTCCTCCAATATTCGTCAAAGCTAACCTGAATCCCTTGGCTACTTGTAAAAATTTGAGTACCCAAGAGTTTAAGAAAACAAAGAATAAACTCTGGGTCAGACATGGGTCTGGTGTGAGTAACAGGTTAAATTTGCTTAATTTTGAAAAACTTTTGAAAAGAAAAGGTATCACGTAAGACTCCCCACACATAAACATGGAAAAGTTTTTACCTTACGCTAACCAAAACATATGATAGGAAATCCAGTGATATTATAATAGTGTCTAGGGTTTTCAAGTAAATAAGAAATAGCCGAAATTGTTACATTATTAAATTCCAGCTACTAGCCACAAAAGTGGGTAATACAATCAAAACCGTTGGCACTTATTGGATTGTGGATTCCATACAATGGCAGGGCTACTGGGGTACCGCCCGTCACAGTACGTGGCCTAGGTCACCGTACCGAGGAGTACTCCCACTCCCCTGCAACACAAAGCCAGACCCATTCCTTACTGAACAGTTCTGAACAAGACAACCCCGCAGTTGGTGTACACTGACAACTGCCCACTAAGCCGAATAAAAAGGGACCTCTAGATAGGGATCAATCTTTCTCTCCAGTGGGTGCGACCCATGAAGCCTTGCTGCACCTCCCCTGTTTTAGCCATTCCTGGTTGATGAGGCTTGAGGCTACGATTACCTTTAGAGGACACATCTCTTAGAATGCTCATCGTCCACCTGACGATGTTCTGAAAGCATTCAATCCATACAAGTTCGTTCCGGGTTCGAACGAAACCGAAGGCATTATCTCGTTACACTTATTTTGGAATCACCCTCAGAGTTAACGACGATGACCCTTGAATTCTGGATCACCATCTCGAATCTATAAGTACTATTCCTACAAACTCATTACGGAATCACCCACAGAGTTATACTGACGTATAGCCCCTACACCTCGAGTCTTCACTTGCTCCATTGGACACACGACCTAACGTTAATTTGGATCGATGTGGTTTTCGGATATCCAAATATGGAAACCCGGTCTCATCGAAATCCAAAGCGTGTCTTTTAAGGCCAAGTTGTTTTAAGGGTTTAAAACAATTGAATTATCTATATACACAAATAGATAAACCACAGATTCACAACAGATAATCAATATTATTATCATATCAGATAAACCATATTATCATTATTCAAAAAGATAATCTATATTAATATCACAATGCAACCAATGCATCCAAATCACTCAACATTAATTATCTCATATCTGAGATTTAACCATTCAAAGCAAACAGCACTAACCAACCATATAAGCAATGATTAACCACACCCAAATATAATTAATTTAAAATGAATTAAATTAATTACATCATCCCATTAATTTAAAGTAAAATAAATTTATTACTTTACCAATATCATCCTTGCTTAGCATTATTAATTAATTAATACCAATCAAATAATTAATCATCATCCAATTATTCATTTTAATTAATCATCCCTAATTAATTAACTCTTAATTACATTCAAGTAATTATTTACTAATTAATTTCTCAAATTAATTATATTTATCCAAATATAGTAATTAACCTTTAATTACTTCATTAATTAATTACCTAAATTAATTACCTTTGATCACTTATTATTGATTAATTAATCTTAATTAATCAATCTTAATTACATCATTAATTATAATAATTAATGTTCTTCTAATTACTTTTTCAAATTAAATTAATTACATTATGTAATTAATCTTTATTCAAACCATAACTGTTAATCACCCTTGATTAACTCCATTCAGTAATTATCTATCTTAATTACTTTACCAAATAAATTAATTACTCATTAATTAATTATCTCTAATTAATCCAAGTAATTATACTTAAATTACTTCAATTATCAAATCACCTTCAATTAATTATATTCTGCAATTATCCATTAATTACTTTCCTAAGTAATTTCTCTTCATTTAATTACATTAAGTAATTATACTTCACAAATCATCAAACGATTAATTTAAATTAATTGAACTAAATTAATTAACTTAAACTAATAAAATTTAAACTCAATTAATAAGTAATTAATTCCTTAATTACTTCCATAAGTAATTATACTTAATAATTTACACAATTGATTATCTTTAAATTAATTAATCTAATAAATAATTAAAATTAATCACATTAATTAACTATCAAATAATCCTTAGTTAATGACCTTCATTAACTATTAACAATTCATTAATTATTTTCTAAAATAATTAACTTATTTTTATTATTATTAATTACAGATTAATTAATCATTAATTAATCCATTAATTCCAGATTAATTAAGTAATTAAGTGTTAATTAAAACTTAATTAATCCATTTTTACTTGATTAATTAATTATTAATCGTTAATTAAAAACTAATTTTATTTAATTAATTATTCTTAATTACAAGTTAATTATTCAAAGAACAATTAATCCTAAACTTAAGATTAACCCTTAATTTCTTTAAGTAATTATTTATTTCATTAATTTATTAAATAAATTAATTATTCATTTAATTACTCTAATAATTAAATGAAATATAAAACATTAAATTATTACTTAACTTTAACAAGTTTAAGTTCAATCTCAAACCTTTAATTGATAATAATAATTTTATTATAAAAAGAAATTTTACAAAGGTAAAAAAAATTCTTTTAAAATTTAAAACCATTTAAATTTCACATTATCATTCAAATTTGTTTTAAACACTTAAATTTATAAAATTTAAATTCATTTTAAACCAAAGATTCAAAATTAGATTTGAATCAAATTTTAATCTTTACTTAAACATTACTTCATATTTCAATTTCAAATTTAAATTCAAATTTCTTTTAAAAACATTTTAAACAATAAACTCTTCTAAAGTTATTTTAAAGCAAATTTAAATTCAAATACCTAATCATTTCCAACTTTAAGATTCAATTCAACTTGAATCTATAATTTTAATTAGATTTAAAACTTAATTTAAATCTTTGCTTTATATTTCAAATACCAATTTAAAATTTGAAACAAGACAATTTCTAAACTTCAATCATTAGCCCGAGCTGACTCAAGCAACTCGAGTAACAATTTCCCTTTATACTTTATCTTAAATCAACTAAAATTTCAAATAAAAACAGGTTTATACAAAAACCTGTACTAACAGGTTTACCCAAACCCTGCAACAAAGCAAACACCCGAGACTCACACCAATCTTCTTCGAGTCCAATACCCCTCAGCTTCGAGAAAAAATAATACAACCCGAAACAAAACAGTGGAAACCATCTTCCCCAAAACACTGATACCCATTGCTACCGTACACCTGCACACCCACGGCCATCTCCTCCGGCCACTCGCGATTCCCTACGCAAGTCACAAACCCCCTCCAAACACCAAATCAACTCTCAATTCAACAATAAAAACCCCAAATCAAAATCAAGTATTCGAACTCGAATCTGGAAAAATAGGTTGACTGAAAACTCCTCAACCTCCAAACTCCGGCCATCTGTGAAACACCACCTCCGCCCTCAACTTACTCCATACCCTATTTGTCTCCCCTTTGAGTTTGAAATAACTCGGTCGCTTCTCGATGTCGCATTTGCACAATTTCATCGAGTTACAGAAAACTAGGGTTAGAAATTTTAAACCCAAATCACCACTGCCTAAATACTCAGATCCACCTCTCTCTAATTTTCCCTTAACCTTCAATCACCACTTAATTATCAGAAACAATACTGGCAATCCAATCTTCCTGAATTGACAGACTCAATCCAAAACATGTTTTTTGGATAAAACAGTAATGCTCAACCATTTCCAAACTAAAATTTCTAATTTTAGTTTTAAAATTCAAGTTATAGTTAATGAAATCAGTTTATCAACTTTAAATCAATGAATCTAGAAAATCAACTCCTTATTTATATTCAATGTGCTCTGTTATATTTATATTTCAGAGGCACTTCAGAATCTTTTTTTCTTTTTTTTATTTTTATAAAATTTTAAACTTTAAACTCATATCACAACACCACATTGATTTAATCTTAAGCTTTACACTGATTTAAATCAAAAGGAATGGATTTAACAATTCCTGAGCCTAGGATATTATGCACAGCCAAATAATTACACAACAACTTGCATACTACAATCATTCATCTATATATAGCAGTAATGAGCTTGTAAATTGCATGCTAACACAATTATTTTCAGAGTATATAAGCAACTGAATTATACTTAAGTTTATTATATAATAAAATGTTACTCACTGGTTTTAGGAGCAGAGCATCCATTTTTACTTGCAAAGCTTCAGATTTTACTTTTTGATTTTTGCTTTAAAACTGCAGATGCTTTTTAAAACATCCATTCTAGCTTTTGTTGTAATGCATCTGATCCTTGATGTATACATGCTTCCAGAAAATATTGCAATTTGCTTCTACTTCCAGATTTAGTTACATGCAGGCTTGGATATAATTTTTTTTTCTTATAGAGTTGCAAATTAATTTCAGACCTTAGAATTGAAGAGCTACAGGTTTATGGTTTGCATTTCAGGTTTGAGGAGATTCAGATAGTTTTTGGTTTTGAGGGAAATAGATTTTGCAGATTTATTTGAATGTAGATGAATTCAGATTTTAGAATCTGAATTATTTTCTTAAGTTTAAAGAAGAAAAATGATATGAGAAGGAATGTTTTATATATGTAGATTTTATTTTAATAGAAATAAAATGAAAACAAGAAAATTTAAACATTACACTTGTTCACATTTTAACAATTGTCACTTTAGTTTATTATATGGTAACACATGTCAATTTGTATCTTAAGAAACTTACACATGTAATCTAAATATTTTTAATTTAAATTGAATTTTAAAAACTTTATATCTTCATTCATTATTTCCTATGTATACATATAAATGAATTTTATTTCTTCTCTTCTAATTAAAAGAAATGAAACAAAACAAATATAAATACAAGCTTATTCAAATATTTTTAAATACTTATTCTTTGAAACATTAAATTCAAACTTTAAATTAATTTATCAAATCAAATTTTAATAATCAAGTTACATATATAAATGCATATATAATTCTATTAAAATTAAAAACAACAATTTTATTCCTTACAAAATCTATTTATGTTCATAAGAACTTAAGTATTATAATTTTTATTTAAAAATAACAAATTAAGCCATATTAAATAATTTACAAAAGAGATTATAAACCAATTAAGATCATTTGTAATTTACATTGTAAGTTCTTATATAAAAATTCCAAGTAATATAAAGTAAAACTTAGCTTTTATATTTATCAAAATTTAAATTCATATATTTTAAAGTTAAATAAAAATTTTAAAACAAATAAGATTTATCATAGTATAAACCATAACATTATTTATTACATTGCTTTGAAAACCCAATTCTTAAATCAAATTTTTAATTTACTAAAAATAAATTAGAATTAGAAAATCAATTCATTAAATTCAAAATCAAAGTTTATTAATTTACAATATATACAAATATATATATTATAAACAGAAACAATTTATTTATTCAAAAAGGTAAATTCTTTTAATTTAAATATTTATTAAAACATGATTATTAAATCAAATTCCAAATTTGTTATTAAAATTATCAAATCAAATTAAATTTATAACACAGATTATTAAATCTATATTGCCCAAATTTCCGGGATATCACATTCCTTCCCCCTTAAAGAATTTCGTCCCCGAAATTTAAAAGCATAGGTAGTTTAATAATCTATCTTAAGATTTTATTTTAAAACACAAGAATATATTATCAAACATATGCTAACAACCATAGCAACCAATTCAATCAAACACAACAAATCTAATTATCCAAAAAAACCTGGATAAAATTTTCACGAGTTTCCCCGGTATAAATATCGGGATACTCGCCCTATAGAATCTAAACAATCAATACTATTAAGCTATAGAACTCCTATCCAACTAGATCTACAAAACTAAATAGGATATCAGACTACAGACGAGTCTGAATTAACAATCACATCCTCCTGAACTGCTGGTTCCACAACCAGAGATAAACCATACACGTACTCCCTCAGAGATACGTGAAACACATCGAATCCCAGTTATCCAAACTGACAATTCAACCCTGAAAACCAAATACCAATCCTCTCAAGAACACAGAAAAGGTCCAAAACATCTCGGAGCTGACTTACCCAGTCTTACTCAATCTTAAAATTCTTTAGATCGGAGAAAAACTTATTCAAGATCTAATCTCCAACTCCGGAATCCAAATTCCTTCGTCTCTTATCCACCAAACACTCTTGACGATCTTGGGCTGCCTTCAACTCTCTTGATCAGCTCAACCTTTTTTGATGTCTCTAGAAACAACTGGACCAAAACAATCCAACAAAATGATCTCCTCAAGATCAAATCCAAAACAAAGAACACCAACTCTATTCCATAAACATCAGAAGACTAACCTACTTCTCCTACCCGAAAAAGACAAAACAAGGCACTCCCAAACTACTTCCGCTGCACAACTCTGATCAGAAGTAGAAGGAAAACTCGAACACAACTGGATAACACATCACAGAAATATGGTTCAACAGATCCATAAAAGAACACTCATATGTCCCATCTGATCCAAAGCTGCTTCACTAAACCTCCGGTATCACTCCTAGAATCCAGTCGATAAGAAAACTCAACCTCCAAATATGGACAAACTTCCCATAGCTCCAGAGAACACTCAAACTATCGCAAGTCACTTTTGCGATCAACCAGTCCAATATCCAAAGAAAACTGTTCTCTCTTCACAAATCAGAATAGCATACGCTTAACTAGCCAATCCATCAAAGAAATGGTATCCATTCTGCTGCTTCTGAACTCTACCTTCAGAAACTGCTAACCAGAAAACTTTCTTGCCAGCACCCAGAATACCCCGAACTGCACTGCTGACACCGACGCCAAAGACTTCATAAACCAAAGCTCTTCGAGAAACTCGGACTTCAAACCGGACAGTAACATCCTGCTGAATCCAGCCACAACACTGAAGCAGACTCACCTCCTAAACTTGTTCCAAAGAAACTTCTTTGGAAACATCCATTGTCACTGCATATCACCACGCAGCTACTACTCCTTGAGATAACAAGATACCATTATTTCCTTCTGCCCAACCGACGAATCCAAACTCTACTCATCCAACTCAAAGATAGACTCTGAACCTTTACAGGTTACCTTCAGAGATCTATGAAATCCTATACTCCGCACAACTCTCTCGAGACGGTATTAGGTCTACAGTCTCGACAAATACACTACCAATCTCAAGGACCAAACTTCAACCAAGGGTAGTAGTTGTGTTACACACCCTACTACCTTATCTACCTTTATAACCTATATTGGAAAACCCGAACAGGTAACCCAACAATTAGGTAGAATAAATATATAAATATATATAATAAAACTACAAATACGCTCTCTCAGGATAGACACCACTCCAGAGCCTAGGTATTCACTCAACCTAATGCTCTGATACCAACTATGACGACCCGACTTTCTACTCCCAGAAAATCGCATCATCAATTAAGAAAGAAAGGGATAGAAGAAGAAAAGAAAGAAGAGAAAGAAGAAACAACACTAGAATCTCAACAGCGGAACGAATAAATTATATTAATAACATAAAATATTACATAGTTTACAACCACTATCAGAGTACACAGATATACAACACATACTAGACAGTTATAAACATCTATCTAGTATTTACAACATAATACAACTCAGAAACAAACACAGATCACACAGCGGAATACTATATATCTAACGCAGAAGCCTCCTGCTCCATTACTCCTCCAATATTCGTCAAAGCTAACCTGAATCTCTTGGCTACTCGTAAAAATTTGAGTACCCAAGAGTTTAAGAAAATAAAGAATAAACTCTGGGTCAGACATGGGTCTGGTGTGAGTAACAGGTTACAGTTGCTTAATTTTGAAAAACTTTTGAAAAGAAAAGGTATCACGTAAGACTTGCCACACATAAACATGGAAAAGTTTTTACCTTACGCTAACCAAAACATTTGATAGGAAATCCAGTGATATTATAATAGTGTCTAGGGTTTTCAAGTAAATAAGAAATAGCCGAAATTGTTACATTATTAAATTCCAGCTACTAGCCGCAAAAGTGGGTAATACAATCAAAACCGTTGGCACCTATTGGATTGTGGATTCCATACAATGGCAGGGCCACTGGGGTACCGCCCGTCACAGTACGTGGCCTAGATCACCGTACCGAGGAGTACTCCCACTCCCCTACAACACAAAGCCGGACCCATTTCTTACTGAACATTTCCGAACAAGACAACCCCGTAGTTGGTGTACACTGACAACTTCCCACTAAGCCGAATAAAAAGGGACCTCTAGACAGGGATCAATCTTGCTCTCCAGTGGGTGCGACCCACGAAGCCTTGCTGCACCTCCCCTGTTTTAGCCATTCTCGGTTGATGAGGCTTGAGGCTACGATTACCTTTAGAGGACACATCTCTTAGAATGCTCATCGTCCACCTGACGATGTTCTGAAAGCATTCAATCCATACAAGTTTGTTCCGGGTTCGAACGAAACCGAAGGCATTATCTCGTTACACTTATTTTGGAATCACCCTCAGAGTTAACGACGATAACCCTTGCATTCTAGATCACCATCTCGAATCTATAAGTACTATTCCGTCAAACTCATTACGGAATCACCCACAGAGTTATACTGACGTATAGCCCCTACACCTCGAGTCTTCACTTGCTCCACTTGGATACATGACCTAACGTTAATTTGGATCGATGTGGTTTTCGGATATCCAAATATGGAAACCCGATCCCGGTCTCATCGAAATCCAAAGCGTGTCTTTTAAGGCCAAGATGTTTTAAGGGTTTAAAACAATTCAATTATCTATATACACAGATAGATAAACCACGGATTCACAACAGATAATCAATATTATTATCATATCAGATAAACCATATTATCATTATTCAAAAAGATAATCTATATCAATATCACAATGCAACCAATGCATCCAAATCACTCAACATTAATTATCTCTTATCTGAGATTCAACCATTCAAAGCAAACAGCACTAACCAACCATATAAGCAATGATTAACCACACCCAAATATAATTAATTTAAAATGAATTAAATTAATTACATCATCCCATTAATTTAAAGTAAAATAAATTTATTACTTTACCAATATCATCCTTGCTTATCATTATTAATTAATTACCAATCAAATAATTAATCATCATCCAATTATTCATTTTAATTAATCATCCCTGATTAATTAACTCTTAATTACATTCAAGTAATTATTTACTAATTAATTTCTCAAATTAATTATATTTATCCAAATACAGTAATTAACCTTTAATTACTTCATTAATTAATTACCTAAATTAATTACCTTTGATCACTTATTATTGATTAATTAATCTTAATTAATCGATCTTAATTACATCATCAATTATAATAATTAATTTTTTTTAATTACATTTTCAAATTAAATTAATTATGTGACGCCCCACCTCTATACCCACGCTAGCCAAGAACACAACGGTGTAGTGCTGTCAACTAGCGCGGAGAATAAGGCTATTGAGGAGCGACCATCCATGTAATTTCTTATCACACGGTGGCTATAAAATAATCTTCGGAAACAAATATAGAAGTAAGCATAACATGCGAATCAATCACAGATATCCATATCACAAAGGCGGAAGGAGATATGAATATATATCACATAAAAGTGTACATCAGAGTAGTGGTCTAAAAAGATCCACGATAATACAAAAGAATAGCAACGCGTGCTATACAAAAGAATACAACTATGAGTCTATATCTCAAGTGTAAACAACAAAAGCTGCTAATCTAAACAAGTAGCCAAAAGTCTGAGTAGTGAATCACTGGGGGAGGAGTCAAGCAGTAGCACCTGTAACATCTCGGTCTGACCCGAGTATTATTTATAAGAAAATAATAAACGGATCAGTCTAGCTATAAATATCAGATGGCATGATATAAAATAAAAGATATGGCATAAACATAAAATATCCATACCGACATACTACTATAAGTATGCAAATAATGATCAACAGGAGATCAACCGATAAGAGATAAATCAATATCACAAGAATCTTCTCAAAGATCCAAAGAGGGCATCATACCCTAAACTTGTACTCATGACAAGTCAAAGAGATAAATTCCAGAAATCAACACAAGAAATCCAGAAATCATAAAAAGGGAAAGAGGCCTATCACATGACGGTCCGAAGACCATAGGGAGCTACCCCACATGTGTGAATGGAATCACACAGATTGAGGTCAAGACTAACCAAAAAGCAGAAAGGTATGTGTGAATGGAATCACACAAGTGGTGTCTAGTCTAACCTTGCAATGAAAGAGACCTCGCGCAATTGCTAGTCTAATTCATAAAGCGATCATCAAGATCAACGAGAAGTGTCAATTACACTAAGCTAGTAAATATAGAAGTTTAGCTTCATGTCCCATAACCACTTGCTTAACTTAAATATTTACGAACAAACTGTAAATCTTCACTAATAAAATTGTCACAAGAAGTTCAATCGAACAAGTCCAAGAATTAACCGACGAAGTGAACGCAAGCGTTTCATACCACTTGTTTTACTAAGTCGTTTAATTAGATTTCTCATCCGAGTGAGGTAAAGACTTGTATATACTAATAGATTGGAAAACGGTTTAAGAAAAGAGCTTTGTTATGAAAAATAGAGTTGAAATTGTTTGTTAAAAGAGTTTTGATATTTACTACTAGTATTGAAACCTTTATATTATAAAGTGACAAAACACATAAGCAAGTGTAGAAACAATCGGTCACAAAGATCGCATACGGAGATGCGAATAAAATCCAAGGAAATCAGCTCAATGTTTTTCAGATAAGATCCCCTACGGAGGGGGGGTCCAGGGGGGGTGGCAACCCCCCAAGGGTCCAACGACTCAGCGACTCAAGGGTCCAACGACCCAGCGACTCAAGGGTCCAACGACTCAGCGACTCAAGGGTCCAACGACTCAGCGACTCAAGGGTCCAACGACTCAACGACTCAAGGGTCCAACGACTCAGCGACTCAAGGGTCCAACGACTCAGCGACTCAAGGCTCCAACGACTCAGCGACTCAAGGGTCCAACGACTCAGCGACTCAAGGCTCCAACGACTCAGCGACTCAAGGGTCCAACGACTCAGCGACTCAAGGCTCCAACGACTCAGCGACTCAAGGGTCCAACGACTCAGCGACTCAAGGCTCCAACGACTCAGCGACTCATGGACGAACGACTTAACTCCGAACGACCTAAAAATGGCCAGAACGACTCAAGTGCAGAAAATTCAACAAAACACTAAAAATTGGAGTTTTTTGCCAATCCAATCCAAACCAAATGCTAACATGCATGCAAAAATGATAGGGAATCATTCCCAACAGTCCAATATAATTATAGGCTAGAATTGTGAGATAAAAATCTCACCTTTGCTCCAAAACCCAATGAAAATGAAGAACAAAGCTTGAAGGCAAATGGAGAAGCAACCACAAGCTTGAATCCGATGTCTTCTTCTTGAATTTGGAGTTGAATGTTGGAGTTGCAATAAAACAAAGACTTTGGAGTTTTAATTTCTCATTCCATTCACCATTTTTGTTGAAGCTTTGGTGTTAGGAAATGAAATGAAGCAATGAAGAAGAAGGGGGGTGGAACTTGGGCCTAATGGGCTAAAAGTCCAAACCAAAGGCTCGAGTGAAAAAGTGGTGAAATTCCACTAACCCCAAACATATCAATGTTTATACTTAGAAGATTGCAATCGACATTTCGAACTCAATGGAAGTGGTCTCGAGTCCTAATTTGACCGTTTGCAAAAAGTAGCTTCGGACCAAAATCCGATTAACGATAAAATATTTAAATAAAATATTTAAATATAAAAATCGATAAATATGCGGGTTGTTACAAATTACATTATGTAATTAATCTTTATTCAAACCATAACTGTTAATCACCCTTGATTAACTCCATTCAGTAATTATCTATCTTAATTACTTTAGCAAATAAATTAATTACTCATTAATTAATTATCTCTAATTAATCCAAGTAATTATACTTAAATTACTTCAATTATCAAATCACCTTCAATTAATTATATTCTGCAATTATCCATTAATTACTTTCCTAAGTAATTTCTCTTCATTTAATTACGTTAAGTAATTATACTTCATAAATCATCAAACGGTTAATTTAAATTAATTAAACTAAATTAATTAACTTAAACTAATCAAATTTAAACTCAATTAATAAGTAATTAATTCCTTAATTACTTCCATAAGTAATTATACTTAATAATTTACACAATTGATTATCTTTAAATTAATTAATCTAATAAATAATTAAAATTAATCAAATTAATTAATTATTAAATAATCCTTAGTTAATGACCTTCATTAACTATTAACAATTCATTAATTATTTTCTAAAATAATTAACTTATTTTTATTATTATTAATTACAGATTAATTAATCATTAATTAATTCCAGATTAATTAAGTAATTAAGTGTTAATTAAAACTTAATTAATCCATTTTTACTTGATTAATTAATTATTAATCATTAATTAAAAACTAATTTTATTTAATTAATTATTCTTAATTACAAGTTAATTGTTCAAAGAATAATTAATCCTAAACTTAAGATTAACCCTTAATTTCTTTGAGTAATTATTTATTTCATTAATTTATTAAATAAATTAATTATTCATTTAATTACTCTATTAATTAAATGAAATATAAAACACTAAATAATTACTTTACTTTAACAAGTTTAAATTCAATCTCAAACCTTTAATTGATAATAATAATTTTATTATAAAAAGAAATTTTACAAAGGTTAAAAAAATTTCTTTTAAAATTTAAAACCATTTAAATTTCACATTATCATTCAAATTTGTTTTAAACACTTAAATTGATAAAATTTAAATTCATTTTAAACCAAAGATTCAAAATTAGATTTGAATCAAATTTTAATCTTTACTTAAACCTTACTTCATATTTCAATTTCAAATTTAAATTCAAATTTCTTTTAAAAACATTTTAAACAATAAATTCTTTTAAAGTTATTTTAAAGCAAATTTAAATTCAAATACCTAATCATTTCCAACTTTAAGATTCAATTCAACTTGAATCTATAATTTAAATTAGATTTAAAACTTAATTTAAATCTTTGCTTTATATTTCAAATTCCAATTTAAAATTTGAAACAAGACAATTTCTAAACTTCAATCATTAGCCCGAGCTGACTCAAGCAACTCGAGTAACAATTTCCTTTTAAACTTTATCTTAAATCAATTAAAATTTCAAATAAAAACAGGTTTATGCAAAGCTTCAGATTTTACTTTTTGATTTTTGCTTTAAAACTGCAGATGCTTTTTAAAACATCCATTCTAGATTTTGCTGTAATGCATCTGATCCTTGATGTATGCATGCTTCCAGAAAATATTGCAATTTGCTTCTACTTCCAGATTTAGTTACATGCAGGTTTGGATATAATTTTTTTTTTTCTTGTAGAGTTGCAAATTGATTTTAGACCTTAGAATTGAAGAGCTACAGGTTTATGGTTTGCATTTCAGGTTTGAGGAGATTCAGATAGTTTTTGGTTTTGAGGGAAATAGATTTTGCAGATTTATTTGAATGTAGATGAATTCAGATTTTAGAATCTGAATTATTTTCTTAAGTTTAAAGAAGAAAAATGATATAAGAAGGAATGTTTTAATATATGTAGATTTTATTTTAATAGAAATAAAATGAAAAAAAAAGAAAATTTAAACATTACACTTGTTCACATTTTAACAATTGTCACTTTAGTTTATTATATGGTAACACGTGTCAATTTGTATCTTTAGAAACTTACACATGTAATCTAAATATTTTTAATTTAAATTGAATTTTAAAAACTTTATATCTTCATTCATTATTTCCTATGTATATATATAAATGAATTTTATTTCTTCTCTTCTAATTAAAAGAAATGAAACAAAACAAATATAAATACAAGCTTATTCAAATATTTTTAAATACTTATTCTTTGAAACATTAAATTCAAACTTTAAATTAATTTATCAAATCAAATTTTAATAATCAAGTTACATATATAAATGCATATATAATTCTATTAAAATTAAAAACAACAATTTTATTCCTTACAAAATCTATTTATGTTCATAAGAACTTAAGTATTATAATTTTTATTTAAAAATAACAAATTAAGCCATATTAAATAATTTACAAAAGAGATTACAAACCAATTAAGATCATTTGTAATTTACATTGTAAATTCTTATATAAAAATTCCAAGTAATATAAAGTAAAACTTAGCTTTTATATTTATCAAAATTTAAATTCATATATTTTAAAGTTAAATAAAATTTTAAAAACAAATAAGATTTATCATAGTATAAACCATAACATTATTTATTACATTGCTTTGAAAACCCAATTCTTAAATCAAATTTTTAATTTACTAACAATAAATTAGAATTAGAAAATCATTTCATTAAATTCAAAATCAAAGTTTATTAATTTACAATATATACAAATATATATATTATAAACAGAAACATTTTATTTATTCAAAAAGGTAAAATCTTTTAATTTAAATATTTATTAAAACATTATTATTAAATCAAATTCCAAATTTTTTATTAAAATTATCAAATCAAATTAAATTTATAACACAGATTGTTAAATTTATATTGCTCAAATTTACGGGATATCACACATAGGCTAGTGGAGCATCCAACCTGGTTCAACACAATCAAAGGTCGGTCAACTATTTCAATTTCGATTCCAATCTATCTATAAGGTCATTAGATATAAAGGAATGTGAAGCCTAAGTATCGAATAAAACATGTATGGGGACATCATAAATGGAAAGCATACCTTGAATTACAATGCTCTTCCCCTTCTATTTTGGCGTCCAAAGCATACGCCTTTACAACCTACTTTTGTTGTGCGGGTTCTAGAAAAAATTTCTACATATGTCCAGACTTGCCGTTGTTATAACACTTCTTCTTCCATCATCTTTGTAATCTCTGATTAGATGATTCTTATCTCCATAACTAAATCTAAGAAGTGCCCATTTACCTTCTTTTGAGTATTCTTTCCCTAAAACTGCTTCCACTTTCCATTCCATTTCTTTTGCCTCCATCGCCATGTTGAAGCTTTGGCTCTTCCTTAATGACAATAGCTGATTTGCACATGGGGTATAAATTCTTTTGTTGAAGAGCTTTCTTAACAAGTCTCTCGAATAGCTCATCGATGTGACTCACAACCTTCTTCCCCAAATAATCGTCCAAACCCATGACAAATTACTCATTCTTCCTCAATGGTTCTTTGACAAAATGTCGAATTTAGAAGTTACTCGAAGACAGACATATCTCCTTGCTTCAAATAAGCAAATGTCCTAAAGAGCACCGACTTTTGAGCTGCCGAAACAAACTTCTCCTTAAACCTAGTCTTGAACTAGTCCTAAGTAAACTAATTCTGGGGAGTAGCAATAGTAATGGCATTCCACTAATTCATGGCCATTCTTGAAGCTATCTAGAGGCCAGCTTCCTTTTCATGGCATCGTATACTTCCATGTCACCAAAGATACGTGTAACGACCCACTATTTTGTACCATTCGAATTTGACAATAAATAAAATATGTCAAGCTGGAATAGTTCAAAACAATAGATTGTAAATAACTTAGGAGCAAATGAAATCAAAGACACAGAATCACAGACACAGATATCGGAAACTCACAGCGGAAATAAAATATTCAGTGGTTCATGAAGCCACTATATAACTTTAACAAAACAGAATTACATAGTTTAGAATCTTCAATACAGTTTAAACATAAATAGAAAAGAGTCTTCCAAAGTCTTGATTACAAATAAGATAAACTGAAAAAGCTTCCGGCAGCACGAATGATCTACGGGATCCCCTAGCTTCGGAGAGAAACTGAAGCTGCAACTCAGGCTGACCCGAGCGTAAAATAAAACATAAACACTCGAGTCAGGACATACATACTTATATAATTGTAAGCTAATTCAAGTGTACTGTAAAATAAAGCAAGTAACTTAAAGGATGCTTGGGACCGCCCATCCTCTAAGGATCCGTTAAACTATTTACTATGTAGTATATTGCGCTATTATAATAGTGTCTATTAATAAAATAAACATACTTTTTCTTAGCATTAAGGGGTTACCCATATAGCCCTTAACACGTAATAGTCCCAGTAGTCCATCCAATATCATAGTCCCTCCTGATCGGGAAGCCACCAGAGGATACCACACGGGCTACGGGAGAAATCCAAACTCGTACAAGGCTTGGTATGGTAGATGACACGGCACAACTAGGCAATGCCAAGGTAGATATACCAATTGCTACTCGGACCAATGGAAACGCGTAGCCGCAGTTACCGCCCACCTCGAACAACACTCCCAAAATCAAAGGTGCGCACCAAAACAATCACAAGAGTAATAGAATGGCATACGAAGAAGTGCGTTCGATCAGAGGTGCTACCTCATTAATCCGAGAATTGCTCATGTTTTAGCCACCTTATGCCAACTCACGGGTGTCGGGTCCACGTATTTACCTTTAAAGAAACGTCACCACCAACCTACTTCATTCTGGAATCTCCACCGCGTATACGGTTGGTAAAGTGGTTTTCGGTATCGACAGAGAGTATGTCAGATATCCGATCCCGGTCTCTTTAACAACCAAACGTTATTATAACCCGTGGTTACAATTTTAAAAATGGTATTTATACTTTGAAATCAAAAATAAATTCCAAATTCCTTCCATATCAAAATATTGATTTAAACATTTCATTTTATAATATACCATTTAAATTTTATTCAATCTACTTTGGAATTTATTGCCTTTACCAAATTTTGAAGTTAAATTCTTCCTTTAAAACCATCAAAATTAATTTCTTAAATTTTTATTTATTACATATTAAATTCCAAAATTTACAACTTTTCCAAAAATTAATTTTCAAAGGTTACGGGTTAAAACAGTCCAATTTTAAAAGACAGCATTTAAATGCTGTAATAGATTATTAACTTAACAATTTATTTCCAAATATAACTTATTATTAATTAATTTCTTAACTGAAATCTTACCCTTTCAAAATCTAGAATTACCAAAATAAGTTATATTCCAAAAAAATTTAACATTTATTTATTCATTTAACATTTTAACTCATTCAAAATCATTATGAATAAAATCCTTTAAATATATTTAATCACAATATTTAACTTCCAAAATAATTTTAAAATATTTCAGAAAATATTATAGGAACCACGGGTCTGTATAAAATTTTCTAGCCTAGGTCAAGTGATACGGATTTATATTGTTTCAATCCGTAATTTACAAAACCCCGGGTTCTATCATTTCAAACCCGCAATCCCAAGTTAACAGTTAAACAGCTAACAGAATAAATGAACAATAATAATTTTTTTGGCCTATCATTTCAGCCCATAACTATCTAAATTTACAGGGAACTTGCAGTGATGATTTAAAACAGTAAATAAACATTTAATAATATAACTGCAGAAATAATACAACAGATAAATAACTGATGAGGTGTTAATTTAAATGGGGTTTAACATTCTACGTTATATTACAGACAGATAATATTCAAATAAAATTTTACGCATACACTTGCGATAATTCACCAAAATATATGTACGTATGTCTGGTGAGAAATACTCACCTCAATGCTGCAGAAAATTTTGAATTTCAAAACGACGATTCACCGGAAAAGAACGACAGAGAGTAACGATCTAAATCCCTCGGATGTCGCCTAGATTCAAATCTATAACAAGATTCAATTATTGAATACGCGACTTTAGAATTTACGGCCAAAGAAAAATTAAAAATAGGGAGAGAATTTTTTGTTCAACTTGCTCGACCAAACCACCGTGTAATACGATCAAAACGTATCAAAGACGTGAATCATGCCAACACTTATGACTAAGATAAAAATTTCCTAAAGGCAGACTAAAGCAATATGGTGAAGTTTCCTACTATATGTCGTGATATGTACATGTGCACGTGCACCCTTATCTTCTCTCCTCCATAAACTCACGCCACTTATAACATCAAACATCTTCCACCTAAACTAACACTATTCTGCTATCAAGTGTGCACTGTACATTCTTATGTATTCTGACAATTATAATTTATCTTCAAATTTAAAACTTTCCAGGTTTTCAAACTGCAACAGGCAAAACCCCAACTACACCAAGTCACAACCCCCCAGTACTTCGAGAAAACATGCAAATTTCTTCGAGTCAAATCCTATGCACTTCTCTCTGTATGTAATATGAGGACAACTTCTTCACACAAATCACTGAAACCTTGAACAAAACCGCTACCTATCTACAACTATTACTAGCATCAAGCAACTCAAATCTTCAACTAAACAACTCAGGTCAGATGAAGCTTACACACTAGGCTCGGTCGAACAACCTAACTCAGGCTAAACTGATATGGTTTGGTCTTGACATCTGCACACTGGGATACATGACATGCACACACACCCACTCTGCAAATCCTATAGATGCAACTATTAATACAATCAGTGTCCAACTACTGACTTATCAAAGCACTCATCACCGAGTTCCTTGATTATAAACATGCAGACCTGAAAACTTACAAACATTTCAACATTTCTACCTACAGATTTACAACTTATAACACAAACTTTTGGGTAAAATGTGCAGACAAACCCTATGATATATGTGATATCCTCACCTTCCTCTGTTATTCATTTTTTTTTTCTGCCTATGTGTTATGCTCCTGCCAATCTTAAAACATGCACACGGATATGCACTTAGCTAAACTCAGCAACTATGTTTCCAATCATTGTAGGCCTAACAGCATTACTTTGTTATCTGTAGACTTCTCCTATTCTTTCCTTTTTTTTTTAAATTATAAACATGTCTAACATTTTATGCAAGACAAAACTCACGCCACTCTCTGCCTACATTTTTTCCTCATTCTTCAGCCAAAGTCAGTCCCATCCCACTAGATCTTGCAACTTATAACTAATTTTGGACAAAATATGCAGACAATTCTATGACATATATCCCTCCTTGCCATTTTAATAAACATGCCTTGCAAAAGAAGCAAGTAAGTAAATTTTGTTTTCAGTCTCTTATGTTATATTTGCAAGATGTCTGTAAATGTATTTTATAACCACAAACTAGATCTGCAAGACAAATTTAAAACATTTTGGCAAAAGGAAATATGCAAGCACTGCTTCCTATGGCAACACTATCAGGGTTTTGTTGTATAAAAGCATGGTTATGAGAGGGATGCCGTGGTGGAGGAGTGGCCGAGCAAGGCAACAGAGAACACAAAAAGAATAACTGGAAGAAAACCAATGTAGATTATGTACCTGATAGAGCTTGTACCAGAGAGACACAGACAAGGAGATATGAACTTATGTGAATGAGGCAAAGAGATTTATAGGAAAACTATCGAAAGTGAAGGGAAGAAAAAGGCAAGTCTGAAACGTATGAGAATAAAAATACCAGTTTTATTTCATGCGTGATATATCTTCCAAATAAAAATGTTTGAACGTTTTACTGATAATTATTAAAACATGCGTTGATTCATTTTCAGTTTTGTGATTTACTCATTCCTGTTTGCAAAATTTATTAGCTTTCGAATTAACAGAGGAAAGCTGAGAGTTTCTTAGTGTATAAAGCTTGATTTTAACCTTTTAATACCATTTAATTAGTTGCGCGATTTGGGAAGAAATATAAGGTAAGCTTGAATCAGAAGATGAAAGAGTTGATTATTATTATTATATTTAAAAGAACAGTTATAATCAGATTTAAATGTTATTTATGTTTGATTAAAAGAAGAACGGCAAGGCTTTGTGAAAGCCAGAGAAACAACAAGTAACATCTATTTTTGAACGCTTGCGTGATTTTTGGAAGATAATGAGCAAATAAAAATTCGAACTGGAAAGGCAAATAAAAGAGGAAATGTTGATAGGATTTTAAATTTGAACGGCGAGAATTGCAAGGCTTAAGGAAAAGAAAACGTATATGCAAAACCAACTGACAGTTTTAAACAAAATAACGTCCGTCATAAAATCACTTACTGATGTTTTAATCCATAAAGGTGTTTAAATATGATTTTAAAGGTACGTCAAACTGACGTAACACAAAACATCAGAAATATATATAAGAATAACGTTTTAAATGTGTACGTTTTATTACGTTACCTACCATAATTTTACGCGTCCTTTAAACGCGATATTTAACAGTTTATAAATACACTAATTTTTTCACAGTTATTAATAAAATTTTATTGGTTTACAAAATATTATATAAAAATATATTTCAAAATTTAAAATTCAAAAGAAATAAATAGCTATAAAACTAGGGCTGTTACAATACGCTTATAGGTATCCAACCAATCCTGCAGTTTGATGGCTAACTTCATTCCAAAAAATCATTTTCCTTCCAAAGTTGAATAATCCTTGCATAGCATGGCAAAGTTAGCCCTCTATGTCTACATTTGAGCATCACCACCAATAACAACATTTGGAGAAGTTGCTTAGTCATTCTGATGCCATCATTGCATTGAACATAGCTTGCAAGTCAAGGGTAGCAGCCATAAATCTGCTCCTTCCTCAACTTCAAAGATAGAGTTTATCATAGTTTTTCTTGTTTGTTGGCTCATTCTTGATCTGTCACAAGAATGATCAGTCTCTCAGAAAAAGAAAACTGTTTCAATGGTACCTACGTGTGCATGCAACTTATATACTATATATAGTAATATATAGTATTAAAAACCAAAATATATAACAAGTGCGCACTTTCTCGTATACACACACACACACACACAATTAATCCAATCTAGTTTGATAACTCATTCCCTATCTCACTGGATCACGGTATCAACTCAGGTTAATTGTGTAACCTAAGCTCTGATACCAAATATGAGTACCACCCTAACCGATGGCACACAAATAAATAAATAGTGTGCTGCTAATGTGCTCGGCTGATGTATGATAATCATCAAGGGTTGAAAATGAAGTAAAAACATCACATAATTTGTTGTATGTGCATGGAATAAAATATAATATACATCATAGATATAAAACAGGAGAGACAATAGTAACTAAGTGATCCAAATATTAGAGTATAGATTCATAGAGTTATACATCAAGTAATAGAGTTTATACAAATAGAAATGAACTCAAATAATTATCTTTAAATAATAGTAATAAGTAAGGACTGTCAAGGTTCCACGGTGTTCCAAAGCGGAGCCATCATTGAAATCCATATATAAAACAAGATAGCTCCATCCAGCTAGTCCTCTACACAATTACTGTGCCGCACATAGACCTGTTGTCTAGTCTACTCATTTAAGAGTACCCAAGATAATAAGAAGCAAAGCATAAAATTTTGAGTCATACAACAGTCTGGTGTGAGTGGTAAATGAATCTCAAATAACTATACAAGTCAATATAGTTAGGAACAAGCATATACGAATAGTACCTGACTTGTCCCTTCAACCAAAAAGTTAGCACATAACAAACATAATATGCTACTCTGTGAACATAGTAAAGGCATACAGCAAACCAAATATGATGATAGATGTCCAGGTATCCCTATCCCTAATATATGTCTCCAAAGATATCACTAGAATGATAGACTATGGAAGAGAACAACCATAGCATCCATCAAACAATCCTTACTACCACTTAATGTGCTTTAGACATAAGATAACATGTACGGCCTTTCCTATGCCATGGACTACTGGAAATCCTAATTTTCGTGTATTCGCTTTAGCCTGAAGTAGATAATAGACTCGCTCACTAGTACAAGGTACACGGATCCAAACAACCGACCCAGGGTAATCGAACAAAGTACCCATACGCATCCCCACAATACCTTTGCTTTGAGTACATCAGAAAACACTTCGAGTATCAAAAATCCCTTAGCACTCATATCCAATCCCTTTCTATGCTCTATCTAGTTTCCATTAAACTAGAGGAACCATTCACATTCCTCTATTCTACGATAGAACCATTCTCACGTTCTATCCACGGGTCACCTTTCCTAGAAACCGCCCTTTAAGGACAAACTTTGCCATCATCATAGGAGCCTAACTCCATTCTGTTTAGTTGCCATCTGAAGTTCGAAGATACCTTCATGCTAGTAAATAGCCATCAAACCCAAAGCGGACAAACAAATACCTTCAGCACGACCTGTAGAGCCTTTACTTTAATGCTTGGAAGTTTGACCCTGACCCCCTCAAAGAAAACCTCTTGCTACTGATCAAAAGCTGCCAGTAACGAGTTGGGTACTTAGCCAACTTTCTTTCCTTACTAGAATTAGCCAATTTTAGCTTACTCTCTTTCCTTACTTCTAGTATTCCATCTTCCAAGTACTTTAACCCAGACCACTTCCCTCCAAAGCTCTTGGCATCAACTCCAAAGCTCTTGGTATAAACTCCAAAAGCTCTCGTTTCCATGCCCATCAAAGCCCCCGGTTTGAAGTACAATACTTTGACAAATTATTGCACTTGTCTTTTGCTCATTACCCTAAGCCCTAACATGAAGTATCATCACCTACCGACACGATTCCCCATGCACAAAACCTCTCAATACCGACGCAAGCTCTAGATACCGACTCCCATACTTAGCTCCAAACTTAATACAAATTGAACCCTAGGCTCCCTTCATCTCCAGAGCCTCCCCTCTAAGTTTTGCCCAATTCTACCAATTTGATCACTCCTTTCCTAACTACCTAAAAGCACTGACAAACTATATCAAAGCACAATATACAAACATGGAATATCATACATATACATCTATTCACACATATAATACAGAATAACATGATAATCAAGCACAAAGAGTTGCAAAACCATTTAAAATCCCCATTAAGTCCTTTAAAATTCGACCATAATATCTTTAAAAATGTGGTTAAAGATTAAAAAACATTTTAAAATTGAAATCATGTCAAAAACGTAATTTTTAACCATATAAACATGCATGGTAGAGTTAGAGGTCAAGAACCACTCATCAAATACCTAAAATACTAATCTTCCTCCTTAAATCTGAAGTGGATAGCAAAGGAGAAGGATCCAATTTAGCCAAAATAATAATCCCAAACTTCTATATGATAATCACCTCTCTAATTAACGATTTGGCTAAGATAAATAATAACAAGGTGGGATTTTAATGAGATTAGGGTTAATGGAGGTTTAGAGCTATCTTGGGAAAGATGGAAGTGACTTGGATCGTTTCCTAAATCCTACTCTTAGTACAATTTTGAAGATGGGTTGATAGCTCTAGGCATGAGTTTAGTTAATTACCCTCAAATGCAGGCTAACAACCAAAACTTAAAAACAAATATAACTTTCAAAAGGTACATCCATTTTTCTATTATAATCACTTTACAAAACGGAAAACCATCATTCTAAAGCAGTGAAATTAGTTTGAGACCCTAATTCGATTCTATTAAAAGTTATAATCCAAACAAGGATTTTAGGGTCAAAATGATCACATAGAAATTTGGAAAAAAATCATAGACATGGAGAATGTCCTTAAGAATAACTTCCCAAAATTTTTAGAGTCATACGACCTTGTATGAATAAAATAAAAATATTTTATGATCCACTGATACATAAAATACGATTTGTTACTTTAGTAATTGCAGTAAGGCTCAGACTTGAGTAATTAGCAGCCGAGGAGGAGAAACCGACAGGTTACCTGTAAGGTCACAAATAGAGTGGTAAGGATTAATTACATTCTTAAGCGAGAACTGAAGGACCTCGAACACTGGAACGGAGAGGGATATACCTTTGCCTAATGGAGTCTCCTTGGTAGGTGATATAACGATCTCATCCTCTTCTAGGATCAGGGGGATAGGCTAAGAGATGGAAATAAGAATATATTGCCCGGCATTAGGTACAAAAGATAGAATGATTTGGTTGGCCCCAAAGTTGGCCCCTTCAGATGACGGAATCTCTAGTACAAGCTTTTAGGATTTTGGAGGTAGAAATTCTGCATAGCCCGACACACTTGGACCAGCAGGAGCTTCACCGGCAGCGTTAGCGGTGGTGGCATCCTATGCAGCTATAATTGCCCTTCCTTCTGAAAGTTTCAAAATGTCCTTAGCATTGATATGGATTTTAACTCATCTTCGGTGAGGCCTTCACTAAACACCTCTGCATGACGCAGTACCTCTTCCTAGGCATCAGCGAGAATCATGACATATGTACTACCCAACCACTTTAAGTTCTTGTATTGGATGACTTGGCAAAGTATTGTTGTAGAGTGGAGTTTAATTCTTCTCTTTCTTTAGCATTCTACTCTTTTAGCCAGTTTATACAATGCACAGCTGCATTGTAATCGATCTGAGCCTCTAGTAGATTTGTTTTCACCAAAAGCATTTTGAATTCTAGCCTTACCTTTTTGATGGGGAGCTTATGAACCTCAGCTTCCTAGTTCTTGATGGTCTTTGTAACACCCCGTAAAATGAACCATAAATAAATAAAATAAATTGAATTAAATATGATAAGGGTTGGATATGGAAATTTTATAAAAGTTAGAATTTGACCTTGAAAGTTATTCTATTGCGTTTGTGGCGAAACTCTAATCTAATTCCATATATAATATGCTAAAAACAGAGCTCAAGCAAAGAAGTTATGAGCATTTGAAGTTCTAAGATTTAATTTAATTTAGTTTGAATTCAAATTCAAATGTGAAATCTAATCTAGGATTTAAGTTAAAAATTTGTTTGGGCCTAACTAAATGTTTAATTAAGATTTATTGTTAAAAGGTTATTAGGTAATAAAATAATATTGCAACAGAAATAATAAACGTTCCCCTAAATAAGAGGAGCGGTTGACTTGAGTAGGTCAACCGATCGACCATAGCGGTCGATCCATCGCCCAAGGGCGGTCGAACACTTGGAGATAGAATTTGGAAGTGGGGGCTAGGGTTTGAAGTTATGTTTTATTCAGTTATACGCTCTATATTTACCCATTTCCTACCTACGTCCATCCTTTGGTTTCGGTGCGTTTGAACTTCTATAATTAGAACCCTGTCCTCTCCACTTTTATTAATATTATTTTAGAGAATACGATGATACTTTGTCATTGCTATCTCTTTTCAATAAGATTCAGAAAATTCATAGAGAATTCAAGTAAGAACTCAACTTATTTCCTATTTCTTTCTTCTTCCTCCACTCTATTCTTATCATATTATTCTTCAATTATTCTGAATCTAATGAATATATACTTTTTCTCTATTATGTGCATATATAACAAAAGAGAGAAATTCTAGAAGAGATCGGAAGGCTACAAATCCATTTGAGTGAAGCTAAGGCTAATCTGTGAGTGGAAACCTTAGCATTTCATTTCAGCAATTGTTTAGTGCATTTCTTTTTGGATTTTTATATTCCTTAGTGATTTTGGGATTTCGAAAATATGATAGATAAAATCCCCCTAAATTCCTTTTTAATTCGATATGTCAATTCAATGTGGATATTCCCAATTATTTACATTAATTTGATGGAATTTATTTCATTTATGCAATCTTTGATAATTTCATAGTCAACTTCACTTCTCTTTCTTTTTTGGTTTAAATTATGATCCTTCAATAAAATAAGGTGTCTAGATTACGAATTCTATTCGTAGTTTACATCACTTATTCTTGTCTATTTCTTCGTAAAAGGAAGAGTTGAATAGAATATGGGGTTTAGATTGCAATTCTTATTGCTTAAGATATTTTATTAAATTAGTATTATAAATTGAGTTTCTATTTTATTTACAAGTCTGTTATTGCAGTTTTAGTTGTGAATATCTATTTCCTGTTTTGGACATTAGAATTCCATGAAATCTTAGGAAAATGTAGAAGAATGACTTGTAATAATAATTGATTAGGGAATTGACATTTAATGCAAATTTAGAGTGTAATATCCATGCATTTAGACTTATCATGCGTGAATATTTATTTATTTCTATTTACGTAATTAACATATAATAATTGTGTATATGGCATAGTTAATTAGGCATTTATTTACATTTATTTTCCCCATTAGGAAGGTAATTGATTTTGAGGTGAAATAAGAGGAAACTCCTATATAGCCTAATTATTATTTTAAACTATAATAAGGAATATTTCTTATAAGGCCTTATTTGTGAAATGATGAGATGAGTGAGTATGCATGTGTGTGTTTATACAGTAATTAATTTATGGCTAAGTCATAGGGATGCGAGGTCAATAGAGTTACATGATGGAAGCCTGACTTCACTTTGAGGCTATCACCAGTTGTGTATACTTTTATTGATGTGAAATGTCCTGATGATAAATATTTGTAATGACACGAGGTTAATTCCAAATTCAGTAGGAGAAATCTACCCAGCTAATTTAGCTACTAGTTCCTACGAATAATAATGTGAGACATCATTATGAGTATGGGCCATAAGAAGGGCCTGTTTTGGAGTTTGAGGTATTAAGTGGTTGGACCCACCTTTTTCCCCAGATAAACTATTAAATGACCAAGGAGTTACGTTAGGTGGTATCCCTACAGGGTTCCGCTTTTGGAAGGTCTTAAATGACGGAGTCTGCCTATTTTCCACTTGAAAGTATTAAATAGCCTATGAGATTCCATATGATGTCAGCTAGATAGTACCATTGAGGAGCACGCTTTTGAAAATAGGTCTTAAATGGTAAGGTCTGCTTATTTTTCAATGGAAGTATTAAGTGGCTTGGGTACCGTCTCTCACATTATTAGCTATTTATGACGTATGATTGGGATATGGGATCTACTTCTAGAGTGGAAAGTATTAAGTGGATGGACCTGCCTCCTTTCCTTATAAAAAAGTATCAAATGATTTTAATGGTTTTATATTCGTAGACATATTCTTATTTTAAAATATACTTCCCAAGTACTGAAAATGTAAGACTCGAGGTTTAATTCACCAGACACGTGTTGTTCTGACTCCCACCTCATTTCAACACACATTAAGGACGGAGTGATGGCGGTGATATACTGCCCAAGTACTGAAAATGTAAGACTCGAGGTTTTATTCACCAGATATGTGTTGTTTTGACTCCCTCTACATTGCAACACACGTTAAGGACGGAGTGATGGCGGTGATAATGCTTAGAGATGGAGAAGCTTAGCTTGTGGTAGTATTTATGATCATCATGTGCTTTTATGTATACCCATATATTTAGACAATTGTTGTAACGGATATTATGTTACGATTTTTATAGAATTTCGTGTTATGACATTTTTATGTTTTTGAAATAAATGGGTACACTTTACTATTATATTTTGTTCCATCCGCTGTGAGTTTTGAAAGCTTAGTTATGACTCTGCAATGTTATTTCCTTTTAATACTAACAACTTTCCTTAGAACAGATCTAAGTTTCGATGAGCCTTTTCTGGGTTGAAATTTAGGCTTGTTTCGGGGTGGGTTGTTACATTTGGTATTAGAGCCTAGGTTACTCGATCAATGGGGAAAGTATACTATACGTATGGGTGGCGTACTTGTTATTTTAGAAAGGTTTTTCTATATTTCTAAAAGTCATACTATATATATACTTACTTTTTAATTTACGTCTAACTTTATAGATTCCAACTATGAAAATAGTGGTGACCATATTCCGAAAGGATGGGCAAGGCGGCTATGAGTTAGAAGAATAAATAGAGATAATTTCTACTTCTATTCCGATTACGCATGGAGTGGAGGTCATATCTTTAGAATCAAACTAGGGAGAGCATGACCTCAACTTATGAAAGTGCCCTTGAAGCTAGATAGTAATTGACTTTTTAATAGGACATAGTCTTCCTTATCATTGTAGGCCCTATAATAATTAAGGTAAGAGGGATATGAATTGTAGATGGAAAGGTTGGTAGAAAATAAATGACCTTAAGGAAACGTCCGTTTGGTTGACAATTATTATGGATAAATTAACATTTATGGAGGTGTTATGCATTAATCAAATATGGAAGTAAGGAAAGAAGCAAACTTCCGTAAGAAGGAACACATTTATCACTTCAATGAGGAAATTAATTTTTAAAAGTTAGAGTACAAAGGTTTAAAAGAAAGACCAAATTTTACTTTTATCGTTTGGGACATAATTTGATAAAAATGTTTCTTTGAAAACCCCTTGAAAAATTTGAAAGACCCTTTCAAATGGTTTTGAAATGAAAATCTTATAAGATAGAATTTTTGGTGAAAAACTATTTTAGATGACTTTTAAATTATACTACCTATTGTTTTGTAAAATGTTTGAAAAGATATTGTAAATTTAAAAAGGGTGGTGAAATATTTTTGGTTGGTGATTTTAGTTCAAAATTTTGGTGACTTGAGAAGTTGAAAAAAAATCCATTTAATAACTTCTCAATTTCAAATTTGATTGGATTAGAAAAACTTTCCAATTCCTTGTTTTGTATTCTTCTATTTTTCTATGTTATATTTCCTATGCAATAAATTTGAAAGTTCCTCTCTTTGTAACTTCTTAGAGGCTATATAAATTGGAAATTTTTGAACATATAAATATGGTTTTAAACAGTTTTGGAAAAATACCACCGTTAGTTTTAAAGAAATTTGAAAATGTAATGCAATTTTTAAAAACGGTGAATTTTTTAAGAATAATGGTGGATGGTTTTGATTGTAATTAATGACTTGAAAAGTTTTCATTTGTAAAGCCTTTTAATTTGATTTAAAAGATTTTAATTTTTGATTATCTGATTCTTCTATTTTTCCTTGTTTATAAACTTAAAAGTTCTTTCTTTAGAAATCGTTTTAGGGGTTTATGGATAGAAATAACACCTATATGGGATAAAGAAATTAAAAATAGAAAGAAAGGAATGTCCGATAGTATAGGAAGGAGAGCATTCTCATATAAGGTTATGAAGACAATAATGGTTGGAATTTAGGTAATATTAGAACTGTGAATCTTGGTAGATGAGATACTGAAAGGAGTAATAGAGTAAGATAGATGTTATCTTTGTCTACTCTATCTATTTTTCTATTTTATAAAGTTATAAAAGGTATCTTTGACCATTGATTAGATTTAAATAATGATTGATAAATAAGTCAGATGTTTTTGTATAAGGAGAAGCATTTATGTAAAGATGAGAATTTTATATTATTTTTCTAATTTGAATACAGAAGCTATTTGAATAGTAATAATATTGAATTTGATAAAGAAAAGTGTTGTAAGAGATTTAAAGAGTTTTTAAGCAAAGTTACGAGATATATTTTGTCAAATAACGGTATATTTTGACTAATAAGATAAATATTATTATAAGCTTTAGAAGGAAACAACCGTAATTTTAAAATGATAATTATGAAAAATTTACTATTTTGTAAATGATAATCCTTGTAGCTAGAAAACTCTTTAAAACAAAAAAGCTATAACATATTATCTTGAAAAGATAATTAAGTTTTGAATCTTTTGTGTTAAAATTTCTATTTCCAAAGGAGTAAATCCTTATTTTAGTAAGTTAGTGAAAGGAAAGTTTTCCATAAGTTCATTTTTGAAAAACCAAGAAAAATTTTAATGCTATAAATTAGAAAGCCTAACTTTTAAGGGAGAAGGTTTTGATAAGGAAATTTAAAAAAAAAAACGAAAGAGATCATCTTATTCCAATTTGGAAACAAAGGAATTTTGAATCTTTGACAAATATATTTTTTAGGTTTACATTTTCAAAGATGGACATATTGAATTTGATACTTCATGTTTTAAGTATTGCAAGAAATGAAGTAATAAATGCTTATTTTTAAATAAGATCATTTGTACAAATATATTTTATTTTGCGTGCGAAAATTATGATTTTGTAAATTTTATGGAGAAGATATGGATCATGACCTACGTGGTAGGATAGACTAAGGTTTTTAGAATATGAATAAAATAGGATAGAATGTACAACTTGATCTGGAAATTGAATTCAGTCCCAAACCTCTATTTAAAGAAGTTGTTAAAGTGTAATGATATTCCAGAAATGTAATTGGGTTGTGAATTAGGTTGCCCATAGAATATGAATTTCAATATTTTAATTTTGGAGTAGTTTCCGTGTAATATCCATAAATTATCCAATTCCAAAATACATATAAAAGTGCATTGTTTGAAGTAACATGGAATGCACTAAAAAGGAAAGAAATGTGTAAGAGATGGATATTCTTTTCCATAGTTTACACCGCTTATTTTTCAATAAAAATAATAAAGAAATAATTACTTGTAATTTCAAACAAAGCAAAACCCTCAGTTATTGTTAATTTATGAGAAACTATGACGGTAATCTTTTTGGAAGGATGGTTTCGATAGATTAAAAATGCAAATAAGATTCAAGTTATGGAATTAGCGGTTAGATATACATAGCATATAGCCACGCTTAACGACTAACATATATATTTGTGTGTGTGTGTGGGGGGGGAAAGCATAGAATACGACTACATGTGTATTAGTTAGTAATTGACGGATGTTAATCCGCTTTTTGGCAAGGTCGTACGCAGGCAGATTTAACCCAATAGACTTTACGGTTATCAAGGTGGAGATATCATGGATTTGGCTCAAATGGATGAACGGATAATCAACTACGAATAATAATATGAAGCCAGGAATAAATGAAGTAGGCAGATAAATGATGCAGGGTGCTTGAAATATGAATTTTAGCTTGAAAAATGAAGGACCGGCATAGGAGGGCTTGGTGTGATATGGTTCAGCATGGGTTGGATTAGCATAGCTCGGCATAGGGAGGGATCGGCATGATTGAGCTCGGCATAGGGAGGGATCGGCATGATTGGGATCGGCATGGGAGGGATCGGCATAGCTTTGAGCGGTATAGTGGGGATTGGCGTCGGTACAGCATTTAGGATATGGAGGGATCGATATGTCAGGTTAAGAGCTACACATGTATGAGTTTAAGCTGGATAGGAAGGTTTGGGATAATATGGGTCAGCACAACACCCTGAGCTATATAGGTTGGCATGCACATATGAAGCTATAAGGATCGGTGTATATTCCAGGTGACGTCAAGAGGGATCGAAGTATTCTCCAGAAGGAGGAGGATCGGCATGCCTTAGGGGTATCGGCATACTTTCATGGATCAAGAGGGTTTGGCATATCTTCATGGAGTAAATGGATCGACATGCTTCGTGGAGAATGGATCGATATGAAATATTGAGAGGAGTTGGATAGGCGTAGGGGCATGGAAAGGAAGAAGGGTCGGCATGAAGGGCTTCTCGAAAGCAGTCGGCATTTTCTTAAAGGAAGAGGGATCGGCATTGATTTGGATGAAGGGATAACGTTCGGTATAACTATGCCATTCGTTATTTTAGACGAATTGTGCTTGCCGATCGTTATGGTGGGCCAATGTAGGTGAGAAGACCCTGTAGTTGAAGTTTCACCTATAAATACAGCAGGCTTGGCTTTAGAAAAAGAACCTTCATTATACTTTTCTTCATCTTCTACCTAGGTGATACTCTGCCATTTTCATCCTGGAATCTTGGATTTTAATTGTAATCAAATTTCAGTATAATAAAAAGGATTGTTCTGGAGTGGACATAAGCCGTAGTTAGCCGAATCACTGTAAATCTCGTCCCTTTAACTTGCTTTCATTTTAGTTCGATTATTCTCCATATTATATTCTCTACGTCATATACTATCTATGATCTGTGACTGGATATTGGTGGTTTTATGTATAATTAGGTGTTGGTGGTCAATTTTGACATCAACAACAGATTAGGATTTATGGACATTAATTACAATTTAACGAGCAATAAATTTGTGATTAATGAGAGGAGAACTAATCTAATGGGGACAGATTAATGAAACTTGATATTACATTTGTGGAAGAAAAAAATTTGAGTAATGAATGGATTTTGAAAATTTGAAGAAGGTTAAAAAGATTGATGAAGGATTAATTGGAGATCGTCCAGTTTTGACAGTAATAATCAACTGCTATGGATATTAATTGAAGCAATGAATGGACCACATTTATTAAAGACTGGAGAAAAAGGAAAATTAAAAAATGGGTAGTAATGGAATGAAATATTAAAGATAGCCCATCTTAATTTAGAAAGGAGTGTTAGGACTTCAACGCCATTTATATTAAATTATAATAATTGGCAATTTCTAGTAAAAAATTCTTTTGGAGTTCTTAGATTATAGCCGCTAGCTGTCTTCCTTAGTTATTGGAAAAGTGACTGATGTGGTATAAGATATATTCCCGTTTTATTACTGTGTAGACTTAATGAATGGAATTTAAACCACTTGATATATGTTGGAAAGCAAAGTAAATAAGAAAATTTTATGAGAACACTTAACTGGTGGTAGACCATAGGTAAAAATGGAAGTTAATGAGGAAATTAGTTTAGCAGCCTAAAATGAGTAAATATTTTAACTCAAAACTTTAGATTTTGGGGAACACAAGGGATTTAGCTGACAAAATGCCACCAAGCAAAGAAAAGAGAAAATGTAGAGAAATGAGAATGGAATTTTCTATTGATCAAGGATTAAGAATAAGGTGGTAGAAATTTTACATTATAAGTAGTAGAACCACAGCATTCCAACACAACTTTATGGAGTTGCGCTCTGTATCGTTAGTGATAGGGACCTTTAGTTTACTAGCAAATTTTGGAAGGGTTTTCTAGTAGCTTTAGGCAGTATCTATAGGAACTTCATTGAATTGGAGAATTGCTTACCGACTAAAGACCGATGGACAAACTAAAGTTATGGATGGAAACTTAGAGGATTTTTTGAGAGTTTGCATCTTGGACTTTGGAGGACCTTAGGATAGCGCTTACCCTTCGTAGAATTCATGTAAGATTGTAGTTATCGATGGAGGATTCGTATAGCACCCATGAAGCATTTTTTGGGAGGCCATGCAAATCTCCAAATTGTGGGTGGGAAGCCACCGACAAATTCTACTTGGACCATATTTTTATTGTGAGACTTTGAAAAGTCGGAATTGATTAAACAGTGTATGAAGGATGTACGATTTGGATAGTTATAAAGTAGGCACCAGATTTATTGGGCCTTTTCTCAGTATAAGGGAAAATAAGAAATTTCTTATTTTGACTGGTGTCCATGACGTTTTTGCATTTGAGGAAATACCTTCATAACATAGAAATTATTGTAGAAACTAATTAATTAGGAGACTTTAAGACTAAGCCAATAGCGTCCCATGTCACTACATGCATCGTAGAGTATGGAACTTGAAGGCTCCGCAACAAAGAATTAGATTGGTTCAAGTAAAATGGTGAGAAAATCTGATGGAAGGCATGAGGACTCTCCATTCTAAAACTTTATCTGGAAAATTTTCTCTTCAAAATTAGGATTTTGGTTGCATCATGGTTGCTAGATTGGATGGTAGGAGATGGTTGCTACACTTTTTCACAACCACTTTACATTCATGTAGAAATTGTTATACATGTTTAGGGTACTTTCATGATACAATTACACACTCATGCTAGGATTGACTAGGATTGAGCTCATTTTAGTAGGTATGCAGTATGTAATTGCATTGCACTATTGGTTGAGTAGATGGTTGTGCAGATTATGTGGTTTTATAACATGGATGTTATTTTGCGTTATGTTATTCGCCCCTTTTAAGATTTCGGCACGAAATCCTTTTAAAGGGGCGAGAATGTAACACCCAATAAAATGAACCATAAATAAATAAAGTAAATTTAATCAAATATGATAAGGTTTGGATATGGAAATCTTATAAAAGTTGAAATCTGACCATGAAAGTTATTCCATTGTGTTCGTGGGGAAGTTCTGTTCTGTTTTCATATATAATATGCTGAAAACAGAGCTCAAGCAAAGAAGCTATGAACATTTGAAGTTCTCAGATAGTTTGAATTCAAATTCAAATGTGAAATCTAATATAGATTTTAAATTTTCAAAAATTATCTTTGGGGCAAAATAAACGTTTAGTTAAGTTTAATGTTAAAAGATTAATTAGGCAATAAAATAATCTTGAAACAAAAATAGTAAACATTCTCCTAAACAAGAGAAGCGGTCAACCTGAGTAGTCAACCAGTCGACCATAGTGGTCGACCGGTTGCCCAAGGGTGGTCGACCGGGCAGCTAGGTTTTTAAGTTATGTTTTATTCAGTGCTATGATCGATCGGTCGTCCAAGAGCGGTCGACCGCTTGGCAACGGTAGTTGCCAGAGATGGCTAGGGTTTTGAGTCATGTTTTATTCGGTTGTATGCTCCAGATTTATCTATTTCCTACCTACTTCCATCCTATGGTTCTGTGCATTTCAACTCCTATAAATAGAACCCTACCCTTTCCATTTGTATTCATATTTTTTTGGAGAATATGACGAAACTCTGCCATTGCGATCTCTCTCTAATAAGATTCAGAAATTTTGTAGAGAATTCAAGTAAGGACTCGACTTATTTCCTACTTATTTCTTCTTCCTCCAATCTATTCTTATCATATTCTTCTCTAATTATTCTTAATCTAATGAATATATTTACATAACTTTTCTCTATGATGTGTACATATATCAAAAGAGAGATTCTAGAAGAGATCGGAAGGCTACAAATCCACTTAAGTGAAGCTAAGGCTAATCTGTGAGTGAAAACCTTAGTATTTTTTTCAGCAATTGTTTAGTGTATTTCTTTTTGGATTTAAATATGCCTTAGGGATTTTGGGATTTGAAAATATGATAGATAAAATCCGCCCAAAATTCCTTTTTCATTCGGTATGTCAATTCAATGCTTATATTCCCAATTATTTACATTAATTTAATGGAATTTGTTTTGTTTATGCAATCTTCGATAATTTCATAGTCTATTCCACTTCTCTTTCATCTTTGGTTTAAATTATGATCCTTCAATAAAATAACATGTTTATATTATGAATTATATTCGTAGCTTACACCGCTTATTCTTATCTTTTTCTTTGTAAAAAGAGGAGTTGAATAGAATATGGGGTTTAGGTTGCAATTCTTATTTCTTAAGGTATACCATTGAATGGTATAATAAATTAAATTTCTATTTTATTTACAAGTCTATTATTGCAATTTGGTTGTGAATATTTATTCCTAGTGTTGGACATTATAATTCCATGAAATTTTGAAAAATTGAAGAAAAAAGACTTATAATAATAATTGGTTAGGGAATTTTTGACCCAAAAAATGGACCAACGCCCTAGTTTGAGTTTGAAAGCATCATCCCTATTTTGACAGAGCAATATCACAGATGAAAGATGTAGAAAAAGAACAGTAAAAGAAAGTAGACAGAGAATTTTTATAGTGGTTTGACTGTTAATGAAGCCTACGTCCACTTTGTAGTTTCACTGTAGATTGATTGCTATTACAAGAGATGTTTGATTGTAAGGCTTTTGATTATCCTCAGGTAGATTAACTCCCCATAGTTGGAATCCACTGAAAAATCACAGTGAATTCCTTTGGAGACTGTTGTGAGGAAGATAGAGAGTGAAGAATGTTTCCAACAGAGCTTCAGCAACCAGTCCGGAGAAGATCCTCTTTATGTTGCAGGTAGGATGGTATTTATGTGGATCTAAGAGCTTTTGGGCCAGGCCACTTCATTACCTGTTTGCAGATAGGTAGGGAACGACACAGAGGGGGTTTGGCTCACAAACCGAGGCACAACCATGGGTTGCTGGCAACCCATGGTCTATAGGTCACTAGCGACCGAAAGACTTAACTCTTTTGCAAGCCAATGCCTTGGCTTTTCTTCATTGCATCCTTAGGTAGTTTGTTGTTGAATTTCAGGGAGAAGCATGGGTCGCTGCGATCCAAGCATTAGGATTTTTTTTGGATTTTGGAGTTTGGGATGTTTCGGTATTGTGTCGTCGTTTTTACACAGTTTCGTTGCATGTTGTTTCGTTTTGATGACAATTTACTAGTTATTTGCGCTCAACTGTTGATTGGGCTGAAAGAATGATGGTCTCTTGGTTTAGTCGATCCTAGTCGTTGCCTTAGTAGTATAGCTTGGCTGTCGTTAACTCCTTGCCTTAGCCTTTCTGATTAAGTTCTAAACCATTCTGATAATACGAAATTGTTCTATCTCATGTTGGATCCTGCTGGTTTAAAAACCCGGATAACATTTACCCTCTAGAGTATGCCTTCGTTGAAAACAATACGTGCTTTGGAAGTAACTTCTTTTGAGTCTTCATTTTGTGAATTCTAGTTTATCATGTCGAGGTTCCCATGCAAATAAGCCCTGGACTGTTCAATTTTCGATGTGAATCGTCAGAGTCAACCTCAAGATGTTGTTCTCAATTACTGACTTTTGACACCCGTTCGTTTTTTGATTTGAATCTGAATTTCAATTCCTGGTATTGATGATGCAATATTTGCTCCGTAGTTTTCACAAGGATTTAGGTTGGTAAATGGGTGCATGACTGAAATCTGGAGTTTTCCTATATGGTTTTAATTCGACCGGTGGTGAAAATAAGTTTTGTCTCGAATGATTGTATGTCATTCTAGAGAGATGCCTCGCTCATTTCCTTTAGCTTTTTTTCTCGAGAATTTGGTTAAGTTCCCATTGATTGTTTTTGAATTCCATTCTGGTGATTCATTCCAAAATCGGATATAGTTGATGATTCAAACATATCGCTCTTCCTATTTCTATATTTTAGTGATCATAAAAAGAAAAGCTTCCTACGTCGCTTCGGACAGTGGCTCCATTATCGATTGTTGATCGACAATGGGTAAGTGTGGAAGAGATCATTTCAAAGGACGACATGGGTTGTTTTTCAAATGTAAGCGAGCTATCTACACAAGATTGTCTGTTCACAGTATTCAGGATACTGGACTCTTCTCATGTAGATAACACACTACATCTACCTCAGTCAACGCTTAGGACCCGATTGGTCGACATACATCAACTTCCCTTAGATTCCGGGCATTAATTATACGAACATATTATTTAAAGTAAAACATATCTGACGGGGTTGAATAATAAGTTTTTTGTTGAAAATGACTTTTCATTCTTCCAATCTTTAGTCTGGGGGAAGGACTTCCACTCCTCCAGAAGTTTGGTCCTTCGCAACTTAGGCTTCGCTTATTATCCCTACCATATTGGGATGATTGATTACAATAGAATTTCCAGGCTCAGTTGCTCTTGTAGAGTTGTAGTTGAAGTTCGATCAGGCACAATTTTAGTCTTTGAAACTAGCACATAAGTTGTCCGAGTACGATTGTCCTTCCTTTGCGTTTTTCAAAATTCAATGCACACCAGCCTCTGTCTCTGGGGACTATTGGCTTAATTTCTTGATTTCAAGCATTGCTTTTCCTTGCTATTGCACTTCTTGTGCTCATGTGCAGCATACTCATTTATTGTAATTCTATACATATAAGTAATACTTTTTCGGTCATTTCGGCATATTCTATTTCATAGCTTTGTTTAGAACTATGAAGCAGCTTGGGCTAGCCAATTCTGTAGCTAATCCCTACTTATGCTCGATTGAGTTTGTTTCAACAAAGTGTTGGTGTAAAGCCTAAGTTCATAGGGTTGATTACTTTGACTACCGAATCAACATGTTTTGGGAGACTAGATCTCAATACATTTGATTGCCCCAGTTTAATTGACACGATAGCTCCTATCTTCAAAAACTAGTGACTTACTTGCTTGATCCCAAGATCTCGGTTTTGTAATGATGTTGGCTTGTATTAAAAAGATGCGTTTTTAGCATCCTTTGCTAGAGTAAATTCTTCTAAGTCCGATGTTGAGATCCTAATCATGTGTTGGTTTCTATCTTCAGAAACTCATAAACAGATGACTCAACTTTGTGGAGTTATCCTTGACGTTATGAATCTTCAGATAGCATGAGATGATAGAGGGTAGGGATGAAGATTCAATCAAAATATTACTTCTGTTTGCGAAAGCCGATGTATTGGTAGTTTCATTTTGGGCTTTCTTCCTTGCATCACAAAACTTGGTAATGGTATATTCTTGCAAGTTGGAACCAAATAATCTAGTTAGATCGTAAGTAGGTCATTAATCCTTCTCGTCATCGCCAGACTATGAACGACGGTTGATTCTTGAATGTTAAATCCTAAATTTCCTTTATTAGCGATTTTGTTGCCAGGTTCTGTGATATAGAAACGTTATCTAACCAACCTCGCGGTTATTCATGTTAGGGCTTTGAAACATTTCTTTCGATCAAGTATCTGTGCTTCCATCCTTTTCTGAGGTACTAGCTATTTCGAATGCCTATATTTGAGCGATTATGAGAGATGGAAATACCTGAGGCAAATTGCTCAATTGCACCCAATCTGGCTCTCAATCCCATTCTGGAATTGAGGAAGTTCAGGAATTTTATTTCCGACCTTCCAGGATTATTACCGCTTTTCCTTAGCCGTGCATGCTCTTCTTGGTTTGCCGACGTTGTCACGGAATTTTTGTTCATATGTCAACTCCTATCTTTAAGAATTGATAACCTAGCTGCTTGGTTCCAAGCAACATTACCTCAAGGCTACCTATCTTTCGGTTGTGCCTAAATTATTTCTAAGTTGAATTTAGGAAATTTGGTTGTGCACTGGCTTTCATCCCTATAAATTAGTGCACGGGCAAGTCAATCCTAGTATTTCCTTATGACGCTACTTTACTCCTGTGCAGTGGCTGATTCCTGTGATGAAAGGTCGAATCATCTGGCTGACCTATGAAAGGATATGTCTTTCGGACATTTTTTCTATCTCTGGAAGCTAGTGCGTCGACGGTTCACTAGGATGAGTGCTCCTCATCAGCCCTGTAGATTAAAGTTTTCCTAGTATTGTCGGGGCTATGCTAGAACTTAGTGAGTAGAATGTTTCCCGAAGTTGTCGAGGCAACACCGGTACTTATGAAATAGAAAGCTTCCTAGCATTGCTGGGGCAACACTGGTACTTAAGAAATAGAAAAAAAATTCGGCGTTGCCAGGGCAACGCCAGTACTTATAAGATAAATGAAGGCCTTGGCGTTGGCAAGACAACACCGGCACTTGGGAGGTTGGGATCGATGTTCTCGTTGATTCGGCGGTGCTTTTAATCTAGTTGAGTACTAGTTTCGGCCTTCGAAAACTAGCACTTTGATGATTGGATATTAGAAGTATTTTCTTAGTGTTGCTTGGCTTCGGGCAGTGTTAAAGTCACGTTGGTGAGGGTTAAATCATTCATCTGATCCTATGGAGTTGGGTACATCCCTTCTAACCCAATGTGGTTGTTTTCTTAGCGTTGCTCAACTCCAGGATACACCATTTTCTAAAAGGATGAGAATCTCAGGCGTCTTCGTTGCTTCGCTTAGCTTATAACCATCAAGTGCTCCTTTTGGCGGTACATGGTCATTGTTTACCCAATTCCATGGCTACTTTTATATAGGATCAAATTTCCTTCGGTCGATTTTTGTTGCGAACTGACTTTCGTTTGCGGAACTCGTTATTCTCAAATGCTAAATTCCGAGCACTTATAGATGATTAGATGATGTGGGGTGAGTTCTTACGTTGCCCCTAGTACGCTTACACTCTTCCCATCGTAACTATGGATAGGAGGAGTATGGTAACGTTTGTCTTAAGTCTATGACAATTAACTTAGCTTGTTCCACGCCATATGTGCTCTGCTAGGTAATTAACGTTGTTGCGGACATCCGTCTTATCCGTTGGTTCCAACCTTCGAGAATCAATGGTTTAGCTGCTCAATTTTGAGTGTTCTTTCCTTGCCATTGTCTATCTTTGGATAACAGCTGGTTTTTTGCAAGTTAGGGTTTGAGACCTCATTTGAGTACCTACTTCCATCTTTGGAAACTGGTGCATTGATGATTTGATTCTAGAAATGCTTTTCGTCGTCGTCTATCTCGGTGCAATGGTAAATTCCTCCTTTTATTGCAAGTTGGAGCGATCTTTTATCATGACCAAGTGTTAATGCGTTATGCGCCCTTCAGTCCACAAAGCTGATTATTCTGAACAATGGATGTGGTACTTGATGTTCTGGGCGGCTCCTGGATGGCCCCAGTCAAAGGTACATCGCAGCTCCTATCTCTTGGAACCTGTGACTTGGGTGTCTTGAATTTTGACATTTTGTACATTAACTTTGGTTAAAGATCGGAATTCTCAGCCGACTTCTTGGTTTATGAGCTTTGTAGAACTATCGAAGCAATGTCCATTCTCTCAGATAGTAGGAGTCGATCCTTGTTAATCGAAGTGCGTTGCTTTTAAGGGTGCATGGCTTAGGAAATGCACGGCTTTTGAGAGTGCGTGGCACACGAGATCGAAATGATCCGTCGACCCAGGATGGTTTGGAACTTCTTGACACTGAGGAGGTTTCTAATATTACCGGCAACGACACCACTCCCGAAATGAGGCAGAAACTGCAAACAAAGGGTGGAAAGGGGAGCGCTGGAAGGAAGCAATGAGGAGCTTGTGTGGAGACCAATCTGACTTCTTTTTTTTTGAGTCACTTTGTTCAAGTACAGAGTCTGTGCTTAGTGTTTTTTCATGGAGTCTGTATTTTATTTTTGTTGGCCGGCGTTGTGTGGGTACGGCCCCTATGTTTTGACCCTGTATAAAAGAAAATTATAAGCAATACATTGAAATTCTTACCATATTCCTATTTGTCTATTCATATATGTTCTATGCACTTGTGTTTGTTTTGTTTGCACTTATCCAATTTTTTTGATTGCCGCCAAAAAATTAATTTGGTGTAACAATTCTTTGTTTGGAGTAACAGAACTTGTGAATTCATTCTTTTCAATTGTTTTTATTTAAGCACCAGTGTATGCCTCCCCAGTACACAGGGTTGTTTACTTCAAATGACCAGTAACTTATAGTTTAGGAAATTTTCATATTAAACTTGAAATTTGGCAAAGTCACAGCTTGATTTTCCTTCCTTTGGAAGTTCTGCAACTTTAGCATGTAATCCAAGTTTCATGTGATATTTTGATAAGTAGGTAATATATGCGTGTTTAAGAGGTGCACATTGCATGGGTTAACTGAGGGCAGTTTTAGTCATTGTCATACGTTGAAAAAAAATTGTTAGTTTGTAGCACTCCAGTTTTGTTGAAGTTGTGCCCATTATTCTCAATTGTAGAAGAGGTTGGCACTGGTTATGAGACCGATATGGCCCATCGATGCGAACCTGATGCTCCTCAGCACTGCCTATATTCGGGCAATGCTGAGGAGTTGGTGCGTGACTTACGGGCACATGGATTTTGATATTCCTCTGTGTTGCCTATCTTCGAGCAACGTGAGTGGTTATTGTTTTAGTGCATGGCTTATATGGTGCGTGGTTTTGGTTTTTCCTCGATGTTGCCTATCTTCGGGCAACGTGAGTTATTATTTTAGTACGCGAGTGTGGCTTTTGTTTTTCCTCGGTGTTGCCTATCTTTGGGCAAAATGAGGAGTTGTTGTTTTGGTTCTCCTCGGTGTTGCCTATCTTCGGAAAACACGGGTTGTTATTTTGGTGCTTCTTGGTGTTGCTTGTCTTCGGGCAACATGAGGAGCTGTTGTTTTGGTGTGCGGCTTATGAGATGCGCAGTTTTGTTTTTCCTCGGTGTTGTCTATCTTCGGACAACACGAGGAGTTCTTATTTTGGTACTCCTTGGTGTTGCCTATCTTCGGGCAACACGAGGAGCTATTTTTTTGGAGTTCGACATAAGAGATGCGTAGCTTTTATTCTTCCTCGGTGTTTCCTATCTTCGGGAAACACGAGGAGCTGTTGTTTTGGTGCGCGGCTTATGAGATACGCAGCTTTTATTTTTCCTTGGTGTTGCCTACCTTCGGGCAACACGAGAGCTGTTATTTTGGCGCTTCTCGGTGTTGCCTATCTTCGGGCAACATGAGGAGCTGCTATTTTAGTGCTCCTCGTTGTTGCCTATTTTGGTGCTCCTCGGTGTTGTTTATCATCGGGAAATACGAGGAGTTGTTATTTTGGTACTTCTCGGTGTTGCTTATCTTCGGGAAACACGAGGAGCTGTTGTTTTGGTGCGCGACTTATGAGATGTGCAGCTTTTTTTTCCTCGATGTTGCCTATCTTCGGGAAACACGAGGAGCTGTTATTTTGGCGCTCCTCGGTATTTCTTATCTTCAAGCAACACGAGGAGTTGTTATTTTGGTGCTCCTTAGTGTTTCCTATCTTCGGGAAACACGAGGAGCTGTTATTTTGGTGCTCCTTCATGTTGCCTATCTTCGGGCAACACGAGGAGTTGTTATTTGTTGCTCCTTAATGTTGCCTATCTTCGGGCAACACGAGGAGTTGTTATTTTGGTGTTCCTTGGTATTGCCTACTTCCGACCAACATGAGAAGTCGTTATTTCGGTGTGCGACTTATGAGATGCGTGACTTTTATTTTTCCTCGGTGTTGCCTATTTTCGGGCAACACAAGGAGTTATTATTTTAGTGCGTGGCTTATAAGATGCACAGCTTTTATTTTTCCTAGGTGTTGCCTATCTTCGAGCAACACGAGTTATTATTTTAGTGCGGGGCTTATGAGATACACGGCTTCTTTTTTCCTCGGTGTTGCCTTGTGTGGCTTATGAGAAGCACGAACTTTTGGCACCCCTTGGTGTTGCTTATCTTTAGGCGATGCGGGAGTGTTAGTTTTAGCCCTCTCGATGTTGCCGGAGCAACACCGGTTTTTAGAAGGCAAAGACCGGGTTCCGCCAATCTAAGGGTTTGAGTCGATTTGACCTCTTTGACTTAGCAAGTTGCTTACATGAACATGGTTTTTATTGGTTCAAGAAGCTAAATAGTTTTTGGTTTGGGTAAACATGGCTTTGATGACCCTTCCGTGTTTTTGAAAGATGTACACGTCCTAATAGATCAAGCTAGCATGACGGAGAGATTTATAGCTGACTGCATGAAGATGGATTGAAGAAAGAGCCTATGGGAGTTCAAGGCATAACTCCTAGCTCTTGGTCCAAACTGCCTTTAGAGAATGGGTCTTTGACTAGCATAGGGTTTAAGAGGGAGATGAATTGGTCCCCAAGAGAAGTAGAATAGTAGTTGGAAAGAAGTGGGGAAGTATTTTTCTAGCATTTTGTATGTTCCACTAGCTAGGTTATTAAGTTTGCAGTTGCTAGAATGTCAGATTTTTGATCGATAATGGGTATAATAGAGTTGTGGGATGGTTAATCTTGGGCTTTCTTATGGCTATTCAATTGCGTGCGGTGCCCCCCATGCCACATGGCTATTGCTATGCTTGAACCGTATCCATGGTCTCTCCACGACTCGTTTGGTTGTCTCTGGTCCAGTGGGTGCGGTTTCCCCAACGTCGTGTTGTCTGCAATGCTTTTAGTGTCCCATGATGGCTCATTTGGAAAAGGAGAATAGAAAAGGATGGATGAGAAGACATTGCTTTAGGTTGCAGTCTCATTCCTTAGTTTCTAGCTAGTTAGAATGTTATATGATAATCATCTTTTCGTCTGATTTCGTCAGTGAGCTGGTGCGTTTTTCTACTGGGTCTTAGTAGCCTTGATGTGGTAGAAGGTCCCTAAGGTCCTATAGCTCCTTCACCATTTGGTACGTTCTTTGGCATACTGTCGGGTTTGCCTTCTTCTAATTGCACTACTTCTAGTCTTTTAGAACCGGTTTTCCTTCCCATAGAATTCTTCCAGGGTAGTAGGTTGTTTAATCCTTTAATGATTCCTAAGGGCCTTGTAATAGACTGCATCATCGCCCTCGCTTCATCCATATGTTAGTCATATCTGTAAAGAAGAAATGTCGAATTAGTTGTAAGGTTGTATAAAAGCTATAGTTGGCATGATAAATTTCTTTGGATATATTGCATGTTGAACGGCTTCGGTGAATGGGTTTCGATTGGGGAAGATACTCTAATCGTTGTTAGATCGGTCCGTTTTCAAGTTACAGAAGTTTATAATGCTTGAGAATAATAGAAGCATGATTTTCCATGCTTGAATGATTGGAAATGCTGACTGAATGGCAAATCACTTATGATGGGATCATGGACTAGTGACGATCCCCAAAAAAATTTAAACTAGGTGAGATCGTTCGGGGTGACCAAGAAGGCTCCATAAGGTTGCATTCCAAATTTCAAGGTATTCGGAGTTTGCAATTTCGTGTTATGGACAAAAGAAGATGGATTGGCATTTAATGGATCGGTGATATTTTACTGAGAGTTCGACCCGAGAAAATTTGCCGTTTGCTTGGAGTCAACCCATGGTTCACTTGGAGTCACAGAATTTGAAGTGCTGGGTTGGTGACAAACATTGCTTGGAGCCATTTGTCTGCTTGCTTGAAGAAAATCTTGGTTTTACCCGAGTAAAGCTATGGACAAGAATTTCCTAGCTTTACTTCGGGTCAAATAGGTGATTATCCGAGTATGACTTCGAGTCGGGACTTCTAGAATCTGCTTCTAGTCAAATAGTCGATTACCGAGTTCAACTTCATGCCAACCCTTAAGTGAGTTTTTCACCGACCATTTTGATGATTTTTGATGATTTATCACGATGATCATTCTTAATAGGAGCTCCATGATGGATTCGAAGCAGGTCTGTAGAGAGTGGTCATCATATACCACGGGAGCTTGGCATTGTAATTGATCTCAGTTTGTACTTTATCTTCTTGGTCCTCGTGCCTCTAAGAATACCGTTTGGGTAGCAGTTCCTCGTTCATTGCTTGGAACTATGCTATGGAACGGTTTTTAGAGCTCCTTCTAGCGTTTTGCATGTTGGCATTTTCACCCAATTGTCTTCTTCAAATTTTTTTATCTTCAAAGTAAGAGAGAGCCATCCTTGTATCCTCTTGCGAGGTTTTCACCCCTAAGTCCGGGTTTGTAGCCAATGTTTTTGTAGTAGGTGGAGAGTTAACGTTTTCTTCTGTTATGATTCTTGGAGCTTCACCCATTGTTTCCTTTTGATTATGTCTCCTTCGAACGACCTTGACGGCTAGCGATCCATAGCTTCTGGCTCGATAGCGACCTGGAAAAATAGTATGGATCGCTAGTGATCCATGTAGTTAAGTGATTTCAGACTTTGTGGCGACCTGGCAAAATAGTATGGATCGCTGGTGATCCATGTACTTAACTGATTTCGGTACTTTGTCTTCTGGGGTTTATGGGGGTCTGGTGAAAAGGCATGGATCTCTAGTGACCCATGTACTTAAGTGATTTCTGAGTTTTGGCTTTAGGATTGCGTCTGCTATCTCATGTTGATGTTCACCATCACCTTAGCATGTGTTTGCTTGCTTTTTCTCCGATCCTTCTTGGTTGGTTCTTCTGTCCTCAATGGCAAACCTTCTAAGAAAAGATTGAGTATCTAACTTTTGAACCTATCTGATCCAAAGTAGATAGCTAGATCTAAGCCTGAGTTGGGTTTTCGGTGAAAGCACCAAAATATTGACCCAAAAAATGGACCAACACCCTGGTTTGAGTTTGAAATTACCAGCCTTAAAATGACAGAGCAATATTACAGATAATAGATATAGAAAAAGAACGGTAAAAGAAAGAAGACAGAGAATTTTTATAGTGGTTCGACTGTTAATGAAGCCTACGTCCACTTTATAATTTCACTGTAGACTGATTGTTGTTACAAGAGATGTTTGATTACAAGGCTTTTGATGTTTTTGATTATCCTTAGCTAGATTAAATCCCCAGAGTTGGAAACCATTGGAGAATCACAGCAAATTCCTTTGGAGACTGTTGTGAGAAAGATAGAGAGTGAAGAATGTTTTCAGTAGAGCTTCAGCAACCAGTCCGGAGAAGATCATCTTTATGTTGCAGGTAGGATGGTATTTATATGGATCGGAGAGCTTCTGGGCTAGGCCACTTCATCATCTGTACGCAGATAGGTAGGGAACGACCCAAAGGAGGTTTGGCTCGCAAACTGAGGCAAAACCATGGGTTGTTGGCAAACCATGGTCTATGGGTCGCTGGCAACCCATGGACTTGACTCGTTTGCGAGCCAATGCCTGGGCCTTTTCTTCATTGCATCCTTCGGTAGTTTGTTTTTGAATTTCAGGGAGAAGCATGGGCCGTTGGTAATCCAAGCACTTAGGATTTTTTTTTGGAGTTTGGAGTTTGGGATGTTTCCATGATCTTATGTCATCGTTGTTTGCACAGTCTCGTTGCATGTTGTTCCGTTTTGATGACAATTTACTAGTTGTTTGCGCTCAATTGCTGATTGGATTGAAAGAACGTTGGTCTCTTGGTTTAGTCGATCCCAGTCGTTGCCTTGTAGTATATCTCTCGTTAACTCCTTTCCTTAACCTTTCTGGTTAGTCTAAACCATTCTGATAATACGAGATTGTTTTGTCTCCTATTATTGCAGTTTGGTTGTGAATATTTATTCCCTGTTTTGGACATTAGAATTCCATGAAATATTGAAAAATTGAAGAAAAAGGACTTATAATAATAAGTGGTTAGGAAATTGACATTTAATGCAAGTTTAGAGCGTAATATTCATGCGTTTAAAACTTATTAGGTGCAAATATTTATTTATTTCTATTTATGTAATTAATGTATACCAATTGCGTATATGACATAGTTAATTAGGCATTTATTTATATTTATTTCCCCCATTGTGAAGGTAATTGATTTTGATGTGAAAATAAGAGAAAACTCCTATATAGCCTAATTATTATTTTAAGGCGTAATAAGGAAGATTCCTTATAAGGCCTTATTTAAGAAACGGTGAGAAGAGAGTGTGTGTGTGTGTGTGTGTGTGTGTGTGTGTGTGTGCACGCGGTAATTAATTTATGGCTAAGTCATAGGGATGCAAGGTTAATAGAGTTACATGACGGAAGTCTACCCTTCACTTTGAGGCTACCAGCAGTTGTGTACACTTTTGTTGATGTGAGATATCCTTATGGTAAATATTTGTAATGGCGTGAGGTTAGCTCAAAATTCTATATGGTAAATCTGCTCAGCTAATCTGGCTACCAGTTCCTATGAATAGCGGACTAATATTAGACGTCATTATGAGTACGGGCCATAAGACGAAGGTCCTACCTCGGGATTTGAGGTATTTAAGTGGTTGGACCCGCCTTTTCTCCCAGATTAAGTATTAAATGGCCAAAGGGTTACATTAGGTGATATCTCTACAGGGGTTCGCTTTTGGAAATTGGTCATTAACGACGGGGTTTGCCTATTTTCCACTTGGAAGTATAAAGTGGCCTATGAGATTCCATATGATGTTAGCTAGATAGTACCATTGAGGACCGCGCTTTTGGAAATAGGTCTTAAACGACGGGGTCAACCTATTTTCCATCTGAAATATTAAGTAGCTTGGGTACCCTCTTTTACTTGTTAGCTATTTATGACGTGTGATTGGGATATGTGATCTACTTCTGGAATGGAAGATATTAAGTGGTTGGATACACCTATTTTCCTTATAAAGAAGTATTAAATGATTTTAATGGTTTTATGTTCGTAGACATATTCTTATTTTGGAATATAATGCACAAGTACTGAAAAGGCAAGACTCAAGGTTTTTATTCACCAGCCACTTATTGTTCTGACTCCCTCCTCATTACAAGATAGGTTAAGGATGGAGTGATGGTGGTGATGATGCTTAGAGATGGAGAAGCTTGGCTTGTGGTAGTATTTATTATCTTTATTTGCTTTTATGTGCACCTATGGACAATTGTTGTAATGGACATTATGTTATGGTTTTTATAGAATTTTGTGTTATGACATTTTTATGCTTTTGAAATAAATGGGTACACTTTACTATTATATTTTGTTCCATCCACTATGAGTTCTGAAAGTTTAATTATGGTTCAGCAATGTTATATTTTTACTACCGACAACTTGTCTTAGATTGAGTCTAAGTTTCGAATGGCCTTTTCTGGATTGAAATTTAGGGCTATTCCGGGGTGAATTATTACAGCCTTATCTTTTTCTAGGAGGGCTAAGTCTATGGATGTTAGCTACGTTTCCAGAGCAGCATTGTCTTCATGGGAGCTTTTTATAATATTCTTCATCACAATATTGACATGATTGTGAGTATGTTTCATCTCTTCAACTAAACTTTTGGCCTTTGTCTCAGACTCCAGAGCTGCGTCTCTCTCTTTTTTAGCCTTCTCCAGGTCCCTCTTGCATCCTTTTATGAGTCTATCATATGTCTTCTTCTCTGATTCAAACGATTAGATGTTCTTTTAATTGATTCGGTTAACATTGGAGAGGGCAAAGCAAAGTTTTTCCACTCGTAACCCTAATCAATAAGCTCTTGGATATTTCTGACCTAACGGTTAGCTTCCTCCTAAGGAATGTCTTTGATATCACGATCAAACCTGACATCGATCAAACATACTTCTGGGAAGGAAGCTTGCATGCAGCTCGATGGAGTTGGAGGAGAAAATGGACGCATAGAAACATCTTTGGGGTAAGGAGGAGGAGGAAGCTAGTGGGAACAGAGAGTGATGTTGGAGGTTGCTATGGTGGAGGAAGCTACGGTTGAGATCAAGGCAAAGGAACGCAAGAAAGGAACCATGGCGATCGCGTGAATCTGTAAGCCTTTCTCCATGGTCGTAGGACGGTTTCTCTTCGACCGGCCTCTTTTCCCTATTCCTTTCCGCTTAGCAGTCTCTACCCGCCTCGCGTTTTCTTTCTTTTTGACGGGCTCTTTTTTCGTCTATTTCTCATTCCCTATAAAAGCTAGAACGAGGCAGATACGGCTTACAGTACATTCTATTCTAAGAAACGCAATGATGAAGATAACCGAATCAGTCTCTGCCCACTATATCTGAAATGAAAAAAGGACCAAAGTAGCTTTGAAACATTGGAATGTGAGCAGATGCAAGAAATGTGTGTTTGTGATCTGAAAAGTATGTGAAGTGCTAGTGTCCCATAGGTACTCTACGGACCGTGTTCGAAAGGATGTAAGGATAGGGTCTTACCTCCTTCACCAAGGATGCCCTCAGAGGGAAAGCTAAAAGCAAGAGAGCCCTCCTTAAGGAGATCAACTATCAGAATATCGAAGTCATTTAGCGAGCTGAAAATATAATCTGATGAACCAACTGGAGAAAAGCCTCGTTTACTGGTGTCATGCTCGATGCTCGGTTCTGCAGTTTTTTGAGGAGTCTTGATGATTATTTGTTTTGGGCACAATGAGACGAGAAAATCAGTGCCTTCTGGAGACATCTTTCCATATGACTCATCTCCTCCTTAATTAGGATCCTCGTTGTCGTCGTCTTCTTCATCTTCTCCTTCTTTTGCTTGCACTTTGCCAGCAATGTTTGTTTTAGTTGCTTTATCTGTGGATTCAACGATGTTTTCTGTGCTGTATGGGCCTTCAATACCCCCATGGATGTCAACGTCGGAAATGGGGGCAGAAGACCTGGTTAGCATCCTAGAACTACTTGGCAGAGTCTTGGTAGGAACGGCAAAGCGATCAAGATGTAGAAGGTTGCATCGACAAAGATTCTCATTCGTCACGGTATAGGTGGTAAAGCGATATCGGATGTGGATACTATTCAAAGTTTTAAGAGTTTCGGAATGCTCTGCGCTTATGTCTCGAGCAGGAATATCTACGAAGGAAGGAGATAATATGTTAAATGCTCTGTAAGTGAAAGTTGAAGCACAAAAAAGATCAAAAAGGAAGGAATCCTACTTTCGAAAAGCCAAGACCCGTTGAAGCTGTACAGGCATCATACAAAGAAATATTCGTTCTTGAAATATTAACGTTTGCTGTGGAGCACTTCGATGACCTTGCACCGGCACCAAGCTTCTATGATCATGTAAGAAGGAGACTCTCTTCGTTGTTTGAAGATCAAGACATGTGTTAGTTCCTTGAAGGTTGGAGGTTGCTGAAATTAGTTCATGAATACAAGTACAAGGAACTCAGCAAAGCATATCCGTTGGGATGAACTTGAGTAAGAGCAGGGCTAAGCTTCTAAAGGAACATAAGGAAGAATGGTTTAAAGGGCAATACAACACCACCTAAGCACATATATTTGTTGCAAGACGTATAACTCATCCGAGGATTATGCGCTCATTGAACCTGCATTGGAGACATAACATCGCCTTTAGGATCCCATGTTGTCGATAGATGGTCCGAAGTGATTTGACAGTAGAACCGTTGACATTTGTTTAGACGGATAATCCAAAACTCTTAAGTCGATGTTTTCATTTAAAGGAGGGGATTGGTCTTGAATTGGTTTCATCGGTACTCTCATTCTTTATAACTCAACGGTGATCAAGCATTTGGATCTGACAGGTGTGGGAGTCGAAGTTTGAGTAGTAGTAGATCCAGTTTCAGGAGGCGTTGAAGGCCCAATGACAACGTTGAATCTAGGAGAAAGACGTGTCACTCTGACAAGAGAGCATGATCTTCAACACGGGCAGGTATGTTTTTTCAGAGTTATATTTTAAATGTGAACCCGTGTGACTAAAACTCAAAATTCAATGGATGTCGACATCCTATACATGACGAACAAACCATTCTATGTAGATAGCTCATTGGCGTTGGAAAGCGAACCACATCGCATGATAGAACTGTACATTGGATCTTACCAATTATCTCAGATAGTCAATTACGGAACAACTATCCGCTGCGACGTGTAATTTTCTTTTGCAAGAACATAGGAAGTACAATACAATGGATTTTTTCGAATACCGAAACGCGTTCAACACGACCGTTCTTTGAAAGAGAACCGTGTTATGGGACTTTAAAACGACTTGTGATAAACCACGACCTATTGGAACGTGCACTTGTGTTTGAAAGGTGCCTGGGATTTAGGGCCTTTGCAAAAAGGAGATTTAGAGCAAGTAATGGCCCACAGCAAGGTTAAGGAAAGCCCGAAGTCAACATTAGGGAAGCATAAAGTCGGTGTGACTCGAGGAAATGCGATGATGACTTGGGGATTAATTCACGTTCCCAATGAGGAGGTTCTCTTGACTGCAATGACTAAGGGCAAGGACGTGCTCAAGTCACGAATTCTAAGTCCCCGGTGTTCATTGGCCCAAGCTGAAAAGACAAGGCCGAAAGCGATCAGACGACCAACAACCTCGGATAGCCCACCTTTATGCCAATCTGGATCGAAATTTGTGCTAGGATTCAAGGAGGTCGGCGAGGAGATCTCTAAATGATGCTGTGATGGTCAAGATGGGTATCAGGTGGTAGCGACGTCTTTAGGTGGTCGGCGATAGATCTAAGAAGTCGGCGGCGAACGGTTCGAAGCAAGGAAGTCGGGTCCTAAGAGATCGGCAATAGAGGAGGAAATCGGCACCGAAAAGGAAAAAAGGATGAAAATGATGAGTAAAGAAAATATTCTAAGTCCTTAACTATTTATACTACCAAATTCATGAAAGGATTCATCTCGGTATCGACATGAATGGATCGGTACCGACATGAAATATTGGTTTGATACGAAAATGAAAAGAGAGGGAACTAAAAAAGAAAGGTAGTACGCACCTAGCTAAAGCATGAAATGATCTCCAGAGTGTAGATCATGTCCTTAGCACAAAGAATGGAACCTCTGCCATATAAAGCAGTCCAATGGATACAGAGACAATGTTTTGGGGCGACTCTTGGATAACCAACAAACTAACCAACAAACGTATGGACATTGTATACGCCTATCTTGTTCTAGAGCATATTTTGTTTCTAACAAAAGTGTACTCTAAGGAGCAAGTATTATCCGGCTGCTTAACCAAATGGCTTTCACTCGAATCTAGACGTCAGGATGAAGTTAAAACGGTTCAAGGGCTTAGGACTATGTTTGTAAGGCAATAGAAAGTGGAATAAAGAGTTGAAAGTACAAAAGAAGTCAAGGAAACATGCCAATACCAACCTCTTTAGGGCGGTCCCGATCACTTTTTGAGCACTCATCTGATTCCAGAGGTTAGGCATGGGATCTCTGGCTGAAGGGATCGTCATGAGACCCATCTCTGAAGAAGTAGATGAATAGCTCTAAGGAAGTCCTGGAAAAAAAAGTACTGGAAATATCAAAGCCACCTAAAAACAATATGATTTCTTAGGAAATGTACTCGAAGTTCGATGTATCGAAGACCAAGGAATGGAAGATGGAATAACCTCCATCATAAAATCAGATCGGTACCGATCACTTCTGACCGATATCGAGATGGTTTTCTTGCTCTAGGGACCGTCTTTTTCTCCTACATTCGGATTTGAAAAATTAAACATGATGTATCAAGTACTGACAATTTTTGTTGGAGGATTTTCCTATAAATACAAGGCTTAAGAGTATTTGTAAAGGACTTTTGACATTTCATCTTCTTCGCTCTCTTTTTCTATACGATCTTAGTCACAAAAAGACGGTTAATTTTGCTATTTTAGGCTGTTAGAACTCGAAATCATTTGTACTTGAAACTAAAATCCATAAGCAATAATACTACAATGGACGTAGACCTCAGATTTGTCGAACCACTGTAAAAAATTTCCGTCTTTCTTATTTTATTTTGTAAAATCTCTTTTCTTCAGTTGGTTTGGTTTTGGAATGTTGTGCCGTTTGGTTCAACACATACAACCACAAAACTAGCAACAACATTAATCTCAGTTGCACGTTCTAATGATGCTGCTGCATGACTATATCTTTTGGTTGTGCAAACAAATATTTGAATATAAATACGCAAGCAATGACCAAAGAAAACAACAGCACGACCACTTCTAAGAACAACTGTGCAAACTCAGTTTGTGAAATATTTTCTTGTCTAAGTTTGTTTTACATACCACAAAGCACATCAAAATGAGGCAATGTTTTACATACCTCAAAGCACATCAAAAGGAGGCAATAATTAGCCAGATGTCTTTATCTGTCATGTGTTCAAAAAATTTCACAGAAGCCGTTTACCAAATCCGCAAAGGTTCAACTGCATCAGATATCACCATCCAATAATAATCATATATAACTATGGACTCGATATTTCTAGTGTAACATAATGCAATATCTCAGGTTGCAAAATGCAAGCCTGTGCAAAAGCTTTAATCTACAAGGAACTTGCTCCCCATGTATCTACGTTTTGGCCGCCGGCATAACCTTCTTAAAGGAACTCTTTCCTGCCAATAAAATACACTAGTTTGACAAAAGAGGTCTTCTTAAATAAAAACCCTTACATCAACACAAGTAAACTAACAGATCCTTACCTCAGTTAGATCATGATCATACCGAATCTTGAAGATACACCTACATCCCCTTATATCATGTACCTTCCTTTGAATTTCTTGAACATGTGCATCGTAGTACTGCGCTTGGTCACCTCTCTCCTAAGAGTATATGTAATCATAAACAAGTTAAGGCATAACATTTATAAATGATTGGCATTCACATTGGTATATAAATCAATCGTATAGAAAAGGGTAATGATGTACCCGAAAACAAAGAACGAGATTTCCCACTTCAACATCAAGGCATTCCGTTGATTCAAGAGGAATGGAACGTTCCCGCACATTCTTTTTAACATTTATCCACTCATCATCTTCACAATCAAAATCACGGAACCTCACTTTGACTTCCTAATGATTGAAAGAAAATTGCCTTAAATCGATACTTAAAGAATAAACATCAACATCAATTATAACACATTTTATGCAAGACTAAAAATTTATGATCACGCACTCTACAATACAGAAAATGAATTAACGATGAGACGGAAATGCATTGGTGAATATAGGCATTTATGAATAATGAGTAAGCAATATTGGTCCAATCTGTATCAAGAAAGCTTCTCAAGATTTCTATATAATATGGCTCCTAATGATATGTGAGCCGACTTTAATTAGTTAAAGATGGATCTAGTTTATTAACATCATCAACTTGCATCTCATTAATGCAGTTTTTTTCTTTCTTTTTTTCAATATCATGCTTTCCTAAACAGAAATTTGAGAACTGTTTATTAATATGAGTTCATGATTGCACATGGACTGGAGAGAAGACTTTCATAAGGTGTATTTTCTGCTGATAAATCGGTTTATGGCCAAGTGATATGATAAAACAAAATTATTTATATCAAAACACTATGAAGCAATATACAAAAGTGTGAACCAAATAAAATTCTATCCTTGGAAAATGCTCTTATGTACAAATGGATCTGCGATAAATAAATAACCTTCTGCATGATAAATAGCCACAAAACAAATGACTAAATAGATCAGACGAATAATTACGAAACTAAGTTCATATGAAGATTTCATGAGAAGGTAACAAGAAAGTAACTTTACATTGGTGTGTGTATCTCAAAACTGCAAACATAACCGTGTTATCTTTTATATACATATGTGTGTGTGTGTGTGTGTGTTTTACTGCCATGACACTGCTATAATATGACTGAAAGTTGAGATTATATAAATAGTTTTGTAAAAAACCTAATTGACATTCAATGAATACTAGGAAGTACATTTCTTGATAAATTTCTTACTTATTGTACTTAAATATACACATTAACAAGGCCATCGATAGGAAGTAAATGCAATAGATGAGATGATTAAAATAGTTTAATTTCAGCAGATCATGAAAGAGGATTGCATCCAAGTACAGGTTTAAAACTTTGGATATATAACAATTATCTCATGAATAACATATTTCATATTTAGAACAGACACATGTTGATTCCTTGTAGATCCAAATTAGCATTCCCCTCGAATATCAAATTTGGTCATATAGGATTTTAATAATGAAGATAACCTATTGTGCCTGGATCAGATAAAGATATAACATCACTAAGAAAGCAGCTGAATATAGTAAGTGTGAACAGATATTGCATCAGCCGGATCAAATGAGCTAATAATTTCCATTTCTGTATGCTAAAAAAACTGATATAATCTAACCGGAAAAAGAAATGAATTTCCTTACAGGATCTCCATTACTTAAAATTCTGTGTTCAAGGAACTCAGCCACATCGTACCTGAAACAACGATAAATAAACAAGTAAAACACAGAAATTTATTGATGCTACTTGCATGTGTGGCAAATGTAAAATAAGCACATCCCAACCATTAAATTGATTGTCATCATTTTTTTCCATGATTTTATTTACATGCATGTGTTAGGGTCCCCATAGAAATTGCGAGGACGCAACTTTGTTAAGGGGGGAGTCTGTAACAACCGTAAGAATCCTCTCGAGTTCTCGGTTGGTGATCTCGTCTTTATTCGTGTTTGTTCTCTGAAAGGGGTTATGCGCTTCAGTACGACTGGGAAACTGGCTCCTCGCTTTATAGGATCATTTCCTATTATCGAACGTATTGCCCATGTGGCTTATAGAGTTTCACTGCTAGCTCTTTTTGTTACAGTTTTTTGTGTAGTCCTTTTTGGTTGCTACTCTGATATGTATATTCTTTTCACTCGCTTGTATATTGTGGTTGCTATACCACATGACATGTATCATTTTGTAGTACTCTGTGATATGTTTTGCATTCGAGTTGTTATATTTTATTCTGATAGATCCTATAACCACTTATGACTTTGTATTAAGTATTTACTGGATATGTCGATCCACTTGAGATAGAAAAAATATGGCATTTGTCGACGTATTCAATATATATTTAAGACAAGGCTATAAATGGTCGCTCCTAATCAGCTATATTCTCCGCATTAGCAGACAGTATTACCCAATAATACTCTTTGTTAATGTGGGTCTTGGGGTGGGGCGTCACAGCTTGGTATCAATAATTTTTAAATTATTTTAAGCTATAAAATCTATTAAAAATTATTTCAAAATTGTATTAAATAATAAACATGTCTCTCATATAATTTTATAAAATATTCTTTGCTTATCCCAATAAAAAGAATCCATTTTAGACTCAAAAGTATATCTTCTATTAGAAAGATTTACAATTTAAATTATTGCTGCTTACACTCAAAATTAAAGAACACAAGAACTCATCGAGATATTATATAATAATTTTTAAAATAAATTACAGTATAATATATGCTAACTATTTTAAGCTTCAAGTTCACTCTTTAATTTCAAAAACATTATGATTTCAGTATTTCCAGAATTGGCACCGAGCATATGTCTACAATTGGTAAGACCTCTTTTGATTGTGGCAACACGTCTCAAGTTCAAATTCCGGTTATAGCTTAAAATGAGTTGGAAGACGCATTTTTAAATTAAAAGAAATACTCAACAAATCACACTATATAATCTTTTTCAAAAATAGTTATATCAGCTCTGGCGTTGCAATTTTTGTTATGATCACAAATTTTCCAAGATGCTGTTTATTTGAAGTAGAAAATTTGTTCTTACACATGAGATGACTTAAATATCTTTATTGCAGATAAATCGGCAGGAGTTCAAATCATAATCGTGACAGAATTTTAATCTTAGTTTGAGCATTTTTCTATTTCTATATTTGTTTGTTTGCCCTCGATATTAGCATATCCTTTTGAACAAAATTCTTTTTATGTTTTCATTTTGCAGTCATATATTCAATACTATACTTATTTTACTCTTCGTTTACTATGACACCCTTATTATAAAACAGTTCGGGTTCACTGGTTTTTTTTCTTTACTTTGATTTTTTTACTAAAATTTATATCCTAATAAAATTGTTGTAATTAAAAGTTCATTAAAACAACTGATTTTCTAAAAATAAAATTAGAAAGTTCATATAAGTTTTTTTATTTGTTCTACATTTTTTAATCTTTATTTAAAATGTAACAGTTTTGAAAGCATGTGTGAATGATCTTTGCATTCATTATTAATTTTTTCAAACTATAAATAATCCATACTACATTCAAAAAGTTGTCTTTGATCAACTTTAAAGTTTATGTATTTATTCCCAAAAATATTTTTATACACATATGCATCGCATATTCAGGGTATTTTCTTTTTAGAAAATTGTTACTTTGTTACTACAAAAGAATTCATATATTTCAATAATATGTCTCATCAAAACCTTGCAAACCCAAAATCTAAAAGGGTGTCTTGCAAGAGAAAAGAGCGCATGTTGTATCCACATATTGACTTACAAGAGATAAAAATTCTCTGCTACAATTCAATACAAATGATGGCTGGGCCAAAAATATCACTCATGCTGGGAAATAGCAGAGTGATTTGCAACATACAACATAAATACATATGCTCAATAACAAAAAAAAAAGAGCCAGAACCACATAAGCTATATCTCTTTGCAAATCACCGCATAAATACATATGTTCCAGGTTCCAGGTTATTGTATTTGGTAAACAATTTGAAATTTTCAAGATTGAAATAAATATATATGGTAATCCAAAAAAATATTTTGAAAAGTTAATCGTTGTCGGTACTTGGTAATATAAATTAACATATTTCTACCCTACAATATCCAAGTAGATACCAAAATTGACCAATTTCTAAGCTAGGTTGACCCCCCTGCCACATAAATGATACCAAGTACATGTGCTTATAAAATATGGATAACATGTAGTATTCCAATGCTTATAGCAACCTCTCATGTAAAAATACTTGGTCATGTAATCTAATGACAGCAGATTCAGAACTGTCTTGATGATATCCTTTTAGGGTAAGTCTGGATTGATGTCTATCATTGAATAACAAAAAACACTAAGAATCCTTCGGTGGATTTTTCAATTATCTAACAATGTCCAATATTATTAGTTAGCAACCAGTGGTATGGACACAATTGAGCTACAAAGTTTGATTTGTGTTAATTTTTAACCAAGTGAATTGCGCTTACACGAAAAAAGAAATTTAAGGAATTTGCACATGTTTTATCAAATTGGTTGTGCATGTTCCAATGTTCATATAATAAATAAATAAATACAACTGGATATTGGTTTGGCTAAAATTCAAACTTGACATTTAGTAGAGCCAGGTTCAAGTATGCAGATATGAACAAACATATATTGTTAGATTGCTAAGTTTTTCATACGATGAATGCATCACCACAGTAACCAGCCAATAAATGCAAATCACATATGCATACCGAGAGGCAGTCAAACAATAGGTAATATTTAACGCCTGTAAGCAACTGGCATGTTGTTACAGAAAATTCAGGAACAATGTATCAAAATATTAGCAGACGCACAAAATTAAAGACTGTAACACGTTGTTGTTTACTATATATAAAAAGTTACAAAGAAAACACGGTAATATATTGTACCATGCATGATCAGTTGACGACTTGGCCTCAAATTCAATTTGTTCTAGTTCATACGTTTTATTCTCCGTGTCTGTAAAATACGATCAGATAAAAAGGCTATTAAAGATGGATAAGATAATCATACACAGAAGACATGAAGAACAAAAAAATTAACACTACCAGGAACTTCGGAAGAGCTTTCAGGGGTAAGATTATCAGAAAGGCGTGTATCAGTGACACTAACCAATGCTTTTGCAGAATTATGTGAGTCAATAGATTCGGTGTCAGATCTTTTTTTAAACCATCTTTCAACCTAAATGATGCATAATACACAAAATTGACAAGTTACCAAATCAAAATCCATTATGGTTAATGGGATGACTGCCAAATGCCCCTATTGTTAGATGAACATGACTTAACTAATTTATTAGCATATGCAACCCAAACTGTGGATCAATATGTGTGACATGGTTTGAGTTACCGATACAACATTTCTCCTAGTACGTGGTAAGCCAAGAGCAGACTTATTTAGGTCTATTAACGAAATATGTTTATAAAATACTAGTCATTCCACATGCACGCACGCATATGGGAAGGGCTCCGCTACACCTCGTATACACCTCTTATTTTTCGACCTACACAGTTCAAAATCAAACTAAAATTAGTATATTTGTCCTTACATAACTTAAGATCATCTCTACACAAATTGGCTTAATTTAAATAATACTAATACGCTCAAAATCATGTTCCAAATCAATAGTTAAAATAAGCGTTTTAGCAATTGATATTCGACTTAACATTTTGAACATGTTAGGAGTTTTAAAATAATCTCATTTTTTGTGGACATTATGTTCATAGTTTTAATTGAACATCCCAAAGTTTTATTTGATTTGGAATGACATAGCACCAAAAACTGTAGAGGTGTTGCAGAATGAGGTGTAGCGGACTCATACCCCCCTTTTGGAGCACCCCTTTAGCAGCCCTATCATATTTTGTATTTTGAGTTACACGATTTTAAATGCTATGAATTTATGTAAAAGTTTAATCTACTTTATGAATATTAACTCTACAAAATATGATATTGTTTTGATAACCTAGTCAAAATAATAAGTCAATATTAACTGTTAAAACATTTATTTTATCTGTTGATTTGAAAAATCAAGTTTATCATTTATGTAGATGTGCTCAAATTTTATGGAGATGATTTTGAGCATGATATGAATGTATCCATAAAATTTCATAGTATTTAAAAATGTGTAACTCAAAATATCATACGGCTGCTAAAGGGGTGCTCCAAAGGGAGGTGTCACCGAACCTTCCTATTAGTCCATATGTATATGCATATGCATTTATGTATATGCATACGTATGTGTGTGCACACACTATCTCTCATATACCAAGTTTATGCATATTAGTCCACATATATTTATGCAATATTCTGATAAGTTTTAATTCATGATAAATTTCCTTTCAAGTTCATGATGAATCATCTAGGAAGAATCATATGCAACCATAAGTACATACAAATTGCTTTGGAAAGTACGTGCTAATACTTAGGTCTCATGTATACTAAATAGGTCAAACAAGTGCATCTAAGAGGTCAACTGATTTTGTAAGGAAAAAGGAAGGAACCTGTATCTTTTGTATGGCTTGACTCCTGCTGTGAGTTGCTGAACGACTAAGATGGTATTAGATAAAGAAAAAGGTAAATCAGATATTGTATAGCGATACATTTGAACAGACGCAACATCATAATATGGATCTTAAGAACTGGTAGAAAGACGCAAACAAACTTGCAACTGAACTCACTTGAATTCCTCAGTAAGCTTTTGATGGAATCTTTCGTCTAATAAATTGTCTTTACTTTCTCCAAGCAACTTCTCCATTTATCTGTTGTGAATCAATAGAAGTTGCATCCTATCAACATTGTTGAATCGAGCTTAATTGCTTAATATTTTAGGCTAATAGAATTGCATGCTGATAGACGGTGTCATGCTTGCATGGTAATATCGTAGATCTGTTCCCCACAAGAGCAGTTGAGTTTGGCTGAAAATTATAGAGTTGGCTACACAATGATGCCTAATCATATCTGCAGCTGCATTTTTTATTAAAAAGAAAAAAGAAGAGGAAGTAGTAGTCTTACAGCATTGAAGAGTTCCCTGAAAAGTGCAATACAAGTTTTCGTACAAAAAAAGAAGAAAAAGAAAGAAAAAAAATCATATTTATTGCATGACAAATGAATCACGTTACTACTGTTCAAAAAAATTGAAGTGAAAATTCTGGGAGAATTATAATCTAACTGGTCAGGTAAATGCCGCTTAAAAGGACAAAACCTTGACTAGATAAAAATTCATCGCTGATATAGTAGATAGAAGTATTATGCACAAGAAATTTTTGAATTAAATGTAAAACTAGAAGACCCTTTCATGACCCAATGTACCTAATCTATAACGCCCGAGCGTAGAAAGTAAAAACTGATGGACACATCTACAACAAAATGACTTTAAAAACCGATATCTCTATGCCTTCTTTAAACACATCATTTGTTAGTCTTAATTATATAAAAAAAAAGTCCATTTAATTTTCCTTTTTTAAAACATCAGCAGTGTAACAATAATTTGGTGTACCGAACAAAATATCATATGAATCACCCAGCCCACTAGTAAGGATAAAAGTAAAACTAATGCTCCGGACATATGTTTAATATATAAACTTTGTCTTGTGATTCCCCTTGCGAAAAGTAATTAAAGTCGCTTGACTCCTGAGTACCTACTTCCCTAATCAATCAACCGACTACAATAACTAGTGCTTCCCTAATTTGATCCTTGCATGTCCACAAAAGGCAGAAATGGGTTTATAAAAATAAATAAAAAATAGATATAAACCAAGGTGAAAATTGATATGCTTTCCATGTTGACAATGTGAAGAATGAACATTGTACCAAGTGTGTCAACTTTGTCCTATTTCAACAAGCTAAAGAAATATATTCAACTTGACATTAAAAGTTGCTCTCATTTATATAAGGATTTGATTAGCTCAAGATGCATCATTTATTGCAGGAGACTATGTTTCTTATTCCAAAAAGTTCTTATTCCAAAAAGTTCAGTGAAACTAATTCATATCTCACATTAAAATTATGTTCACTTTTGACAAATTATGAAACGAATTAGCAAAAATTCAATAGCTTATTGCAGACGAATTAGTTGAAGTTTTCCGCATCAAAAATTACCAGCAATCTCTCTCAAAAAAGGAAAATCGCTGTCTGAATTTTTCAAAACGCACTAGTAGCATAATAATTGCTTGAGTATTAAGCTGACTACATTGCAATAATCTTGCTCTTATCACAAAGCAGTTGTTACTTGCTACAAATATTATGCTACTAAGGGAACCTCGATTTGTTCTTCCTAATACTATTTAAATTTAAGCCAAAATTTAATATCGCTGCACTCTTCCAAATACCAAAATTTATCTCACTACTCAACACTTACTCATCAAACAATGAAACATAATCTTGCCAAATAAAATCAATATGTTATTTTCCACCGGGCGGAAGAATGTTGTTGATGAAATTCAACATTGTTTAGTATAACATTGCCGACGCTAGGTAGTTTCTACCTAATTATCCAAAAAAAGAAAAAATTAGTTGAGAAAATTAATTCCATCTAAAAATATGTAAATCGCAACATCTTTCAAAACTATTTATTTGACATAATCATGAATTTCCGAAAATATAATTGTTAAATTTTTAAAATCGAAAAAATAAGTGGATGGAAATACTATTTTCCCTTTTACAAAAACGCATTTACAAAAATGCATACACTGATTCAGAGGGTTGTTTGAAGCAATCTTCATTATATTGGCTCCTTTGGTTTGATTCAGTTAATATCAATCGAGTGGACCGATCAAATTTATGGTAAATGAGCGTTACTGCACACGCTTCGTGCATGATAATGATACGCCCCTCGCACGTGAAGTATTTTTGTACAAACTGTATGCACATTCAAAAGAAAATGATTCACAAGATTGGATAATATTTGTAGAGGGTTGTTTTGAATTTGTAAAGGAATTTTAATTGAAAGATTTTATTTCTAATTAATATTAAGTTTTGATTATATATATATATATATATATATACACACACACACACACACACACATAAGGAAAATTTTAGTAGTTTACTCCGATAAAAAAATGAGACAACACAGCATTACAACTGTTATTAAAGATTATGTATAGTTCTTGCGAATATTTATACATATTTGATAAATTTAATGAGTATTGGTAGCCTTAAGTTATTGATGGTATGATTGCAAAAATTGCGAGATCGTATGTTCCAACGCGCGATTTGGAAGGAATCGCAGCCTTCCCGATCCAAGGGTTAAATTGGATCGCAACCCGTGTAAAATGTGCCATTCTATTTCAGAACCAAAATATTGGAGTCCAATTCTGAATCGCCATTTTAATTTAAACATCGAACTGAAACAAAATCAAAAGAGATATAGTCCGGCATCGCGATCTCGATTCAGCAAAAAAGGAAGAAAAAAAAGAGAGGAATAGGAAGAAGCAGCAAGAAACCTGAAATTTTTTAGAAACCCTAAGCTTCAGGGAGGAAGATGACTGACACAATAGCTGAAAAGTTACGGTCCCTGATTCTGTTTTGACGCTGCTAGAAATAAAGCGGCTATTTGTGTCAAATTCGGGAATTTCAAATGCAAAAATATCCCAATTGGTTACACAATAAATCAGCATCACGGATTTCCGTGTGGCCTGATTTCTACCTTCCATATAAAAAGGATAAAAATATCCAACAACCATGAATTTTTATACCTCCAATTTGTGTTTAATTTTGTGTCTAAATACCCACCTCCAATTTTAAATATAAAAAAAATATTGCATGCCAACTAACTTGTATTTTTTGATAAAATTTGCAAGCATGCAACTTTTTAAGAAAAAAATGAATTTTTTTTATAATATTCCATAATAATAAAAACTGCAGTTATATACTAAAATTATATTTAAATAGCAATTATTATTATTTGTTAATAAAGAAATTTGATTTTCAATTTTTGAACAACTTTTTAAAAAAGTCTAAGTTAAACTGCACTTTTCAACTAGTTTACGTTTTGTTATTTTAAAAAATAGAGATATAATTTGCATATTCAATATTATATGGACTTTTCTTGTAAACATCATTAATTGCTTCCACGAATTGTAATTAATTTGTGTTAAATCTACCTTCGAGAAGTGACTATATTACTGAACGCTTACATAATCTATTAGACGCGCTCCAACTATTTATTGAAACATCAAGATGGTTTTATAAATGAATGGAATTCCAAAATTAGATGACGGAACAATAAAAGTAAAGGACATAGAAATTTTTACATAGTTCGGATAATTGTTAATCCTACATCCATAGAATAATCCACTATTTATTTCTATTTTTTAGTACAGATGATTACAATCGCCCAGAAGCATACACTATTCGAATCTGAGATTTTCTTTTCTAAGAAGAAAATGGTCCCTTTTTCGTCCTTTGATGTTTTTTTTATAGTATGAAAAGTGCATTGCTAGTTGTCGCGGTCGCCTTTGACCTTTTTTCTTCAATCCCTGCCCTTAGATTTGACATTTGTTATTCATCTCCAATGCTTATTCGTTGTATCCGGATTGGTGACGTGTTTTTGACGGGAAACCATGACATTGGTGGGATCTTGGAAATTTAAAGCAAGATGTTTAAAAAATTGAACGGGAAGCCCAAATCTGTAAGGTTGGTCTCCTTCCTTCCAGAACGGCAAATGTCTTAAAAGAAATGGTACGGGACCGCCCTAATGCTTCGAATATTTTGTTTGATGCATATGAATTGTTGTAGTGGTGAATAGTGCGTTGCATTCAAGTTGTACTGCCAATGCCTTTGTCGTCTTTGCTTGACTTGACATCATGTCGGCTCTAAATGGAGTGTCATTTCCCATTCTAATTTGAGAGTTGACTTGGCATATGCCTGGAATGTGCTTGAGGCTTTTTGTGATTTGAGTTGGGTGCAGCTTGAGTTGCCCTCTTTGCAAATATGCTTGGATTATCGATGAGAGAGAGCTTCACATTTGTCATTTACATGTACGTATAATTCTACCTTGAAGCATATTCAGAGCGCCCATGTATATAGCCCCTTTGGAGTGCTTTTGACCCTGTACAGCGCTGCCGAGGTTGCCCTCGATGTATGTTAGCGCAGACCTGTTCCTGTAGCTATTGACAAAATATGAGCTTAGAGGTATGGTGAGCTCAGTATATCATGTATTGCTTCTTATGCCTCAGCAGAGTGTTTCACTTTTTGCCTTTGATTTTTGATATAGGCACTATGACATGTTCCTGATACATGAAGTATGTCTCTTGCCACGGTTCCATTGGTTGTAGGGCTTGGGTTGGGTTATGCAACGATCTGGTATTTCGAACTGTTCAAATTGATAATTATCCACTCATTTCGAACTTGAATTGCTCACAACAGCAGATTGTTAATTTATAATTGGCAAAACTTAGCATATACAGTAAATAAATCAATCACAGACATAGAGCAATAAATAACAAGCAGCGCAATAGATAAATAGTAGTTCATGAAACTACTATGTAAGTATCAGAGTTTAAAACAAAATACAACAGAAATTTCAAATACAAAGAAGTTACTAATACAAATGTCAATGACAAGTCTGAACAAAACAACTGAAATAAATTGAAGTAACTGGAAAGCTGAATAGACAAAGACAAATCTTCAAGCAAAGCTTCGAACTCCAAATATGAGTTTCAAATGCTGTGACACTCAGTCTGACCCGAGCATAAAGTAAAAACACAAAACACTCGAATCAGGATTAACATTCTTATACCAGTAAATTCAACTCAAGTGAAATGTCAACTAAAACACAAAATAACTTAAAGGATGTTTTGGGATTCCCATCCTCAAAGGATCCGTTAAACTATTAAAATAGCATTAAAATGTTGCCCATATCCCTCTTAACACATTTTATATAAATCTCATAGTCTATAAAGTCCTGTAAACTCCACCAAGCTGGTGGGCTATCAGGGAGCACTTTATAGGTACGACATAACCAAACTCGTAAAAGACGCGATAAAGCATGTGACAAGGCACGCGAGATAATGCCTAGGGTAGGATACTACCGTTTTGTAGATCCAGACTGGTGGTAACGCATAGCAGCTACTACCGCCCACCTCGAGACACACTCCCAAGTCAAAAGTGAACCCAATCAAATCACAAAGTAATAGAATGGTATCGAAGAAATGTGTCCGATATGAGGAATGATCTCACTTGGCTTGGCTCCTGTTTTAGCCACATCAAGCTAACTAGTGAAAGTCAGGGCTGCGTTAATACCTCAAACAGAATCGTCACCAAATAATCATACTTCGTTCTGGAATCTCCACCACGTACACAGTTGTTAAAGTGGTTTTCGGTATTGGCAGAGAATATGACAATATCCGATCCCGGTCTCTTTAACAACCAAACGCTTATTTCACACCGTAGTCCTTTTATAGTTTCAAAACACTTCATACTTCATATCAAAATATCACATTCATTTAAATCATATCGCTTTCAAAATTATATTCACTTCGAAGTCATATCACTTTTAAAACCATATCATTTCTGAAATCTTATCATTTTCGAAATCATATTCACTTTGAATCTGTTTGCACAAAAAATGGGCAAACACCTCTAAGTCGTATGATTTAGTTGATTATATATGGTTCTTAGCGATTTGGGTGATTTATGCGAATATATAAAATAGATGGACTAAACTGTAAAAGACACACAGATTTATAGTGGTTCGGCCAGAATGTACCTACGTCCACTTTATATGTTATTCTCCTTTTCTATTCAGATTACAAGTACAAAGCTTTTATTACAAGTAACTGAAAGTTGTTTGAAAGTTCTATCCGTACTTGAGCTTTCAAACTTGTCTGCCATTGTTGTACCCCTGCCCCTCTATTTATAGAGTGAGGCTGGGGGCAGGGGTCCTGGACGTATATAGCTGCTGGTGGGCCTGGGCTGATGTAATCTGGCCTAGCAACGTTGGTTCGGCAGGGCCTTGGTTCGGTGATGCATGGGAGATGGTTGGTTCGGCAGTAGGAGAGAAGATGGTCGGTTCGGTGGTAGGAGGGATGATGGTTTGGTCTGGTAGAGGTTGGTCCGGTAGTAGGGAAGATGGTTGGTTCGGCAGTAGGAGGGAAGATGGTCGGTTCGGTGGTAGGAGGGAAGATGGTTGGTTCGGCAGTAGGAGGGAAGATGGTTGGTTCGGCAATAGGAGGGAAGATGGTTGGTTCGGTGGTATAGGACCGGTCGAAACACCCCCAACACTTGCCTCCCAAAGTAGGGCATGTGCATGCAGATGTCGTACTTTGTTTTAACTTGGATGTTTCCATCCGGTCATATGTGCCGAATCACCCGGTCTGGTCATCCTGCGTTCGTCTATAAATAGGGGTGTTAGGCCTTCGTTATTCCTTTATCGTTTTGAGATAGCCGAATCAACCGAGTACCGGATCAACCAAGTGCCGAATCAATCAAGTGCCGAATTAATCACGTACCGAATCAACTAAGTGCCGAATCAAACCTAACTGCCGGACCAGGTGAATTTTCTTCTGCTGAATGAGTTCTTATGATGGGACTACCGAATGAAACGTGGGGTTCGAACACCGAATGAATTTTCATTTTTGAATTGCCGAACGAGACATGGGGATTTGAGTGCCGAATGAACCTTATATACTTGAATTTTTATGTTTTGAATTACGAGTGAAATTCCAGACTACATATACTTGCATGTTTATACCTTCCGTTTTAACGATATACTTTCTTGTGTTGCAGATAAATGTCTCGTAGAGTGGAAAATCGATCAGATAAGAAGAAATCCAAGGATGAAGGAGAGTCCACCGTAGTGCCCCCAGCTCAGCCAGGACCGGAACGTCGTGGACCCACCCCGAGATCGCTAGTAGATGGGTATGGTCCCCAAGAGCTTCTGAATTTTCCGCCTGACTGCTTTCCTAGCTCTATCAAAGAGGAGCAGCTTGATGTTATCTCCCGCTCCTTTAGGATTGATAGAGCACGCATGCTGTTGCCAGGGAAGGGGGTCATGCCAAATAATCCCCCTGAAGGATACTTTGCTTATAGTAGGTACCACTGCATGTGTGGGGCCATTCCTCCAATCAATGCTTGGATAGTTAGCTTCGTCACTTATTTGAAGGTGTCCCCTTTCCAGCTCCAGCCCAACTCCTACGCTATCTTGGTGTGCCTATTCGTGATTTTCCAAAGAAAGTACGGGCGCCCCCTTCTAACCGGGAGATTCGGTATCTATATAACTTGAGAGGTTATAAGAAGGGGTCTCCATACATCAGCTTGGAATCGGCCGTGTCCTTCAAGCCGGTCCTGGACTTGTATTCAAAGTTCACCATGTTTAAAAAGGAATGGTTCTTCGTCCAAAATGACACCGTTTCGATCCACCGCTTCACCTCTGGCTGTAAGTTGAAGCTTATTTATAATTTCCGTTCTGACTGAGATGCTTCTTCTTATGTGTTTTTATTTCTTGCTAGCGACAGGTGGCTTTGCGGTCGTGGAGAATGATCACCTGGTTCAGATGGTCGCGGAGATAGAGGTCATTTCGGGAAGGGATAAGTCAGCTTCTTACCTAATCAGGAATGCCACTCTCCTGGGAAACAACTTGATTCTACCACATCAGTCTGTGGTCAAGCAGAGGGATACGGCCGAGGAAAGAGCTGCCAAAGCCAAAGGAGGGCCATGACAAAGAGCAGCAAGACCCTTTTTGATATCTCCAGTCGTCGGGGGGAAGAAGCTTAAGAAATCTGATGGACCCTCTCCCAGCACATGCCCAGATGTTCCGGAGGAGGAAAGTGGAGAGGAGGAAGGAGGCGAGGAGGAGAGCGGAGGTGATGGAGAAGGTGATGGTGGTAACGGTGGCGTTGGTGCCTTGACCTTTGGGCAAGCAGGTGAGATTCAAGAGTGGACAGATGATGCTTTCCACCAAGCCTTTGAGGGGTTGGAGGAAGGGTCGGCCTTGGTGGAGAAACCGAAGAAATCTGATAAGGCCGAGACCGGTGCCAGTCCATCTTCTGAGAGCATTTCAACTAGGGCAACTTCGGCGGTTCATGGTGAATTTTTGACTCCTCTTTTAACTTCACATGTTTCTTGGATTATAGTCTCATGCATGCTTGTAACACTTGGTTTTTATTCCAGGAACGGGTAAGGCGGCCAAGACATCAGACATTCGGCACCGCCTCGAGCAATTCAAACTCCTCAAAGCTTCTGCTAAACCGAAGCCCTCGACTGACCGTTCCGGGGGCATAGTCGGCTACCGTCCTCTTCTCGGAGTCATTGAAGAGGATATTCAAAAGAGAAAGAGGAGGCGTTCCATGTTCGAACCTTCACTTGGACCTCAGCCTCCAACCCAGCCTATTCATGACATCACGAGGGAGGATACTGAGTCCATACCATCTCCGCATCCATCATAGAATCCTATCGTTACTCATGTTGATCGTCCCGGCTTGGCTTGTAACCCATTTGCGGGTCATCCAGATCTGGACCTGAGTTCTCATGATATTTCTTTCGATGAGGTTACCGGTGAGCACCTCCTACCCCGCAATCCTATGGTAAGGGTGCTTGATGAGGCTAAGTCTTTGGATCTTGACTTGTTGACCACTCGGATTGTGACTATGGGGGATGAGGCCAAGGAAAACATCGATCGGCTGGCTGAGGAGACCAAGAAGTTGATGGGGCATCACGTCCGACTGGTCAAGGCTGGAGAGGAAATCGGAAGTGCTAACATTCGGCTGCGGCTAATGGTTTTCGATCAGGCCAAGCAGCTTGCTAATCAGGCCATTCCGATCTCCCAGCATGAGGCGTCCTCTAGACGACTAAAGAAAACCATGGAAGAGGCTAGCAAGGCAGAATTGCGAAAGATGGAGGCTGCTTGCAAGAAACAAATTGATACGGCCATCGCAACGGTGGATGAGGTTCAGAGAGCGGATCTCGAGCAGGTAGAGGAGTTATCTGGAAGGCTCGAAGCCGCAGGGCTTGCTCAGGCCAAGATAAAGGAGGAGATGTAGGCGATGAGAAGATCCCTTCAAGCTGACTGCTCGAGATACCGATTGGAGAGGGATGTTGTCGTTGCAAAGTTGTCGGTTTCTGAGGCCCGTATGAGGGAGTTTGAGGAGAACGAGGGGATGATGGATGATATGCTGCAGGATATGTATTTTCGTACTTGGAAGCAGGGCAACCTATCCTGGATGGACGATTACCGCCGGGTAATGGCTAGGATATATCTCCGGGCTTTGGAGGAGGCCAAGGCTGATGCGGATAAAGAGGGTGGCGTGGCCTTCAGAATGGATGTGGTTACCGCTCAGTTCATCAAGGAGGAGAAGGTGGCGGTGAAGGAGGGCATGCGGCTTCTTACCGCCGAGGAAGTGGGTGTGCAGTTGGAGGATGATGATCAGGGAGCAGACGCTGGTAAGTCTTCCCTTTTAATCTTTTCTTAACTTGATTGCTTATCGTTTGTCTAATAGATTCTTCTCCTGAATTGGACAGGTGGGACCTCTGGTCAGCATGCTGGGAGTTCTGATCCTGCTGTCAAGTAGATCTTGGGGGGTTGGAAGGATAAAGATGAAGTTCTGATGCTGCCGGCTATTTTGACTTGATCCGGGCATTTTTGGTTTTACTTGACACCTGTATATACTAGTTCTAAAACATTAATGTACTTTCAGGTTGTAATTATGTCATTGCAACGAACGACTTTATTTTAACATGTAACTTTATAACATAAGCTGATTCTGTCATTATCTTGATGTGTTGCATAAGAAATATAACTGTGCATGTGCTAGTGATTCAACTGTGTTTGATGTCAAATTCTTAAGTATAATTTCATGTCTTGCAATGTTAATGTGATGTGCGAATATATCAGAGCTATTTATTTGTATACAAGAGAAGAAAGTACCGCCCTTTCGATTTTTTTAGTTGTAGATGGCAGCTTTGAATGCCTTGTGTTAACGAATATGGGTTGAGTGGCCCGACATCCAGCTGAGAGTTCTCATTCCCATAAGCGAGTGCATCCTATTTGGTGTCCTGTACTTTAAGGGTTGTTATAGAGGATAGGAGGAAAGTTTTTATAAATAAAATGGAAATATAAGGAATAGTAAAACTTCCAATCATGGAAGGCCTTCGATGTGCTTAAGTTCGTGGCAAACGGGTTTTATAGTCACTTTCCCTAGCTGTGGGTCTTGGAGACATTCGTCACCCATCTTACGCCTCCGCGGGGAGTTTTATGTTTTACCATAGCCGTACTTAAGACACATTGGAGCCGAGATCGCGCACAGTAACTACCCGGGCCATTATGGCCCGTAATCGTGGGTATTATTCGGTTTACCGTGGCCGGCTAGCGTGGGTGCTGGTCGTCAACTGTGAACTCCCCCTGGCTGGCCACACCTTATGTTGGGGCTTATAATCGGTTCACAGTCGCCGGCGAGCCGAACGCCGTAATGAGCTGCCTCGGCTATAGTCGGCCTTCTCGGTGGCTTATGATCGGCCCATTACAGTTGGCTTTGAGGGACGTCGCGAGCAATGAGTTAACCCGCAGCAGAGGGATGCTGGAGCAAAAGTGTCTCATTGACGAGAGCATAGATTCGTATAGTACCTGTTAGGTCTTGTCCAGGCGAGGTTGTGCCGTGAAGTGTCCAGAATGGAAATGCCGTTATACAGGATTTTGTTCAACAGAAAAGGATAAAGCTTAACAAGCAGCCAAGATATAAAGGAACAAGTTTAAAAAGAGACAAGATTTTTTAAGTAATTCGGCACGAAAATGCCTACGTCCACTGATTCTCTTCGTTAATTCACTTCATATGGGCAGTACAAGTTAAGAAAAGTATCGACGAAGGTGTTGGATCTTCCATGCCCTCTGGAACACCTCTCCGTCCACTGTTGAAAAAATATAAGCTCCGTTGTGGTGATCTTTATGAATTACATAGGGTCTGTCCCATATTGGATCTAGCGCTCCGGGGCGTGGGAAGATCCGTTTGAGAACAAGATCTCCTTCTCGTAAGCTGCGGTGCTTGACTTTGGAGTTGTATCGTGCTGCCACTTTTTGCTTGTGAGCTGCCGCTTTAAGTGCTGCATCATTTCTTCTTTCTTCAATTAGGTCCAAAGACATGTGTAGGAGTTCTTCATTCTCTTCTGGGTTGTAGTGGATCCTACGGTGGGAGGGCACTACAATTTCAACTGGGAGCATGGCCTCCGATCCGTATGCCAAAGAGAAAGGAATATCCCTTGTTGATGTTCTGAAAGATGTGCGGTAGGCCCAAAGTGCCGTAGGAAGTTCATCCACCCAAGCGCCTTTTGACTTTTCAAGCTTCTTCTTAATTAGAGTTTTGAGAATTTTATGACAGCTTCGACTTGTCCATCTGCCTGGGGATAAGCCACAGATGAGAAGCTTTTGTGAATTCCGTGCTCTCGGCACCAGTCGGTGAACTCCTCGCTGTCATACTGAAGTCCGTTGTCTGATATGATTTTGAGTGGAACCCCATACCTGCATAGAACATTTTTGATCAAGAAGTTAATAACTTTTGCCGAAGATATTTTATTTAAAGGTTCCGCTTCCACCCATTTGGTGAAATAGTCAACTGCCACTATAGCATATTTGGCTCCGCCTCGGCCCATCGGCAGTTCGCCAATCAAGTCAATTCCTCATACTGCAAAGGGCCAAGGGCTGGTCATTTGAGTAATTTCGTTTGTTGGTAGTCGAGGAGTCTTAGCAAATTTCTGACATCTGTCACATCTCTTGACGAAGTCTAGGGCGTCTTTGTTTAAAGCGGGCCAGTAATACCCATATCGGAGTATTTTCTTTGCTAGAATCTGCCCTCCAGTGTGATCTCCGCAACTTCCTTGATGGGTGTTGGACAGGACCTCTTTGGCTTCCCTTCCAGCGACACACCTTAATAAGGGGTTAGAGAAGCCGCACCGATAGAGGATGCCTTCTTGTATTGTGTAGCGGGAAGCTTTCCTTAAGATTTTCTTAACTTCTTTACGCCCGTCGGGCAGTGTGCCATCTTGTAAGTATTTTCGGATGGGAGCCATCCAGGTTTCTTCTTCGATTGTAGCTATCATATTCATTGGCTCGAAACTCGGGGCTAGTTGCTTTGAGATGGTTATTGTTCCGGAGGTGGTGCCGTCCTTCATGCTAGCTTGCTTTGCCAGTTCGTCGGCCTCCTAATTCTCTCCTCGAGGAATGTGTTTGATTAAATAGTGATCCAATTGATTGAGTAGCAGCTTGGTCTTCTTTAGATATGTTGTGAGTCGTTCTCCTCGAGTTTGGAATTCTCCCAGTATTTGATTTACGATAAGTTGAGAATCGCTATGGAGACATAAAGAACCGACTCCAATCTCTAGGGCAAGTTCTAATCCGGCTATCACTGCTTCGTATTCTGCGTCGTTGTTGGTGGCAGCGAATTCCAACCTTAGGGCATAGTGCAGCTTCCTTCCCCTGGGGGTGATTATCACAATACCTGCCCCCGAGCCTTGTTCGTTTGATGCTCCATCTACAAAGAGATTCCACTTGGTATCTTTTGTTATTTCAGATCGATCTTTACCTTCGTTGGTAGTGAATTCGGCAATGAAATCGGCCATGGCTTGTCCCTTGATGGCGGTGCGAGGATGGTAGGTGATATCATATTGACTCAGTTCAATGCACCATTTGAGCTGTCGCCCAGAAGTGTCGGGGCGATGGAGTACCTGCCTTTGCGGTTGCTTGGTTAAAACTCTGATGGAATGAGATTGGAAATAGTGTCGCAGTTTCCATGACGTGATTAGAAAACAGTATGCTAGCTTTTCAAGTTTAGGGTATCTGGCTTCTGCCCCTGTAAATCTCTTGCTTACAAAGTATACGGGCCCCTGCGCGTGGTTGTCTTCTCTCACCAAAGCCGCGCTTAAAGCATGGGATGATACAGCAAGGTATAAGTATAGTTCTTCGCCTTCGTTTGGGGTTGAGAGTACTGGTAGTCTCTGAAGGTGTTCGATTAGGTTAAGGAAGGTTGTCGAGCATACGTTAGTCCATTCGAACTTTCCTTTGTCTTTCCTTAGAGCTTCGAAGAAAGGGATGTATTTGTCGGTTGCTTTAGAGATGAACCTGCTTAGGACGGCCACTTTCCCGTTTAGGCTTTGCATCTCTCTTCGAGTGGATGGTATCTTGATATCTTGCAAAGCCCGGACTTGTTCGAGGTTTGCTTCAATCCCCTTGGCATGGACGATGAATCCCAAGAACTTTCCCGACGATACTCCGAAGGAGCACTTTAGAGGATTCAGCTTCATTCCATTTGGCGAAGTACTTGAAACATATCGTCCAGGTGGTTTATATGATCGTCGGCTTTTCTCGATTTTACCAGCATGTCATCCACATAAACTACCATAGTTCGTCCTATTAATTCCGCAAACATCTTGTTGACGAGGCGTTGATAAGTAGCTCCAGAGTTTTTAAGTCCAAAAGGCATTACTCTGTAGCAGTACAATCCCCGGTCAGTGATGAAACTAGTGTGGTCTTGATCGGGGGCGTGCATAGGGATTTGGTTATATCCTGAGTATGCGTCCATAAAGGATAAGAATTCGTGTCCGGCTGTGCTGTCCACGAGTTGATCAATTCAGGGGAGTGGGAAGCAGTCCTTCGGGCAAGCGTCATTTAAGTTGGAGAAGTCGATGCATGTTCGCCACTTCCCATTAGCCTTCTTTACCAGTACCGGGTTGGCGATCCATTCTGGGTAGATGGCTTCTCGTATGAAGTTATTGGCAAGTAGGTTCTTCACTTCTTCCTCGAGGGCTGCTGATCATTCTGCCCCATGCTTCGCTTTTTCTGCTTTACTGGCGCCTTGGTGGGATCGATGTTCAGTGCGTGGCATGCTACGTCTGGGGAGATTCCAGTCATGTCAGCGTGCGTCCATGCAAATACATCCAAGTTGTGGCGAAGAAAATCGACGAGTTGATCTTTCAATTCCGCTCTTAACTGAGACCCGACTCTTAGCAGTCTACTTGGGTCGTGTTTGTCTACAGATACAAATTTCATAGTCTCTGCAGGCTCGGTGGTGGCCTCTCCTCCTTGTCCCTGGAGTCTAATTCATTGAAAGGATCGCTGGTATATCGAAGAGGAGGGGCTTTCTTTAATTGCTATGCCTCCAAGTTTTTCTTGTAGAGAGAAGTCTCTGCATCCTTCCCTTTATCCTTCCTGCGGTTATTGCGAAGTTCAGTCACATAGCAATCTCGAGCGGCATCTTGATCTCCCTCTATTTCTCCTATTCCGTTATCCGTTGGAAATTTCATCTTCAGGCATCACGGGGCTAGGACAATTTGGAAGTCAGACAAGGCTAGTCTTCCCAAAAAGGCGTTGTAAGCTGAGTGGTTCTCTATTAGCACAAATTTTTGTTTTCGCACAACGGAGCGGGGATGACTTCCTATTTCGACAAAGAGGTCCAGTTGCCCGAGGGGCATTTTCGCATCTCCGGTGAAACCATGTAGCGGTTTGCTGCAGGGAGACACATCCTTCATTGACAGCTTCATTTTGTCGAAAGCGTGCTTGAATAAGATATTTACTGAGCTTCCAGTGTCTACTAGGATTCGAAAAACCTTGGCTGGACCGAACCAGGCAGAGATGACCATAGGATCCATGTGAGGGTACTGCCTTCCCTCTAGATCACGCCTACTGAATGTGATATCATCATTCTCTTTCCATTTTGGGTGGCGCTCTTCTGTAACAGAACTAACGTAGCCTTCATTGTTTCTAAGTGACTTACCTTATCTCTCCATCTCTACCCAGCTTCCGTCGGTGATGTGTGGTCCTCCTGATATGGTAAGGACCACTATCTTCTCTTGACTGGAGCCGCTGGGGTTGTGATTTCCTCCGCCTACTTCCGGGAGGGGCAGCCCTGGGTTCTCATTGGTAGGAGTTGAAGTCCTGTTCTGACCTTTCACATAGCGCTCTAGTCTCTTCCTTCTGATGTGTTCTTCAATCAAATCCCGGAGATGATAGCATTCATTGGTGTCATGCCCATGAGATTCGTGGAAGCGACAGAACTTTCCAGACTTAATTGCATTATCTGATTCCTTCTTGTGCAGGGGGCGCTTGTATCTAACTTCGTCTTGGGTGGCCAAGAAGATGTTTTCGATTGTTTCATTTAAAGGAGTGTAAGAGTCAAATCTCGGTCCTGGCCTATATAAGCGCTTTTCCCCCTTCTTGCCCCCAACACTATCTTTGGAGTCATTTCTTCGAACGTCCTTTGCTACTGCGGATGTGTTGCCATGAGCTGCCTTGGTTTGTTGCCCTGTCTGCCTTTCAATGGCAGCGTCTTCAAGTCTCATATATTTCCCGGCTTCGTGGAAGAAATCGGGTAAGGTAGCTGGCTTTTCTTTCGTTAATCTCCTAGCAAACTTAGTATTTGGATGCACACCACTGCAGAGGGCCATTAGGATAAGTTTCTCGTTGGCATCTTGGACTGCAGCTGCTGCGGTGTTGAATCGGGTTAGATATTGTTGCACTGTCTCTCCGTGCTTCTGTTCGATATTAGATAGGGAATAAGCGTCCTTGGGTTGTTCCACATGAATGCGGAACTGGCTGATGAACTTTTCTTTCAACATTTTCCATGAGCTGATGGATCCTTGGGGCAGATGGAAGAACCAGGAGGTAGCTAGATCTGCCAAAAATAGTGGAAAGCATTTACACAACACTCCCTCTGTTGCTCCGCTCATAAGCATATGCTGTGTGTATCTCTGCAAGTGTACAACGGGGTCAGAGGTTCCCCTGTAAGGTTCCATTGTTGGCATTTTCCATTCCCGGGGGGTGATGGCAGTTTCGATATTGCGGGTGAAGGGGCTGGTTACCCTAGCGCATATCCCCCGATCCCTTTGTTCTCGTTGGACGCACTCTCTGAACAATCGTGCCATTCTTTCATCAGAACTTGGAGCGGATAGAAATGAGTTTGGTTCTTCCCTGCGCGATTGATTCCGTCCAGATGACCTGTAGGGATGGTATCGTCTATCACTCCTAACATTCTCTAATGAAGGCCTCTGGTCTTCCGGGGGCACGCTGGCGTCAGCCACAGTTGGCCCTTGCCTTGATCTTCCCCTGCTGGGTTCTGTTCTCAGCACTTCCTCGGGCCCAACTTCGGGTTGGACTCCAGCTCGGTCCCGTCTATTGGTGTTTCCATGGTTAGGTAGCATGGCAGGCTCAGCTACATCCGACCCCTACCTGGTACCTTCCCTGTTGGGTTCGGTTCCAAGTGTTTCCTCAGGTCGGAATTCGGGCTGAGTCCGGGCTCGGCTCCTACCATTGTTGTTTCTGTTGTTAGCCTCTTCGAAGAAGAAAGACCTTTGTCGTCTCCCAGATCCTCCAGACCGGGACTCGCCCCATGATTCAGTGTTGCGGTTGGTTTCTTCAACATCCCTTAAGCGTGACATGAGTTGATCCACCAACGCTTCTTGTTGAGATGCGAAGCGGTTAGTTACTTCAGCCACAACCCTGTCCAGATCCGCCCTTGTAATTGGTTGTTCCGTAGCAAGGGTTGTCAGATTTGCCTGATTTCCTTTTGCTGTTGGAACCGAACGATTGTCTTGATCTCTGATCACTGGATCTGGGATACTGCCAGTTGCGATGCTCTTTCCTTTGTTAGCATCTTTCTTCCGTCCGGGAGGCATGTTTTCCAAGCAATGAACGATGCTGATAGGAAAAGGGTTAAGTGGGAGAAGCTGAAGCTTCGAGCTCCTCCTTCTCAGTGAAAGCACCAAAAATGTTTGCACAAAAAATGGAAAAACACCTCCAAGTCGTATGATTTAGTTGATTATATATGGTTCTTAGCGATTTGGGTGATTTATGCGAATATATAAAATATATGGACTAAACTGTAACAGACACACAGATTTATAGTGGTTCGGCCAGAATGTGCCTACGTCCACTTTATATGTTATTCTCCTTTTCTATTCAGATTACAAGTACAAAGCTTTTATTACAAGTAACTGAAAGTTGTTTGAAAGTTCTATCCGTGTCTGAGCTCTCAAACTTGTCTGCCATTGTTGTACCCCCGCCCCTCTATTTATAGAGTGAGGCTGGGGGCAGGGGTCCTGGACGTATATAGCTGCTGGTGGGCCTGGGCTGATGTAATCTGGCCTGGCAACGTTGGTTCGGCAGGGCCTTGGTTCGGTGATGCATGGGAGATGGTTGGTTCAGCAGTAGGAGGGAAGCTGGTCGGTTCGGTGGTAGGAGGGAAGATGGTTTGGTCCGGTAGAGGTTGGTCCGGTAGTAGGGAAGATGGTTGGTTCGGCAGTAGGAGGGAAGATGGTCGGTTCGGTGGTAGGAGGGAAGATGGTTGGTTCGGCAGTAGGAGGGAAGATGGTTGGTTCGGTGGTAGGACCGGTCGAAACACCCCCAACAGAATCATAACAGTTCCAACTTAAATAGTTTTAAATATTCAAAATAGTTTCAAATTAGAATTTTCCCTTCTAATTTCACAAATCAATTTAGATTCCCATTAAACCATTTTAATTTATATCGATTTCAAATCCAAGTTTAAATTACAAATTTAAAACCATCTCCAATTTTAATAGATTTTAAAGTCCAAATATTCGAACAATTTACAATAACTTAATTTAATAAATCTCATTTACATTTCAAAAAAATTCAACTTTAATTTTATTCAAATTTGAAATGTTCGCTTAATCATTTCTAATAACATTTAAATAAAGTCTCAAATTACAAGTTTAATCAAACCAATAATTACATACCTAGCTTCAATTATACTTAATTCTAAATTATTCACCTAATCACTTTTATAAACATTTAAAAAAAATCTCAAATTACACATTAAAATCAAAACTAAATATTCAATTTCAATCCATTTAAATTTGAAAATATTCATTTAATCATCTTTACTCAAAATCAAGTTATCAATTTATAAATCCCATATCTTAAAACCTCAAAATCAATAAGTCCAAATCAATTTTTATTTAAATTCAATTATTAACCAAATTAAATTTCAACTCAAATTTAATTTATCTTTTCAACCTCTATATATTTAAAGTTATTACAAAAATCTATTTAAAAATATTGATATAAATTTTAAATAAATATTTTAAACATATTATATATGTACTAATTAATTAAATTATATTAAATTACATTATATTAAATTAAATCATATTAATAAATCTAATTCAAATCTTATTTTATATATTTTCTAAAAATAATAAAATTATAAATGAAATCTTAAAATTTATATTTTCAACACTAACTTATAAATTTAAAATTTCCAAACATATAATTTAAAGTCTAAATTTTACAAATAAAATATCTTTATATTATATTTAAAAATCAATATTTATTCAAATTCATATATTTCCTTCCAAAGCTTTGAAAATCATTTTTCAAAATAGACTAACGGTGTCCGTATATAGTTTTCTATCCTATGGTCAAGTGATACGAACATTTACTATTTCAATCCGCAATTTAAATTTAATATTTACGGGTATATATCGTTTCACCCCATAACCTAAAATTTTAAAATCAATGAAAATCGCTTGAGTTTATCATTTTAACTCATAACGATTTTCTCCTGATATACAAGGTTGTTCGAGTATGCATCATTTCAACCCAGAGGAAATTTCTAACTAACAGGGAACCTGTAGAGTGAGAACAAATATAATAAAAATATAACATATCAACAACAGGCATATACCATTAGTAAAAAAATAAAATATTGTATATGCAATAGTTATGATGTCATGTGTCATAGATAAACAGTTGCAAATAACGGTATATCATATTTAACAATTAAATAACTTAACAATTCAAATTCAACAGCACATTTTAGTCGTCATTTCATGTGAATTAAATTTACTAAATATAAGAATGTTAATCGTGAGTGATTGCTCACCTTTCGTGGCTAGAGAAATTAGAGTCACGACAAGCTACGAATCCAAACAACAAATTCCAAAGTACGGCACGATGATCACGAAGTCTACGAACAGAGCGAGCTAGGCTGGGATTTGATAATCGATAAAATCAATATATATAAAAAAACTGAAAATCTAAAATTTACTAAAATAAAAATCTATACATTATATATTTTCTTTTAAAATCAATATTCAAATTAAAACCATATCAAAATAATTTTTTAAAAAAATCAATATTTAATTCAAACACATATAAAAAATATATTTATATTTTACATTTCAAAATCATCCTCTCTTACAACACACATATATTTAAAATCAAAGTACACACACACACACACACTATATTTTGAAATCAATACTCGGAACCTATATGTATAATAAAATCGTATACACCCTTCTATATATAATACTGTAAATAAAATAAAATATATATAAAACAGAAGAACCCAAATAAGCAGTTTATATTATATTATATATATGTATGTATATGTATGTATGTATATATATATATAATTTTTCTTCTTTTATAAAACATGGAGGAAGGCTAGAGATACTTTGGCAGTAAAAGAAAATGGCGAACTAGTGGTGGTCCTGCACAAATCAGGGTGGTAAGTGGCGTGTGGGTGGAAGACGACAACGTGGCGGAGGCGATTAGGTCAGCGGGGAGGGTCAGGCGAGGGGACAGTGGTCATGGAAGCCTGGCTGCGGCAGCAATTGGACAGGGTGTGGGCTGGAGGCGGTTGTGGCATGCTGGCAGGAAGCAGGCCTACGGCTGTTAAGGTTGGAGGCTGTCGGGTCGAAAATGCTTGGGCTTAGAGGTTGTTGGGTCTCGATTACAAGGAGCTGCTCGGGTCACGGCAAATGGAAGGGGTTGTTACTCGCTTCGGCTAAGGCGGGAAATAAGGAGATGGCGCAAGCTGCAGTGGTGTTTGAGTTTGCGAGTGGCAATGGAGATGGTGGCTTACCGCAGTGCTTGGGGTGGATAGGTGGGTGTTCGGGTCACCTCCAAGGTGTATGGGGTTGTTGTAAGGGGGGGCAGATCGGCAAGGTGACTCGGGTGGCATGGCGTTTGGTCGAAGGGGACAGGAGCACTGATTGAAAGGTGGGTGGCGGAATAGCCGGATCTGGAGCATGTGGCAATGGTCATGGTAGAGGGGGAGGAGAGAATGTGGGTTGTGGGGTTTGATGGCGAGTTGTGGTGGAGGGCGGCACAAGTGAAGGCGGAGGGGAGGTGTAGGATGCTCGACCTTGGCGGTTTTGGCAAAAGATGGAGTGGAGGCGGATGAAAAAGGGCGGGTTTCGGATACGAGCTTCAGGGAGTAAACATGCAGCATGTTTTATATGTGTGTGTGTATATATATATATATATACATACATATATATATAAACACAGAACGAAAAAAATGAGAGAGAAGAGAGAAATGGAGGAAGGGAAAATGGCTGATGACTGGAAGGAGGACGAACTCAACAGATCTCAAAAAACAAAATTAAAGAAGAAAGTTACAGAAATAATATATATATACGAACCAATATTTTATTATATATTTTCAAAGCATAAAAGGAAATGAAAAAGGGAAATGAACCTTCAATACTATTGAAAAGGTGGAAATAACAAAGGTCAAAATTAAATTATGGGAATACTAGAAGTTATATCCATTTGTTTTTAGTCGATGGACAACTGAATGGTCCCAGGAAACTAAAAGACTCCAGGAATGCATACCGATATGGTTAACCATTTCTCGATTTTCGTCGCGTACCGGATACCAAAATGAATAATTGAATATACTACGGAGATCAGCACGACGAGACAAATAGAGTGGTACACAGATACGAGTGATATGACCATTCTATCAAAACTCGATATTCGTTGCCAAAAATGTTGCTAAAACGCTGAAAATAAGATAAACGGGGCTATAGCAGTCCAAATTTGACGAAACGAAATATGACGTCTCACTTAGAAAATGTTTTACATTTTTATTACATAAAAATATTCAGGTTTCTAAAATATTTTATTTCCATCAAATTAACTGATTTTAAATTTAAATAAAATTACACAACAAAATAAACTTCCATATTTTCTAATGAAAATCTAATATTTGCTACGTTTAAATAGACGCATTTCAAATATCAAATTTTCATTGCGAAATTTTAGTTATTTATTTTCATCAAAATTTCTGTTAATTACGTTATTTATACCATTAAAATTTACGAGTCGTTACACTCTCCCCCACTCAAAACTTTTCATCCCCGAAAAGGAACGAGATAGGTGAATAGAAATTGTTAGGAAATCAATTCCATGGTTTCGATATTTACAGGTAGATGATAGAGTAACATCACCAAAGAGACAAATACAAGACTCAAGAGAAGTACCAAAAGACGTCAAATCGATAGAAGTTGAAAAGAAATGGCACAGACACAAATAATGCATCATACACATTTTCAAACGTCTGAGTGCACTAGCCAGACGTCTGAATGTTTTCTCTGTTTTGCAAATTAGAGAGAATCAGCCGTCTGGTAAATATGCTCAGACGTCTGGTTAAACTCTCTGGTTCACAATTCAGAAGAAAACAGACGTCTGATAATAAACTCAGACGTCTGAATAGCAACCGGACACAAAAAATATATGAAGACCAGACATCTGAAACATTTCTCCAGATGTCTGATTTCGAACTCGACTAAGTAATTTCAAAGACCAACTGTCACATTCAAAAGGACACATCTACTTCTCTTCGCCTCAACTCTTCATCACCATCGGAAGCGACTTTAGAAAAATTACAACAGATGCAACTATACAAGAAAACTCTTCATCATTATAAATAGCATCAGGAATGCAAAAAGAGTTTACCTACCTTACTCACTTAAGCTCTTAATTCATATACTCTAACTTATACCTGTTCTCTAACAATCAACTACTTGTATTTAACACTTTCATATATTCAGAACTCATTATTCAATATCCTCTCTCTCTCTCTCTCTCTCTCTCTCTATATATATATATATATATATATATATATATATATATATATATATATATAATGGAAGCACTTGTACTCAATAGTCAACATTCGTGTTATAGGACACATTCTTGACAAAGAAACTCTGCTATTGTAAACCTGTTCCTCCGGGTCAAGTGAGGGTTAGTTGAAAGGAAATTCCGAAGAGGAGCTTCGGGACTGGACTTAGGACGGGAGGTCTGAACCAGTATAAAATCCTGGTGTGATTATTTTAATTTACGTTGTTATTATTATCTATCAAGTTATATTATATAGTTAGTTGTTCATACTTGCATATATATCATATACGATCCACTCATATAGACTTTCAATTGGTATCAGAGCAAGGTTTTGATCAAATAACAGTAACACGTTTTTGAATCAATTTAATATGGCAAGTATTTTTCAAAAAGGACAATCCACTACACGACCCCCGTTTTTTAATGGATCTAACTATGCATATTGGTCAACACGTATGAGAATTTTTATGGAAGCTAATGGTCTTGAAATTTGGTCAGCCACACAAGATTGATATGAAGCACCTACTACTGCTATGAACACTTGGACCGATGCACAAAAGACCTTAGCATCAAATAATGCTAAAGCCATGAACGTCTTATTTTGTTCTTTAGACAAAAATGAATTTTCACGTGTCATGTTATGCACCACTGCATTTGATATTTGGCGTACCATACAAATTACACATGAAGGTACAACAAAGGTCAAACAAACTAAGATTTCGATTTTGCAAAACCAATTTTCTTCATTTAAAATGAAGCAAAACGAAACTATTTTTGACATGTATTCTAGATTTCAAACTATCCAACATGATCTTATGACATTAGGAGTAAAATTCACCGATTTTGATTTAATATCTTGAATACTCAACTCTTTGACATCATATTGGGAAAGGAAGGTTTTAGCTACAGAAGAAGCTAATGATCTTTCCACTCTCAAAGTTGAAGAGTTGATAGGAAATTTAATGTCCTATGAAGCTAAATTGCAGGCACAAAAAGAACTTAATTCGGAGAAGAGGAATATAGCATTTCCAGCAACAAAAAATGATGACTCTGACGTAGATGAAGAAGAAATAGTTTTTATTGCCAAGAATTGTAATAGATTCAAGAAATTTAGAAAGATGACCAAGTTTCAAAAAGAAGGGAAGTCCAACATAAAACATATCTCAAATCAAGTGCTATGAATGTGATCAATACGGACATATGAAGAAGGATTGCCCTAAACTCAATAATGACAAAAAGAATAACAAAATTCAAAAATTCAAGAAGAAGAAGGCTTTCAAAGTAACTTGGGATGATTCGGATTCTTCATCTTCTGAAAGTGATAGTGATAGCGACAGAGAACAAGCTAATGTATGTTTTATGGCACGAACTGAAGAGGTATGTCCTGAACTTAGCTATGATGAACTATTAGAACTTAACATGGAACTAGACGATAAATTTAGACAAATAAAAAAATTGAAAAAAGAATATATAGTCAAAATAAATAGATTAGAACTTGAGGTAGGAATGTTGAAAGATGAAAAATTATTCTAGAAGAAGAACTTGAAATATCTCAACAAAAAATCAAAAATAATATAATAGAAAGTGAGAATATTTCTATAGAAAAAGAAAATTTATTAAAAGAAAATATTGATTTTAAAAATAGTATTGAATTGTTGAAAACTGAAAATATAGAGTTGAGAAAAAATTAGATAAAATTACCAATAATGTGTCAAAACTTAATAAAGGTAAACAAGATATGGAAAATCTTATCAAAACCTCAGAACCATCGGGTAATAGAAATGGAATAGGATTCAAAAATTCTTTTAAACAAAAAGAAAATAATGCTAAAAATAGTAGACATATAAAAGCTAAAAGTTTGTCTAAGACTAAATTGAATACCAATAATATGAAAATTTGGATTCCTAAAACAAATAATAATTTGATTAGACAAAAGCATATTAATAATTACTTAGAAAATATAGTCTATAATAAAAATTCTATTTATAAAGGTACCAAACCATCTTGGGTACGGCTACCTTCCTCTAACAAATAGGAACCTGATAAAATATATGGGTACCAATTAAAACATTTTCTATTTTGCAGATATCCAAAATAAAGATAAGGAGCAATGGATACTAGATAGCGGTTGCTCCAGGCATATGACTGGAAATTCAAAAATGTTATCAAATATAAGGTACATCGATGGTGGAACGGTAACCTTTGGAGACAATTCAAAAGGATATGTCATAGAAATTGGAGAAGTCATCAACTCTGGTATATCTAACTCTCCTAATATTACAAATGTTTTATTAGTAGAAAATTTAAAACATAACTTGCTAAGCATTAGTCAATTATGTGATAAAGGTTTTCAAATAAATTTTGAAAAAGGTAGATGTAATATTTTAGATAATAACAAACAACTCATTTTTGAAGGATTTAGAAACAAGAATATTTATGTATTAAACATGAATATAAATAAAAATTCAAGCTTATGTTCAACCGTCAAACATGATGATCCATGGTTATGACATAAACGATTTTGTCATATCAATTTTAAAAGTATTAATAAATTGGCAAAATATGGGTTAGTAAGAGGATTACCTAAAATAAATTACAAAGTATAAAATTTATGTGATGATTGTCAAATTGGAAAACTAAAGAAAAGCTCATTTAAATCAAAAAATAATATTTCTACAAAACAACCATTAGAATTATTACATTTAGATTTATTTGGTCCAACACAAGTACGGTCTATAAATCACAACAAATATGTGTTCGTAATAGTCGATGATTTTTCAAGATATACATGGACTTTATTTTAAAACATAAAAGCGATACTTTTGGTATGTTTAAAATATTTGCTAAAAAAATTAAAACTCAAATGAATTTAAAATTAAAAATATTAGAAGTGATCACGGAGGAGAATTTGAAAATGGTCTTTTTACAAAATTTTGCAATAAGAAAGGTATAAATCATAATTTTTCTTTTCCTCGTACACCTCAACAAAATGGTGTCGTAGAAAGAAAAAATCATACATTACAGGAATGTGCACGAACATTAGTAAATAGCAGTGGATTACCAAAACACTTTTGGGCTGAAGCTATTGCAACATCCTGTTATGTACTAAATCGAGTAACTATTCGCCCCATGACTAAACAAACTTGTTTTGAAATGTTTTTTGGTAAAAAACCCAAAGTATCATACTTTAAAACTTTTGGTTCAAATTGTTTTATATTAAATACAAAAGATAATTTAGGAAAGTTTGATCCAAAAGCCGATGAAGGTGTCTTTGTTGGATATTCGAAACGTAGAAAAGCATACAGAATTTTTAATAAACGAAATAATACTATTGAAGAAAGCTTACATGTCTCATTCGACGAAAATCTTTTTAAACATCATACTAATGATGAAGAAGAAATTATTCCACTAACAAATTCAACAAACTCTATTACTAATGAAACAAATAGTCAAAATAATACTTTGATGTCATCTCCTAGAATTCTTAAGGATCATCCAATAGATAATAATATTGGAGATCTTAATTCAAGAGTAACTAGAAATCAACTCAATCGTATTAGCCATATAGCATTTGTGTCAAGCTTTGAACCGAAGAATTATAAAGAAGCATCAAATGATAATTTTTGGATAATAGCTATGCAAGAAGAATTAAATCAATTTGAACGTAATAACTTATGGGAATTAGTACCAAGACCTAAAGAACAATCGGTAATAGGAACAAAATGGATATTTAAAAACAAAGCAGATGAGAATGGAAATATTGTTAGAAATAAAGCACGTTTGGTTTCTCAAGCCTATAATCAAGAAAAAGGCATAGATTACGATGAAACGTTTGCTCCAGTAGCAAGATTAGAAGCCATTCCTACATTACTTGCCTTTGCAACTCATAACAATTTTAAACTATTTCAAATGGATGTCAAAAGTGCCTTTTTGAATGGTTTTATTAAGGAAAATATATATGTCGAACAACCACCACTATTTGTTCACGAAAAATATCATGATCATGTTTTTAAATTACATAAAGCACTATATGGATTAAAACAAGCACCTCGTGGATGGTACGAACGTCTTAAAAATTACTTAATAACATCTGGTTTTCATATAGGAAAAATAGATACAACTTTATTTATTAAAAGAGAAGATAACGATATTTTGGTCGTACAAATCTATGTTGATGATATCATCTTTGGTTCAACCAACGGAAAACTATGTAATCAATTTTCTAATATTATGAAAAATGAATTTGAAATGTCACACATGGGAGAATTAAATTTTTTCTTAGGTTTACAAATAAAACAACTCGAAAATGGAATCTTCATTCATCAAGAAAAATATTGTAACGATTTATTACGACGATTTGAAATGGATAAAACATCAAGCAAACCAACACCAATGAGTACCACTATTCACTTAGAAAAAGATGAAAACGGAAAAGATTTTGATGAAAAATTATATCGTAGCATGATTTGGTCTCTACTTTATTTAACGGCTAGTCGACCGGATATTATGATGAGTGTATGTCTTTGTGCTCGATTTAAAGCAAAACCAAAAGAATCTCATCTAAGAGCGGTTAAGCGAATTTTACGTTATCAATCTAGCACTAAAGATTATGGTTTGTTCTACCCTAAAGGATCATCGTTTGAACTTGTTTCATATAGTGATGCGGATTTCGGTGGATGTAGAACAGATCGTAAGAGTACTTGTGACGCCCCACCTCTATACCCACGCTAGCCAAGAACATTACGGTGAATGCTGTCAACTAGCACGGAGAATAAGGCTGTTGAGGAGCGACCATCCGTGTAATTGCTTTGCGCGAGCATTGATATGTCAGATAGTATAACAATCCGACATACCGACACAATCTCAAAGCTACTACACAGTGGCTGTAATATCTTCAGAAACAAATATAGAAATAAACATAACATAAATCAGTCACAGATCATTCATATCACAAAGGCGAAATAAGATATGAATATTACACATAAAAGTGTACATCAGAGTAGTGGTCAGAAAGATCCACAATAACACAAAATAATAGCAACATATGCTATACAAAAGAATACATCAATGAGTCAATATCTCAAGAGTATACAACAAAAACTACTAATCTAAGTAGTAAGCAAAAGGTCAGAGTAATGGATCCCTGGAGAGAAGTCAAGTCGAAGCACCTGCAACATCTCGGTCTGACCCGAGTATTATTTATAAGAAAATAATAAACGGATCAGTTTAGCTATAAATATCAGATAACATGATAAAGAATGAAAGATATGGCATAGACGTATAATATCCATAATGGCATACTACTACAAGTATGTAAATGATAATCAACAAACGATTAATCAATATCAAAGAATCTTCTCAAAGATCCAAAAAGGGTATCATACCCAAAACTTGTATTCATAACAAGTTAAGGACACACGAATTCACCAATGCACAAAAATTGATAAATCATATCAATGAAAATCACTAAAATTGGTGAAGCATAAATTCTAGAATTCAACACACGAAATCCAGAAATCATAAAATAAAAAGGGGGAGGCCTATCACACAAACGGGAGCATGAAAACTCACCAACAGCTGTAACACACGAATGAGAAGCTATCTCATGGTAGCTAGCCATTAATTTGACACACGAATGGTCCGAAGACCTGACATACGAATGGTCCGAAGACCGTGGGTTGCTACCCCACCAATTTGAGTCGAAACTCCACAAAGCGGGGCTTAGTCTCCCTCGCAGACAAAGAGACATCGCACAATTGCTAGTCTAAACCATAAAATGATCATCATTGATCATCAAGAAGTGTCAATTACAATAAGCTAGTAAATATATGAGTTTAGCATCATGTCCCATAACCACTAGCTTAACTTAAATATTTGCGAACAAATTGTAGATCTCCACTAGAAAATTGTCACAAGAGGTTCAATCGAACAAGTCCAAGAATTAACCAACGAAGTAAACGCAAGAGTTTCATACCACTTGTTTTACTAAGTCGTTTAATTAGATTTCTAATACGAGTGAGGTAAAGGTTTGTATATACTAGTAGATTGGAAAAACGGTTTGGGAAACGAGCTTTGTAATTAAAAATAGAGTTGAAATCGTTTTGATGAAAAGGGTTTTGATATTTACTACTAGCATAGAAACCTTTATATTTTTAAAGTGACAAATCATCGAAAGGATTGTAGGAACAATCAATCATCAAAATTCACATACGAAGACGTGAATCAAATCTAAAGAAATCGATATTAAATCCATCAAAGTGGATATTTCCAAAAATTCCCAAGAAAATGTCATCAAAGTTGATAATTAAATGATAACAATAGAAGGGAACCAACACAAGTCGATAAAATTGGAATTCGTAAACAAAATAGGCAAGCAGGCAAAACACTGCAGTTTCAGACGTCTGAAACAAGTGGTTCAGAAGTCTGAATCTGGAAACATAAAGATTTCTAGAACACAATTCAGACGTCTGAATCAAGTGTTTCAGACGTCTGAAATAGGCATATTTTAGCCTATTTTCTTTCTGTTTGAAATAGAACCAATTCAGACGTCTGAAATTCCAGATTCAGATGTCTGAAACTGGAATTCAGAGCATTTTCTGAACCTTGACCAAAAATGGCCAAACGAATATCGAAAATGATCGAACGAGCAAGTGACGACTAAGGATTTGCGCCAAGTGACAACCCAGCCTTAAACGACTCGTCGATACGCCTCAAATATCCATGTCCAAATATCCATGAAAGGATTTTCATAGATTTTGATTTCAAAATACCAAAATTGGAATATACACCAAATCAATCCAAACCAAAATCAATTGCACAAGAGTAAGTGTTAGGAATTCATACCTAAAAATCGAAGATAATTATAAACTAAGATGTGAGATAAAAATCTCACCTTTTTACAAAATCAAACAAGAAGAAGCTTGAAAGCAAATGGAGAATCAACCTCTCTTCAACACAACCCAAATGAGCTTGAATCTATGCTCAAAACAAGAACATTCCCAAAATTAGGTTTAGGAATTTCTGAAATTGGTACGGTAATAAGTTGGAGAAGAAGAAGAGAATGCTTACCAATGGGTTCTCTTGAATTTGGAGCTAGGAATTTGAGGTTGCAAGAGGAACTAGGGTTTTGGAGTTTTAATTTCCAATCACTCCCACCAATATTGCCTTAGAACTGAAAAGAGGAAGAGGTGAGGGTGAATGGGGAAGAGTGGTTCAGTTTTGAGTTTAAGTTGGCTAGTGGGCTGAACCCAAACTCAAACCCAAAGTGAAAAAGGTCAAATTTTTGACTAGCTCCAAATATATCAAAGTTTATACTCAAAAAGGTCGCAAACGACATTTTGAACTCAATGGAGGTGGTCTCGAGTCCTAATTCGTCTGTTTGTAAAAAGTAGCTTTTCGGACTAAAATCCGACTAACGATAAAATATTTAAATAAAATATTTAGATATAAAATCGATAAATATGCGGGTTGTTACAGACTCCCCTCCTTAAAGAAATTGCGTCCTCGCAATATTTAAGAAGAAGATATGTAGTAACAACCATAAAAGCATATTCAACACAAAAGAAATTTGAAATAAGAAGTTCACCTCAAAGAGCACGAGAAAGTAAGTCCGGATGTGTTCGCTCGATGTACTCTCTAGATTCCCAAGAACAATCCTTAGGATTTGAAGACCATTGAACTTTAACAAGCGGAATATCTTTATTTCAAAGTCGTTTGACCTCCGAAGCAATGATACGAAAAGGATGTTGCTCATAAGTTAAATTAGGCGAAACTTCAATCTCTTCCACAACACCGGGCTCAAGAATAGAATCGGAATCTCGAAGACATTTCCGAAGTTGAGAAACGTGAAACACGTCATGGATAGCAGAAAATTGAGCCGGTAATAAAAGGCGATAGGCCATGGAACCAATACGTTCAGTGGTAGGAAATGGCCCAATATATCGAGGCGCCAATTTTCCCGATCAACTGAAACGTACAACACCTTTCATTGGTGAAACACGAATAAAAACAGAGTCTCCAACAGAAAATTCTAATTTCCTTCTCCGGTTATCGGCATAGGATCTTTGTCTACTCTGGGCTTCTTTCATCCTATGACGAATAAGATCAATCTTTTCTGTGGAATCACGAATAAAATGGGAACCTAAAACCAGCTTCTCACCGGTCTCAAGCCAACAAGAAGGAGATCGGCATGGCCTTCCGTAGAGTGCCTCAAAAGGTGCCATACCAATACTAGATTGGAAGCTATTATTATAGGAGAATTCAACAAGGGAAATATGATCTTCCCAACTTCCCCCAAAATCAAGCACACAAGCACGAAGAAGATCTTCAAGTGTTTGATTCACACGCTCGGTTTGTCCATCGGACTGAGGATGATAAGCGGTGCTAAAATTAAGCTTCGTTCCCAAAGCTTTTTGAAGACTCTTCCAAAACCCACTAGTAAACAATGGATCACGATCACTAACAATAGAAGTAGGAACTCCATGCAATTTAACAATCTCTTTGATAAAGAGTTTGGCCAAAAGAGGAACGGTTCGGTTAGACCGAACGGGAATAAAATGGGCGGATTTAGTAAGTCTATCAACGATCACCCATAAGCTATCATGACCCGAACGAGAACGGGGAAGGCCATCTATAAAATCCATGGAAATTTGGTCCCACTTCCAAATTGGAATTTCTAAAGGTTGCAATAACCCACCGGGCCTTTGATGTTCGGCTTTAACAAGCTGGCAAGTCATGCAACACTTAACAAAGTTAGCAATATCAAATTTCATTCCCTCCCAATAATATAGTCGCTTCATATCCGCGTACATTTTACTACTACCGGGATGAATGGTGAATTTAGAACGATGAGAATCTTCTAAAATATCCTTACGAAGATCAATAATATTTGGTACGATAAGTCTACCAAATTTTCGAATGCCGCCACGAGAATCGATATCAAATTCTCTCAATCCTTCAATATCACCTCTATTCTTAATATTTTGGCCAAGAAGAGCCAAGTCGGGATCTAGCCTTTGAGCTTCAAGAATGCGGTCTAAAAGAGAAGGATGAGCCTCAAGGCTACATAAAACAAATGATGAGCATAAATCGGATACGCGGTCTCGAATCTCACAGATGGATAAGATCTTGAGATCGTTCCATTCGGATATCATCATAGAAATAACCGCTTGTTGCTTTCGACTAAGTGCATCCGCAACGCGATTCCCCTTTCCGGGAGTATAAAGGATATCAAGATCATATGGTGCAAGAAATTCGAGCCAACGCTGTTGACGCAAATTAAGTTCCTTTTGAGAGAATAAATACTTCAAGGACTTATGATCGGTATAAAGAACAAATTTCTCTCCTAAAAGATAATGACGCCAAATCCGAAGAGCAAAAACAATAGCCGCGAGTTCTAAATCATGTGTGGCATATCTAGTCTCGGCCGGTTTTAATTGCCTTGAAGCATAAGCAATAACACGTTCTTTTTGCATAAGAACGACACCCAGACCAACGCGACAAGCATCGGTATAAACAACGAAATCTTGATTCCCCTCGGGAATAACAAGAATAGGAGCATCAGAAAGAAGTTCCTTTAGTTTCTGAAAAGAAGTTTCACATTTGTCCGACCAAATGTATTTAACACCTTTCTTCGTTAAGCTAGTGAGAGGCACGGCAATCTTAGAAAAGTCTTTGATAAAACGGCGGTAATAACCCGCCAATCCAAGAAAACTACGAATCTCCATCACACTCTCCGGTCTCTTTCAATCTTGAATCGCTTCAATCTTTGAAGGATCCATGGAAATTCCGGATTCGGAAATAATATGACCGAGAAACTTCACACGAGATTGCCAAAAAGGGCATTTAGAAAATTTTGCTTTCAGTTGATTACACCTAAGAGTTTCCAACACAATCCAAAGATGCTTCTCATGTTCCTCTTCGGTTTTTGAATACACAAGAATATCATCGATAAAGATGAGAACAAACCGATCGAGGAAGTCCTTGAAAACTCTATTCATAAGGTCAACGAAATAAGCTGGGGCATTCGTTAGACCAAATGGCATAACAAGCCATTCATAAGATCCATAACGAGTACGGAACGATGTCAAAGGAATACTATCCTCTGCAATACGAAGCTGATGAAATCCAGTAGCGAAGTCTAATTGTGAAAAGACTCTAGCACCACTAAGTTGATCGAATAGATCATCAATCCGAGGTAAAGGATATTTATTTTTGATAGTAAGATCATTAAGCTTGCGGTAGTCAACGCAAAGCCTAAGTGTTCCATCGGATTTCTTCACAAAAATAGCTGAAGCTCCCCAAGGCGAAGAACTAGAGCGAATAAATTGCTTCGTCTCCAATTCGGATAATTGTTTACGCATCTCCTCGTTTTCTTTGTCGGACACACGATACGGAGGACGAGTGATAGGTTGAGATCCAGGAATAAGATTAATTATGAACTCAATTGCTCTCTTAGGTGGTAATCCTAAAACGGGCTCGAATATGTCGGAAAATTCACGAAGGACGTGAATAAGAGAAATAATATCACCCTCATCATCATCATCGTCATCACGAGGATTTAAAGAATATAAAGATACGACCAAGCTGGAATCTGAATCTTTAAGATTAATAGAAATATGCTTAACAGATTGAGGATATCGAAGATGAATAGTCCGCTCAGGACATAGGATATGAGCTTCATAACAGTTAAGCCAATCCATTCCCAAAATCATTCCAAAGCCTAAATAACGCATGACATGCAAATCGGCTCGGAAAGAAAAATCACACAAAATAATCTCGACATCTTTAAACAATAAACTGATTGTCGTGGATCCACCAACCGGATTCACAATTCTCAAAGAAGTCATTAAACACAAAACATCCAAAGAAAAAGTATCAACAAGTTCTTTTGATATAAAAGAATGGGATGCACCCGTATCAAAGAGAACTATAATAGGTTGATCATGAAATAAAATAATTCCATCAAGAATGGAATGAGAAATACCTTGGCCACGAGATGTGTTGCCAAGGGCTTGAGCAACATTAAGCTTTCCCTCCCTCCTATTTTAAAGTTTGGGACATACATGCATAAAATGGTCCGGGCTTTTGCAATAGCGACAAGTACGAGGCTTTGAACACTTGTTCGCAAAATAGTCTTTCGAACCACAATTATAGCATTTCCCTTGAGTAGAGTAAAAGGTCTTTTCAGCAGGAGTTGCTTGCCTCCCTTTCTTATTGGGATAAGGGCCTTTGAATTTGTTTGGCCTCTTTTTGTTGTTGAAGCTAGGTTTGGAAGCTACTACTTCAACATCACTCCCCCTATCTGCCTCTTCAAGACGAAGAGCGATATCTACAAGTTGGTCAAAGGGAACTTCTAATTTTAGAAGTAATGGCTTCTTGAGATTCTTATTTAAGCCATAGACGAACCTCTGGTTCTTCTTTAAAGGAGTATTGATGTATTCTACCCCATATTTGGAAAGCGACTCGAAGGAGGCGACGTAATCAGTCACGGAGGACTCACCTTGAACAAGGTCTATAAATCGTCGAGCCAATGTCACTTTCTCAGCTTCTGGAACGAATTTTAATTCGAAGCATTCTCGGAATTGCTCCCAGGTGAGATCCGCTTCATTAATCTCAGAAATAAGAAGTTCGTACCAGTCCAATGCTCTCTCTTGGAGCATACTGGAGGCCACCTGAACTCGATGAAGATCAATAAGATTCATGCGCGAAAAGATGCGATCGCATGTTCTAAGCCAAGCTTGGACTTCAATAATAGTTTCGGAACCTTTAAAAGGCTTCCCACCCAAATTAGTGTAATCGCTGCACAAGCGTGCAAATCCCGACTTTGGGTGAGTAGGTTCCGGGTTAGCTCCAGCTGCTTGAGCATTAGTTACCAAATCAAGAAGCTGTTGAGCAGTCATAAAAACTCCATCCTGGGTGGAGTGCTAGATGGCACGGCTCTGGGGCGGCCTGGTCTAGACATTTCTCTTCCTTTAGAAAGAAAGAAAGAAAGAAGAAGAAGAAAAAGGTTATTCACCAAACAATTATCAAGAAATCTTGATAAATAAAACAAGGAATCATAAAAGAAAATAGGATAGAAAGGTACGAAGACTCGAATTAATCCTAAGGTATAACTCCTAAGATGGACTTAGGACGATGATCCTTGTTAAGTTATTCTACATTGTTCCGAAGTTTGGCTCTGATACCAAGCTGTGACGCCCCACCTCTATACCCACGCTAGCCAAGAACATTACGGTGAATGCTGTCAACTAGCACGGAGAATAAGGCTGTTGAGGAGCGACCATCCGTGTAATTGCTTTGCGCGGGCATTGATATGTCAGATAGTATAACAATCTGACATACCGACATAATCTCAAAGCTACTACACAGTGGCTGTAATATCTTCAGAAAAAAATATAGAAATAAACATAACATAAATCAGTCACAGATCATTCATATCACAAAGGCGGAATAAGATATGAATATTACACATAAAAGTGTACATCAGAGTAGTGGTCAGAAAGATCCACAATAACACAAAATAATAGCAACATGTGCTATACAAAAGAATATATCAATGAGTCAATATCTCAAGAGTATACAACAAAAACTACTAATCTAAGTAGTAAGCAAAAGGTCAGAGTAATGGATCCCTGGAGAGAAGTCAAGTCGAAGCACCTGCAACATCTCGGTCTGACCCGAGTATTATTTATAAGAAAATAATAAACGGATCAGTCTAGCTATAAATATCAGATAACATGATAAAGAATGAAAGATATGGCATAGACGTATAATATCCATAATGGCATACTACTACAAGTATGTAAATGATAATCAACAAACGATTAATCAATATCAAAGAATCTTCTCAAAGATCCAAAAAGGGTATCATACCCAAAACTTGTATTCATAACAAGTTAATGGCACACGAATTCACCAATGCACAAAAATTGATAAATCATATCAATGAAAATCACTAAAATTGGTGAAGCATAAATTCTAGAATTCAACACACGAAATCCAGAAATCATAAAATAAAAAGGGGGAGGCCTATCACACAAACGGGAGCATGAAAACTCACCAACAGCTGTAACACACGAACGAGAAGCTATCTCATGGTAGCTAGCCATTAATTTGACACACGAATGGTCCGAAGACCTGACACACGAATGGTCCGAAGACCGTGGGTTGCTACCCCACCAATTTGATTCGAAACTCCACAAAGCGGGGCTTAGTCTCCCTCACAGACAAAGAGACATCGCACAATTGCTAGTCTAAACCATAAAATGATCATCATTGATCATCAAGAAGTGTCAATTACAATAAGCTAGTAAATATATGAGTTTAGCATCATGTCCCATAACCACTAGCTTAACTTAAATATTTGCGAACAAATTGTAGATCTCCACTAGAAAATTGTCACAAGAGATTCAATCGAACAAGTCCAAGAATTAACCAACGAAGTAAACGCAAGAGTTTCATACCACTTGTTTTACTAAGTCGTTTAATTAGATTTCTCATACGAGTGAGGTAAAGGTTTGTATATACTAGTAGATTGGAAAAACGGTTTAGGAAACGAGCTTTGTAATTAAAAATAGAGTTGAAATCGTTTTGATGAAAAGGGTTTTGATATTTACTACTAGTATAGAAACCTTATATTTTTAAAGTGACAAATCATCGAAAGGATTGTAGGAACAATCAATCGTCAAAATTCACATACGAAGACGTGAATCAAATCCAAAGAAATCGATATTAAATCCATCAAAGTGGATATTTCCAAAAATTCCCAAGAAAATGTCATCAAAGTTGATAATTAAATGATAACAATAGAAGGGAACCAACACAAGTCGATAAAATTGGAATTCGTAAACAAAATAGGCAAGCAGGCAAAACACTGCAGTTTCAGACGTCTGAAACAAGTAGTTCAGACGTCTGAATCTGGAAATATAAAGATTTTCAGAACACAATTCAGACGTCTGAATCAAGTGTTTCAGACGTCTGAAATAGGCATATTTTAGCCTATTTTCTTTCTGTTTGAAATAGAACCAATTCAGACGTCTGAAATTCCAGATTCAGACGTCTGAAACTGGAATTCAGAGCATTTTCTGAACCTCGACCAAAAATGGCCAAACGAATATCGGAAACGATCGAACGAGCAAGTGACAACTAAGGATTTGCGCCAAGTGACAACCTAGCCTTAAACGACTCGTCGATACGCCTCAAATATCCATGTCCAAATATCCATAAAAGGATTTTCATAGATTTTGATTTCAAAATACCAAAAATGGAATATACACCAAATCAATCCAAACCAAAATCAATTGCACAAGAGTAAGTGTTAGGAATTCATACCTAACAATCGAAGATAATTATAAATTAAGATGTGAGATAAAAATCTCACCTTTTTACAAAATCAAACAAGAAGAAGCTTGAAAGCAAATGGAGAATCAACCTCTCTTCAACACAACCCAAATGAGCTTGAATCTATGCTCAAAACTAGAACATTCCCAAAATTAGGTTTAGGAATTTCTGAAATTGGTAAGAGAATAAGTTGGAGAAGAAGAAGAGAATGCTTACCAATGGGTTCTCTTGAATTTGGAGCTAGGAATTTGAGGTTGCAAGAGGAAGTAGGGTTTTGGAGTTTTAATTTCCAATCTCTCCCACCATTATTGCCTTAGAACTGAAAAGAGGAAGAAGTGAGGGTGAATGGGGAAGAGTGGTTCAGTTTTGAGTATAAGTTGGCTAGTGGGCTGAACCCAAACTCAAACCCAAAGTGAAAAAGGTCAAATTTTTAACTAACTCCAAATATATCAAAGTTTATACTCAAAAAGGTCGCAAACGGCATTTTGAACTCAATGGAGGTGGTCTTGAGTCCTAATTCGGCTGTTTTTGAAAAGTAGCTTTTCGGACTAAAATCTGACTAACGATAAAATATTTAAATATAAAATCGATAAATATGCGGGTTGTTACAGTACTAGTGGAACTTGTCATTTTATCGGACAATCTTAGTTTCATGGTTTAGTAAAAAAACAAAATTGTGTTTCTCTATCTACTTGCGAAGCCGAATACATCTCCGCTACTCTAGCATGTGCGCAAGTAATATACATGCAACAAACATTAACGGATTTTGGTAAAATTATCACAAAATCTCCAATTTATTATGATAACACAAGTGCAATTAATTTATCAAAAAACCCTGTTAATCACTGACGAACCAAACATATAGATATACGACATCATTTTCTACGAGACAATGTTGAAAAAGGAACCATTTCATTAGAATACGTAAATACCGAAAATCAAGTAGCCGATATCTTTACAAAACCATTAAATGAACAAACTTTCTCTAAACACCGACGAAGTTTAGGTATTTGCTCACTAAATGACCTTCTTCCTTAATAATATATATATATATATATATGTATATATATTTTAAAAGGCTAAAATTAGCCACCAAAGTAATCACCACAATTTATATCATTAATTTCTGCACCTTCAAACTTTTAGAAAATTAGTTTGCCTATATTTAATATTTTCAGCATATAAATATAGCCAAACACAAAAATTACATTTAAACAATTGAATTTTTTAATAAAAAGGAAGAATCAAAATATAACAATGTCATCAGAAGATTCTTATATATCTATCTCCGTCTCAACACCAACAACGGACAGCTCGGTTGACACCCCACAACGAATTCCGACACCTACACCAAAGCAAGAGCCAACATATAGGTGGTCTTCGTATCGTACGGGTTTTACTCTGGATAATAAGAAAACTAAAAGTTCTCTATTTATTTCCCCTAACACAAAGGAGAAAATTGATGAAATCCATTATTACCAAAAACAACAGATGGATCTTCAACAAGAGCTTTATTTCAAACAAAAAGTTACAACACGAAGGTTAAGCTTTCTCGAGCAAGTGGCGATGAAATTTTGTTCGTCCCGAAAGAACGATGTTCATGAACCACTACCAAAACCTTGTACTTCATTGGATCCATCTTCTTCGTATCGTACTTCTTCAAATCCCTCACCAAGACGATTTTCTAGCTCCCCACGGACTCACGAATGTGGAAATATATGGTCCCCACTTAGACCATGGAAGGATAGTGAGTTAGAAAATCCAAACACTCCATCTCCATCTAAATAAATAAATTTTATTAAGTATTGAATGTATCTAAACTTATTTGTTATTTTATTTTTACAACAATAAAGTTATTTGTTATCTACATTCGATATATAAGTGAAATCATCACACTTTAAGTCATTTTTAGCCCATCTGCAATTTTCAGACATCTATCAACAACTTCTAGACGTCTGACACAAGGGTATACTATTCAAAATTTAGGAGTGTGCATATATCAGACGACTGATACACCCCCCATACGTCTGAACTGTTGTTCTATATCCTCCAAATAAAATTTAGAACAATCCAGACGTCTGAAATAAGACCCAGACGTCTGCCTTTGTTTTCTGTTTCGAAATTAAACAAAAACAGACGTCTGTTTTCAATTCCAGACGTCTGAAAAATCTCACTGTATCTACAATTTCATAACTATGCTCAAAACCAGATGTCTGGGTCATAAAGCAGACGTCTGATTTTATCCTCTGGACAAAAATTAGGGCAAACCAGACGTCTGATTTCTAATCCAGACGTCTGATTTCTAATCCAGACGTCTGATTCCCAATCGACCATTTAAATTCGATCAGATAACGTCATTTTTTTTCTTTTATCTCAAAATTATTACTTCCTACGATTTTCTCAAAGAAAATTTTCACTCTAATACACTATCCTAAACCAAATATTACCACGATCCCGCCTCGTACTAAGAATCCTAAAATGTCCAAAAGAAAGCAAGATCAACCGACTACATCTTCCAATCCCCAGGTTTACTCCGACGACCAAATCGAACGATGGATGAATAAAGCTCTGCATTCTATAAAAAGGTATGAAAATATTCAAAAAAAGAAACTTCACATAGGACCATTCTACAATCTCTTAAAATTTCCTATGTACGAATTGGATGAGTTATGTGAAGAGGTCGGATTAGAAACCTTGATTACCTTTACATCAAATGATATCCAAATAGACCAATTAGCTATTTTTCTATTTTCTGCAAATCTAGATAGTACTTCAGTATGGAACACTAAGGATGAGGACAATTGGTTTTGGTCTAGTGTATACGGGAATACGATTGGATTGACTCCAGGTTTGATAGGACGAACCCTAGGTTGCTCCAACACCGGGGAAGACTTACACAACATACCAGATATGAGATTCAAACCTCGAGATACTATTACTCATCAAATCTGGGAAGACGAAATGCCGAAGTTTGCTTCCAAATATTTACGTCCGAAAGCTTGACTCCTAACATGGATGATAATTAATACAATTGTTCCAAGAATGGGTAGTCACGAACAAATTATTGAATTGGAGTATAAAGCATTATATGCTCTATTTAGTAGGACAAGAATAAATTGGGAAAAATTTAACTTCGACGAGCTCAAACACTTTTGGACTCGATCAAGGCCATAGATCATCTATCCTACCTATATTATGAGACTTCTTCGTGCACATAATATTCCCTCCTTTCTCTCGACGTTCGAAGAAATTTCGCCAAAATACGCTTCCATAAAATTCTTGTCTTTGATGTACTTACCTGAAATTCCTCCTAAATTCATGTCCTTCAAAGATTGGACGCATCATCGACAATCTAGAAGAGTTGAAAATCCTCCTTAACCACCCATTGTTTCATCTCAACAAGAAGAGCAACAACGAGAAGCTACTCCTCCTCCTTCTCAACCTTTTGATTATCCGGGACACGAAGAAATTATAGAGACTCGACTAGAAACAAATCCAAATGTAAGTATTCGAGATCTCACTCTCCGGAACCAACATATACTATCCCTAAATCAAAAGTATTTAGCTAAGCGAATTGAGAGCTTTGAAACTTCGTTTGCTACACGACTAGCCACAGTTGAAGATTCTCTTCAACTGTTCTATCGGTTCTTAAAGAAGTGCTATAAAGGATTCGTGGTCCAACTCCACCTTTTGACGATTAGGCAACCCCTGTACCTTCTCCTCATGCAAAACATTCTAAATTATTTGAGGACAAACCTCCAAAGGAAGCTTTGACATATCCTTCTACAAAAGAAGAACCAAAGGAGGGTGATACAAATCAAGCTTCACCAAAGGAGGATGATCCAAATCAAGCTTCTCCAAAGGAACTCTAAGAATTTAGGAATTGTAGTGTTTACATTTGTACAAATCTATGTATGTAACTTCTTCATGTAATTAATGAAAATTTTCTTTTTTGACGACTGGCTTAAATATTATACATTCTTTTTGATAATGTCAAAGGGGGAGAAATATAGATAGAATCATAAAACATTAAAAATAAGCACATATTCAAGGGGAGATTTTTAATCTATATATAAGTACATTGAATAGTTGTCATCATCAAAAAGGGGAGATTGTTAGGAAATCAATTCTATGGTTTCGATGATAACAACTATACAATGGAAATCGAGTATATATATATATATATCTATATTTACAGGTAGATGATGGAGTAACATCACCAAAGAGACAAATACCAGACTCAAGAGAAGTATCAAAAGACGTCAAATCGATAGAAGTTGAAAAGAAATGGCACAGATACAAATAATGCATCATACACATTTTCAGACGTTTGAGTGCACTAGCCAGACGTCTAAGTGTTTTCTATGGTTTGCAAATTAGAGAGAATCAAACGTCTGGTAATTATGCTCAGACGTCTGGTTAAACTCTCTGGTTCACAATTCAGAAGAAAACCGACGTCTGATAATAAACTCAGACGTCTAAATAGCAACCGGACACAAAAAATATATGAAGACCAGACGTCTGAAACATTTCTCCAGACGTCTGATTTCGAATCGACTGAGTAATTTCAAAGACCAACTGTCACATTCGAAAGGACACATCTGCTTCTCTTCGCCGCAACTCTTCATCACCATCGGAAGCGACTTTAGGAAGATTACAACAGATGCAACTATACAAGAAAACTCTTCATCATTATAAATAGCATCAGGAATGCAAAGAGTTTACCTACCTTACTCACTTATGCTCTTAATTCCTATACTCTAACTTATACATGTTCTCTAACAATCAACTACTTGTATTTAACACTTCCATATATTCAGAACTCATTATTCAATATCCTCTCTCTCTCTCTCTCTCTCTCTATATATATATATATATATATATATATATATGTATGTATATATATATATATTGGAAGCACTTGTACTCAATAGTCAACATTCGTGTTATAGAACACGTTCTTGACAAAGAAACTCTGCTATTGTAAACCTGTTCCTCCGGGTCAAGTGAGGGTTAGTTGAAAGGAAATTTGAAGAGGAGCTTCGGGACTGGACGTAGGACGGGAGGTCTGAACCAGTATAAAATCCTGGTGTGATTATTTTAATTTACGTTGCTATTATTATCTATCAGGTTATATTAGATAGTTAGTTGTTCATACTTGCATATATATCATATACGATCCACTCATATAGACTTTCAGAAATAACCAGAAGAAAATATAGATTTGAAATATAAAATACCAGATATCAAAATTAATTCCAAAACCATATAAATTTCATTTATTTTTAAATTGGTTTATATTCTACTAATTGATTTCAAGTCATTTTATTTAATCAATAAAATTTATTGTGTTCACATTTGATTTATTTCAATTTCATATATTTTCATTCAATTGATTTTTTTTTCAATTTATTAACATTTATTACAAAAGAAATTCAAACAGCAAAATTTCTTCTATTTAACTCATTTATTAAACCTATTTGATCAGCTATAGTTAATTCCACCTCAACATTCAACTTCAACTATTTTTTAAGTTCATATTTATTTATTCAGGTAGCATTTCCATTTAATTATTCAATTTATTTCACTGACATACCTTGCAATACAGGTTAAATGTATAAAATTTATTATAATCACTTAAATTTTTATTTATAAATTTCCTAATAAAACTTATTTTGGACATCTTATTTATTATTGTATATTATTCAGTTACGTTCAAACCCTTCCAAGTAAGTTTTATTAATGTCTTTGAATATAATTAAACACTATACAAATTTACCTTCAACATTTTTATTAAACAATATTTTAGTTTAAATAATTTATTACTTAAGTTTTCTCTTGTATAACCTTCAATTATATATTCACCCTAACATTTTAACTTTTTGAAAATTTTAGGTAAGTTATATATGCTAGAATGCAATTGATTATTATACAAATAAATTTTATTGCATTTCAACTGTTTTAAGTTGTTTAAATTCTATTTCTCATTTTAGACTATCTAATTATTCAAAAAAATTGCTTCTTTTTAATAATTAAAAACCATCATTTTATAGAGAACTTAAGGATTAATTTCCGGTTTCACTTCAAATCATTTTTGAAATAAATATTTAGATATGTATATTTTATACATCCAATCATACTCAAGAAATTTGAATCAAATCCCTTTCCCAAAACATAAGTGTAGCAAAGCTACGAAGTGGCCTCTCCACTTTGAGACTCGAAAATGAATGTCGATGATGCTGCAGTCATCATGGAAATTATTTTCCAACAACAAATAAGGAGAGTACAACTTACTTATTTTAAAATTCTTTGAAAACAATATCCATTCGAAGATACTTTCAAATAATATATATATATATATATACACACACATATACATATATCAAAACTTTGAAAACCAAATTTGAAAAGCGCCGAAAAATTAATTCTCAAATCCTTAATTTAAATTTATTTCATTTGCAAATCAGATTTATAAACTATATTTATAAAATTTCATAGAACAATAGTTAACGATTTGGAAATGTTGACAAAGCAATAAATGATAACCTAGTATTATCATTCTTAACAGACAATCATTTAACTATCCAAATTCAAAAAAATTTACTCTTAGACGTAATCATACATAAAATTATTTCATTCCGATTTTGAAAACAATATTGTGTCAGTTTTCTCTGTTCAAGTGTTTTGGAATTCCTATCGATAGCGTTGGCAAACGAACCGACCGAAACCCAAATTCAAACTTAAAAACTCAAACAACACAATATAAACATATTTACATAAATTACACATACGCTCCCTTACAGGATGATTCGAGAATGGATTTCAGAATAGGGATAGAGATACAAATTTAGAGGGACCATAATCAAAGAGAATTCTAACAAAGGAGATAGGCTTGAAAGGAGGATAAGATATTCAAATTACGGAAGATGGATAGATCTATATTGATCACGAATGATCTTAACCGGGTCAACCGAGACTTAGAAAAGACGAGAATATCATCAACGAAGACCAGAACAAACTTGTTGAGTACATCGCGGAAAACGTGATTCAAAAGATCGATGAAGGAGGCAGAACCATTTTTTAATCCAAAGAGATGACTAACGATTCATGGAAACTATTCATCCAGGAGGAAGGACAATAGATAGAACTCCAATAATAAGATCAATGCGAAATTCAATTTCCTACCTGGGAGGGAGAGAAGTGACTTCACCAAAGCATCAGTATAATCCCTGACTATCGAAGTGGAGTCAAGATCATTTGGCTGAGAATTAAACGGAAAGATAAAACTATCCGCATAATCCTAAGGTATTCGACATTCAATCATAAGAGAATTACTCTGGTCGTCTACAAGAGAAATGGTTTGGGTTTTGCAAGAAATAACAGAATCTAAACTGAGGACGTAGGTGAATCAATGCCAGTTGTAATGGAGTTTCACCCCTCTACAAATCATACAAAGGTTGGCGGGACCGCCAATGGGATTAGTCACACAAAATGATGGAGTTGCCAATTGAGGTTGTAAGATGAGCTAGAATTTATTACAGAGATCAACATAAATAGAGTTATGGGATGCTCTAGTATCTAAAGGAACCCGAACAGGAAAAAGCACGAATGGATTTCAGAATAAAAGAGGAAAGTCCAAGATTCAAAAGAAATCCAAATTAAATAGGATCCCAATAAAGAATTTCAAGTTCGAACGAATATGATTCTGTAATTACTTTTACTCATTCTAGGGTATTATTATCCTATTTCTAATGAGATTTTATTCCATATGCTAAGTTTTGCCTAAACCTGGCTTTGATAGTACTTGTAACGACATGGTATTTCAAACTGTTCAAATCGACAATCATCAACTTATGCCGGACTTGAATTGCTCACAACATATTGTTAATTTATAATTGGCAAAACTTAACATATACAATAGATAAATCATAGGATCACAGATACAAAGTAATCAATAATAAGTAGCGGAATAGATAAATAGTAGTTCATGAAGCTATAATGTAAGCATCAGAGTTTAAAACAAAATACAAAAGAAATCTCAAATACAAAGAAGTTACTAATACAAATGTCAAATGACAAGTCTGAAAAAAACAACTGGAATAAACTGAAGTAACTGGAAAGCTGAATAGACAAAGACAGATCTTCAAGTAAAGCTCCAAACTCCAAAGGTAAGTCTCAAATGCTGTGACACTCAGTCTGACCCGAGCATAAAGCAAAACACTTGAGTGAGGATTCACATTCTTATACCAGTAAATTCAACTCAAGTGAAATGTCAACTGAAACACAAAATAACTTAAAGGATGTTTTGGGATTCCCATCCTCTAACGATCCGTTAATCTATCTACAAACATAGTACAGTACACTATATAGATAATGTCTATAGTAATGTAAACTATTAAAATTGTTTTAAGGCGTTGTCCATATCCCCCTTAACATATTTTATATAAATGTTGTAGTCTATACAGTACTGTAAACTCCACCAAACTGGTGGTCTATCAGGGAGCACTCCATAGGTACGACACAAACCAAACTTGTAGAAGGCGCGGTAAGGCATGTGACAAGGCATGCGAGGAAATGCCCAGGGTAGGATACTACCGTTTTGCGGATCCGGACTGGTGGTAACACAAAGCAGCTACTACCGCCCACCTCGAGACACACTCTCAAATCAAAGGTGCACCTAATCAAATCACAAGAAATAAAATGGTATCGAAAAAACATGCCCGATAGGAAGAATGGCCTCACTTGGCACAGCGTGGCTCCTGTTTTAGCCACATCAAGCTGACTCGCGGGAGTCAGGGCTGCGTTAATACATCAAACAAAATCATCACCAAACCATTCTACTTCATTCTGGAATCTCCACCACATACACAGTTGTTAAATTCATTTTCGGTATTGGTAGAGAGTATGACAATATCCGATCCCTATATCTTAAACAACCAAACGCTTATTTTACACCGTGGTCATTTATATTTTCAAAATAGTTCATACTTCATATCAAAATGTCACATTCATTTTGAAATCATATCGCTTTTTAAATCATATCATTTTCGAAATCTTATCGTTTTCAAAATCATATTCACTTTAAATCATAACAGTTCCAACTTAAACGGTTTTAAATATTCAAAATAGATTCAAATTAAAATTTATCCTTCCAATTTCACAAATCAATTCAGATTCCCATTAAACCACTTCAATTTATATCGATTTCAAACCCATGTATGAATTACAAATTTAAAACATCTCCAATTTCAATAGATTTTAAAGTCTAAATATTTGAATAATTTACAATAACTCATTTTGATCAATCTCATTTACATTTCAAAAAAAATCGACTTTAATTTTATTCAAATTTGAAATATTCACTTAATCATTTCTAATAACATTTAAGTAAAGTCTCAAATTACAAGTTTAATTAAACCAATAATTAAATATCTAGCTTCAGTTACATTTAATTCTAAATTATTCACCTAATCAATTTTATAAACATTTAAAAAAAATCACAAATTACACATTTAGATTAAAACTAAATATTCAATTTCAATTTATTTAAATTTTAAAATATTTATTTAATCACCTTTACTCAAAATCAAGTTATTAATTTATAAATTCCATATCTTAAAACCTCAAAGTCAATAAATCCAGATCAATTTTTATTTAAATTCAATTATTAACCAAATTAAATTTCAAGTCAAATTTAATTTATCTTTCCAACCTCTATTTATTTAAAGTTATTACAAAAATCTATTTAAAAATATTAATATAAATTTTAAATAAATATTTTAAACATGTTATATATATGCTAACTAAATTAAATTTATTAAATTATATTATATTAAATATTATTAAAAATCTACTTTAAATCGTAGTTTATATATTTTCTTAAAATATTAAAATAATAAATAAAATTTTAAAATTTATATTTTCAAAACTAACTTATAAATTTAAAATTTCCAAACATATAATTTAAATTCTAAATTTTACAAATAAAATATCTTTATATTATATTTAAAAATTGATATTTATTAAAATCCATATATTTCTTTTCAAAGCTTTGAAAATCATTTTTCAAAATGGATCAACAGTATCCATATATAGTTTTCTATCCTATGGTCAAGCGATATGGATATTTATCATTTCAATCCGTAATTTAAATTTAATATTTACGGGTATATATCGTTTCAACCCGCAATCCCAAAATTTCAAAATCAATGAAAATCGCTTGGGTTTATCGTTTCAACCCTTAACAATTTTCTCCTAACATACAAGATCGCTCTGGTATGTATCATTTCGACCCATAGGGAATTTCTAACTGATAGGAAAGTTGTAGAGTGAGAACAAATATTATAAAAATATAACACATCAACAACTGGCATGTATCATCAGTAACAAATTTAAATCTGTATATGCAATAGTTAAGGTGCTGTGTTATAGGTAAATAATTGCAGATAACGATATATGATATTTAACAATTAAATAAATTAACAATTCAAATTCAACAACGCATTTCAATCGTCATTTGTGTGAATTAAATTTACTAAATATAAGAATGTTAATCGTGAGTGATTGCTCACCTTTCGTGACTAGAGAAATTAGGCTCATGACAAGCTATGAATCCAAACAACAAATTCCAAAGCACAACATGATGATCACGATTAGGTCAGTGGCGTGCGGGCTACGTGTGGATGGAAGATGACAACGTGGAGGAGGCAATTAGGTTAGTGGGGAGGGTCAGGCGAGGGGACAGTGGTTATGGCCGTCTGGCTATGGTGGTGACTGGATGGGGCGTGGGCTGGAGGCGGTTGTGGTGTGTTGGGAGGAAGCGGGCCTGCGGCTGTTAAGGTTGGAGGATGTTAGGTCAAAAATGCTTGGGTTTATATGTTGCTGGGTCTCGGCTATAAGGAGCTTCTTGGGTCACGACAAATGGAAGATGTTGTTGCTTGCTTCAGCTAAGGCAGGGAAAGGAGGAGATGGCGCAAACTGTAGTGGTGTTTGAGTTTGCAAGTGGCAATGGAGATGGTGGCTTACTGCCGTGCTTGGGTTGGATAGGTGGGTGTTCGAGTAGGGTCCAGGGAGTATGGGTTTGTTGCAAGGGTAGGGCAGATCGGCAAGGTGACTTGGGTGGAATGGCGTTTGGTCGGAGGTGAACAGGAGCACTGATTGAAATGTGGGTGGAGGAATAACCAGATCTGGAGCATGCGACAATGGTCACGGAAGAGGGGAAGGAGAGAATGTGGGTTGAGGAGTCCGATGGCAAGCTGTGGTGGAGTGTGGCACAAGTGAAGGAAAAAGGGAGGTGTAGGCTGCTCGGCATTGGTGGTTTCGGCAAAAGATGGTATGGAGACGGATGAAAAAGGACGGGTTTCAGACACGAGCTTCAGGAAGTAAATATGATGCATGTTTATATATATATGTATGTACGTATGTATGTATATAAACATATAAGAACACAAAACAAAAAAGAGAGAGAAGAAATAAATGGAGGAAGGGAAAACGACCAATGTTTGGAAGGAAGACGAACTCGGCATATCTCAGGAAAAAAATAGAAGAAGAAGGTTACAGAAATAATATATATATATGAACCAATATTTTATTATATATATAATGATCCGGTATTTCAAACCATTCGCATCCGCACATGTCGGACTTGAATTGCTCAAAACAACAGATTGTTAATTTTTATTTGGCAAAACTCAACATATATAGTAAATAAATCAATCACAGACACATAGTAATATAACAATAACCAGCGGTATAGATAAATGTAGTTCATGAAGCTACTATATAAACATTAGAGTTAAAACAAAATACAACAGAAATCTCAAATACAGAGTAGTCTCAAGTACAGAAGCCATTGACAAGTCTGGACATAGGTGACCGGAATCAACCGAAATAGCTGAAAGCTGGATAGATAGATCTTCAAACAAAGCTCCAATCTCTAAAGGTGAGTCTTAAATGCTGTGACACTCAGTCTGACCCGAGCATAAAGCAAAATACAAATTACTCGAGTCAGAATTAACATTCTTATATTAATAAATGCAACACAAGTGAAATGTCAACTAAAATATAAGTAAACTAAAGGATGTTTGTGATTCCCATCCTTTAAGGATCTGTGGAACTATCTACTATGTAGTAATATACGCCATTATAATATGTCTATAGTAAAGTAAACTATTAAAATAGCATTAAGGCTTTACCCATATACCCTTTAACACATTTTTATATATTCCCATAGTCTATACAGTACCGTAATTCCTCCATAAACTGGAGGGCTATCAGAGGGCACTCCATAGATATGGTACAAACTACACTCGTAGAAGGCGCGATAGAGCATGTGACAAGGAACGCGAGGCGATGCCAGGGTTGATATACCATTTGCGGATCCAAACTAACGATAACGCATAGGAGCTACTACCGCCCACCTCGTGACACACTCCCAAATCAAAGGTGCACCCAATCAAATCACAAAAGTAATAGAATGGTATCGAAGAAATGTGTCCGATAGGAGGAATGACCTCATTTGGCCCGGCATGGCTCTTATTTTAGCCACATCAAGCTGACTCACAGGAATCAGGGCTATGTAAATACAATATAGAATCATCACCAAACCATCCTACTTCATTCTGAAATCTCCACCATGTGCACAGTTGTTAAAGTGGTTTTCGATATTAACAGAGAGTATGACAATATCTGATCCCAGTCACTTTAACAACCGAACGCTTATTTCGTACCGTGGTCATTTCAATTCAAATAGTTCATACTTCATATCAAAATATCATATTTATTTCAAAACCATATCAACTTCGATATCATTATTCACTTTAAATAATATTCATTTCTAGAATTGTAACACTGTCAAAATTATAACACTTTCAAAATCATAACACTTTTGAAATCATAGCACTTTGAAATCATAGCACTTTGAAATCATAGCACTTTGAAATCATAGCACTTTGAAATCATAACACTTTCGTAATCGTGACAGTTTTGAAATCATAACAATTTTTGAAATTCATAATAGTTCCAACTTAACTGTTTAGATATTGAAAACAATATATATATTAAAATAGTTATAAATCAAAATAGTTTATATATATTAAAAATACTTTATATAATAAAATTAGTTCCTCCAATTTCGCAAGTCAATTCAAATCATCTTAAATTCCAATATTCAGTTTAAATAAATTCTAGTTACCCATTTAGATTTACAAGTCAAAGATTCAATCCAAATTTGAAATAAACCATTTCAATTTATATCGATTTCAAATCAAAGTTTGAACTATCACTTCATGTAACGACCCAGAATTTCTGTCATTTGAAATCGTACATTTAATTGATTTTAAATATTAACAAGTAAAATTTGTAAGTCGAATAAATTATATTTCGAATATCTAAATTTAATTGGATAATTAAATCGGTAATTTAATATTTGAAATTAAAGAAATAATTGGAAATTGGGTTTAATGTGATTAAAATTGATTTGTAAAGTTGTATTAAATCATATTGGAGTTAGAATGATGTTATAGAACTTTTAGAAATTGAATTAAAAGTTAATTTGTGGAAATTGAATATTTTAATATTTAATTGACGAGTAAAAATAGTCATTTTTCAAACAATCTCAGATTTCGAAGAAACCAGTTTCATTGGATCCGTAATGTTAAATTATTGTATGATTTCAAATTTCATGTCAATCGGATTTACGGTTTGTCCGGGGCAAGCACACTGAAATCGGTTTAAGTGAATTTTAAATTTAAATAGTCGATTTGAAAACTTATTTCCAAATACTTTCGAATTGGCTCCCGATATATATTCCATTACGTTCGGAATAGGGGTAAAACATTATAAACGCCAGGAGGCACGCTTCGTTTGGAGTTCGGAAAATCTCGGATGAATTACTCATTACATTTGGTATCAGAGCATTTGGTTAAGAGACAACCTTGGCCCTGTTGGGAATTACTCATTACAGATAGAGTCAGTAGTACTCTAGAATGAGTGTGAGTGTAATAATAGATACGAGCGCGTATTTGTTAGTGAATATTAAAATGTTTTATATAGTGTTTGCTTATCCGTTGAGCTGTTTGTGAATTCTGGTCGGTATGTGGGACGCCATATTACCGATAGGGATTTCTAAACACTTAAACGAGGCAAGTCGACATAGTATCATTTTAAATTGGTAAATGAAATAATTTTACCTCGATTATATTTTACATATAAAGGAAATAATTTTTCAGAAATTATTAAAGTATATACCAATTGATTGTTTGGTTGTTGAAAATGTAAGAATATATATAAGTTAATTAAAAGATGTTTGAATAATCAAAATAAAAACAACAATTGTAAAAGAATAATTGTATAAGCAAATGAATTATTAAGTATGGAATTATAATTAATGTGATTTACAATTGTGAAATAATCTTATATATAAGAAATAAAACTATGTGAATATATTTATAAATATGAGTTGTAAATAAAAATGAATTTGGACTATGAATTTGAAAGTTTTGAATCCCGTCTATTTTGAAAGTTGTTTTTCAAAGTAAAGATGTTATTAAGTAAGATAAATCAATTAGGAATAATCTTATGTAAGTGAAGTGGAATAGTGAAATTCTATAAGAAAAAGACTTATAAATGTGAGTTATAAGTAAAAGGAATTTTTTTGAAAGAATATAAAGCACTGAATTCACTACTATTACGGGGAAATAATAAGGGTGATGACTGCAGCATCATCAGTATCATTTTCGAGTTTCTATGTGATGGATTTGCTACCATAGTAAATTGAAATTGAAGTTTTATTTTGATAAACAAATTTGATTCAAAATCCAAGTTGAAATGGATAAATATATGTAAAATGAGTTTTGGACTTATATATATGAGATATTAAAATTTTAGCTTTGGTAAAGTTGAAATAATTGTGAGTTAATATAATAAAAATATGATTTGAAGTTTAACTAAGGAAGGTTAAATTGAATTGAATTTTAATTGGATTAGTTAGATGGTAAATGATTACATATATAGTATGAATTTGGAAGTTTATGAAAATAAGTTGTATAACATATAAAGTGAGATAAGGTAAGTGAAACCAATTTTTAGAGTGGTAAAACTATTTGTTAAGCAAAACGAGATATGAATTTGAATAAGTGATGAAATTTGACTTTGGTAAAAGTTAAATATAATTTACTTTAGAATTGAAATCTGAATTGGATTTATAAGTGGAAATTTAAGTTAAGTTAAACAAATGATGTTTGAAATGGAATATAACTTAAGTAATGTTGAATGAAGTTGGTTTTGGTATCGAAGTAAATTAATAAAGTGAAGTGATGAATATGAACTTGAGTTATGTAATGAAATTCAACTTTTGTGGTTAAATGAATTAGCAATTGAATTGAGCTAATGAATTGAATATTAATCGATCGAATGTAAAAGAATTGATATAGAACAATGAATGTAAGTGTTAATTCATTAAAAGCTAATGAAGTTGAAATTTTTTTGAATAATTGAAAGAAATGTCAATTAGATATTAAACCAATTGGAAATTAAAAGTGTTAAACCAAATTGAATGTAAATTTAATAATTTGGTTATGTTGGTTATGATTTGGTTGTTATATGATTGTTAGTTGATTGTATATAATTCATTAAGTGTTAATGAAATTGAATTGATAAATGGAAAGATATGTAATTGAATTTGAATTGAAAGTGAACTAATGTGAATTGGTTGTAAGCAATTAAAATTTGTATCGAAACCTTATAAATTGCTTATGGGAATTATGTTGATTGCATTGCTTATGAAAACTACGCGTTTTCTATGGAAAATTAGTGAAATGTAAATGAATTTCCTATATATGTCACTTACATGTTTAAATTGAGTAAGTACAGGTACCATGGCTGTAGTTGGCTGGATTTGGTCACTCAAAAATGCTAATAAATAACTGCTTTGCTTAAAAATGCTAAAAAGGTACGCCTACGCAATAAAAATAGGAAATATGAACTGTTTTTCTATTTTCCGACCGTGTGGGTCGATATATATATATTTATATCTATTGTGATATTGCAAAAGCTCCTCTATACAAGGGAGACTCTGCCAAAATTTTCCGTAAATTTTGGGAGTTAGAAAATTTTTGAAAATTTTTGGAAAAATTTTGTTAACGAAAAGTCAATTTGTAAATTGAAATGAAAATGTAGGAATCGAACTAGAAAAGTGCAACCATCGAATTTTGGAAAAGTTAAGAAATTAAAATGAATCTGAAATCGAGTTGGAACGGGTTGTTTTTGAAAAAAAAGTTAATGGATTTCAAGACTTTTTCTAACTTGGCAATTTCGAGGACGAAATTCTTTTAAGGGGGAAGTTTGTAACGACCCAGAATTTCTGTCATTTGAAATTCGTATATTTAATTGATTTTAAATATTAACAAGTAAAATTTATAAGTCGAATAAATTATATTTCGATATCTAGATTTAATTGGATAATTAAATCGATAATTTAATATTTGAAATTAAAGAAATAATTGGAAATTGGGTTTAATATGATTAAAATTGATTTTTAAAGTTGAATTAAATCATATTAGAGTTAGAATGATGTTATAGAACTTTTAAAAATTGAATTAAAAGTTAATTTGTGGAAATTGAATATTTTAATATTTAATTGACGAGTAAAAATAGTCATTTTTCAAACAGTCTCGGATTTCAATGAAACTAGTTTCATTAGATCCGTAATGTTAAATTATTGTAAGATTTCAAATTTCGTATCAATTGGATTTACGGTTTGTCCGGGGCAAGCGAAAACGCACTGAAATCGTTTTAAGTGAATTTAGTTTTAAATAGTCGTTTTGAAAACCTATCTTCCAAATACTTTCGAATTGGCTCGCGATATATATTCCATTGCGTTCAGAATAGGGATAAAACATTATAAATGCCAGGCGGCATGCTTCGTTTGGAGTTTGGAAAATCTCGGATGAATAGTGTTTTGGCAATTTTCTATATAAGGACCTCATTTTCTTTGTTTTGCTCAAACCCTAGGGTTTCAAGCTTCGGCCGCCATCTCTATTTTAATGGCCGATATTGTCGATTTTTTTCTCCTCAATCTCTCTCAATCCATCAATCTATATGAAAAATCTTCAACTACAATATTGAAGGGCTTGTCGAGATCTACAGATTCAACGATCATGATCGTCGTTGGTGAACCCTATCGGCCAGAAAGGCAACGCGTTCGTGGGACATTCATGCATGGAATTCGAGCTAATGGCGGCATGATGGGGGTGCGGTTGGTTGTCGTGGGTAGAGGGGGGGCATGGGCTTCGTTGCTGCGATGTTCGATCATCGGCTAAATGATCGGAGAGGTCTTGAAAATTCGACCAAGGAAGCGGCTACCATGGGTTTCTTCACGCGATAGCAACCTAGTGGGGGGAAGAAGGAAACATCGGCCCTGATCTGCAATTCACAAAATGAGCGGTCCAGATGCATTTAGGGTTTGAATATAAATAAAGTGTAAATTATTATATAATTAAATTGTATAAACTTTAAACTGCATAACTTGTTCATACGAGGTCGAAAATTGATGAAACAACTTGCGTTGGGTTCGTATGGACGAATACTACGCGATGGAGCTGGTTTGGAGCTGACTGGAGTTAGTGTGAATTTAAGGTAAAATTAAACGCGTGTTTAATTTTATTCGGAACGAAACATTGCAACTGTTATTGGAAGAAAGGTGAGAACTTCTCGCTCAATCGAATTTGTTTCGATTTAAATTTTAAATAGTTAGATTTAAAGTTGCTTAATTGTGTTTATTGTATGCTTGGATGATAAATTATTATCTATTGCATTGAAATAGACCCTATACGCCGCATATTAAGCGGAGGTTATTTTATTAAACACATATACCACGATATTCCACCTTGAAGTGGAATTGATATTATATATGTACCTGGATTTGATTTCCCGCATTATAGCGGATAAGACCCTATTTCACCGCATAATAGCAGATAATATTTTATATAAACCCATGTACCGTGATATCCCGCCTTGAAACGGGATTGGTATTGTGCTAACATCTGTGGATGTAGAGAAACAGGTTGGAGGGATCCAACTGGATTCCTCAAATAATTGAATTTGTTTCAATGTTGTGTGTTGATTATTTATAATCTCCATGTGATTTTCTTTGTGGTTGAAATTGTTGAAGGCTAAAATTTAGCCGAATATAATTTTGGTATCGTTGGATACCGTAAATACATAAAAAAATTAATTTTTTTTAAAATTCAGGTTGAAAGTTTATATTAAAATTTTATTTTTGAGAATTGGATAAATTTAAAAGAAGGAATTCTAAAATAATAAAGTTTTATTTTTAATCTTATTGAATAAAATTTCAAAATATGGGAAAAGCTTTAATAAATGGATTTCGGGTAATATTATTCAAAGGATGAAGAATTTATTCAAAATACAGATTTTAAAGAGTTTGAAAAATAAAAGAATTGGTTTCTTTAAAAGGAATTTATTTTTTAAAGGAAATAAAATTTGGAATCCATTTAGGAATTGATTTTTGGTGATTGAATTTAAATCTTTTGAAAATCCATTTTGAAATTTATTTGGTGTTTTGAAAAGAATTTGGAATCAATTTGAAAATTGATTTGGGGTTTAGTAGAAATTAATTTCAATTTGAGATTTGAATGAAATTCACTTGGTGTTTAACTTCTTGGAAAATCAATATGGAATTTGAATTGGTTGTTTTTGAAATCAATTAAAAAATTGAATTATTGTTGAAAGTGAATATTTGAAATCGATTTGAAAATCGTATATCAGTGGATATTTAAAAATTTAAATTCACCATTGAATTTATAAAGGAAAGGGAAATTTGTCTAAAAATAAACATTGATTTATTTTTGAAGCGTGGAAATAAATTTACGGATTTGGAACGTAAATTTAAAATAAATAAGTAAGGATTTATTTAATTGGTTTAAATGAACCCTTTTGAAATGAAAGTGTATTCTTCCTGGAAAGCCGAATAAAATTTCTAAATTGCTTCGAATTATACATATATATGTATATAATTCTAGAATTGGTTTTGAAAAGGATACTTTGGAGAAATTAACTTCTTAAATTGTTTTAAATCCTTTAAGTAAAGATTTATTAAGTTGATATAGAAATGATTATTTCTAAGATTTAATCAATAATTGTTTTAGAAAATAGTTATTTAAATAGTTATACTCTATCTACTAATTTTATTTTGAAAATTAGTTTGGACTTAAGTTTATATGTAATATTAGTATAATATTTTTATAACTAATATTTTCAGTAAAGTGTTTAAAGAAAAATAGTTTTATTTTAAAGTGTTTTCCAGATATAATTTTGGATAAGTGTTATAAATTATTGTAAAGTATTTGAACTCGGAAAATTTCCAGTGAAAATGAATAACTATTTGGAAGTGTTTCCGCGTAAGGAAAATGATTTGAAATTTGTTTTCAAACGTTGTAAAGGTGGAAAGTGATTTGAAATTTGTTTTCAAATGGTTGAAGTGTGGAAAAATATATCTTGTAAAGATATTTTTTGGAAAATAAATAATTTGGGAAATTATTTGGAATCTGGTGATGTTGTGCATATCTATTGATAGTTAAATGACCGACTATCAATATTTACCTTTAAATGGGCATTTGTTGCGATTTGCTTGAATTTGAATGCTACACTTATTTTAAAATAAGCGCTCGTTATTCGGTTTAGCCAGGAGAGGACCTTTGGGTCATAAATCCCATTCTGAATAGTGATACGTCGTAATGGATAGCATTTGAAGACCGGTGTTGAAGACCGGATATTTTCGAAAACGGAAGGATTACCGTCGAATGTCTCTGCATCGGCTGATCCCCGATATAGAGATTTTATCACCCTTTGTGATGGGAAGTCCAGACGTGATTAGTGAATATCCGGATTGCAAGGGCTTCTTTGGAAGTGCCTTCGGTTCCGTTCGATCCCGGAACGAACTTGTATGGATGTGTGTCTGACGTTACAATTTGAGATGTAAAGCGGGTTTCTATCAAATACATTTCCTTTGGTGGCGGAGAATTTATTCTCTTAGCTTAACACCCTTCTCTAAGACGTACGAGCTCAGAGGTTATGTAGTTGATGGTTACTAGTGATACATTCCCAAATTGGTAATGTGGCATACGAAGTGCCGCTGATCATTTGTTGATCGAAGCATGGCTTTTGTGAAAAGCGTAGCTTTATGGACGAGACTTCGTCGGACCTCACACCCAGGAATGGTCAAAACAGGAAGGATGCAGCAAGGTTATAGGGGGTAGCGCCCCTTAGGGTATGTTCATTTCCTTTTGGATAGAGGTGGTATCATGGTATGGACCCCAGATATTTAACCTATGTTGTTGCTGCAAATTTATTACTTTGTGGTTGTTGCTATTGAGGATCCTCGGATAAAGGTAGTTTACAACCGGGGGATGACATACTAGTGTCAGTAGTTACCTATTTTTGCATAGGTAACCCGACCTTGTGTTAGCAGAAATCCGGTTAGGTTCTCGGGGCGTCCCGCCAGAGGCGTTCCCATGTGGCAATAGGAAGTTCCTTAGCCTGATCATTTTGTTGGAAAATCCAAAAAAACAATACGAGTCCTGGACGGTTTTAGTTGTTGAACCTGCCATCTACTTATGGTGGCGCCCCACTGTTTAGATGGTAGCTATAGTGGCATACGATAATGGTCATACGTTGGCTAAGATTTATATTATAGTTTCAAAAGGTTTTCCACTGTGCACTTATAACAATAATATCAAAGAAATTTGCGTATCAAGCATGTTTTACTATCATAAGGAGAAATCTCCTCCAATTCTGCGTTTGCATGGTGTGTGTGGCGGGAGGCCTTATGGCAGTTACATTTTCTAAAAGCATTGCGGATCTATTTTAAAATATTTCTTTGTTTTTTTAAAGATAAACTATTTTGAGTTCTCACACCAGTCCCATGACTGACTTGGAGTTTATTGTTCCCTTCCTAAACTCTGGGTGCCCATCATTTTCCACACGGGCAGCCTAGAGTCAGGTTATCAGGTCATTTTGGAATTCAGGAGTTGCTGTGAATCAGGAGCTGGAGCTGGATGGCAAGGGGTATCACTAGTATATATTATATTTTCTTCCGTTGTTTATTGTTTTAACACTCTAATAATGTAATGTGATGTAATGTAATAATTGATACAGTTCTTTTGATTTGAAGATTATTCATTTATCCATTATATGTTGTTCCGCTGCGATTGTGAGATTCTGATATTGTTTCTGTTGCTTCTTATTTCTTTCTTCTTCTACCACTTCTTCTTTAACCCTAACAATTCGGTTTTCCGGCCTTCGATTGCTCAGCAGTTGATACAGTGGACATATTAATGTCGATTTTCGGAAGTCGAAAATTTCGAAGTCGTTACATTTGATATCAGAGCATTTGGTTAAGGGACAACCTTGGCCCTGTTGGGAATTACTCATTACAGATAAAGTCAGTAGTACTCTAGAATGAGCAGTACTCTAAAATGAGCGCTCGTTATTCGGTTTAGCCGGGATAGGACCTATGGACCATAAATCCCATTCCGAATAGTGATATGTCATAATGGATAGCATTTGAAAACCGGTGTTGAAGACCGGATATTTTCGAAAACGGAAGGATTACCGTCGAATGTCTCTGCATCGGCTGATCCCCGATGTAGAGATTTTATCACCCTTTGTGATGGGAAGTCCGAACGTGATTAGTGAATATCCGGATTGCAAGGGCTTCTTTGGAAGTACTTTCGGTTCCGTTCGATCCCGGAACGGACTTGTATGGATGTGTGTCTGACGTTACAATTTGAGATGTAAAGCTGGTTTCTATCAAATACATTTCTGTTGGTGGCGGAGAATTTATTCTCTTAGCTTAACACCCTTCTCTGAGACGTACGAGCTCAGAGGTTATGTAGTTGATGGTTACTAGTGATACATTCCCAAATTGGTAATGTGGCATATGAAGTGCTGCCGATCATTTGTTGATCGAAGCATGGCTTTTGTGAAAAGCGTAGCTTTGTGGACGAGACTTCGTCGGACCTCACACCCAGGAATGGTCAAAACAGGAAGGATGCAGTAAGGTTATAGGGGGTAGCGCCCCTTAGGGTATGTTCATTTCCTTCTGGATAGAGGTGGTATCATGGTATGGAGCCTAGATATTTAACCTATGTTGTTGTTGCAAATTTATTACTTTGTGCTTGTTGGTATTGAGGATCCTCGGATAAAGGTTGTTTACAACCGGAGGATGACATACTCGTGTCAGTAGTTACCTATTTTTGCAGAGGTAACCCGGCCTTGTGTTGGCACCGATCCGGTTAGGTTCTCGGGGCGTCCCGCCAGAGGCGTTCCCATGTGGCAATAGGAAGTTCCTTAGCCTGACCATTTGTTGGAAAATCCAAAGAAACAATACGAGCCCTGTACGGTTTTAGTTGTAGAACCTGCCATCTACTTATGGTGGCGCCCCACTGTTTAGATGGTAGCTATAGTAGGCATACGATAATGGTTGTATGTTGGCTAAGATTTATATTATACTTTCGAAAGGTTTTCCACTGTGCACTTATAATAATAATATCAAAGAAATTTGCGTATCAAGCATGTTTGACTATCATAAGGAGAAATCTCCTTCAATTCTGCGTTTGCATGGTGTGTGTGGCGGGAGGCCTTATGGTAGTTACATTTTCTAAAAGAATTGCGGATCTATTTTAAAATATTTCTTTGTTTTTTTCAAAGATAAACTATTTTGAGTTTTCACACCAGTCACATGACTGACCTGGAGTTTATTGTTCCTTTCCTAAACTCTGGGTGCCCATCATTTTCCACACGGGCAGCCTAGAGTCGGGTTATCGGGTCATTCTGGAATTCAGGAGTTGCCGTGGAGTCAAGAGTTGGAGCTGGATGGCGAGGCATATCACTAGTATATATTATATTTTCTTCCGCTGTTTATTGTTGTAACACTCTGATAACGTAATGTGATGTAATGTAATAACTGATACAGTTCTTTTGATTCAAAATTTTTCATTTATCTATTATATGTTGTTCCGCTGCGATTGTGAGATTCTGATATTGTTTCTATTGCTTCTTCTTTCTTTCTTCTTCTACCTTTTCTTCTTTAACCCTAAAAATTCGGTTTTCCAGCCTTCGATTGCTCGGCAGTTGATATAGTGGACGTATTAATGTCGATTTTCGAAAGTCAAAAATTTCGAAGTCGTTACGCTTTAATTCAAATAAGATTCAAGTTTAAATATTCAAACATTTACAATATAAATTTCATTTATATTTTCAATATTTAACTTTAATTTTTTTATTCAAATTAGAAAATATTCACTTAACCATTTTAATAACAATTTATTTAAATCCCAATTCATATATGTAAATCAATATTTAATATTCAATCCTAATTTATATAAAATTGAGAATATTCGTTTAATAACTTTTTATCAAATCACATTATAAATCATATCTTCCAAAACCTCAAGATCAATAAGTTCAAATAAATTTTTATTTAAATTCAATTTTAGCCAATTTAAATTCCTAATTAACATTAATTTATCTTCCCAATCTTATATTATTAAAGTTATAAACATGTATATATTTAAAATATTAATATAAATTTAAATAATTGCTTAAACAGATTTTATTAAATTAAATCTTATTATAAAATTTATTTTGTATTAAACCTATTTTTATATATATTTTAAAATTGTAAAATTATAAGAAAAATCTTAAAAAGAATTTCAAAACTAACTTATAAATTTAAAATTTCCAAAACATATAATTTTAAAAATCTAAAATTTAAACATATATAAAAATAACATTTATATATTATATTTTAAAAATCAAGATTAATTAAAACCTAAATATTTCCATTCAAAACTTTGGAAATCATTTCAAAATATAGACCAACGATGTCCGTATGTACTTATCTATCCTACGGTCAAGTGATACATAAATTTATAATTTCAATCTGCAATTTAAATATTTACGGGTATATATCATTTCAACCCGCAATTCCAAAAATTCACAATCGATGAAAATCGCTTGGGTTTATTTTTCAACCCATAGCAATTTTTCCCTATTTTAGAATATCGTTCGGGTGTGTGTCATTTCAACCCATAGGGAATTCTAAATTAACTGGGAACTTGCGGAGTGAGAACAAATATGATAAAATATAATATATCAATGTCAAGCATAGCATATATCATCGGCGATAAATTAAATTAAATATATACAACATGATATGGTGTCATATATCACAGGTGAACACTTGCAGATAATGGCACATCATATTTAACAATTAAATAACTAGCAATTCAAATTTAACAGCATATTTCAATTGTCGTTTCAAGTGAAATCAAATTTACTAACTATAAGAATGTTAATCATGAGTGATTGCTCACCTTTCGAGGCTAGAGAACATAGAATGAGAAGCGGCTGATATGGATACGCACACGGACATGGGTACGACATGGGACATGATAAGCTAGGAATTGCTACAATAAATCGATATTGAGATGATGAGCTAAGATGGACAAGAGATCGATGAAACAAAGTATATGTTACATATATATAAATTTTCTAAAATTTAAATTTAAAATCATATATATATATATATATATATATATATTATTTCAAAATCCTTTCCTTAAACGCATACCAGAATCATATTTATTCTTTCCAAAAATTTCAAATAAGCATTTTAACATACATATAAGAATTATCACAAAAATTCAATTTAACATAATACTATATATGTAAATAAACATTTAAACACATAATACATTAACTACTGTAAACCCATATAGTACTGTAAATATATGTAAATAGTAAAACATACATAACACTCCTTCTAAAATATCATATATACATAAACATACGTGACTTGTATTTATAAGATATGTATAGCTTATAATATAACAGCTTAAAACAAAGAAACAAAAAGGAAGCTGCTAGCATACATTTATTTCAATACATGTGAACTAACGTGTGTCTATATATATATATATCAGATAATATATACATTACTTTATATATAAATCAGATATATAACTAACATAACCCGTACCTAGTAACAACTATATATACAAATCTTTTTAAACATGTTATATAATATATAACTTAAGAAAAACCTTACATATATAACCTTTATATCGTAGACATAAAATAATATATATAAAGTAAATGTATATATTACTATTTTGATATATATAGACTTTCATATATATAGCAGATCCAAGATATACATGCAGACATATCATATATGCTTTAAACATAAAAATTAGTACAACATATATATAAACTTACATAAATATACATACATACATATATTTATATATAAAAAACAGAATATATAAAACTTATACCTTTGTAAACTGTTGAAATTATATATAAACGGAATAAAGAAAAGCAACCTAGTGCTCGGCAATGAAGCAAGGCAGGAGGGTCAAGATGTACGGCCAAGGGAGGTACTGACAAGGCTCGGCTGAAGTCGAGGAAGGAGAAGGAGTTGCGGATCTGGGCACTTGTGTGCTAGTTTCCTGGGCTAGGGAGATGGGCAGCGAAAGCAAGGAGAGGAATGGGTTGAGGTCGATAGGGAGTGAAGGGTTCAAAGGAGGTGTTTGGGCGATGGGGAAAGTTGGTGGCTGGAATGAGGAAGAGCGGAGGGAGAGGCATGCGACGTGGCTTCTGGTTGATGGTGGGTATGGTGCTGCATGCGTGAAGGGATGGGTGAACAGGCCGATGAATGATGTGGCACAGGGTGGCAAGCTAAAGGGGTTGAGGGTCGGATGGTTGCTTTGTGCTGCGTGTATTGATGGCGGTGGAGGAGGCTATGCTGGTTTGGTGGATGTAGGGAAGGTCGAACAGAGGAGTGGAGGGGAATGGCTTCATGCAATAAGAAACGAGCACGAGCAGTTTTCACCAAGCAAATATAATGAAATCTAAAAATGCAATCCCATATATAAATTTATCGTGCATATAATATTTCTCATGAACAGAAAAGAAGGGAGAGGGAGAGCAGGCAATTGAACGAAATGAACGGAGATAGAGAAAATAAAAGTGGGAAAACGAATCAGATTATATTAGCAAAGTGGGAATGGTAAAAGTCATATAGGTTGAGCTTCAGAGAATATTTAAAGCTAGAGACTATTGGTTTTTACATGACGGGTACAAAAGGACAAAAAGGTACACCAAAGGTTCAAAAACGAGTACCGACATGCTTGATCGTCTCGTGGTTTCTGCGGCGTACCGAACTCTAAAATATACAAATGAATATACTGCGAAGATCAGCACGACGAGACGAGCAAAAAGGTACACAGATATCAGCGATACGATCATGCTATCAAAAGTCGATATTCCATACCAAAAATGCTGCTAAAACGCCTAAAATAAGATAAACGGAGCAATAGCAGTCTAAATTTGGCGAAACGAAATATGACGTCTCACTCAAAAGATGATAAACATTTTTATTATGTAAAAATATTCAGGTTTGAGAAATATACTATTACCATCAAGTATTAACTGACTTAAATTTTAAATAAAATTACACAACAAAATAAACTTCCATAATATCTAATGAAAATTTACCGTTTGCTATGTTCATATAGACGTATTCCAAATATCAAATTTCATTTCCAAATTCGGTTATTTTAAAATTTAACAAAAATTCAGTTTAATTACGTTATTAAAAGCGTTAAAATTTATGGGTCATTACACTCTCCCTCACTCAAAATTTTTTTCGTCCCCAAAAAGGAACGAGGTAGGAGAATATGAACAACCAGAAGAAAATATAGATTGAAATACATATTATTAGATACACAACAATTCAAAACCATATATATTCCATCAGTTTTAAATTGATTAATATTCAACAAATTTTTGTTTTATTACATCGATAAATATTCATTATATTCACATTTTGTTGATTTCAATTCAAGGTATTTTCATTCGGTTGATTTCGATTTATTTAACATTTGTTACAAGATTTTCTTTCAAAAAAAATTATTCTGTTTAACTAACTTATTTAACCCATTTGATTTTACTTAAGTTAATTCCACGTAAAATTTCAATTTCAACTATTCTCAAGTTCACATTTATTTATTTAGATTGCATTTCCCTTTTATAATTCAATTTTTTTTATTGACCTATCTTCCAATATAAGTTAAGTGTATAGCATTTATTATAATTGCCTAAACTTTTTTGTTTATATATTCCCTTAGCAATATATGATTTTTGGACATCTTATTACTCACATTTATATTGTGTATTATTCAATTACATATTCCCGTTAACTTTTAGTTATCTCTCGGTAAGTTATATTAAGGTTCTGAGTGTAATTAAATACCATAAAAAATTTCCTTTTATTTACAACATTTATACTAAGCCAGATTTTAGTTTGAACCCATTATTACTTAAGTTTTCTTCTTGTATAACTCTTAATTATATATTCACCCTGACATTTAACTTTTTGAATAGTTCAGGTAAATTATATGTATATTAGAATGCAACTTATTATTATACAACTATATTTTATCTTATTTCAATTGTTTTAAGTTATTTAAATTCTATTTCTCATTTCAACTGTTTCAGGTTATTTCAAATTCCAATTTAAATATTTAAACTCTTCAAATATTTCAAAATTTATGATTCATTCCAATAATTGAAAACCTTAACTTAACATAGAATTTAAGAGTTAAATTTTCGGCTTCACTTTCCACCATTTTGAAATAAATGCATACATATACCTATACATTTTATAAATCAAATTATACTCAAGAAATTTCAACCAAATTCTTTTCCAAAACAAAAGTGTATTAAAGCTGCTACATGGTCTCTCCATTTTTAGACTCGAAAATGAATGTCGATGATGCTGCAGTCATTACCGAAATTATTTTCCAACGACAAAAAGAGAGTACTTATTCACTTCTTTGAAAACAATTTATATTCAAAAATACTTTCAAATAATATAATTTCAAACTTTGAAAACCAAATCAAGAAAAGCACCGAAAATAATTCTCAAATCTTTAATTTAAGTTCATTTCATTTGTAAATAATATTTATAAACCAAAATTTATATAATTTCATCTCCTTATAACATACAACAACAATTGATGTTTTAGAAATGTTGACAAAACAATAAATGATAATCTAGTATTATGATTTCTAACAACTAAATCATTTAACTGTTTAATCTCATAAAATTATACCAATATATATCAAATATAATCTTACAAAATTTATTTCATTTACCAAGTTTGGAAAACAATATTGTGTAAATTTGCTCTGTTCAAGTGTTTTGGAATTCCTATCGATAGCGTTAGCTAGACGAATCGATCGAAACCCAAAATTCAAACTTAACAACTCAAACAACATAATATAAAACATTTTTAATTACAAATACACTCCCTCACACGGTGATTCAAGAACGGATCATAGAATAAGAATAGAGATTCAAATTTAGATGAACCCTAGTGAAAGATAATTCAAACTACGATGACAGACTCAAAAGGAAGGTAAAATAAATGAATTACAAAGAGGAAAGAATGGATAGACTAATATTAATCACGGGTGACCTTAGCCGGTCAACCGACATTTCAGAAATAAAATCGATGTGGAAATTAAATTTCCCGCTTAAAGGAAAGAGATGTGATTCCACCTAATACCGGGATAATCTTTGATTATCGGAGTGGAGTCAAGACATCAAGGCTAAGTATCAAACGAGGGATAAAACTACTTGCATAACTGAGGGCATTTGACATTTGATCACAAAAGATTTTCCCAGGTCATCTACAAGAGATCAACCGTAGTGGAGCTATGGGATGCTCCAAAATCAATAAGAATTCGAACAGGAAGAGACTAGAATGGATTTCGGAATAAAGGAGAAAGTTACAAAATTTCAAAGGAAACCCGAGTCAAAGAGGAAGAAACTTAAGCTCGAACGAAGGCGATTCTATAATTTAAATTTACTCTATACGCTAAGTTTTGCCTACACCAGAGCTCTGATTCCAACTGTAACGACCCGGTATTTCGAACCATTTGCATCCACACATGTTGGAAATGAATTACTCAAAATGACAGATTGTTAATTTTTATTTGGCAAAACTCATCATATAGAGTAAATAAATCAATCATAGAATCACAGACACAGAGTAATACAATAATAAGCAGCGGAATAGATAAATAGTAGTTCATGATGCTACTATATAAACATCAGAGTTAAAATAAAATACAACAGAAATCTCAAATACAGAGTAGTCTCAAGTACAGAAGCCACTGACAAGTCTAAACATAAGTGACTGGAATCAACCAAAATAGCTGAAAGCTAGATAGATAGATCTTCAAACTAAGCTCCAATCTCCAAAGGTGGGTCTTAAATGCTGTGACACTCAGTCTAATTCGAGCATAAAGCGAAATACAAAACACTCGAGTTAGGATTAACATTTTTATATTAATAAATTCAACTCAAGTGAAATGTCAACTGAAATACAAGTAACTTAAAGTATGTTTGAGATTCCCATCCTCTAAGGATCCGTGGAACTATCGACTGTATAGTAATATAGGCTATTATAATACGTCTATAGTAAAGTAAACTATTAAAATAGCATTAAGGAGTTACCCATATCCCCCTTAACACATTTTTATACATTCTTATAGTCTATACAGCACCGTAATTCTTCCGTAAACTGGAGGACTATCAAAGAGTACTCCATAGGTATGGTACAAACCAAACTCGTAGAAGGCATGATAGGGCATGTGACAAGGCACGCGAGGCAATGCTAGGGTAGACATACCGGTTGCGGATCCAGACTGGTGGTAATGCAAACAGCTACTACCTCCACCTCATGACACACTTCCAAATCAAAGGTGCACCCAATCAAATCACAAAAGCAATGGAATGGTATCGAAAAAATATGTCCGATAAGAGGAATGACCTCACTTGGCCCGGCTGGCTCCTGTTTCAGCCAAACCATCCTACTTCATTATGGAATCCCCACCACGTATACAGTTGTTAAAGTGGTTTTCGGTATTGGTAGAGAGTATGACAATATCCGATCTCGGTCTCTTTAACAACTAAACGCTTATTCCACACCGTGGTCATTTCAATTCAAATAGTTCATGCTTCATATCAAAATATCATATTTATTTCAAAACCATATCAAATTCGATATCATTATTCACCTTAAATAATATTTATTTCCAGAATCGTAACACTTTCAAGATTACAACACTTTTGAAATCGTAGCACTTTGAAATCATAACACTTCTGTAATCGTGACAGTTTTGAAATCATAGCATTTTTTGAAATTCATAACAGTTCCAACTTAACTGTTTAGATATTGAAAACAGTATATATATTAAAATAGCTATCTATTATCGATCACCTGTAATAGTTCTTTTATTAGAGCCGGAATTGGTTGTTTGCCTCTCCGGAGACTGGTGGTTCTGAATTTCTAGTCTCCTTCTTGCCCTTCTTCCCCCCCCCCCCCTTATTTTCTCACTTTGCGGCTATTGCTTTCAGGTTATGACATTCAGGGGTGTTTGTGTTTCTCCGTCCGTTTTCTGTTTGGAGCTTGCTTAGAGGGATTCGGCTTCTTCTTTTCGGCTATTGGTCATTCAGTTGCTGGGATGTTGGCTGTTTTTTTATTCTACTTTCTTTGACGGTCTTCTGCTGGGCTTGATATCTATTTGCTTGGTTGTATCTATACATCGTAGTCGGGCGGTGGCATTGCCGAAGCTCGATTACGATGTTGGATGGCATGTGGGTTTCTGGAGTTATTCGGGTGTGCTGTGTGCCTGCTGGCAGTGGTCCTTTTGAAGCGTTTCTTGTTAGAGGCTTTTGTTTCATCTTTTTGGCTATCTCTGTGTATTTCTCTTGTACAATCTCGTTTTTGTTTATTTTCCGTTACCTGTCAGGCTTGTTGACAGTTTTGGTTGTTCTTATATAAAAAAAATTTATAAAAAAAAAATAGTTATAAATCAAAATAATTTATATATATATATATATATATATATATATATTAAAAATACTTTATAAATAAAATTAGATCCTCCAATTACACAAGTCAATTCAAATCAACTTAAATTCCAATACTCAATTTAAATCAATTCCAGTTACCCATTTAAATTTACCGGTCAAAGATTTAATCCAAATCGAAATAAACCATTTCGATTTATATCGATTTCAAATCCAAGTTTAACTAACATTTCAATTCCAATAAGATTCAAGTTTAAATATTCAACCATTTTCAATATAAATTTCACTTATATTTTCAATATTTAACTTTAATTTTTTTATTCAAATTGAAAAATATTCGCTTGACCATTTTAATAACAATTTATTTAAATCCCAATTCATATATTTAAATCAATATTAAATATTCAATCCCAATTTATATAAAATTGAGAATATTTGTTTAATCACTTTTTATCAAATCACGTTATAATTCATATCTTCCAAAACCTCTAGATCAATAATTTCAAATAAGTTCTTATTTAAATTCAATTATTAACCAATTTAAATTCCCAGTCAACATTAATTTATCTTCCCAACCTTTTATTATTAAAGTTATAAACATCTATATTTTTAAATATATTAATATAAATTTAAATAATTACTTAAACATATTTTATTGAATTAAATCTTATTATTAAATTTATTTTGTATTAAATCTATTTATATGTATTTTAAAATAGGAAAATTATAAGAAAAATCTTAAACTTTTTATTTTCAAAACTAACTTATAAACTTAAAATTTTCAAAACATATAATTTTAAAAATTGAAATTTAGACATATATAAAAATAACATTTATATATTATGTTTTAAAAATTAAGATTAATTAAAATCCAAATATTTCCATTCAAAACTTTGGAAATCATTTCAAAATATAGACCAACGGTGTCCGTATGTTATTATCTATCCAATGGTCAAGTGCTACGGATATTTATCATTTCATTCCACAATCTAAATATATACTGGTGTATATCATTTCAACCCACAATCCCAAAAATTCACAATCAATGAAAATAGTTTGGATTTATCATTTAAACTCATAATGATTTTCCTCTGTTATAGAATATCGTTCGGGTATTTATCATTTTAACCCATAGAGAATTCTAAATTAACCGAGAATTTGCAGAGTGTGAACAAATATGATAAAATATAACATATCAATATAGGCATATATCATCAGTGATAAATTTAAAAAAAAAATACAACAAGATATGGTGTCATATATCACAGGTGAACACTTGTAGATAATGACATATCTTATTTAACAATTAAATAACTAGCAATTCAAATTTAACAGCATATTTTAATTGTCCTTTCAAATGAAATCAAATTTACTAACTATAAAAATGTTAATCGTGAGTGATTGCTCACCTTTTGAGGTTAGAACACAGAATGAGAAGCAACTGATATGGATACGCACATGGATATGGGTATGACACAGGACACGACAAGGTAGCAATTGTTGTGATAAATCGATATTGAGATGGTAAGTTAAGATGGATAAGAGATTGATGAAACAAAGTATATGTTACATATATATAAATTTTCTAAAATTTAAATTTAAAAACACACACACACACACACACACACACACACACACACACACACACATATATATATATAACTTCATAATTCTTTCATTAAACGCATACCGGAATCATATTTATTCTTTCCAAAAATTTCAAATAAGCGTTTTAACATACATATAAGAATTACCACAAAAATCCAATTGACATAATGCTATATATGTAAATAAACATTTAAACACATAATATATTAATGCTGTAAATATATGTAAACAGTAAAACATACATAACACTCCTTCTAAAATATCATATATACTATAAACATATGTCACTTGTATTTATAAGATATGTATAGCTTATAATATAACAGCTTACAAACAAAAAAACAAAAAGGAAGCCACTAACATACATTTATTTCAATAAATATGAACTAACATATATATCAGATAATACTGACATAACTTTATATATAAATCAGATATATATAACTAACATAACCTGTACCTAGTAACAACTATATATACAAACCTTTTTAAACATATTATATAATATATAACTTAAGACAAACCTTACATATATAACCTTTATGTTATAGACATAAAATAATATATCTATAAAGTAAACATATATATTACTATTTTGATATATATAGACTTTCATATATATATATATAGCAGATCCAAGATATACATGCAGACATATCATATATGCTTTAAACATAAAAATTATTATGGCATATATATAAATTTATATTAATCTATATATATAATAGAATATATAAAACTTATACCATTGTAAAATGTTTAAATTATACATATAATACTTTATATATAATAGAATAAAGCAAAGCAACCTAGTGCTCGGCAATGAAGCAAGGCAGGAAGGTCAAGACGTAAGGCTAGGGGAGGTTCTGATAAGGCTCGGTTGATGTCGAGGAAGGAGGAGGAGTTGAGGATCTGGGCACTTGTGCGTGGGTTGTCGCGGCAAAGGAGAGGGGCAGGCGAAAGGCAAGGGGAGGAATGGGTTGAGCTCAGTGGGGAGTGATGGGTTCGAAGGAGGTGCTTGGGCGATAGGGAAAGTTGGCGGCTGAAATGAGGAAGAGCGGTGGGAGAGGCAAGTGACGTGGCTTCTTGTTGATGGTGGGTGTGGTGCTGCATGCATGAAGGGATGGGTGAACAGGCCGATGGATGATGTGCCACAAGGTAGCGAGCTAAAGGGGATGAAGGCCGGATGGTTGCTTGGTGGTGCATGTATTGATGGCGGTGGAGGAGGCTATGCTGAGTTGGTGGATGTAGGGAAGGTCGAACAGAGGAGAGGAGGGGAATGGCTTCAGGCAACATGAATTGAGCACGAGCAGTTTTCACCAAGAAAATAGAATGAAATCTAAAAATGCAACCCATGCATAAATTTATTATTATATATATATATATATATAATATTTGTCATGAACAAAAAAGAAGGGAGTGGGAGAGAAAGTAACAGAAGGAAATGAACGGAGACAGAGAAAATAAAAGTGGGAAAATGAACCGGATTATATTAGAAAAGTGAGAACGGTAAAAGTCATATAGGTTGAGTTCCAGAGAATATTTAAAACTAGAGACTATTGGGTTTTACATGGCAGGCAACGAAAGGACAAAAAAATCAAAGGGTCAAAAATGGGTGTCGATATGGTTGATCGTACCGAACTCCGAGATAAACAAATGAATATATTGCGAAGATCAGCATGATGAGAAGATCAAAACGGTACACAGTTATCAGTGATACGATCATCTATCAAAAATGATATTCAGTATTAAAAATGTTGCCAAAACGCCAAAATAAGATAAACGAAGTAATCACAGTCCAAATTTGACGAAATGAAATATGACGTCCCACTCAGAAGATGATAAACATTTTTATTATGTAAAAATATTCTGGTTCGAGAAATATATTATTATCAGCAAGTGTTAACTGACTTAAATTTTATATAAAATTACACAACAAAATAAACTTCCGTAATATCTGATAAAAATTTACCATTTGCTATGTTCATATAGACGTATTTCAAATATCAAATTTTGTTTTCGAATTCTGTTATTTTAAAATTTTATAAAAATTCAGTTTATTACGTTATTAAAACCGTTAAAATTTACGGGTCGTTACAATATATTTTCAAAGCAAGAAACAGAATGAAAAGGGGTAACGAACCATCAATAATATTGATATGGTGGAAATAGCAAAGGTTAAAATTAAATTCTGGGAATACTAGAAGTTGATGTCCATTTATTTTCAGCCGATGGATAATTGAAAGGTCCTAGGAAACCAAAAGACTTCAGGAATGGGTACCGATACGGTTAATCGTTTTGCGGTTTTCGCTGCGTATGGGACACCAAAATGCACAATTGAGTATACTATGGAAAACGACACAACGAGACGACCATAATGGTACAAATATATGAGTGATATGACCATCCTATCAAAACCCGATAATCACTGCCAATTTTTTTGCTAAAACGTCAAAAATAAGATAAACGGGGCTATAATAGTCCAATTTGACGAAACGAAATATGACATCTCACTCAGAAAATGTTTTACATTTTTATTATATAAAATTATCCAGTTTTCTAAAATATTTTATTTCCATCAAAGTAAATGATTTTAAATTTAAATAAAATTACACAAAAAAATAAACTTCCATATTTTCTAATTAAAATATGACATTTGCTACGTTTAAATAGACGCACTCAGAATACCAAATTTTTATTGCTAAAATTTAATTATTTATTTTCATCAAAATTTCAGTTAGTTACGTTAGAATTTTTGATATAGATTCATATTTTCCTTCCTTTGTGCTTCTTCCTTCTAAGATCACCTGACTGGAAGAGTCTGTTGGTGTCCTTTGACAATTTGGATTTTCTGGCAGTTTGGTTAGGGTTTTCGAATCTCGTGAACGCATTGATACACAGTTGGAGGGATATGTCTCCATTACTCCCAAACATTTCCATTTTGGTTTGTATCTTTTTATGCATCCGACTATCCATCAATGACTTTCTCCTTAGATGTTGCTCCGGTTCAACTTTACCCTCATTCGCACATTTTTACCCTAACCACTTAGGTCATGAGATGCTGCATCAAAGTTGGAAGAAATAGAGCAGACCTTAGAAAAGTGTGAAAAGCTATATAGCATTGTTTACGGAGAGGAAATTGAGAAATATAAGAAGCAGGTGAAGGAAATGTCTGCAAAAATCGCTAAATTGCTATGTGAGAAAGAAGTCATTGAATATAGGAGGGGTGACCCCTTTCAGATACTGTCCTTGCTTTTCCTTAATAAAATAATAGGTTAAATGGATTAACCATGCTTTATATGAATGTGATTTCAAGGATATTAAACCAAAGATGTTGGTATTATTATGTTATTATGTTTGCTTCTTCTAATATATGTATTCGCATTATAATAGACCCATAACTGTATTTTGGAAAGAAAAGAGCAGAATAACTAGCTAAGTTGACTCAGTAATGAATATAAATTGAATTAACTTCTGAATGAGTAGAATTACATTCAGGAGGTCAGATAGACCAGATATAGAATAGACAGGTTCATAGTAAACCCATGAAAACTATGTTTAGAAAAAGTTATTGGCATATGCCAATATGTTCATAATAAATCCATAAAAATTATGACTAGATTGAGTTATTAGCATGGACCAATAGATTTGTAGTGAACCCATGAAAACTATATTCGGATGGAGTTATTGACAGATGTCAATAGGTTTCTAGTCAGCCCATGAAAACTAGGATAAGAGGGAAGTTATTGGAGATACCAATAAGTTCAGGGAGAACCTATAAAATAGTGAAGTTATTGGCAGGGGCCAATAGGTTCTTAGTGATCCCATGAAAACCATGAAATAGGACTGGGAGTCCATAAATTTAAATGGGTAAATAGTCAGCTATGAAAACCATGAAACTGGACAGGGAGTCCATAAACATTACAGAGGTTATTAGTCAGCTCATGAAAACAAATAAGTTAATAGTGACTATAGGAACTATAAATATGAACGATAGTAAAAATGAATGTGGATGGGTAATCCATAATTGATTTACTTGTTTGCATATCATCATAATATTTAAATTGCTATGTTCTAACCATTGTGGATGTAGGAGCACAGTATATGGTTTTATAAAGTATTGAATAAGGCACTGGTGAGAAGAAAACCCGTTCCGCTAAGCAGCTTAATCTCACTAGATATCAAAATGTTTTGAGATGGTGGATTATTATTCATACCAGGCTTTATGTCCGACTCGAAGTTCATATTTTCTCCTTAAAGTCTCGGGTAATCAATTGATTTTGAGTAGTTTGAGAGTTAAGGTTTTCAAGTACCTCTTTGGACGAATAAACTTCCGAAGATGTGCAGGAGGCTTGATAGCTATATGGATTTTTTTCTATTTTGGTTCCACTGTGTTTGGTTGTAAAGGCAAAGATATTTACTTGCCTAGTTATATACTCTGATTATTCAAGGGGGTATCTTCATATATTGCTCTTGGCGTATGTTGTAAAAATTATATTTATCCGAACGTAGTTAACGTATTTGGGACTACGTAATGAATTTGAAATATGATTTGGAATGGATTGAGATGTTTGTTTTAAATTATTTAATTTTTTTCCATATCCATATGTTTCTGTTATATCAATGTATCTAGCATTACCATATCTTGTCATCAAAAGTTAATACTACGAATGATTGCAGCATCTGTAGTGCAAGCTTTTGGCCTCAAGATAGGGGATGTTACAAATAAGTACACTTGATTTACAAATGTTATTTCATTAATTAAAAAAGAGTATAATTTCACAAATAATACACTCTATTTTTAAAGTTACATTTTGAATCTCACTCAGATTTACGATTCACGACTCAGATCCCATTTCGATTCAAATTTCAAACTTTACGATTTAAGATTTGAATCTCATATTGAAATAATTAGATGGTATTATGAAGTATAATAGGTTATTTTAGCTGCATTTTTTAGAGATGCTAATAGGAAGAACAAATCAAGGAGCCGTTAACCCACACACTTTGGGAAAGATACAGAAAAAAAAGAATTCAGAACCAGACCTCAGTTTTCACCTCATCTCAACACATATATGCACAAATTGAACAGTAATAGTACTTAAAAACATAATGTTGTATTAGCACATAAATTGTTCATCAAATAGCATGACAAAAAATTCTAATATTCAGCGGAAATGCTAATTCTACTAAAGTTAAGAAATGGATTCAAAAGCAAATACGTACCAAGAAACCATCTTTTTTTGATTCGATCGTGTTCGGGATATTATTATTAAAAATGATTTAAAATTGGGTAAAGCGTGAAGCCTGTTCTGTTGACGTAGTTGTTTGGTAAGAAACAAAAGTAGGGCTTGGAATTGAAAATCAAAGAAAGGGTATTGTATTAATACCTCACGCTTATGGAATCGATTGGCCTTCATTCTTTCTCCGTCTTGGAATAAGAAGATGTGAGTTTTTCCAAAGGAATCAAACTATCTTATATCAAAACAAAGAAAAAAAAATAGAATACTGAGACTTTGCTGACAAAGAAATAAAATAGTTTTATTTCACATTGGTTGAAGGGAACATAAAATTTTGAAAGAAAAGATGAACTCAGCTGACTATTGGCTTTCGTAGTAATAGATACTTGGAAACAATCTTTTACGTATTCAACTTTGGATCATATACCAGTGTTTAGTACGTGGACTAAATAGGAAAATATAGTAAAAACACGTCATACTTCAAATATTGCAATAAAAATATTTTGCTATGCAATATGTGATATATAAGTTCTAAATTAAACTATTGCTATTGTTGTTATTGTGTATGTATATAGTTTTTTCATTGATTTATATATTTTTATGTTTGAACAAAAAAATAATCTAGTCATTTTATTAATATGGGTGTATGATACATTTTGAATCTGCATTTTCTTTAGAAAAATTGTCTAAATTTTTTATTTAGATATTTGGTTTATTTAAAAAGTTTGAAGTTAAGTGTATTTGACTGGTCTGTAATCTACTATGATTAGCAAGTTAAATTTCAAGAGCGCACAAGCCTCTTAGTATTTTATGAAATGAACAGTCTTAGCTCCCTTCTTTTTCTTCCTTTTTCGTAACGTCTATTCTAATATCCTTTCAAATGGATTAAAACCCTAGCACGACAGTGAATGATAAATTCCGTCACCCAAACATTTCCATCCATTCGACCTTTTACTAATCCAAACCATTATATATAGGTTGCATGCCCTTCTTTATCTCTCCCATTACGGATTCAAAGTTTGCTCGCATTACCTGTAGTTTCGACTCCCAATTATGTTACTTTCAATTTCAACCCATGTTACTTTGATTTTCAACTTGGTTGCGGCTCGGGTATGATTATTCCAACTTAAATCTCCTTTTATTATGCCCAATTTGTTCAACTCTTCTATGATATATCTTTTAGATTTTTTTATGTTTAATTTTTACTACTTGCAATTTCCTTCTGCCCCATCGTATCTTCTTATTTCACTTTAATCTCATTTTGCCATACCATATTAATTTTCATGATTTGTGTTTGGAATTTAACAATTTTAACAATGTTTGAATTTTATTAATTGACATTTTATTATGCGCTCATTTAATTTTAATATTGCCATGCCAAATTCGATTAAGTTTCTATGAAGTATGTTTAGATGTTTTACACATTAGCATTATAAGTTCAAAATAATATGCATAAAACAATCATGTATTTGTTTTGAACCTTATATATCCTTAGTAATAACAATATTTAGGATTCCATTTTTTTCTTCTAAACATCCCCTTCTATATTGAATTCAAATGTTATGTTTTCATTTCGTTTTTAAAGTTCAAGAAAGGTCTTTTGATATTACATAATAAATTTAAATTTAAAAGGCTTTTCAGTTTTACGTATTGAATTTTTTTGCCAAAGTAGTTTCACATTTTATCAGCATAATTTGACAAATATGTACTTTTAGGACATTTACAGTTACGAAAAATAATATATACAGATTTAGTGTTATTGAATATAATATCCACTTATTGCAATTTTAATAAAATGTAGTTGATGCTGATATGACTCGATTGTTTTCAAACATTATGTTTTCTGGCACTAACAATATTTCGCTTTCCAGATTTAAGAAGCTGTATTTTCAAATCTTTGTTTTTATATAAAATTTTAATTTTCCATTTGACATGATGATTTAACGACATCAAAAGGCTTTTTTGATTTTCGGATATTGATTCGATATCTCAGTAATGTCTTTATAATTTGACATATTACCTTTTGAGGAAAATAGTTTTTGATTTTTAGTATTAATTTTCTACTCCTTTAAGTAATCCGTTTTTTACCAAATTAATACTTATGAACCATAAACTTTATTGATTTAATGGTGTTGTATTTTTATGGTACTATAATTCTTTACTTGCCTATAAATGTACGTATTTTATTTTATTTTATTTTACTTTGAGTGATATGGATAGTGTGATAATTTGTTTCCAGTCTTGTGGGTTATCACAGTCTTTAGAAGCACATAATTATTCTACCACTCTTTGTTTAAAAATAATGAATTTATAGAAATTGCACGGATATATTTTCTAAACTTCACCTTTGATCATGTATTTAGTTTTTAGAAGTGCATATTTATTCTACTCTTTGCTTAAAAACAATGAATCTATGGAAATTGTAATTTGGGAAAGATGTATTCTGAAATTTATCTTTCAAATTGTACAATTTTTTATTCATATTCTGAATTTAAAAAGCTTTTAAATTGAAAATTATCATTTTTTCCACGACTCGGATTCAAAGTTTCCACTCAATTATTAAAATAGGATTGGAAGATTAAATTTTACCTTTTCTTTATTTATACTTCTCAAAAATCGTGTCTACTTTATGCTTCTCAAATATTATGTCTAAAATATGATTCCTTTCGTCAACATATCTTTGTATATATATATATATATACTTCTAAACTATAGTTTTGCAAAGACAAATTATATTCATACACCAATTTTGTGACGACCGGGAATTTTTGGATGTTTGAAATCGGAATATTTAATTGATTTTCAAATATTTAAAAGTTAATTTTAACTTGAATTTCAAATATCACTATTTATTTGATAATTAAATTATTGAATTAAATAATTTGAAGTTGGGTAAAGTATGGAATCTGGGATTTCATGCTTGTTAAAAATAATTTAATGACTTATAAAATTTGTATTAATAACACTGGAGGTAATAGAAGTGATAAGATTGAAGTAAAGGTAATTTGTTCAGTTTTAGAAAATATAGTTAAATCGATATTTAAAAATAGCCTTCCGAGGCACAGTCTCGGATTCGACGAAACCAGTTCCATTGGATCCATAATATTGTATTATTATCGGATTTCAATTTTCGTAGTGATTGGAGTAGTTGTGTGAGCGTACGGTAAATAAACGCGTTGAAATTAAATCAAAAATTCAATTTTATAACCGTGTTCAAAATCTATCTTCTCCATACGATCGAGTTAGGACTCGAAACCTTTTCCATCGTGTTCGTAATAGGGATATAACATTATAAACGCCTAGCGGCACGCCTCGATACGATGTCAAGATTTTAAGCTACGTTTTCGAGACAATTTAAATTTAATAATAATATATATACATACTGTACAGCTTGACCAGTCAAATACATTTCATATAAGAACTTTTACTTTTCACATCTGAATACGGTAGCTAACCTTCCCTTACACGCATCCCTTCATTTCTACCTTTCCTTTACTTCCTCTTTAAGATCCACGCAACAGAGTAAATCAAGCCCATAACCAGTTCGATACCAAATCAAATCTTCTGAAGAAGAAAAAAATGAATGACCGCTCTGCTTATAATTTTCAATTCAATTCCAGATCATTTTAAATCGAAATCATGGTCGCTCTTTTCTTTCTATTCGATCAGAAAGTTGCTCGATTTTTTTAAGGGGTTAAAGCCGAATGAAATCGAATCTGATATTGAATTAGGAATCGCGAGTGGCTCGCGGTCGAACGTTACGAAGTCGAACTCAAAATCACGATTTCGTGAAGCTGGGTGGCGCGGCAAATCATTCGAATCGAGTGAATCACAAAAGGGGAGCCGTCCTTCAAGGGTTTCCATCGCTTTTGGTTGGCGAACTCGTGAGGGCAGATGGAGATGGGTATCGCGATTTCTCGAGCTCGTCAAGGGCTTTGGTTGTCTGAATCAGGCAAGGTCGACAAGCTTGGTCTACGTTCATGAGAGTGATAGGTGCAGTGGAGGCTCAAGTCGTGTTCTACAAAGATTATTGCTATAAGGTATTATAGTTTTCATTTTCTATTTATTTATTTTAAACTGAATGAATTTATATATGTGTGTATATTAGGATTTAGGTTTACGGTAAAAAAGAAAAAATTATGTATTATTGTTACAGTGGAATTTATAAAACAGTTTATCTTTTTAAGTTTATAAAACGATTCATTCCTCAATTTAAAGATTTATATACAATTTATAAATATACAGTAAAAAGAAAAAAAAACTCCTGTTATTATTTGAAGAAGAAAAAGAAAGAAGGTAGATTTTTAAAAGTTATGTAGGACCTATATTTAGCTTCAAAGAAAATAAAATTAATATAGATATGTATATGCCCATTTTCAATTACCAGTTATTTTATGATTAAGTAATGTGGTAATTGACCTATTTGAATTATTTTATTTACTAAAAAGTTTTTAAAAGGAAGTTAGCTTAAAAAAAATTATTTGTTAAATTAAATCTTGAGTTAATTAACTTAAATGGTAATAAATTGTTCGATTAGTTCAAACGATAATAAATCTTGTAATTGTTTATACAAGGTCGAAAAACCGTGAAGCCAAGTCAAGATTGGATCGGATTTCAGACAAAATCAAAGGTGAGTTAATCTCACTCATTTGGGTTATTTAAATTTAAATGGTTAAATTTAAATAATTGATTGAAGATTGAATTGTTTTGATGTGCTATATTATATATAGTAGTATATAGTATATTAGAGTGATTGATTTCCCGCATTATATAGCAGATGAGACCCTATGCGCCGCATAATAGCGGATGATATTATATTTAAAATCCATGATATTCCACCTCGAAGTGGAATTGGTATTTTATATTGTGCTAACATCTGTGGATGTAGGGAAACAGGTTGGAGGGATCCAACTGGATTCCTCAAATTTATTTAGATCGTTTAATATTCTGTGTTATGAATATTTGATATTCTGTGATTAATATTATTGATAATTGGAATATTGAATGCTATGGTTTGTTTGAATATATTTCGGCACACTGAGTGATCAAAATGTATAGAATTGATTTTTGAAAAGAAAATACAAGAAGAGAATTTGTAAGTGAAATAATTATAGAGAATTTGAATAAATTTAAGAATGAACTGGATAAGAATAAAAGCGATTTTAAAATTCTAATAAATAATCCGAGTATGGAAAAAAAAGATTTTGAATGAACAGAAAAAAATGAATTGTAAAACTTAAGCAATATTATTTAAAAGAATGAAGAATTTATTTTAAATTTAAGGTTTGAATTTATTTAAAGAATAAAGAAGAAATTTGGGAAATATCAAATTGGTAATTTTAGTTAATAAGATTTTTAAATCATAATTAAGGAATAAAGTCTGAAATTAATGGATTTTGAAATAAATTGAGTAAGTAAAGAAATTTATTTCAAAATGGAGTAAATTGGGAAACAATTTGGAAATTGATCTAAGTGTTTGGAATTGGGATTTTAAAAGGAAATTAATTCTATGAAATTTATAAACTGAATTTATAAAAGTGAAGTAATATATCAGTGGATATTTGGAAGAATAAATTCACAAAGGGAATTTATTAAAGTAATGGGAAAATTTGTTTAAAAATAAATAGTGATTTGTTTTTAAAAGATGTGAAAGAGAAGTATATTTCCCTCGATAGCCAAGTACGTTTTCTAAGTAAATTTTTAAATATAAGTTAAAAGCTTTAATGTTGTTTTAAAAAGCATGTTTTAGAAAATTCATTATTTCTAAATGTTTAAATTCTAAAGTAAGTATTTTTTTCAAATCTATTATCGTATTAATTATCTAAAGGTGCGTTGGCATTTTGTTTTAAAAGGAGAAAATCTAGTTTTATATTTTATAAAGTAACCTCATTTTAAATATTCCTAAGCATCTATTTTAATAAAGTATTGAAGTAGTTTTTAATTTAAATGTTAAAGTATATTTTATAATAATGTGTTTTAAATTATTATTTTTAAAAATCTAAAATTTTATACTTGGTGATTTCAGTGGAAATAGAAAATATTTGGGAAATTTATTATGTAAAAGGAAGATAGTTTGAAACTGTTTTCAAAAAAGGTTTGGAAATGGAAATATATCTGGCGAAGATATTTTGAGGTTAATAAATAATTTGGTGAAATTATTTATGGTTGATGGATGTTTGTGAATATTAATTGATAGTTAAATAATCGACTATCAATATTGGCCAATGCGCTAATCGTTTCGAAGAGACCGGGACCGGGATTAATTTCTCAAAAACCACTTCGATCCGGTTTGTACGATTTCGTGAGGAAGACGAGTTCGGAGTCGAAGATGGAGCAGTGAAGTGCAAGGGCTAGTCGCTACTAATCCTGAGGATGATTCCCAAATGGATGTAGTAGAAATAGTGCCTTCGGTTCCGTTCGAACCCGGGACGGACTTGTATGGACGAATGCTTTCGGAATATCGTCAGGTGGACGACGGGCATTCTAAGTGAAGCGTTCTAAAAGGTAACGCTTAGCCTCAAGCCTCATCAATCGGGAAAGACTGAAAATCAGGGGTTACAGAGCAAGGCTAGGTGGGTAGTGCCTATTAGGGTGAGGTCATCCCTGTCTAGATGTCCTTTTTTATTTGGTTTAGTGGTGCGGTTGCTGATCTCAACCGTGGGTGATCTTACTCGGGATTATCCAGTAAGGGGCAGTCCCGCTCTTGTGTTGCAGGGGGATCCTCGGTACGGTGATCTAGGTCACGTACTGTGACAGGTGGTACCCCAGTGCCTAGTCATTAGTTAGAAATCCATTCTCCCTACGCGCCTTTTACAATTTTGTTTGTATTACCCACGAATGTGGCTAGTAGCTGGAATTTAATGAATGTATCGACTATTTTATAAGTATTTGTAAATAGACCCAATTATAATATCAGAGAATTTTAATAAAAAGTGTTTTAGCTATTGTAAGGTAAAAACCTGACATGTTTATTTGTGGCGTGGTCTTACAAGATGCTTTTGTTTTCAAAAGAATTTTGAAACTTTAATAATCAATTTGAGTGTGGTTTTCTCACGCTGGTATTCCAGACTGACTCGGATGCTATTTCACTATAATGCTTGGGTCAGACCGAGTATTATAGATTACAGGAAAGGATGTTGTGGAGCTGGATGGCGATACGTACTTCCGTACTTGATTATTGTTCCGCTGTGTATCCAGTTGTATGTTATTGATGTTGTTGAACTCAGATGATGTACTCTGACGATGTATGTATAAACAGATGTAGTTTTCTTTGAGTAAAGATCTGTTATTATCCATTATATTTTATTCCACTGCGATGGTTAGATTCTGTTGTTGTTTTCTATTTTCTTCTTCTACCGCTTTTTCTTTAACCCAAATGGTTCGTATTTCCGTACATCTTGAGTTGATTAATGGAGTATAACGTCGACTCTAAGGGGTATGGATTTGCGGGTCGTTAAAATTTTTTTTGAACATACATCGATTTTACTAAGAAAATCTATGACGAAGTTACCCTTCTCCTTACTTGAAAATTTCATATTTTTCTTACAACCCATCAAATTAAAATATTAAGATTAATGATATCCGATCAAATTTACACATTTTTAATGAAGTTAATGAATATATTGTTAGGTGTGGTTCGCATTGTAGATGTGGTAGGTCGTTAAATTTTTTTTTGAACATACATCGATTTTACTAAGAAAATCTATGACGAAGTTACCCTTCTCCTTACTTGAAATTTTCATATTTTTCTTACAACCCATCAAATTAAAATATTAAGATTAATGATATCCGATCAAATTTACACATTTTTAATGAAGTTAATGAATATATTGTTAGGTGTGGTTCGCATTGTAGATGTGGTATGTGTGTGGATTGAATGAGTCAAAGTCCCACGTCATAGGATATTTATAATAATCGTGGTATATATATGGGATAAGCGGCACATAACATTGGGGATTTGCAAGTCGTTAATTTTTTTTTTGAACATACATCGATTTTACTAAGAAAATCTATGACGAAGTTACCCTTCTCCTTACTTGAAATTTTCATATTTTTCTTACAACCCATCAAATTAAAATATTAAGATTAATGATATCCGATCAAATTTACACATTTTTAATGAAGTTAATGAATATATTGTTAGGTGTGGTTCGCATTGTAGATGTGGTATGTGTGTGGATTGAATGAGTCAAAGTCCCACGTCGTAGGATATTTATAATAATCGTGGTATATATATGGGATAGGCGGCACATAACATTGGGGATTTGCAGGTCGTTAAATTTTTTTTTGAACATACATCGATTTTACTAAGAAAATCTATGACGAAGTTACCCTTCTCCTTACTTGAAATTTTCATATTTTTCTTACAACCCATCAAATTAAAATATTAAGATTAATGATATCCTGTCAAATTTACACATTTTTAATGAAGTTAATGAATATATTGTTAGGTGTGGTTCGCATTGTAGATGTGGTATGTGTGTGGATTGAATGAGTCAAAGTCCCACGTCGTAGGATATTTATAATAATCGTGGTATATATATGGGATAGGCGGCACATAACATTGGGGATTCCTTTTGTTACAATGTGTTGCCAAGACCAGATTATATGCCCGACGGAAGCAATGGATGGATGTTCAATCGGGACGCCGGCATGGGAGACTTCGACCGTTGATGGCACTAGAGACAGTGAAGTGAACGTGTTCTGGACGCGGGAATGCCGAAACTCAACATGGTATCAGAGCTCCATGGTTCGAGGGACAAGTATGATGCAGCATGAGCGAAGCCCGACTCCATATTGGCTTGAGCATGGGATGCTTGCCAAGGTGGAGATATGGTTAAGCAGCTTTCCCCTGCTTATGAGAACTCAGAGTAGCAGCTTGACACCACTACAAAGAGGACTCGGTATAGCTCCTAGGTGGCTTAATTAATGCTTGCCATGGTGGAAATTGTTAGATGCGGCTCACATTGTAAATGGAGTAGGCGCGTGGATTGAATGGGTTAAAGTCACACATCGCAGAATATTTGGAATAATCGCGGAGCGATGGAGGGATGTTTAATTGGGACGCCGGCATGGGAGACTTCGACCGTTGATGGCACTAGATATGGTGAAGCGCATTCGGAATGCGACAATGCCGAAGCTCAACATATAAAATATCAATTAAGAAAACTATCATAACTGTCTTCTCTAATTTAAAAGCATTCAAATTTAATTGACCAAAATATAGCCGATTTTGAAGAAATTGAGAATTAAAAAAATTCAAAGAAGTTATAATATGAGTTGTAAAAATTAAAGTCCAGTTTGTTGAATTTAATTTAATTTATTGCTTCGGAAATAAAGAATTTTAATTGTTAAAGTGGGAAGACGATGAAGATGAAAACAGTGATAGTTTTGTAAAAGAGATGGTGTATGTAAAGTAATTTTTGATGTATACCAGTTTATTGTGTTTTCTGATGCATATTAAAAGATTATTAGTGAATGAATAGAATTTTCCCTTTTCAAATATGATTTTTTCCAAGTGGGAATGTGAAATTTTAAGATGTTAGAAGTGCATAGCTTTACTTAGTTCATCTTCTATGTTAAGAATTAATTTCACATTTCAACCCTATCATATTTTATTATGCTTTACATTGTTAATATACCGAATCTTTAATTATTAATGACAATAAAGTCATAATGACTTGCATTAACACAACAATAACCTTTGTCTTTCAAATTATTTGATTAACGTTTATAGTATTACGACAATAAAAGCTTTTAAATTAAAAACATAGTATTCTATTAAAATAGTTTTTAAGTTTACATTTTCTGGTCTGATTACTTTCATTTTTTAATTTTCGGCATAAAAGCGTAATTTCAAATAAAAGAATAAGGACTTCTAAATTATAAATCAGGTTTTAAAAAGTTAAATCCAAATTTTCTCCAAATAAAAAAGAAAGATCAGAACCTTGGTAATAAAATTTTGATGTACAAGATAATAAAAAACACATACATATTTTGTAGATACACTGTATGTATGCCCAAAAAACGATGATTGATGTTAGAGTTAAATTTTATTTCATACACCATTATGGACACCATATGAAGAATAAAATTATTAGGTAAACAGAGATGAAAAAGTAAATATTATCATTTGGATGTTTTTTGCAGATTGATGGAAGATTAAATAAGTGCGAAAGCAAAATGGTTTATTGTTTTTATTTTTAATTCAACTTGGCTATCTTTTAATTAATAGAGATAATTTTGATTTGGGTAGTATTATATAGTCATATGCCCTTATGAAGAGCGAAAATGCTTCAAAAATGAACATTGAAAAATTGCGGAAAACACACCTTCAAGTTCATATTTGTTTAACTACGGAATCTTATGGATATTACAAATAAATTAAATCTATGTTTATTTAAATTACAAATGGTTGTTACAATGTCACTGTCTCTAATAATGTAAATGCTTTTAGAGTTTCTAATTTTGTAGTTTGATGTGACACATCCATAGTATATATTTTTGTTGACTTGGCATGTCATAATCCATTTTAATTTAACTCCAACATGCCAATGCTAGATAAAGTTAAAAATATTTGTTATGAATAATGTTAATGTCATGGACTCGTTTTTTTTTGTTTTTGCAAAACTGAAGAATTGCTGATGACTACAATGGAGAACTCATAGACAATGAACTAAGAGTAATGACATTCACGGGTGAGTATGATAATCTTATAGTTTTGTTGTATTTGATATATTCATGTACATTCATGTATTTTTCCTGTAGCACACTTTAAATACTTTTTTTTATGAATTTACTAATGAAATATGTATGATATCTTTTCTCAAAAAAAATATATGTCTGCTATAAACTTTGATGATGTATTGATTACTTGAAAACAAATTCAATTTTTTTATTCGTTCGAGTATCTCATTATACGGTATCTATTTAACTTAAGTTTAAATTATGCAAGAAATAATAATTAGACAGATATAAGAAATAATAGTTAGAGAGACCATGGATCATTGTGAAATTAAAGTTCTAAGGTCTCATAATAGTTGGCCCATTGTCGTAATTCAACATTCACACAACTTGCCTTAAAGCATGAACAAGGTAGGCGATCATTTATTTAAACATAGCAACGTGAACACAATGATCTCTTACCCTGATTTTTCTAGAGAAATTAGAGTGTGGTATACAAATGTATTTGATATGTGATAGTTTTCAGTTTGTCCACATTGCAAAACTAATAGCTATCTAGTTGAAATACCTTCTTTCTCTCTAAAATCCCATAACCATCGTTGATGTTGTTTCTTCAAAAAGTAATCTTTTGTGCATCTGCATTTGATGTTTTCAATTTTTGACGAAAATTGGCTTTTAACTTCTTAATTTCTTTGTTTGGTCGTCACATTACAATGGGTGTTTGGGTATTCAAACACCAATTCCAAAATATGTCATCATGTTGCATATATTTTGGATGTTTTAGCGTACATTGTTAAATTTTACTGGTGTTAATTTTACAGTTGAATTAATAGTGTTTTGCTCAAAGTATATGTCCTTTAGTCTAAACTTTGACAATATGCCGTTGACTTAAAGGAAAATAATCATTTTCTTGAGTAATTATTTTGTTATAAACTCAGTTTAACTTAGATATAAATTGTCGCACCTATAATTTCTCAAGATTTCTACAACTAAAAAAAAGTAGTGCTGGGAACAAAATTGTATCTAATTTTCATGTTTTCTCCATTTATATTTTGGAAAATTCTTTTAATTGTACGTCGATAAATATCTTCTATCGTTTTAGGGGATAAGTTGTATCTTTGGCTCGAATGACTTTCAAGCTAGATCAAAATTATTATTTTTTAATAAGCCATGTGCTATTTTAAAGACTTAACTCATATTACTTAGCTAAATATATCTTAAATACGTTTGTAGTAACCACATAATTTAGATTATTAAGAGATCCATTTATAATAGAAAATGCTGAAAGTCTACGGGGTGGATCGTGCAGTGTATATGCAAGTATATGTGACAAAATATACTATGCTACTGAAATAATATTAATCTAACTAAATATAGAATAAGCACACCAGAATTTTGTACTGGTTCTGTAACGACCCGTTAAAATTATGATGTTTAATAGAATAGATTTATATAAGTTCTTATTTGTTTAAGAATAAAATGCAGAGATTTGGTATAGTTGTAGTAATTGCAATTTAGTGTAACTACAATATTTTATAATAATAGAGGTGGACAATGTAAATTGTCACAACTTGATTTGAAGTAATTTTAAGAAACAAATTTAAGTTGAATCTGTAAAAGTTAATATGAATATTTACTTTAATGGTATTCATTAATATAAAGATGTAATTAGTGTAGATAGTAATAATTTATGTCTGTAGTAAAGAAAAAAGAAAACTAATAGTAACATAGAATTTATTTTATGTAAACAAAAGTATAGTGGAACAAATTTATGAAAATTTATAGAAACAGTGTTTGTAATCAGTTTGGGTTATTAATATTTGAAAGATAGAAATGTGTAAATACGTTAATAAATTTATAATGGTAAGAATGAAATATATATAATAATAAGCATTGATTCAATTAAAGGAATTTAACTTTAATAAATGGTCATTTAATAAATTCAACGTTGTAAGAAATCATGATAGTTGTGAAAATGTGTACAAACTTCGATTTTTGGGAATTTATTGGATTTATAACGGTTTTGTTATTAAGGGATGAGTTTAAAGGGTTATTCCATTTTGTAAAGTAAAAGAGAAGAATGCATAAAAATATAACAGGACTAAATAGGATTGATACTTAATAAAATAGAATAAATTGCCCATTTATGTAGATATGTATAGTGGACTATAAATGGCCTAAGCAAATTTAAATGGAATAATTATTGAGATTTGTACTATGAAAATAAATAGTAACATTTATTTGCATGTAGTAAAAGCCTATTTAGGTGACTAGAATTTGGAGTAAACGACTATTATATGTTACCTATTCTTGTTTCTTGTAAATTGAGTTGGGAAATTTAGAATGATTTCAAGGTATATAACCTTTATGTTACTTAAACTAGAAAATGCAGTAGCTAAATTTGTGAAATCTAATTTTACGGAACATAGTGTGTAAGATCTTTGCTGAGAAAAATTTACTTTACAGGTAGTGTATATTCCTAATAAAATGAGACTATGGGTTATAGTAAAGTTTTAAAACCAGATTTTATCCATGTGAATAAAAGAATGGAGGTAATTGGATTTCTGCCATTAAGAAAATTTAAACGTTTATGATTACGTTAAATGAATTTAAGTTGAGATTGAAAATATTTATGTATGTTAAATTCATACATTTGGCTATAGTGGATTTAATAAATAAAAGATGAAATGGTGAAATCAAGTGGATATAAAAGTGTCAATTATACATTGAAATCATGTGGATATAAAGTTAATTGAAAACAAGAAGTTAATATAGGAATCAAGCCTTATTGTTTATTTGGATTTGTTGCAATAGTTGAGTCCATAAATTTAAGTTAAGGCTAATTCAAGTTAGTTGGACCATAGTTGATACAACTTTAGAAAGCAAGACTTTATTTATAATCTGAATATTAAATCCAACAAATGGTACTTACTACATATATAAATGGAATTAAACGTAAATTATTACGTTATTAAAGTAAAATGAAAATTTCAAACATTGGAGTGAAATCCTAAACTAATGTTAGTTGACATCAATAACTTTGGATAATAGAAAGGAAGTGAATTTAATAAAATCAATCAACAATTTTAAGGTTGAACTCATTAAGGTTGGAATTGATAATAGTTAAGAAAATAAAGGAAATGGGGATAAAGTTATTAATAATTTGGAATTTTATTTAGGGTAAAAAGTTTATTTGAAATCAAATGAATTGGAATGGAAATCAAATCTATTTATCTAATTGGATTTTGATTGAGAGTATAAGATATAAGCTTTAATAAGTGAGTTTAGAATATAATTTATAATTCCCAAATAATAATAAAAAAAAATGCAGAAATTAACACTTCAAATTGAGACATTTATAGGTTTTAATTCACATCCAAGCTTGGTAAATAATTTGGAATTGATTGAACTATAGAAATAATGAAATTTGGCCAATATTGGGAGTTGAATAATAAAATTTGATTTTTGTGATTTAGTAAATTGATTTAATAAATATTAAAAATAGCCATTTTTGTCACGGACTCGGATTTCGACGAAACCAGTTTCATCGGATCCGTATCGGTGAATTATTATAAGGTTTCAATTTTCGTATCGATCGGACTTGTCGTTTGATCGTACGGACGCGAAACGCCTTGAAATCAATTTTATTAAAATCAATTTGAAATCAATTTGAAAATCTTGTTTTCAGCATAACTTCTTCATACGATCAAATTTGGTCACGAAACTTTTTCCATCGCGTTCAGAATATTTTAAAATACCTATCTCGATATATGGGTTTGACGAATTTCGTTCCGGGGTCAGAACGAGCTTTTTGGGCCTTTGTTTGTTCCGTACGTTCATCTATCTAGCCCATCCATTCTAACCCAGCCCAACCTATATATATGCTATCATAAACCCTAGCCTCCTCCTTATTGTCTTTGTCTGTACGTTCATTGCCTTCAGCCCTCTTTCTTCCTCAATGTATACATCTCAGATCAAATTTCAAATTGCAAAACAAAGTGAAAATTCAAAGTCCTCCTAAAAATCCAAAAAAAATATATGTCAATGTTTTCGATATGCGTAATATTCTGGTGCAATTCGTTTCTGATTTCGAGGCGTCGTTTGTCCAGAATCTGCAGTTCTTTCTCGGCCGTTCGTTTGGAATCTTGGTCGATCCAACGGTGGATCTTTGCCCAATCGTCGATCGGGAGGCATCGTTGCGGAGCTGGTGACGTGCAGGTCTTGGATCTGGTACCAATTCACCTAGATGCTAAGCGAGTTCGCCAGGAATTGGCTCAAGAGGCGCGGCGGTCGCGTAACAGGAGGGGCGACCGGAGGCTTCGCGACTGCTCGAGGTGGGGGCGGCCTGACCTAGGATTTCGATTGCCGTGCTCTGATCAGCCTGAAGATGGCCGTGGGAGGTGAGCAAATTCGATGATGGTGGCGGCTCAGTCAACTTAGGGTTTGCGTTCGAACAGCCTGAGTCTCACGAGAAGGAGAAACGTGATTGGATCTCAGTGCTGACGTGTTTTGTTTGTTGAGGTGATTATGTTCCTTTTTATTAATTTATATTTGAATTTCAACTCGATAAAACCAAATAACTTTTTCATACGATACCCGTTTTACGAACGGTTTTTTTTGTTAGGTTCGTAATTTAATTCCGGACTTGATGACGCTGGTTTGGACAAATTCTGAGACGGGCGAATTTTTGGGTTTAAATCGAATTTAAATTCGATTTAAATTCAAAAGGTGAGTGTTTTAACCCACTCACAATTACTAGAAGCTTTTATGTTTGTTAAATAAATTTTAGAAATGAATAGAAATTTATTTATGAGCTTTTGGGCATGTTATTTCATCCATATCTGTTGAATTGCATTTTTTTGAATTTAGCTGTAAATTTAAATTGATTGATTGCATATTAATTGGCTGTTAGAAATTATTGTTTGCATAAGAACTGCTAGTTAACAGTTATGTAAATTATTATTGAGTAAACTGTTAGATAAATAGTTGATAAATTTAATTTGGGAAAAAACTGACAGTTATTACCTGTTGTATATGTTCATAGATATATACTGTTATTGATTGAAATTGGTTGATGGTTGCGATTGGATGATGGATGTTGTTGATGAATGAATGTTTATTGCATATCATTAAATTTGCAAATTTATCATGCATATTTCATTTTTCGGGATTGTGGTTTGAAATGATAAAACCGCAAAGTTTTATTTTTAAATTGCGGATTGAAATGATAAATATCCGTATCACTTGACCATAGGATAGAAAATTATATACAGGCACCGCGGTCTATATATAACTATTTTAATGTGATTTCTATGGTTTGGATGGAATACGGTTTATAATAATCTTAAATTTTATACTGTATAAATATTTTTCTTCCGTATTTATGTACATGAAAAGTTGGAAATTTTGAAATAAAAAGGTGTATAAATTCCCTTAGTAAAATGGAAGAAAATTTAGAAAATGGAGTTGGATAAATTTATATCATATGTTTAAATGTTAAGTTTGGAAATTTAAGATATGATATTTATAATTGGATTTTTCCCAAGAAAAAAATTGAAATGAATATTCTAATATGAATTTGAATTGGAAAAATATTCTAATATAAATTGGAATCGAAAAATACATATGTTTTATTACTAGAAATTGGAGTTGTTTAAGGATTTATGTGAATATTCAAACTAAATAATAAAACATTTAATTTGTTGAAAGAATATATTCCAATTTTAGTTTTTGAATATTAATACTCCAATGGATTTATATATATGGAAATTGAAATGGTTTTGGAACTTAAGAGTGATATCTAAATTTCAAGGGCTTAACTTTACTGTCACTTTGTAAAGAAATAAGTTATATGGCTTTATGGAAATATTTCTTTATCTAAAGAAATGGTTCTCGCTTCCTGGTTTGGGTAGCGAACGGTTGACTCTTACTCCTACATGTCCTCGTGGAGGTTGGTGGTGTAGTCGAGAGGCTAGCCGTAAAGGCAGAACAGAGGTACCGTTGTATGCTACGGTGGGTGTTACCCCACTGGCGCGGCCCGTTACAGTTGGTATCAGAGCTTTGGTTTAGCGATAAACCTTGGCTTTGTGGGGTTTGACTCTTTGTTAATAGGGTAGAAATATCCTATGGGAGTCGCTGAGTGTATATATGAGAGAGCGTACTTGTTAGTATTAATAAAAAATTTTGATATTGTGTTAATCTGTTCCGCTTTGTATTTATAAATTCTGGTTGATGCATGGGACGCTATGCCATCAATAGGGATTTCTAAACACTTAATAGGACAGGCCGACATAATATTAGTTTTTAATATAGGTGAATGAAATAATTTTGCCTATCATATTTTCTATATATAAAAATATTTTATAAAGATATATATATTTGGTTGCTATAGATTGGATGTTAGGCAATAAAAATATTTATAATAACTGAAGCTAAGTTGAAATTATGATAAATCAAATGGGAGATTTTAGAACTTAAGTCCGGGATTTTTGAAATGTGCTTTCAAAGAATTTATGAAAAATAATGATTTGGTTTATAAGAAATTTCTTATATAAAAAGTATAATTTGGAAGTATAATAATATTGTCATATATATGTTTTCCGATATGAATATTCCGTTTTAAATTCGGGAAATTTGTTTTAAAAGAAGATTTTGGGGAAATAAATTATGTACTTTTCTCTCCGTCGCTGGAAAATAAATTCGGTGATGACGGCCGCATCATCGACTTTCATTTTCGAGTTTCGAAGGGGAAAGGCCGCTGTAGTAAATACTACTACAGAATTGTTTTGAATTTATTTGAAATTTTAATTGTTTAAAGATAATTGGAGATATAAGAGTTGTAAGAAATTATATTATCTATTATTTTAAAGTAATTTTGAAATTTGACCCGGTATTAAATTCTTAAATTTCCATTAATAAATTGTTTAAAATTATGTTAGTGAAAAAAAAGGGGTTAAGTAATAAATAAATTAAAACCTCTAATTTAATTAAGAGAATTATTGCAAGGATATAAAGAGAAAGTAAATACGTAGGAGAGAGAATAGTAATAAGGATTAACATTGAATTGAATTAAAGAATGGAGATTTAACTTGTATAAGTTCAATTGCAATTTCTTTAACATAAATAACTTACCCAAATATAAAAGTTGAAATGTTAAATAAGAAACTAGAATTGAATATTTTACAAGTAGGAATTTAGGAAAAATTGAAGTATTCAATAAACGACTGTATAAATAAGAATTTAATGGTATAAACTTAAGTTATGATTGAAATTTTACTAAAAAAAAAAAATAAGTTAAGAATTACTAATAGGTGATATGAACTTAAAGTAAATAAAATGAAATTCTAAATAAGAATTGATTGTAGGATTATTAACTTAAGTATGTTTTAATTTCCTCTATTCCAATATAATGGAAACCTCCACATTAAATAAATGAATGAGATTAAAGGTAAGTAACAAATATATATATATTAATTAAAGGAATTAAGAAGAAACATGTAAATTGTCACTTACATTCTTAAAATATATATAACTTACCATAAAATAAAAGTTGAAATGTTAGTAAGAATATGTAAAAGAAAATCTTGCAAGTAAAGCTTGAAGCAATAAAGGTATTCAATAAATTGCTGTTATTAATGAGAATTTATTTTATAAACTTAAGTAATAAAAGGAAACTTAAGTAATAAAAGTAAACTTAAGTAATAAAAAGGAAATACAAATATAATGAATTTGGTGATAATTGGAAAATAAACTTGTAAGAAACAAAGAAATCCCTCATAAATGAAGGAAAGAAAAATCAAAACACTGAATTATGAAATAAATGTATAATGAGATATTTTGGTGTTGATTTGAATTGTTGGTTGATGTATGTTGTTGGGTAAGGAATTATGGAGTTGTTAGATTTACAAATAATCTATCTTTGTTCCATCCAAGGCTGTTGAGCAATGGATGTACTTGATAGTTATTCTTCATTTGTACAACTTCAAAATTTGAACCCGAACAACTAATTGTTGTTTGATTTAATGATTGTTTGTTGTTTGTGATGTGTGCTGTTTGTTAAAAAGATTATGGTTGTTGCATTAATAGGATATGAATGATTGAATCCAACTAAACATGTCACTGTAAATTAAATATTTAATTTTTCAGACTATATAAGTGAATACAGGTAATGGAAGCAACTGCTACGGCTTTTGGTTCCAAAATAATAAAAGCGTATTGCCCGACAAATAGGTACGTTTCCGGATTACGTTTAAAGCGCTATTTTATATATTTTCCCGTGTGGGATATTTTATTTTGGGATATATATGTAATGTATTTGTATATTTGGATATTATATTTTCTCTAAGAGTCCCTCCGTACAAAGGAGACTCTGCCAAAATTTTCCGTGAATTTTGGACTTAGAATTTTGCTAAACATATTTTCCCAACTTTAATAATACAAGTATTAAAGGATATGATTGATTATAAATCAAGTATATTTCATTAAAGGAAATTAATCCAGTAAAATATAAGTTAATATTTGAAGTAAAATGCACTGTTATTCTTCCTCCTCCCTTCTTTTCCTTTTCGGGGACGAAAAGTTTTGAGTGGGGGAGATTGTAACGACCCGTTAAAATTATGATGTTTAATAGAATAGATTTATATAAGTTCTTATTTGTTTAAGAATAAAATGCAGAGATTTGGTATAGTTGTAGTAATTGCAATTTAGTGTAACTACAATATTTTATAATAATAGAGGTGGACAATGTAAATTGTCACAACTTGATTTGAAGTAATTTTAAGAAACAAATTTAAGTTGAATCTGTAAAAGTTAATATGAATATTTACTTTAATGGTATTCATTAATATAAAGATGTAATTAGTGTAGATAGTAATAATTTATGTCTGTAGTAAAGAAAAAAGAAAACTAATAGTAACATAGAATTTATTTTATGTAAACAAAAGTATAGTGGAACAAATTTATGAAAATTTATAGAAACAGTGTTTGTAATCAGTTTGGGTTATTAATATTTGAAAGATAGAAATGTGTAAATACGTTAATAAATTTATAATGGTAAGAATGAAATATATATAATAATAAGCATTGATTCAATTAAAGGAATTTAACTTTAATAAATGGTCATTTAATAAATTCAACGTTGTAAGAAATCATGATAGTTGTGAAAATGTGTACAAACTTCGATTTTTGGGAATTTATTGGATTTATAACGGTTTTGTTATTAAGGGATGAGTTTAAAGGGTTATTCCATTTTGTAAAGTAAAAGAGAAGAATGCATAAAAATATAACAGGACTAAATAGGATTGATACTTAATAAAATAGAATAAATTGCCCATTTATGTAGATATGTATAGTGGACTATAAATGGCCTAAGCAAATTTAAATGGAATAATTATTGAGATTTGTACTATGAAAATAAATAGTAACATTTATTTGCATGTAGTAAAAGCCTATTTAGGTGACTAGAATTTGGAGTAAACGACTATTATATGTTACCTATTCTTGTTTCTTGTAAATTGAGTTGGGAAATTTAGAATGATTTCAAGGTATATAACCTTTATGTTACTTAAACTAGAAAATGCAGTAGCTAAATTTGTGAAATCTAATTTTACGGAACATAGTGTGTAAGATCTTTGCTGAGAAAAATTTACTTTACAGGTAGTGTATATTCCTAATAAAATGAGACTATGGGTTATAGTAAAGTTTTAAAACCAGATTTTATCCATGTGAATAAAAGAATGGAGGTAATTGGATTTCTGCCATTAAGAAAATTTAAACGTTTATGATTACGTTAAATGAATTTAAGTTGAGATTGAAAATATTTATGTATGTTAAATTCATACATTTGGCTATAGTGGATTTAATAAATAAAAGATGAAATGGTGAAATCAAGTGGATATAAAAGTGTCAATTATACATTGAAATCATGTGGATATAAAGTTAATTGAAAACAAGAAGTTAATATAGGAATCAAGCCTTATTGTTTATTTGGATTTGTTGCAATAGTTGAGTCCATAAATTTAAGTTAAGGCTAATTCAAGTTAGTTGGACCATAGTTGATACAACTTTAGAAAGCAAGACTTTATTTATAATCTGAATATTAAATCCAACAAATGGTACTTACTACATATATAAATGGAATTAAACGTAAATTATTACGTTATTAAAGTAAAATGAAAATTTCAAACATTGGAGTGAAATCCTAAACTAATGTTAGTTGACATCAATAACTTTGGATAATAGAAAGGAAGTGAATTTAATAAAATCAATCAACAATTTTAAGGTTGAACTCATTAAGGTTGGAATTGATAATAGTTAAGAAAATAAAGGAAATGGGGATAAAGTTATTAATAATTTGGAATTTTATTTAGGGTAAAAAGTTTATTTGAAATCAAATGAATTGGAATGGAAATCAAATCTATTTATCTAATTGGATTTTGATTGAGAGTATAAGATATAAGCTTTAATAAGTGAGTTTAGAATATAATTTATAATTCCCAAATAATAATAAAAAAAAATGCAGAAATTAACACTTCAAATTGAGACATTTATAGGTTTTAATTCACATCCAAGCTTGGTAAATAATTTGGAATTGATTGAACTATAGAAATAATGAAATTTGGCCAATATTGGGAGTTGAATAATAAAATTTGATTTTTGTGATTTAGTAAATTGATTTAATAAATATTAAAAATAGCCATTTTTGTCACGGACTCGGATTTCGACGAAACCAGTTTCATCGGATCCGTATCGGTGAATTATTATAAGGTTTCAATTTTCGTATCGATCGGACTTGTCGTTTGATCGTACGGACGCGAAACGCCTTGAAATCAATTTTATTAAAATCAATTTGAAATCAATTTGAAAATCTTGTTTTCAGCATAACTTCTTCATACGATCAAATTTGGTCACGAAACTTTTTCCATCGCGTTCAGAATATTTTAAAATACCTATCTCGATATATGGGTTTGACGAATTTCGTTCCGGGGTCAGAACGAGCTTTTTGGGCCTTTGTTTGTTCCGTACGTTCATCTATCTAGCCCATCCATTCTAACCCAGCCCAACCTATATATATGCTATCATAAACCCTAGCCTCCTCCTTATTGTCTTTGTCTGTACGTTCATTGCCTTCAGCCCTCTTTCTTCCTCAATGTATACATCTCAGATCAAATTTCAAATTGCAAAACAAAGTGAAAATTCAAAGTCCTCCTAAAAATCCAAAAAAAATATATGTCAATGTTTTCGATATGCGTAATATTCTGGTGCAATTCGTTTCTGATTTCGAGGCGTCGTTTGTCCAGAATCTGCAGTTCTTTCTCGGCCGTTCGTTTGGAATCTTGGTCGATCCAACGGTGGATCTTTGCCCAATCGTCGATCGGGAGGCATCGTTGCGGAGCTGGTGACGTGCAGGTCTTGGATCTGGTACCAATTCACCTAGATGCTAAGCGAGTTCGCCAGGAATTGGCTCAAGAGGCGCGGCGGTCGCGTAACAGGAGGGGCGACCGGAGGCTTCGCGACTGCTCGAGGTGGGGGCGGCCTGACCTAGGATTTCGATTGCCGTGCTCTGATCAGCCTGAAGATGGCCGTGGGAGGTGAGCAAATTCGATGATGGTGGCGGCTCAGTCAACTTAGGGTTTGCGTTCGAACAGCCTGAGTCTCACGAGAAGGAGAAACGTGATTGGATCTCAGTGCTGACGTGTTTTGTTTGTTGAGGTGATTATGTTCCTTTTTATTAATTTATATTTGAATTTCAACTCGATAAAACCAAATAACTTTTTCATACGATACCCGTTTTACGAACGGTTTTTTTTGTTAGGTTCGTAATTTAATTCCGGACTTGATGACGCTGGTTTGGACAAATTCTGAGACGGGCGAATTTTTGGGTTTAAATCGAATTTAAATTCGATTTAAATTCAAAAGGTGAGTGTTTTAACCCACTCACAATTACTAGAAGCTTTTATGTTTGTTAAATAAATTTTAGAAATGAATAGAAATTTATTTATGAGCTTTTGGGCATGTTATTTCATCCATATCTGTTGAATTGCATTTTTTTGAATTTAGCTGTAAATTTAAATTGATTGATTGCATATTAATTGGCTGTTAGAAATTATTGTTTGCATAAGAACTGCTAGTTAACAGTTATGTAAATTATTATTGAGTAAACTGTTAGATAAATAGTTGATAAATTTAATTTGGGAAAAAACTGACAGTTATTACCTGTTGTATATGTTCATAGATATATACTGTTATTGATTGAAATTGGTTGATGGTTGCGATTGGATGATGGATGTTGTTGATGAATGAATGTTTATTGCATATCATTAAATTTGCAAATTTATCATGCATATTTCATTTTTCGGGATTGTGGTTTGAAATGATAAAACCGCAAAGTTTTATTTTTAAATTGCGGATTGAAATGATAAATATCCGTATCACTTGACCATAGGATAGAAAATTATATACAGGCACCGCGGTCTATATATAACTATTTTAATGTGATTTCTATGGTTTGGATGGAATACGGTTTATAATAATCTTAAATTTTATACTGTATAAATATTTTTCTTCCGTATTTATGTACATGAAAAGTTGGAAATTTTGAAATAAAAAGGTGTATAAATTCCCTTAGTAAAATGGAAGAAAATTTAGAAAATGGAGTTGGATAAATTTATATCATATGTTTAAATGTTAAGTTTGGAAATTTAAGATATGATATTTATAATTGGATTTTTCCCAAGAAAAAAATTGAAATGAATATTCTAATATGAATTTGAATTGGAAAAATATTCTAATATAAATTGGAATCGAAAAATACATATGTTTTATTACTAGAAATTGGAGTTGTTTAAGGATTTATGTGAATATTCAAACTAAATAATAAAACATTTAATTTGTTGAAAGAATATATTCCAATTTTAGTTTTTGAATATTAATACTCCAATGGATTTATATATATGGAAATTGAAATGGTTTTGGAACTTAAGAGTGATATCTAAATTATGGTCTTAACTTTAGATAAAGAAATATTTCCATAAAGCCATATAACTTATTTCTTTACAAAGTGACAGTAAAGTTAAGCCCTTGAAATTCATATACCGTTGAATATCCAAACCATTTGAGTTTTAAAAGTTATGGTTTGAAATTATGGATTTCCAAAAATATTATGCTTTGAAAATATTCGATTTTCAGATATTATGAAGTTAAAGCCTTTTTATTATGGGAAAGAAATTATATTTGGGATAAGTGGTAAAATATGGTTTTGGGTTTTGGAATGATATCGTAATATTATGGTTTTGAAATGGATTATATTCTGGTTTTAAAAGTATAAACTGTTTTAAATAACCGCGGTGTTATAATAACGATGGGTTGGCAAAGAGACCGGGATCGGATATGGACATACTCTCTGTCGATACCGAAAACCACTTTGACTAACCGTGTACGCGGTGGAGATTCCAGAATGAAGTAGGTTGGTGGCGACGATTCCTGTAAGGTAAATACGTGGACCCGACTCCCGTGAGTTGGCATAAGGTGGCTAAAACAGGAGCGATCGACGGGTTAATGAGGTCATTCCTCTGATCGGACACTCCTCTTCGATATTATACTATGACTTTGGATTGATTCAGTGGCCACTTCTATTTTTTTGATTTGGGGAGTTGTTTCGAGGTGGGCGGTTGCTGCGGCTTCGCGTTACCATCGGCCCGGAAGCGTAATTGGTATATCTACCCTGGCATTGCCTAGTTGTGCCGTGTCACCTACCCTATCGCGCCTTGTACGAGTTTGGTTTTCTCCCGTAGCCCGTGTGGTATCCTCTAGTGGCTTCCCGATCAGGAGGGACTATGATATTGGATGGACTACTGGGACTATTACGTGTTAAGGGCTATATGGGTAACCCCTTAACGCTATTAAAAAGTAAGTTTATTTTATAAATAGACACTATTATAATAACGCAATATACTACATAGTAAATAGTTTAACGGATCCTTAGGAGATGTAAATCCCGAGCATCTCTTGAGTTACTGTACTCATATTTATTTCTGTTTATTTAACTCACATAAGATATTCTAGTCTGACTCGAGTGTTTTTGTCTTTTCAAATTCGCTCGGGTCAGTCCGAGCATTTCAGGATAGCAGGTTTTAGCTTTGGAGGACGAAGACGAAGATTCAGTATTATTTTATATATAGTATTGCACTACACACTCTTTCTATTCCGCTGCATTGTTGTATTTGGTATGTGTAACTCTGATATTCATTGTATAAGAAAAATCAAGCTTTTGTAAACTGTTTATGAACTGTATACTTGTTACTATATTTTATCCTTCCGCTGTGAGATTCTATTTTCGTTTTATTTCTTCTCTATTTTTCTTATTTACCCCATAACACTCCTCCCTTGCGTATGCTTTGAATCGGCACGTGTGTCGTTTAAAGTGTGCGAAAAGGCGGGATGTTACAGGTTCGGACCTTCCATTCTACGTCCAGTCCCCAAGCTCTCCTTTCGAATTTGACTATCAAAAACCCTCACTTCACCCGGAGGAATAGGCTTGATTACAATGAGTTGTTCTTATCAAATGTGTGTTCTAATACAACGCGGATGTTGACTACTTAGTACAATTGCTTCCAATATATTTCTAAGGAATATTGTCTGTGAAGAACTGAGTATATGGAAGAGTGAATATAAGTAAAGATTGCTAGAGTGTAGAGATCAAGAATATAAGATAGAGTAGAGAATTAGAAAGCATAAGTAAGTCCAATTCATTAATTGTCTCTTGATTGTTGATGCTATATATAGTTGTAGATAGGTATCTTGAGTAGTTACATCTATTAAAGAATCCTCCAAGGCTGCTTCTATTGATGGTGAAGAGTTGTGGCAAAGAGAAACGGAGATGTCCATTCACATGTGGCTGTTGCAGTTCATTTATGAAGTTCAAGTTTGAATTCAGACATCTGGTGTTTATTTTAGACGTCTGATACTATATTTTTTTTTGAATATAGCAGAGGATCAGATGTCTGAGTGCTATTACCAGACGTCTGGCTTAGCCTATTTGTTGTTTCAGAGAACTATTTCAAACGTCTGGCTTGTGCACCCAAACGTCTTATATGGTGCATGTCAGTTTTTGTGCATCCTTTCTTTTACTTCTTTGTTCCTATCGACTTGTAGTCTCTTGTAGTGTCCTTTGAATCTTGTTCTTATCTTTCTAGTGATGTTCTAGCAAGTACCTATATATATAAATACATATGTATATTCAATTTACGTTGTATAGTTGTTGTCATCGAAACCGTAAATTGGATTTTCTAACATTCTCCCCCTTTTGATGATGACATCTATACAATGTACTTAGATATAATTTTATAAATCTCCCACTAAATATGTTCTTACCATTATTTCTCCCCCTTTGGCATTATCAAAAAGCATTAATACAAGAATATGTATGATTAATCAATAATCATGAATAGATGAAAGGTAACTAATTGCGCATAAGTAAGAAGCCAAAAAGCATTTTTATAACCATTAAACATACACTACAACAAAAATACCCTATTACAAAGCCCTTTTTACAACAGGCACTGTTCGTCCGTTGTAATAGAAGACTATTACAACGGTCCATTCATGCCCATTGTAAAAGATGCCATATACAACCGCTTTTTTACAACGGACATTGGTTGCCCGATGTAATAGAAGGCTATTACAACGGTCCATTCAGGCCTGTTGTAATAGATGCCAACTTTACAACGGTCACAAATTGCCTGTTGTAAGAGGTGCACAGTCATAAATTACCCTATCCTATTCACAAATTACAACGGCCAGAAAGCGTTAATTAAAAAACCGGCACTTTAATTTTCGTTCCAGCTCGTTCCTCTTGGATTAGGGTGCTCGTTCCTGCTCGTTCCTCTTCGATCAAGGTTCTCTTGGCCCGAAAGCGTTAATAAATGAAGCTGCCGTCTTCTCGATCGAATCAGGGCTTCTCCAATTTGGATCGAAACTAGGGTTTTGGAAAAATATTTCTTATTTGGAAAAAATCACATTCAAATAATTCAGTTGAAGATATAGTATTCATCACCCTAATTCTTCATTCTGATTCGCTTTCCGTCGTCATTGTTTATGTAAATATGTTTACTGGATTTTCCTTTCTATTTAATTATTACCGGATTTTCTTTTCTGCTTAATTATTCCATATTTAATTATTACTGGAGGTGTAGATTATGTTATTGATGAATTCTATTTTTAGATGGCAGATGATGATGCTACTGTTATGTGTTGTGTTTAGTGTTGATGTGTGTAGAGGATTTGGATAAATGTTAGCTATGTGAAGGTTTACAATGATGTTTCTGCATTCATAACCTGTTTGATATATCTTCTTCTGTTTCTTGGTCTTACTTTTGGGATTAGAACTGGAAGAGCGGATAAATAATCCAAATATTTGGATTAAACAAAATTATGATTACACAAATGCTTTTTTTAGGATTGGAATGAGAGTCAATGTAACATGCATATGATTTCCATCTTCGTTGATTAAACAAAACTCTTAAGAAATTACATAATATTTAAAAGTGGGTTGGGAGCATGAAACCGAGTCAGCATCTTATTATTATTTACTTTATTTCCTACTAATTTGATATCTAGCTTCCCTTTTTTTTGATATTTATAGTACTGTAAAACAAAATTAGATGCAAAAACCATTCCTTTCATACGCTAGTTTTTATTTCCTACATTACATGACAAAAGTTCGGGTATGCATTCCCAACTATTTCCAACCCGTTAACATTTTTAACACGTCGGACATGATATGAGATTAAAAGGGACTGAAACCCGAACTCTCTCATTCAAAAGTTGCGAACAAATTGGATAAAAAATTTCGACCAAAGTACTAAAATAGATACAGATGTTGGTTTTTCTACCATGGAGACTAGATTATCTGATGAGAACAATAATTTTTGGAAACCCAGTAATAGAAATCTAGAATTTAAGATCGCATTTCTAACCAATTATATTGTATGTTTAAATTTAGTTGTAGGATCATGTTCATTTACTTTGCTATATAGATTTTTCATATTTACATGGAGAATGATATCATAGAATTAACTAATTTATTTTTTTAGACTTTCAAGGTCAATTTTACACACAAGCTTTGATTAAATGAGTGTTGAGTTGATGGTGATTTTATCCAAAGGAAAAAATCCATCTAATGCTAGGTATCGTTCATCTTTTTAGTTGTTTTATGGATTTGAGTGCTGCTGTTTGTCCCGTATGATTGATATTGCATGCTTCTGTTTAGATGCTCGTATATTGTCCAGTTACAAGGACTGATATGGTATTAATTTACAAAAGTAGCTAATATCTTTACTTACTATCATTATTTAGACAACTTATTTAGCCTTCTTATTTATTGCATGGAGTGTATCGTCGATAAATTTACTTAGCCTTAAACGCAATAAACATGAATAGTATCATTTTGCATTCCTTTATGACCTTGTATCTAGATATATTTCTATATTTTTCCAAATGCAGGAAAAAGTGAGCTAATGTAGAACATCCTTAATTGCTATCGACATTAGTGTGATGTTCTTTTATGTATCATATTAAATGCAAATTAATGAAAAAGAAATTTATGTACTCATGTATGGTAACATAAATTTAAGTTATGAATTCGTAGTGTAAAAGTTTGCTATGGGAATTGGAGGGCAATTAAACATTTGACTACTTATCCAATTTCAGAAACTTGAGTGAAGTGGTTATTATCAAGTAACTAAATGTTGCTACTCCTTAGAAACTTTCGTATGAAACAATTTTGCTTAATTACGTTTTGCGATCGTTTACAATCTTATAAGCTATATAACCTACCAAGGAAATCGAAGAAAATCTTTACTCTATCTCTATCAGTTCATTCTTTCAATTGAAATCCAAGAAACTGTTGGAAATAATGTTTAAGAAGTGGAAAATATATCACCCAGAGAAAAACAATTCTTTACTCCTTTATTGAACAAAGATTTGGCTAAATGTATAGCCTTTACAGCAAATGAAAAAACAAAGTACGCTCCACATGTTTTCTTTCCTTTTAGGCTTAGTTTGAAGGGTCACATTACTATATAGTTTTCACTGGGAGGTAATTGCGCAATTCCGTCATGAGAAAAACTCATATTTTTGTTGGCATAACGTCTTTTCATTAGGTTCTGACATCAAAGGATTATCAAGATGGAAAAAGCATGGATCCACCTACCAAGGTTTTGTCAATTTTGATTATCAGTTTTATACTTGTAATTATTATGGTTGATTATTGATCCCTTTATGTGTCATAGAATGACTGAAGAATACAGGCAAGCTGTTCGGAATTTTGTATACGAGCATGCAGAAAGGAAGGGAAATTCAGAAAAAATCATTTGCCCTTATTCAAAATGTAGGAATCTTTTCCACCATCCATCAAGGGAAGTTTATCACACTTGATTTGTTTTGGAATTGATCCAACGTATGATGTATGGATTTTTCACGAGGAAGCACGCCCTTCAGAAAATGAAGGCTATGAAGTGACAAATACATATAGAATGTACTTGGACACACAAATATGTAATGACGAGGTGGAAGATCATTCTAATGTAAGACATGGTACATTGGGTAGAGATTAAGGAGATGATAGAAAATTTTGAAATTCCTTTGTATCCTGGTTGTGCAAGCCACACAAAGTTGTCAGCTAAAATACTTCTTTACAAGCACAAGGCTCGAAATGGTGTATCTGACACAACATTTACGGAACTTCTTAAACTTCTCAAAGATATGCTGCCTATGGAAAACACACTTCCTAATTCGACGTATGCAACAAAAAAGCTGCTTAAATCATTTGTTTTAGGCTATAGACAAATACATGAATGTGTAAATGATTGTTGTCTTTTTAGGAAAGAGCTTGCAGATAGTGATTTTTGTCCAAAATGTGGAAAATCTCGTTGGAAAAAAACAAGATGAAGGAAGATGGAAAGCAAACCAAAGTACCTGTAAAGGTCTTGAGATACTTTCCAATAATACCAAGAATGAAAAGAATGTTTATGTCCGTAGAAACATCAGAGCAATTAAGATGGCATAGCAATCATAAGAGTGAAGATGATAAATTACGTCATCCAGTAGATTCTTCTCAATGGGCTATAATTGATAGGATGTATCCTTCCTTTGCATCCGATCCATGAAATTTAAGGCTTGGTCTTGCAAGTGATGGCTTTAATCCCTTTGGGGATTGGAACTCTGCCTATAGTTGTTGGCCAGTATTTCTTGTTGAGTACAACTTTGCTCTGTGGCTTTATATGCACAAAGATAATATGATGTTGTCATTATTAATTCCTGGACCATGATAACCAGGGAATGATATTGATGTGTATCTACAACCACTTATTGAAGATTTGGAAAAATTATGGGATAAAGGGGTGAAGGCATATGATGCATACACTAGCAATGAATTTAGATTAAATGCAGTTTTAATGTGGACGATAAATGATTTTCCAGCTTATGGAAATTTAGCAGGTTGCACCGTAAAGGGTAAGAGGGCATGTCCCGTTTGTGGTGTTAATACATGTTCAATATGGTTACCATTTAGTAAGAAGTGTGCATATTTAGGCCATAGGCGATTCCTTAATCCTAATCATGACTATCGCCAAAGAAAAAACTTGTTTGATGGAACCAAAGAGACTACGCAAAGACCTCCAATACAAACCGGTGCTCAAGTCTTTGATATTGTTAAAGATATTTGCAATGATTAGGGGAAAAAATCAAAGGAGGAAGAGAAAGATAAAGAGAAAGAAAAAAGGAAAAGAAAAAGGGGAGATAAGAAAAAAAAGGAAGTCAAATGTGGAAGAAGAAGTCTATTTTCTTTGATTTGCCTTATTGGCAGGTAAATTTTAATCAGAAACAAAATTGCTTCTTCTTTTCTATCTACGTAATCAATACTTTATTATTAATTAGTTATAGTCTATTTTTGATTTTCTTAGGTGCTTCCTTTACGTCACAATCTAGATGTAATGCATGTTGAAAAAAATATCGGTGAAAGTTTTCTTGGGACGTTACTTGATATTAAAGGAAAATCAAAAGATGGCATTAATTCACGTAAAGATCTAGAAGTACTGGGTATTAGGAAAAAGTAACATCCTATAGACATGGGAAGCAAAGCATTACTTCCAACCGCCCCGTGCACCTTAACTGATCAGAAAAGGAGATCTTTTACAATAGAATGAGGAATTTGAAAGTACCCGATGGGTATAGCTCAAATATTGGAAAATGTTTTGCAAAACAAAACAAAATTTCAGGTCTGAAGTCCCATGATTATCATGTTTTGATGCAACAACTATTGTCTGTATCGCTGAGAGGACTTCTACCTAAAGGGACAAGGAATGCATTACTACGACTATGTTCTTTTTACAAAGACATTTTCCAAAGAGTGCTTGATAAAGATAAATTAGAATCCATTGAGAATCAGATCGCATTAACACTATGCGATCTTGAGAGATTTTTTCCTCCTTTTTTTGACATCATGATTCATTTGACAATACATTTAGCGAAGGAAGCAAGAATTTGCGGGCCAGTACAATATCGGTGGATGTATCCATTTGAGAGGTAAAATTCGGCATTAGTACTTGTAGTAGTTAATAATACACGTGCTTATGAAAATATTTTACTTATGCATCTTGATTATAGATATATGAGAACACTGAAGGGGTATGTTAAAAATCAATCACGGCCTGAAGGGTGCATAGTTGAGCGCTATTCTGCTGATGAATGCAGGAAGTATTGTGCTGGATATATTAATGGTGCATTAGAAATTGGACAAAGGAAAAATAGAAATGAAGTGGAACAAAGTGATTACATACTTGAGGGGCGTCCTATTTCCAAAGGAAAACCTAAGGTAGTCACTAAGGAGGTGATTGAAGCCGCTCATTGGTATGTGTTGTTTAATACTGAGGAAGTGGAGCCTTATGTAAAGTAAGCATTAGTTCAGTTTAAATATTTTGTGTGAAATAAATTAGATTTTGACTTGTATGTTTACGTATATAGGATGCACAATGAGGAATTGAAACGTTTGCATCCCCGGCTTTCACGAGATGATTTGGAACTTTCAAAGCTGCATTCAGAGACATTTAGTCATTGGTTTAAAAAAAAGGTTGACAATGTTATATCTTTTAAGATGGATAAGTTCGACATAGAAGTATATGTTATTGTGATTAGTCTTTATATATAACATTATGCTTTTCCAGGTTAAAGACGATAAAAATACATCCGATATTAGTGAACTAATAAATTGGCTTTCATATGGACCTTGCCATCAAGTAATTTCTTATACTGGTTATATAATTAATGGTCTTCGTTTTCATACTAAAGACAATGATAAATCTACACACAATAGTGGTGTTTCCATTGAGGCAAGTACTGTTCGCATAGATGGATCCGTTGAGAAAGTAATATATTATGGTGTTTTGCATGAGATTTTGTTGTTTGACTACCGTCAGTTTCAAATTGCCTTGTTTAAGTGTGATTGGGCAAATATTGATCATGGATTTAAGGTCGAAGATGAATTTACGTTGGTCAATTTACATGAATTCCAAAATCAATTTGCAAGCGACCATTTCATCTTGGCAACGCAAGCCATACAAGTGTTTTTTTGTAGAGAAAGTAGTTTTTCAAATTGGTATGTTGTGCTAAGACCACCCCTAGAGGTTTTCATGAGTTGGAAAGCTATAATGAGGAGGATGAGGCAACTAGCAAATCGGTAGATGAGCCGCTACTTGATGATAGAGATGTCGATGATGGGGATGAAAGTTATATAAGGAAGGATTGTGACGGTATTTTGGTATGATATAAGCATCTTTTATTGATATTTGTGTCACACGTAGTTATATTCGTAAAGAGTGTAATTATACATAGTTTTATGCATAGTTATATTAATTAATCATGAATTATCAACCATGAATTTTGATTTGCAAACATGGAAAAAAATGTTTCTTTTGCAAAGTATTGCTATTGTATATTAGGATTTTCATACTTTACAATAATGATTAATTAGTGTGATGTTCTAATTATTTATATATATATTATGTTATTTTCTGGGTTCCTCTCTTAACGGAAGATAGTTGAACTTGAAGCACCAATGGGTAAAATGGAGCAAGGTCAAGAAGAGGTAAAATATTGAAATTTTAATATGCACTTCTATTTTTTTTAAACTGACCTTTCTTATATCATGACATAAATTTTTTATTTCCACACATAGTTTTCTGCATATGCATATTTTTTTTTTAAAAAAATTTATTGTATCACGGATGAACCACAAAGGCACTTTTTATAAACAGCATTTCAAATTAGAGATTAAAACCGAATAAATTGCTATATTTAAATCGCGTATAACTGAAAATCATGTAGATTAGAGATTATATTTTCTAATTGTATTTTTTATGAAATGATCTAGTAGTGATATTTCAGACTGTACTAGAATTTATTTTGACTGTGTGCTAATTTCAGATGTCAAAGGTAGCAACGAGATATTCAAAGAGGCAATCTCTAGCTGTAGTTGCAGCTTTATGTGCACAAGATAAGACTGCTGGTGTGAAAACCAATGAAACAAGCCGTATTGATGTAGCTCATCCTCTTCAAAGTTTAAACAGCAATGCTAGAAGATCCCCTCGGATGCGTATTGAAATGCAGCCTCCACCCGTTCAAGTACAATCTTCAAATCTCAATCCTGGCCCTAATTCAACTGAATCTCCAAATATCACTCCCATAAACACAGACCCACTCAACGCCATGGATTCCTTGAACAACCTAGATTATAATGATGGTATTCAACAAGAGATGTCAAGAGAAAAAAGAGGGAAGACGATGATGAAAACGTTTTCTTGTATGTCGAATGAAAAGGCTGAAATTGAATTCAACGATCGAGGTCAACCAATTGGCTCCAACTCTAAGCACTTATCATCCTATCTCGGTACCTTAGCAAGGGAGATGGTACCTTTGACCATTTCAGAGTGGAAAAAAGTCGATGCAAATTTAAAGAAAGATTTATGGACTTGTATTCAGGTATGAAATAAGCTGTAAACTCGGATACAATTTTTGCTTTAGCCAAATAGTTATTTTATGATAGTACACTCTATACACATTAAGTCTTTTATCCATTATCCTGGTTATATATTTGGATGCGCACTTGTTCTTCAACTAGCTTTCTTTTTGTAATATGATGTCTAACACAAATATGGATCACACATGATGTCAAAATTGTACTGCACGTCCATATGTAATTCAGGGAACATACTGTATTTCCAATGTAAAACATACACTGGTTAGTAGCTATTGAAGGACGTGATATGCCTAAAATATTGTTTTACTTTAATTGTTAAATAGCATGATGTTTGAAAGAGTAACATGAAATCAAAAGGCAATGACGAATGTGTGATGCATCTTTTGATGTATGTCATGTTTGAAAGATGCAGCTGATAACTTTGATTAATCAAGTTTAGAATGACTTAATGGTATGAAATCTACTCTTGTTACAAGCCTATGTCATTATGTCATTAAACCATCAAAAAAATATTATTCAATATAGTTATCTTCTTTCCTAATGTCCGTCTATTTTAGCATTGTAAAATTTCATGATTATCCACTCACTCCTGGTAAACATTAATTTATGATAAAGGTGAAAAATAATGTTTGGCTGCGAGGCAGTTGAGTCGTGAGATTGACCATGAGTCGCGAGTATGTTGAATGTGTATGTAGTGGTGAAGTCAATAAATGTTACAGCGGTAGGATTAGATGGTATGAATGTCAGTTATGGCATGGTGGTGAAGGGCGATGGAAGTGATAGAGTAAGGAGGCAGAGAGAAGAAGCGATGGTTACAGGGATGGTGGAGTTTATCTGTGATGAAGTTGAAGTTGCGGTAGCAGGTTAAATGTGTGGAGGAAGGTCTGAGTTATGTCAGAGGATGGTATGCAGGGAAAATGTTGAACTGATGTAGGATGTTGTCTGGTGAGAAATGAGATGAAGGCAGTGTAAAACAGTACTGGTGGACAATTAGAGGGAGGGTTGAAGCTACAGTTAAGTGAGAATGTTGCAGTGTTTATTGCAAGCAGAAGTGCCACTGGTTTGTATATGTTGACAAGCAGTGTTTGTATGGGATTGTGGCAGGAGGGAGTTGATGAATGTGACAGTGGTTAAGAAGCTAGGGAGGAGCAATGTGATTTTGATGACAGTGGTTACTATTAGTTAGATTTTTTTTTAAACATGCAATAAGAGGAAAAGAGAAAGGGAGGGTCCATAATGATCAGTCTTTACTGTTCCATTTGGAGCATGAACTAATCACATGTCTTCAATCATTACCAAAACATGAGAATAGTCGGATGATAACAACCACCATGTCCCAATTTGAGTGCTTCTCATTTTCCTATTAGGCTAATATTGCCATGCTACATCCGGGAACATCAAATCAAGCAACTCGTTATCATGATAAACATAAACATCCCAATTCTATTGCAGATAGTTATTGAACAATTTCTTACTGCACATGAAATGAGACCTCTAGATTTTTAATATATTTAGGTTGCACCTATACTACTATAATTTTATCAGCCGACATATATTTGTTTGCACTGGAGAGTTGGTGTATATGCTAAGATTCAATTAAGTAAAGGGCTAGAAACATAAAAAGTGAGCAAGTAAACCCAAAAAAATATAAATCGTCACCCTGTAGCCTTAAGATATGTGTGTGTGTGAGAACCCCACAGGGTTGCCCAATCAGTCGGAAGCATAATCATCTAACCAAAGGTCATAGGTTCGATGTATTCAACAGTTGTCGCTACTCCGTCTGTGATTGATTCAGGGTTTTGGTGTAATAATCCTTCTAAACCGCCGTCTACTCCCCGCTTAGGGGTTAGGCTATGTTTGTCGCCTATTCATCCACCTAAATCTGCCTATATGAGACATACCGCATCATCTAAGTATCTAAATAGATGTATAAGAACTGTTAAGGTACTAGTTAAGGCTTGATGCCTCGTTTATGCATCCGAATGCTGCTTTCAAAACGGTTTTGCCACTTTAGTTGCTTCCAAGCCTATTAAAACCCCTTAATGTTCATTTTGGATCATCTAATACTGTAAAAACAAATACTTCATGATTTTGTCAAAAAAATCTAGCTCCAATTCCGTTTTGTAGGCAATGCCGTGGTGGTTGCAAGTGGTAGTGGTATTTTGTTTTGGTGGCTGGAGATGCTTTGTATGGTGGACAAAGGAGAGGTGATGGTATGGATAGCAATGATAGTTTGGTCATTGAGAGTAGGTGATGCTATGAAGGGTGAACTAGTTGGTGAAGTTGCAAAGAGTAGCAGCAAGAACAATTATTGATGGTTTTAGTGGGTTAGGTGATAGAAAGGTTTTGCAGTGGTGTATGTTGCATAGCAGAGGTCAGTTTGATGTGTTATGGTTTGAAATGGTAATGTTTGAAGTTGTATAAGTTATATGTGAAGCAGAAAATGTTGTTCACAAGATGTAATGTTGGTAAAAATGTTTTTATATATGCACACTAGAGCGAATACAAATGTTGCACACTTGAGTGAAGTATAATGCACAAACAATAGTTGACTGTGGTACAAACTGCAGTTGAATGTTGTGATGAAGTGGTGGAAGGCTGTTGTTATTGGAGCTATTTGTGGAATGGTTTGTGGAGTTGAAATGAAAGTTGTATGTGGGGAGGAAGGAGATAATAGGCAGAGTGATGTGATTTTGTGATGGTGGGAGTATAAGGTGAAGTTCAGGGGGAGGTGCTGAAATGAAGTGGCACTGCTGAGGTGAATAGTGGCAGAAATGAAGTGGACTATGGTGGATGTGGTAGTGGTGATGGTATGGATGTGGTAGTGTTGGTGGTAAGGAACGTGAATGGCTCTAAGTGGGCTGTGAACAATATTGTTGGAGCAAAGTGATGACTGTATGTTTGAGGTGATGAGTGTATTGTGGTTTGCAGAGGCAAAAGAGAAGTCGCGGTGTGGACAGTGGACGAAGTGGTGCTTGCAGAGTGAAGGTCAGGGATAGAAACCCTCGTTGGTGATGAACTTAACCCTACTATTTACTTATTTCTAGATCTGAGTTGTTATTACAATTCACATGCTTAGATTTCCACATTCTGATAGAAACAAGTTCTTTAATAGGTTTACACATGTTTTGTTCTGTGGTGTATATTGATTTGAAAATTCTAGTATTACGCTCACGCCAAATACACAACACTGTAGTCGATAGAACAGTTTTAGCTATGTCACCAATTCGGCCACTAAACTTATTACTAATATTGTCAATCTCATTGACTAAATGCGAATGATCATATTAGATACTGTCCGTTTTAGCTTAGAGTGGCACCACTTCCACACTGAATAGGAAAACTTATAGCTGAAAAACAAGTGCTCAACATCTTCGTTGTATTCAGAACATAAAACACATATTGGGTTAATTAAAATGTGTTGATAAATAAGTCTTTGTTTGGTAGGAAGGAATTTGTTGATAACTCTGATTGGGCACATTCATTTTCGGAGTGTGAATTTTAGTTCAAACACATTTTGCCCAAGACTGGTGCTCATAGGAAACACTTATAGTTTCCTATACTCTTTTGTAAAAGTATTGACCATTGGTAGTGCACGACCATTCCCAGAAATCATTAACGTGATTACTGGCAATTTTCACTAGTTCAATATCAGTCTTTATCATAGCTAAAAAACTGTATGCATTAGCTTTCCAATGCCCTTTGTCTATAATGTCTGTCACTTTCAAATCGTGAGTACCTATTCCAATAACAATATTGATCCCCGTTTATTCACTAATCTACTCCCTTGGAAATGATTTTTGTTGTGCAGTCAGGATTCATGGTGGATGAAGCATACAAGGGTTTATTGCTTAATATGTTAGGAGTACGATGAAGAGAGGCAAAGTCAAGATTAGTTTCGGCTATTAAAGTAGCTTCTACTTGCCCTGACGCTTCCTCTAGATTAGCGATGCTAAAATCGGATACTATAGAAAATGTTCAAGAGTGGAACGACTTTGTTAAGGAAAAGTTGTCGGACAAATTTGAGGTAATAAGTTGTATTTTATTCAGTATAAATTAAAATGTAAATAATAGTTTATTAATGAATTTCTCCTATGTAGGAAACTAGCAAAAAATTCAAAGCACTTAGAGGTAAAAATAAACTTCCACATACAATGAGAAGAAAGGGTTGTGCGAGATTAGCTGAAGATATGGTAAGAAATGCATGTACATTTACATCAATATTTTTTTTTCTTTGGTTCGTCTTCTTACTATTATTATTTACAGAAAAAGGAAACTGGAATATCAAATATTAGCAGAGACGAGCTATGGTGCAAAGCCCATATAAAGAAAAATGGAGACCCACCGAATTCCGTTGTTGTCGATTGCATTGTAAGTTTTTTTTATTCTTTTGAAATATGAGTGTAGATATTTATTCAAAACTCGTATGTACTTGACATTGAGGGATCAATATTTCTGCGATTCAATCATATATCAGCTCATATATATTTTCTGCGATCAATATTTCACTACAAATATTAAATACATTGAACTGAACATTGAGGGATGATAGTTTATTCATATTTCATTTTTCTTGAGATGGTCTATTTTGATTTGTAGGCTAAGATAAAAGAGCATAGTAGTGCTCAGAGCTCTCATGGAACAACATCGATAAGTGGATATGGGGTGTCACATGTTTTTGGAAATAAGCATAAGGGAAGGGTGAGAGGGCTGCGTTTTGGTGTAGTACCATCTCAAATGGGTGTTTATTCCTAATTCAAAAAAGGTGATTGCATTGGAAAATCAAGTAACTCATTTGATTGCATTAGAAGAGTTGACTAATTTGGTCATGATAGTAAGTTTATATTTAATTAGATATTGTTAATAAATATGTGCTTATGAATTACCAAGTCATCTTTTGTACTTTTACAAAGAAGAAATGTTAATGTGGCGGATTTGGAGATCGCTGAGGCTCGTACATCTCAGGTTAGAATATATAAATAATCCTAAATTAATATGTGAAATTTTGGTTTTTATACTCGTAGAAATTGTTGTTCATTAATCATGGTAGTAGTTCAATTAGTTTAATTAGTTCACATTTCATTTATTTTTAGAAAAAAAGGAAAAAAAACCTTTAGGTGACACCGCGACAGTAAGTTCCATACTTACCTTTTGAATCTCAGTATTTTTATATAACCTTGTTCCATGGTTTTTTTCTTGCAGTCACATCGCGAGAGTAACAATATGCAGGCTCAAGTTCAGCTTACCGTGGATGTTTTGGTGAAAAAAAGTGCAAGCTATTGAGTTGGCAGAAGGACGTAGTTGTAGAGGGGACGATAGCAAGCACTGATCCTGATGCTTCAGTATATTTCGTAAAGCTTGGAGAAAATGCTTGGAAAGTATGGGTTAATGTAGCGGTGGAACCAGAAGCCTTTTTATTTAGGCCAAATTCAGAGATGCAGACTATCAAAGAGGCCGTTGGATCAACCGTCGCGTGGCATAAAGACTTCATCTCTGTGGTATAGTATGATTGTACTTATAACATGATGTTTGTAGCGGACTGTTATGTGTTAATGCTTTATATGTATTTGGCATGTAAACTTATCTAATTTTTTGGAGTGTTAGAATTCTATGACTCTAGCTTTTAGTATTTTCGTATGTGATTTTAATTATTACGATAATATTTAGTATTTGTATGGATGTATTGCATGGATGCTGCTGTAATTTTTTTAAATTTGCATTTATTTTGCAATGGACAATGTGCGTTGTTATATGAGCTTATTACAACGGTCAACAAACGCTGTTAAATAGGTATTTTACAACGGTCAATACATGTTGTGAAAAAAGCTATGCAATTAGTATGGTTAGTCTATTGCAAGGGGTTATGGCCGTTGTATTATAGTCTATTATAACGGTCATAACCCGTTGTAAAAAGGTATACTGCAATGGTTTTTACAACGTGCTTTGCCCGTTGTAAAATGTGGTGGACCTATTACAGCGAGGCCTATTACAACGGACACATGCCCGTTGCGAAAACCATATTACAACGGGCATTGCCTGTTGTAAAAAGACTGTTTTGTTGTAGTGATAGTGATTACATGCATAGATTTTTGATTCCATTACAATACAAAAGATGGAACCTATAAAAATATCTAAGGATTTACGGGGGAAGCTTTGGCTTGATAATCTCCTTCATCTTTATTCTTGAAAGAGCTAGCTTGTATTCTAGGAGATTTTGGAGTATGTTCTAGAGGTTCTTTTTCCTCTTCAAAAAGTTTAGAATGTTTTGAAGGAGGAGGAGAAGGCGTTGGAGTTCGCCAATCTTCCGAAGGTGGTGTAGGGCCATGGACTCGTTGGAGAACCTCTTTTAGAACAGATAATGTTGTTGAAAGCGACGTTTCAACTATGGCTAGGCGAGAGTAAAATGTTGTTTCGAAGCTATCGATACACTTAGCCAATAATTTTTGATTTCTTGATAAGATAAGTTGATTTTGGAGAGTTAAATCTCGAATGCTATCATTTGGATTAGTTTTAGTGTGAGTCTCTAAAATGTCGTCTTGGCCCTGGATAGTCCAAAGGTGCAGGAGGAGAAGGAGTATGTTCGATATGTTGTTCTTCTTCTTGTGATGGTTGTGGTGGTTGTTGTTGGGGTTGAGGCCTAGCTTGTCCAGCTTGTTGGCGACATTGCGTCCTTTCTTGAAATGAAATAAAATCTGGGAGATTTTCTGGTAAGTGCATAAGAGAGAAGAATTTTGTGGAGGCGTACTTGGGGCCAATCTCCACAAAAGTCGATAAATATGATGGAATGTTGTGGGCTTGTAGAAGGCGCATGATGTAGGTAGGGTAAATGATTGATGGACGTGATCGAGTCCAATAATGTTTAAGCTCGTCAAGTATAAATTTCGCCCAGTTAACCCTCGTACCACTAAAGATAACATATAGAGCTTTGTGCTCCAATTTTGTTATTTGCTTATGGCTGCCAAGTCGAGGAATAATTGTGTTGATAGTCATCCTACTGAGTAGCCTTGCCTTAGGTCATAAGTATTTTGAAGCAAATCGTGGCATTTCATCTTTCCAAATTTGATGGGTAATATTATTTCTTGATTTGAGGCGCATATCCGGAATGTCATTCAAATCTTCTCCGGAGTCGGAACAACCTAGAGTACGGCCTATAATTCCCGGAGTAAGTCGAACAGTGTTGTCATAAACACTCGACCAAAGTCAATTATCATCATTATCGGTATTCCATACAGCAGTGCTGTCTAAACTATCATAGAAAAGGAATATTGCAAGCTGATCGATTTGGGCATTATTCGAATTGTAGGAAATCAACTTTTGTAACCCAGCATTTTCACACATCTCATCCAAATCATACATAGGGAATTTAAGCAAATTATAGTAGGGATTTATATGTAGCCTTTTCTTCTGGATATCTTCATATCTTTTAATAGAATGAGGTACTCGGTTCATCCACTTCTCAATCTGAACATCGGAGCAAACTTGTGGGTTGGAGGATGTAACTTATTCTTGCGTTCTCTTAGAGACTCTAGGATTTTTAGTTTTGGGCGCCATGAAATCGAGCAAAATTAAGGAGATAGTGTTTTGGAGAATTAGGGTTTGGGATTTCAAAGAGGAAACAAAATGAAATATGAATTGGAAACTTGGTAAAAACCATCGTTTTAAGGTCATAAATAGGTGTTGATTGAATTTCAGACGTTTGGGAAGTGAATCGGATGTCTGATTTAACCCTAGTTTGAAGACAGTAAATTTTCAGACGTCTAGGTGTTATTGGCAGACGTTTGGAATAGGCAGAATTGTAAATTTTGAAGGTAGAGAGTTTTGTCAAACGTCTGTATATAATGTTAGACGTTTGAAATTGGCCTGATTTTTATGATAAGAAGGCAGAGACAATTTTCAAACGTCTAGTTGTTTAAATCAGACGTTTGATATATGCACAGGATTAAAAAAAATGTTGTGATACAAGGGTGTCAGATGTCTGATGGTATTGATCAGACGTTTGAAATCTTCAGTGGGTCTAAAAATAGTCTTATTTTGGAAGGTTTTGCTTGATTTTCGAGGGACCGATTTTATTGAAACATAATATTAATTTTTTTGAAAAAAATACAAATATAATTAGGTGAAAATACAATGAAAATAAAAAAAAATATTTAGATGAAGATGGATCTTTAAATTTCTCTCATTCCATGGCTTGAGTGGAGACCAAATATTTCCATGTTTGTTGGTTCTTAGGGAACTAGAGAACTGCTTAAGTGGAGGATCCCAAGGTGTACGATAAGAGGCAAAAGGATCTAAGGATAGCAAGGAATCTGAAGTAGTTCATGTACATCCTTTTTTCATGAATTGCAAAATTTGATCGCTACTTGCTTTAAAAAACTCAGTCGTCTCGCAGTGACTTTTTGTTCGAAATATAATTCGCGTTGTAAATCCGTTTATTGCTTTTGGTAATGATGTATATCATAGATTTTCTCCTTGGGGCAGGAGAGACAAATAGAGATCGTTTGGACCGCTTTTTGTTGGGAGTGCATCCCGTATGGTAGTACGACCACTTATAGGTCGGCTCTTGACCTGGTGTAGGAGTAGGAAGTTGATGAGGGGTATCCGCTGAACTATCCGAGGTTGGTGTTGAAAAAGAGAAGTGAGAGTTGTCGGAAAACATGTTTTTGTTTTGCTTTTGTTTGTTTTTTTCGAAAATATTACATCTATCTTTGTCGAAATTAATTTGAAAACATATATCGCATAATTGACTAATGCTAAGTAGGTTGTGTTTTAAATTTTCTGCTAACAAAACATTTGTAATAATAGGAGAGTTAGAAATAGCAAAGTTGATGACTTCTCCGATGCCAACGATGTATCCTTTTGAGTTATCTCCAAAAGTTACCGTTTCACCATCGATATATGTTATGTTTGATAGCATTTTTGCATTTCTGGTCATATGCATGAAGCAGCCACTATTAAGCATTCATTTCTCCTTATTTTTTATTTTAGATACGTGTAAGATAAAAATGATTTAATTGGTACCCATATACTTTGTTAGGGTCCTAGATGTTAGGAGGAGCAGGTAGCCACACCCAAGAAGGTTTGGTACCTTTATGAACATAAATTTTATTATAGACTACATTATCTAGAAATTATTAATATGTTTTAGTCTAATCAAAATATTAGTTATCTTAGGAATCTAAATTTTTATGTTTTTGGTATTCATATTAGACTTAGGTGATCTTTTAGTCTTTTGATAAATAAAACTATACTTCTTAATATTATTCCCTTTTTGTTTAGGAATATTTCTAAATCCTAAACCATTTCTATTACCTGAAGGTTTTGAAGTTTTGATAAGATTTTCCAAATCTTGTTTTCCTTTATTAAATTTTGAAACATAATTTGTAATTTTATCTAATTTTTCTTTTAGTTCAAAAATTTCAATTTTTAATGTTTCTATATTACTTTTCTAGTTGATATTTTCTTTTAACAAGTTATCCTTTTCTAGTTTAATATTTCCAAAATCAATAGATATAGTCTCATATTCAACTAAACTACTTTTATTTTTTTCTTGAGATAATTCTAGTTCCTCCTCTGAAATAATTTTTTCATCTTTTAAAATTCCTATTTTAAGTTCTAAACGATTTATTCTTGCTATGTGTTCTTTATTTAATTTTTTTAATTTGTGTAAATTTATCATCTAATTCCATGCTAAGCTCTAATAATTTATCATAGCTAAGTTCAGAATATACCTCATTAGTTTATGCCATAAAACATGTTGAATATGCGCTTATATGATTTTTGTTTGATGATAATAAACATATATTCATTCATTTAAATGTATTTGATAATATACTATTTTATTTTTCACAGATTAAATAAATATTTGCTGAATAAAATAAATAACACAGAATTTGAATTCAAACGAATATTTTATTCAAACAAATATTTATTACAATTTTGAATAGTATACAAATTCAAGCTCTCACTATTCACTATACAACTTTGATACAAATTCAATTACATCACTATTTTACATCAGCACCTCACTACATATCACTCACACTCGTATTTACCTTCAACTACATTCAAGTTTGAATCCAGCATCTGAGCTATCTGCAAAAATATAAACTAACGCAGTAAAATTGAAAATAAAATATTTTTGCAATATAAAATAAAACGTGAATTTTGAAAATGATATTTGCCTCAGTTATTTGGGTTGTTCGTCATCATTTAAATTTGAATTCATCATACACGAACAACTTGTGACATACACAGTATATTACTGTATATGCCACAAGGCCGTGCACGCCGATATATACACTTGATTGATTTACAGGGACAGGCAAGCACAGGTCAAACCCAAATGAAAAATCGGGTTCAACTCACGTGCAATAACATTGAAAATCACGACACAAGCACAAGGTCAAATCCGAGTTTTGAAACTGGATTCAACACAAGGCGACATGACATGAATGCAACGAAGACCAACATTAAAATGGACTGCAACATGGATATCACAATCAAACTGCAACAAGGCAACTAGGAATGAACAGAACATAACAGCACCAATGCAAGCAAGTCAGTGGCAAAACACAAACTGCAGTGGACAGACCAGAGTGCATCAGTGCCAAGAAACTCAAGTGCACGACTAAACTGACGATGAATACAACTTGAAGCATACAAGCTCAATGAAGATTGCAGCAACAACAGTGAGCACACTCATATGAACAAGTGCACAACAACTTCAACAAAGACTCAAGCTACAGTGCATAATGGTCAAGAGAAGTTCAAAGCAGTAGGGTACATGAAGCAAATGCAACAAAGATGCAAGCCGCAGCATACCAGTGACATGAATGCAGTGTACAACAATGGAACATGACTATCATGGTACAATTCAAAGCTCAAGTAACAAAAGTCAGGTGCAGCAATGAAACAAAATAGTATGACATGAAGCAAATGAATATAGTGAATGAAATGCACAAAGACATAACATCTGTCTCAGGTTAATAAAACAGAAATGCACAGTGGAATGAAGTCAAGTAATGCACATATACTTGAAAGCTACAGCACCAAGTAAACCAAGTTTATATGCAATGCAAAGACCACGGCTATAACAAATGTACATATATGGACAGTGAAAACAGAAGTGCACAGCAACAGTAAGGAAATGGACAAATGCAACTGAACCAACTACACAAATATGCTATGCAGTAAAGTCAATCAGAGGCATCAACAAAGACAATGCTTGACACCGAGCATGAACAAAATGATGCATGATGAATCAGACCATACAATATGAATCAGAGGCAACAAGACTATATGCAAGCAAAGTCTCTACATGGATGCAGTGATACAAGTCAGAGCAACAATATCAAAGCAATGGTGATGGGCCGAGAGGACCAGTGATATAAGTAAAGATGAGTGCAGATTCGAAGTCGAAAGCAACACCATGTACAACAATGCACTGGAACACATGATGCATATGTCGAGTTCAATGCAACATAGCACCAGGCATCACTATGATACAACTTACAAACCCAAATGACAACTCAATAAATTTTTGCAGTGATACAAAACAAGTTCAACAGGCAACAAGCAAAAGTTCACAGAGAAGTCGAAATCATGAAAAGTGGCACGGCAATTTTTGAGAAGAACCAACAATATTCAAACAACAGCAGTATGCAAATGCATACATAATAGAGGCAGCAAAGAACAAAGTACATGATCAAGTGGAGCATCTTGTAAACTGAACAACTATGGACAGAGCTCGAGCACAGTTGAAGCTCAAAACATGCAGTAAATCAAGTCAGTAAGGAAAATGCACCAATGGAAGTCACTCAAGCAACATGACCAAGTGTACGACTAAACTAAACATGAATACAACTGTGAAGCTACTGAAGGCACTAGTGATAAACCAAAATGCCATCGGTCAGAGAAGATGACCAGAAGCGAAAGTCACAGTGATAAACGAAAATCAACATCATGTTCAAATGCAGTATCAACCAAAATCAATTCGAAGCCGTGACTCAAAACAAGAAATTCACGGAGCAGTAAATACAAAGCCGTGAATGCCAAGAAATCAAATATATTCGAATTGAACAAGTCAGAAATCATCATGAACATACAAGCGAAAATCAATGGCCAAAATAATCAGTTGACAAATTCAAACATATTTTATACGAACGAGAATATAGGAATTCGATTCCTATTTAAACAATTCATCATCGGCAAATTTGAGCATCGAATTCCAGAAAGCATAAAATCAGAAAAGCACAAGCAAATAATTACATACCGAATCGAAGAAGGAATTCGATCAAAGAAGTAGCCGAAGTGAGCATCAATCAATCAAGGATACACGCAAGAGATCATAGAATCAATCTACATACTATCGGCACTTCAAAAGCCCTAAATCTGGAAAAGGAATGAAGCCCTAAATTTGCAAGAGGAACGACCACCATTATACACGCAAACGAACGGAGTAAAGCAAAAGGAGACGGGTCAAAATAATAAAAGGGGCCGGCCTATATATTTTAAGGGATTTTAATTATATTAGGGTTATTTATTTTAATTTGTTTTTAACTTCGTTTTTACTTTTAAACCGTTTTAATTTTCTAGTCGTGTGACTAGGGTGCAAACTACGGTGTGTAGTTTGGGAATTTGCAACTCGGTAGTTGAGTTGTGGTCAAGGTTTTGAGCGTAGAGTTAGATTAGTCAATAGCGGGTATAGCAAGTTTACGTGTGTAAGCGAGGGACTATCTAATTTCTAGTAGAAACCTTGGGGGCAGCACGTAGGCAGGGTTTTGCCGAAGCTGGGTAAATTCTGTGTTGTTCTGTTCTGCATTTTATTATTCTGCTATTTATTTCTGTGCTGGTAGTATTATGTGATCTGTATTAGTTTATAAGCTTCCGCAATTAATTTTTATAATTAACACTATCACCCTATTCACCCCCCCTCTAGGGTGAAATCGATCCTACAAGTGGTATCGGAGCTAGGAACAAAAGCCATTTTTGTTTTTAAAATTTTGATTTTACAAAAACCAATTTTTAATTTAAAAATTCGTGTTTCAAAAATCAATTTTTGTTTTAAAAATTCGTGTTTCAAAAATCAAGTTTTGTTTTAAAAATTCGTGTTTCAAAAATCGGTTTTTGTTTTAAAAATTTGAATTTTTTAAAATGGCTTCTTTTAATAATGCTTTTGCAGAAGGACAATCCATAGTTAGACCACCAATGTTCAATGGTGAATATGCTTACTGGAAAAATAGAATGCAAATTTTTCTGAAAACCATTGACGCTTGGAATATTGTTGAGACAGGTTATAGTATACCAACTATAACTGTAGATAATCAGGAAATAGAGAAACCAAAGGAACAATGGACAGAACTAGAAAATAAATTACAGAATACTAATGCCAAAGCTATGAATTCTATTATCTATTCATTGGATCAATTTGAATTTGATCGTGTCTCACATTGTCTAACTGCGCAGGAAATATGGCACATACTAGAAGTGACTCACGAAGGAACATCTCAAGTCAAAGAATCTCGCCTTGCAATGCTAAGCAGCGAATACGAGAACTTCAAAATGGAGAAGGAAGAAAACGTCAAAGAGATGTACGGACATCTCTCCAATATCGTATACAAATCAAAAGCTCTCGGAAAAACATACACCGAATTAGAAATAGTCCGGAAAATCCTCAGAGTCCTTCCACGAAGCTTTGAAGCAAAAGTTACTGCCATACAAGAATCGAAAGATTTAAAACAACTTAAAGTTGAAGAACTCATCGGAAATCTCACCACTTATGAGCTAGAAATGAAATTCAAAGAAGAGCGTGAAGGAGGTGACACTCAAAAGAAATCAATAGCTCTCAAAGGAACAACCGAAAGTGATGATGATAACGATGAAGATGATGGAGCAGCAGAATTGGAGCTGTTAATAAGGAAATTCAAAAAATGGAATCAAAAACATGGAAATTCAGCTCGAATTCAAAAAGCAAAAAGCAGAATAGCCAAAGCACTAGACTACTCGGAAGAACAAAAGTTTATTTGTTATAATTGCAACAAACCCGGCCATATCAAGCCCGATTGTCCACAAATTAAATCCAGCCACGGAAAGAAACAGAAAAAGAAAAGTTTTGCAGCCACTTGGGATGAAATAGACGAGAATGATCAAAGCAATGGCAATGAAAGCGAAAAGGCAGAATTGTGCCTTCGAGGTGATACAACTGACAGTGACGATGACGAGCCAAGTGAGGTATCAAAACTTACCCATTCTGAGTTGCTTATATATTTTCATGAAGTAAACTGTTGTTTTGAACGACTTAAGGAAAAACACGTCAAACTTGAATCTCAAAAAGATACTTTGATAGAATGTAATAAACAACTTGATCAATTAGTTAAAACCTATCAAAGTAGGATCCCTAAGTGTGATAAGTGTCCAACATTTGATGAAGAAATTAAAAAATCAGAAATTAAAATAAAATCGCTTCAAAATGAAATTCTGATTTTAAAGGAGAATGAAAATACTAGGAGAGAGAATTCTATTAAAAAGTGCACACAGTTGTTAAACGAAAATGAATCTCTCAAATCACAAGTCCAACAATTGTCAACGACTTTAGATAAATTTTCAAAAAGTGAAAAATCGTTGAATATGCTATTAGGAAAGCAAACTGTTAATACGGTTAAACAAGGACTTGGATATAATAGTTCGAAAATTGTTGAAAACAAGATTAATCAAGAAAATTCATTGTGCACGATTTGTAGAAAATTTGGACACGATCACAATAATTGTTGGTATAGACCCAAACATGTGAAAACTATACCGATTTGGGTTCCAAAAGGCACAAATATAAAATCTCTCAAAGTTAAACAAATTTGGGTGCCAAAGGGAACAATTATAAATAGTTTTGGGTCTACACAAAATTATTTTTCAAAATTTTCTGCCACTAACAACCATGGACCTATAAAAACAAATAGGTCACATAAATCCTTTTCCGTGTAGGTGTGGTGGCAGGCTAAGGAACGACAATAGTGTTCTCTGGATTTTGGCTGTTCCAGAAACACAACGGGCGACAAAGCTAAGTTCCTTAGCCTAGTATAAGGGTGACAGAATCACAATGGACAACGACGAGAAATATCGTAAAGGTAAAGACAGGTAAAGGTATATTTATTTGTATGATATATTAAATGTGATAATCTGTACCATTTTCTGAATAAAATCAGCCAATTATGTGATGATGATATGATGATGATTTAATGATGATTTTGATTCTGACTTTATTCAAAATTGTTAGCCATTTATATTCTTATGCCAAAAACACTATAAAATTCTCTAGAATTACTTGATATATAAGTTTGAGAGAAAAATAGTGTTTTGATTGGATAATAATATTGTTGGCTAAATCTATATTCATGTTTTGACACGGCCTCGATTTAAAATCCTAATGAATTCTATTTTAAAAATTGTAAAAAGGATTTTATTTTTTGAAATTGTTGAAACTTTTAAGAAATTGCTTTGAAATAAAAATAATGTTTGATGGCTTCTAAAATTGACACTTTAATATATGTTTGATTGTTGACACGGTTTTCATTTCAAATCCAAGAGAATTTCATTTAAAATTTGTTGATAATAATCATGAGAAAATTTGTTGAAATTTCTTAATCTGGTCTTTGACATTCAACGAGTGAATTTTGAGTGAAATTTAAATTCAGATGCAGATTACACTGGTAATATAGTTGATAGAAAAATTACTAGTGGAACGTGATTAGTCTTTGACACATTCATTTGCTGCATCGTTTTTCAAAGAAAATGTCTGCATATTTTTCATTTGAAATTATTTTTTATAGCAGAAAATTTTCTTATGAAACCCTTTCTAGAAAATTAGTTTTGACCTTGTATCAGATTAGTTATTTAAGAAAACTTGATTTTATAACTATTTTTGAAATTGATTTCAAATAACTATATTAACTAATCTGACCCCCTAATAATTATCGAAAAGATATATAGTGATTGAAAATAAGATGAGTGTGGATATTGATCAAATATTATAACTCGAGACGGTATAATTAGTAAATTTCTTTAGAAATTTAAACGAGAGTTATAAAAAATTTTGTTGGTAAAAATTCCATGACCATCTCTATATCTATCATATTTCTAACGACCATCACTCATCAAAATTCTATATAGTTTGTCGATATGTGGTACTTTAAACAGGAATCGTTCGTTTTTTCATTTTTTTAAAATAAAAAAAAAAAAAAAATTAATAACAATAAATAAATACCAAAGTATTCACTCTCATTTAAAAGTCCTCACGGTTATGCATGGGTGAATTACTTGGAATTTGTTATGTGCTTCCATGCTCATTTAAAAGTCCTCACGGTTATGCATGTATGGAACACATATCAAAAGTTGATTTTTTAAAATAAAAATAAAAATAAACAAGTTGATTCTAATCCCATTTAAAAGTCCTCACGGTTATGCGTGGTTAGAAGATACTTGAATTCATTTTTCTAAAATAAATTTGGAATACTACTAATCTCATTTAAAAGTCCTAACGGTTATGCATGATTAGTAGATATTCAAATTCCTGATATAAAAATACCACAAACAGACACAATTGTATGGTTTTATATGATGACATCATCTCCATCATTCTAAAAGTGGAATATGCGCCTAACAAAAAATTTATGATTTTTGTTTGATTTTTTATTGAAATTTGATATTTATATTCAATTGAGTTTTAATGTTGAATTGATATCGATTACTTTATCTCTGTTTTCTCTAACACTATTATTCTTTTGCTGATAACAAAAGGGGGAGAGAAAAGTTAAGATTTTGTCAAATAGAATCAAGCAAAGGTCAAATAATTTTCCATTTGCATATAGGCTCATTTATATATTTCTATTTGTATGCATATATGTAGGGGGAGCTTTGTGTAGAGAGGAAGCATTTAAATAGGGGGAGCAATTAGGATATATCAATGATCAAATACATTTAACATATTCAAAATGTTAAATATATGTTTGTTATCATCAAAAGGGGGAGATTGTTGAATATGCGCTTATATGATTTTTGTTTGATGATAATAAACATATATTCATTCATTTAAATGTATTTGATAATATACTATTTTATTTTTCACAGATTAAATAAATATTTGCTGAATAAAATAAATAACATAGAATTTGAATTCAAACGAATATTTTATTCAAACAAATATTTATTACAATTTTGAATAGTATACAAATTCAAGCTCTCACTATTCACAATACAACTTTGATACAAATTCAATTACATCACTATTTTACATCAGCACCTCACTACATATCACTCACACTCGTATTTACCTTCAACTACATTCAAGTTTGAATCCAGCATCTGAGCTATCTGCAAAAATATAAACTAACGCAGTAAAATTGAAAATAAAATATTTTTGCAATATAAAATAAAACGTGAATTTTGAAAATGATATTTGCCTCAGTTATTTGGGTTGTTCGTCATCATTTAAATTTGAATTCATCATACACGAACAACTTGTGACATACACAGTATATTACTGTATATGCCACAAGGCCGTGCACGCCGATATATACACTTGATTGATTTACAGGGACAGGCAAGCATAGGTCAAACCCAAATGAAAAATCGGGTTCAACTCACGTGCAATAACATTGAAAATCACGACACAAGCACAAGGTCAAATCCGAGTTTTGAAACTGGATTCAACACAAGGCGACATGACATGAATGCAACGAAGACCAACATTAAAATGGACTGCAACATGGATATCACAATCAAACTGCAACAAGGCAACTAGGAATGAACAGAACATAACAGCACCAATGCAAGCAAGTCAGTGGCAAAACACAAACTGCAGTGGACAGACCAGAGTGCATCAGTGCCAAGAAACTCAAGTGCACGACTAAACTGACGATGAATACAACTTGAAGCATACAAGCTCAATGAAGATTGCAGCAACAACAGTGAGCACACTCATATGAACAAGTGCACAACAACTTCAACAAAGACTCAAGCTACAGTGCATAATGGTCAAGAGAAGTTCAAAGCAGTAGGTACATGAAGCAAATGCAACAAAGATGCAAGCCGCAGCATACCAGTGACATGAATGCAGTGTACAACAATGGAACATGACTATCATGGTACAATTCAAAGCTCAAGTAACAAAAGTCAAGTGCAGCAATGAAACAAAATAGTATGACATGAAGCAAATGAATATAGTGAATGAAATGCACAAAGACATAACATCTGTCTCAGGTTAATAAAACAGAAATGCACAGTGGAATGAAGTCAAGTAATGCACATATACTTGAAAGCTACAGCACCAAGTAAACCAAGTTTATATGCAATGCAAAGACCACGGCTACAACAAATGTACATATATGGACAGTGAAAACAGAAGTGCACAGCAACAGTAAGGAAATGGACAAATGCAACTGAACCAACTACACAAATATGCTATGCAGTAAAGTCAATCAGAGGCATCAACAAAGACAATGCTTGACACCGAGCATGAACAAAATGATGCATGATGAATCAGACCATACAATATGAATTAGAGGCAACAAGACTATATGCAAGAAAAGTCTCTACATAGATGCAGTGATACAAGTCAGAGCAACAATATCAAAGCAATGGTGATGGGCCGAGAGGACCAGTGATATAAGTAAAGATGAGTGCAGATTCGAAGTCGAAAGCAACACCATGTACAACAATGCACTGGAACACATGATGCATATGTCGAGTTCAATGCAACATAGCACCAGGCATCACTATGATACAACTTACAAACCCAAATGACAACTCAATAAATTTTTGCAGTGATACAAAACAAGTTCAACAGGCAACAAGCAAAAGTTCACAGAGAAGTCGAAATCATGAAAAGTGGCACGGCAATTTTTGAGAAGAACCAACAATATTCAAACAACAGCAGTATGCAAATGCATACATAATAGAGGCAGCAAAGAACAAAGTACATGATCAAGTGGAGCATCTTGTAAACTGAACAACTATGGACAGAGCTCGAGCACAGTTGAAGCTCAAAACATGCAGTAAATCAAGTCAGTAAGGAAAATGCACCAATGGAAGTCACTCAAGCAACATGACCAAGTGTACGACTAAACTAAACATGAATACAACTGTGAAGCTACTGAAGGCACTAGTGATAAACCAAAATGCCATCGGTCAGAGAAGATGACCAGAAGCGAAAGTCACAGTGATAAACGAAAATCAACATCATGTTCAAATGCAGTATCAACCAAAATCAATTCGAAGCCGTGACTCAAAACAAGAAATTCACGGAGCAGTAAATACAAAGCCGTGAATGCCAAGAAATCAAATATATTCGAATTGAACAAGTCAGAAATCATCATGAACATACAAGCGAAAATCAATGGCCAAAATAATCAGTTGACAAATTCAAACATATTTTATACGAACGAGAATATAGGAATTCGATTCCTATTTAAACAATTCATCATCGGCAAATTTGAGCATCGAATTCCAGAAAGCATAAAATCAGAAAAGCACAAGCAAATAATTACATACCGAATCGAAGAAGGAATTCGATCAAAGAAGTAGCCGAAGTGAGCATCAATCAATCAAGGATACACGCAAGAGATCATAGAATCAATCTACATACTATCGGCACTTCAAAAGCCCTAAATCTGGAAAAGGAATGAAGCCCTAAATTTGCAAGAGGAACGGCCACCATTATACACGCAAACGAACGGAGTAAAGCAAAAGGAGACGGGTCAAAATAATAAAAGGGGCCGGCCTATATATTTTAAGGGATTTTAATTATATTAGGGTTATTTATTTTAATTTGTTTTTAACTTCGTATTTACTTTTAAACCGTTTTAATTTTCTAGTCGTGTGACTAGGGTGCAAACTACGGTGTGTAGTTTGGGAATTTGCAACTCGGTAGTTGAGTTGTGGTCAAGGTTTTGAGCGTAGAGTTAGATTAGTCAATAGCGGGTATAGCAAGTTTACGTGTGTAAGCGAGGGACTATCTAATTTCTAGTAGAAACCTTGGGGGCAGCACGTAGGCAGGGTTTTGCCGAAGCTGGGTAAATTCTGTGTTGTTCTGTTCTGCATTTTATTATTCTGCTATTTATTTCTGTGCTGGTAGTATTCTGTGATCTGTATTAGTTTATAAGCTTCCGCAATTAATTTTTATAATTAACACTATCACCCTATTCACCCCCCCTCTAGGGTGAAATCGATCCTACAAAACATACATTAGCTTGTTCTCCGTCACTATCGCTGTCACTATCTGATGATGATGAAGAATCCGAGTCATCCCACGTTACTTTGGAAGATTTCTTCTTTTTGAATTTTCCAAATTTGTTCTTCTCTTTATCATTGTTGAGCTTGGGACAATCTTTCTTCATATGTCCAAATTGATCACATTCATAGCGTTTGATTTGTTGAGCTTGATTTTCTCCTTTCTGAAATCTGGTCATTTTCCATAACTTCTTAAATTTGTTGTCGTTTTTGGCAATAAATACGATTTCTTCTTTATCTAAGCCGAGTCTTCATTTGTTGTTGGAAATGCTATGTTTTTCTTCTTGGAATTTTGTTCTTTTCTTGCCTGCAGATTAGCTTTATAGGACATTAAATTTTCCATTAATTCTTCAACTAAGAGTGTTGAGAGGTCATTAGCTTCTTCGATAGTTAATACTTTTCTTTTCCACTCTGGAGTTAAAGAATTGAGTACTCCAGATACTAAATCAAAATTTGTGAATTTAACTCCTAGTACCATTAAATCGTGTTGAATAATTTAGAATCTAGAGTACATGTCCACTATAGATTAATTTTGTTTCATTTTAAATGATGAAAATTGATTTTGTAAAATTGAAATTTTAGTTTGCTTAACTTTGTTCGTGCCTTCGTGTGAAACTTGTAAGGTACGCCAAATATCATATGCAGTGTTACATAACATGACACATGAAAATTCATTCTTATCTAATGAATAAAATAAAACATCTGTAGCTTTGGCATTATTAGAAGCTGTGGTTTTTTGTGTATCATTCCATGTGTTCATAGCAGTGTCAGGTGCTTCATATTTATTTTGAGTGGCTGACCAAATTTCTAATCCATTAGCTTTTATAAAAATTCTCATACGTGTTGACCAATATACATAATTAGAAGCACTAAAAAGTGGGGGACGTGCTGTGGATTGGCCTTCTTAAAAATACTTGCCATATTAAAGTGATTCAAATAAGTGTTACTGTACTTTGATCAAACCTTGCTTTGATACCAATTGAAAGTCTATGGGGTGGATCGTGTAGTGTATATGCAAGTTTATGCGACAAAACATATGATGCAACTAGAATAATATTAATCTAAGTAAATATAAAATAAGCATACCAGAATTTTATACTGGTTCGGACCTTCCGTCTCACATCCAGTCCCGAAGCTCCCCTTTGGAATTCGACTATCAAAAACCTCGCTTCACCAGGAGGAAAAGACTTGGTTACAATGAGTTGTTCTTGTCAAATGTGTGTTCTAACACAAGATGTTGACTAATTAGTACAATTGTTTTGAATATATTTCTAAGGAATATTGTCTATGAAGAACTAAGTATATGGAAGAGTGCATATAAGTAAAGATTGCTAGACTATAGAGATCAAGAATATATGATAGAGTAGAGAATTAGAAAGCATAAGTAAGTCCGGTTCGTTAATTGTTTCTTGATTCTTGATTCTTGATGCTATATATAGTTGTAGATAGGTATCTTGAGTAGTTACATCCATTAAAAATCCTCTAAGGTTGCTTCTATTGACGGTGAAGAGTTTTGGCGAAGAGAAGCGAAGATGTCCATTCACATGTAGCAGTTGCAGTTCATTTCTGAAGTTTGAGTTTGAATTCAGACGTCTGGTATTTGTTTTAAACGTCTGATACTATTTTTTTTTTGAATATAGTAGAGGATCAGATGTCTAAGCGTAATTACTAGACGTCTAGTTTAGCTATTTGTTGTTTCAGAGAACTACTTCAGACCAGACGTTTGATATGGTGCATGTCAGTTTTTATGCATCCTTTCTTTTACTTCTTTGTTCCTATCGACTTGTAGTCTCTTGTAGTATCCTTTGAGCATCGTTCTTGTCTTTCTAGTGATTTTGTTCTAGCAAGTACCTATATATATATGTATGTATGTATGTATGTATGTATATTCGATTTCTATTGTATAGTTGTTGTCATTGAAACCGTAGTTTGGATTTCCTAACAAATGATCTTCAGGGGTTGTAATGACACCTTGATAACAGATATGAAATTCAAGAAATCAGCTTCATTTATGTTTACTATATACCATAGGACAAAAAAGTATTCCATAAATATATTCCCATAAACATATCTGATTATTATTTGGTTGTTATTTTAAGTTCCAGTAAACGCTTTAATTATGATACAAATATGTTATGAATATTGTTGAAAGTTACAAATACTGTAAAATTTACATGACAAGTTCTTTCAGCAATGGTTTTGCATGTATTATGATCACCGCCAAGTTTCTAAAATGTGGAAATCCAAGCATGCCTATATTTATTATTAAAAAAATGCATATGGCCCCTTATGATGTCAAAATAAAAGGACAGCTTCAAGTTTAAAAGGAAATTGTAGAAAGGCCATTTGTCTTGATTGATGAAAGTGGATATTTTTCCACAATTGTTTATTTCTAATTTATAGAAAGACCATTAACTTAATTCTATAATTATATTAATTCTAATGTGCAATTAAGGAAACATATCCAACTAATTTGCAGAAAAATTGGACATTATTTGAAGTGAATATGATTTGATTAGTGCCCAGCTTTCCACTAGATGGGCTTCAATGATGCATAAATTATGGTGATAAACTTTTTTGTTTACATCTTGCTAAGAGTAATTTTAATTAAGTGCTACGAAATCACTAATGAGTAGAAGGTGGAGGAGGTTTTGGACATTTACGGTGGCACCTCTTTAATAAGAAAATACCCTTGATCTAGTTCTAATTGAAATGGTTTCTTTATGGAAATATTGCTTTATGCCAAATAGCAGTTATGTGAACACTAGTGAAGCAAATATTATTAGTATTATCAGCCATGATTGAGGATTACATTTTCATTTTGAAAATAATTCATATATTTAAGAAAGCAAGGTATCGACAGATTGAAGAGTGGTAACTCTATTTTCTTTTCGAATGAAAATTTCTTCTTTAACCTATCAAGTTCTGTACAACACAACAGTTTGTTAACATGGCGATTTTATTTATTTGTATATTCTTAAAGTAACAAAATAATCTCTACTGAACACTTGGCAAGTCCTATCTCAAAATCTATATACCATGTTGAAATGCTTCTCGACAAGAATGCTCATGGATGGTGCGGTTTGGCTCGGAAGGACATAATTTTTGGGTCACCACATTCCTGGGTTACCTAATTCTAAGTTAAACTTGGTTTATTCGTTTTCGGGTCGGATGAGTTTCCTAAAGAAATCACAATTATCAACATGCTAACTTTTCTGAAATACAATCCATCTTTGCAACAAAAGCTAATTTGTATTTACCAAATTAAATTTTATTTAGATATACAATTTGTTTACAGAATGCCCTTTCGGGATTACTATTGTTGGATATTTGTATCCATGATTCGAGAAAGATGAAGATTATAACTGCTGTACTTCTGACTTCAAGGATCTACTTTGTAAATTCTTTTAGACAATAGTCCAATCCAACATGTACAAACGGATTATTGAACTATCGATTGCAGGATACAATAAAGGCTTGAAACAGCGTAATCGAATTCAAAGCTGTACGGTTTTGATCCGACCAAGAACACTCAAATTTAATTTCTGATAATGCAATTTAGTAGAGAACAGAATGAAGAAGAAAACCGATCTGCAACGTTTCTGCGTTTACAGCACCTTTCAGGCGTCGCAAACCGTGCTGAAAGGCAGTGTTCTGCAACACTTTCTAAGCGTAGCAGATCTGAAGGAAGAAGAATGAGATAGAAAGAAAATAAATTGTTGTTTTCATAGTTTCTGGACGTCACTATTTATCGATTTTTATCCCTTAATCTTAGTTGCATCATCAAATTTAGTTTGATAACTATAATGGTCACTTCTTTCAATAATGGTCAGTTTCACTTGTGTTCATGTTGTTAATAACATGTTCTTTCCGGTTAAATTCCAAAAATGATGCATAATCGATTGTTGAAACTTTTCTTTTCATATAATAAAAATGTTTTTATTCAGCTTCGATCTTGCATCATTTTCTACACGCGTTTTAACCTTTTGTATGGCTAACAATGCTTGAAATATTAAAATGAAGCTTTTTGAGCTAGAGTAACCTATGGATCTAAGCTACATTTTTTTTATTATTCCCCTATACATTCACACATGCTTCAAATAGTTCAATTCTGCCATTTTTAAATGTATTTGAAATTACATTTACATTGTGATAATTTAACAATACATCCATTGAAATTGTTGGTACACGATTCATTTCATTTCTTTAATTATAAAATGTCTGCGCTGTAGAACAAATACAAGTTACTATTGAATTATCATACCCGCATTGCAAGTATTCTTAAATTTTGCTGCTCACATCAGAAAAGTCAAGTAAATAAAAAGACACTACTAATTTTAACTTTAAAGGTTTGCCATAGCCAACAAAGTTATTTTTTATTTGTTTGCATCCACATTTATTCGAAGGTGACCATGAAAGGAAAACAAATGATGTTCCTCGACAAAAGCCATGATTATCAAGGTGATAATGTAGCATGTTGTATACATTTTCCACTGATGCCTTTAGAAAAGACACTAGCAGTGGCATATTTAATGAAATGTGATTATTGAGCAAGCTAACGTATTCTCTATGATTATCAATTTGTTATTACCTGACAATTTGAAGGCATGATTCACTAAAACAAGTAATTGTGATGAAGTGCGTACCTCAATAGGTCGGCCGCGACCTATCTTAGGTCGCAAGGCCGATGATGAAGCCACCCAGGTCGCGAGCGACTTACCAAAAGTCGCGACGCCTTGCAATTCCTCTGCCTCAGGTCGCGAGCGACCTACTGCATCCCTAAGTCGCGAGTCCCCTTGCGAATTCCCTGCTCTAAGTCGCGCTGCCAAGATCCACCCTAGGCCGCGAGCGCGCGAGGCTTTTGAAGATCGCGAACGACCTACTTTTCATCGCAAGTTCCAGATCCCTAGGTCGCGGTTTCCCATAGCTCGTTCGGCAAGCTCCTATAATTCAAATCCACGACCTAACCCTAAGTCGTGAGAGGAATAAGGTCGCGAACGTCCTTCAAGACCACCATATGTCGCCTTTCTTTAGGGTCGCGAGGAACGATCTACTGTATGGCGCGTTTCCTCACCTCCAATCCTATGTCGATTTCCACCATAAGTCGCGAAGCTACATAATTCCTTAAGTCACGGCAAATTTTTTCTTTAGGTCGCTGATGTTTTGATCGATGAGGCGCGTGACAAGTTAAGTTGCGTACTGCCTTGTCTAGGTCGTTTGTGTGTTTGTAAGTCGTTGTAATATTTGTATTTCATTTTTTTCCTTAAGTCGCTGTGTTTGTTGTACCGCTTTGTTAAGTCGTATGTATTGTAAACTCCTATAAATAGGGGTATAGTATCATTGTAAAGGGTTGTTGAAATTTGAATAAAATTTGGTTTGTACTTTGTGCTTCCATTTTTAAATTGGTAGTCGAGTGTTATCTCCTATCTCCACTTCGGCATTCGAGTGCGCTCAAATCAACGAACGTTGAAGCCAATTCGCGGAATCAAGTGCGCTTGATCAACGCTCAAAGAGTTGCAGATCTTTCTTCACGGTACCGTGCGCGATCAACGTGTCGAAGATTGCTAAAATCCGGTATCTTCGTGATCAACGGATTTGGGCCTTTCGGTATTCTTAAATCCATCGATTCTTCGTCGATTCACCGAATATTTTCGCTAATCGTGTGAGATCCTGGACGGATTCGATTTAGATCGTCGAATTCGCTTCCCACGCTGCGTCAGTTTGGTATCAAAGCGAGATCGCAAGAAGTTTGCATCATTTGGAAACTTGGGTTTCGAGAATTTGAAGTTTGAAGAGCGGATTTGCAATTGTTGAGAAGTTTGGTGTTCATCGTGTTCATCGTGAAGTTGCAACAAGTTTGGAGCTATCGATCCATATCATTGTGGATCAAAGTCCGGAAAGTGTTTGAAGTTGAGCCGTGCATCACTTTGAAGTGTTCAAGGCCGAGAGCCAAGTGTTGGAGTAAGCCGTGACTTGTTTGTTCAAGTTTGAATTGAAGTTTTTGAAGATTGTTTGATTTGTCGAAGTTCAATCATGCCTCCGAGACGAGCTCAACGTCATCGCAATATTTATGCTTTGTATGGAAGAGAAGAGGCCGATGAAATGGAGCAACGAATCAACGAGAGTTTCACTGAGAAGTTGAATGAAGGAATTGGTCGATTAGAGAGAATGATGACTGAAATGAATCAAAGTAGAAGAAGGGTTTCACCTGAATCGAGTCATGGGAGGGACAGAGTTTCACCATAGTCAGATCGGGAGAGAAAGGAAGTTCATGATCGTAGGAGTGTTGACAATCGTGATAGGAATGAAGATCGAAGAACTGGTGGTGAAAGAGAGGTTGGTGGTCGTGATCGGCATCGATATACTTCAGACTTTGATGAGGAGTTTGATGGTGATAGAGGTAGTGTGCATTATCGAGATCGAGGTCAAGTACGAAATCGAGACAGAGATTTTGAAGATGACCGTAGATGGGAATCGGGAATGAAGATGGAAATTCCAGAATTCAAGGGTGGACTGGTTGCAGAAGAATTTTTGGACTAGTTGTCTAATGTTGAGGAGATCTTTGATTTCAAGGAGGTTCCTAAAGATCGTCGAGTGAAGTTGGTTGCTACTAGGTTGAGGGGAAGAGCTATGGTGTGGTGGCAGCAAACAAAACTTATAAGAGAACGGATGGGAAAGTCAAAGATTGTTTCATGGGAGAAGATGAAGAAGTTAATGAAAGCTACTTTCTTACCTTACAATTATCAATCTCTTATGTATCAACGCTTACAAAATCTAAGGCAGGGAACAAAGACTGTTAATGATTATGCTGATGAGTTTTATCAACTTATTTCTCGAAATGACATTATGGAGACAGAGGAACAGTTGACTACTAGGTTTGTTGGAGGGTTGCGAATGCAGATCCAGGATATGGTTAATATGTTTGATCTGAGATCTGTGGCTGAAGCGCACCAGAAAGCGATGGCTTGGGAGAAGCAGGGAAGACGAGGAGGTGGCGTGTTTACAAGTTCCAATATTCAAAGCAAAGGTGTTAGTGGGAGTTCCAATGTTTCTAAAGCTGTCAGTAAACCAGTTGTGAAAGAGATTGAAAAGGCAAAGGTCAACAACAGTTTCAAATGTTACAATTGCCAGGAAGTGGGTCATAAAAGTAACGAATGTCCAAAACCAAAGAAGAGAACGATGATTACTGAAGTTGAAGGTGAGGATGTTGGTGAAGGTGATTCTAGTCCAGTGGAGGAAGATGAACAGGATATCGCGTCCGGAGATGAAGGATGTAACCTAATGATGATGAGGTCTTGTTTAACACCGAAGCAAGAGGATGAGGCTAGTTGGTTGAGGAGTAACATCTTTCAGTCCACATGCACTATATTGGGGAAAGTTTGTAAGTTTGTAATTGACGCAGGGAGTTGTGACAATATCATTTCTACCGAAGCTGTGAGAAAGTTGAAGTTGAAAACGGAGAAACATCCTAATCCTTACAAGTTAGCGTGGCTAAGAAAAGGAGGAGAGGTGAAGGTGGACAGGTGAGTTCAAGTTCCATTTTCTATTGGGAAGAAATATAAAGACGAGATCTGTTGTGATGTAGTTGAGATGGTGTTTGTCATTTGCTTTTGGGAAGACCGTGGCAGTATGATCGAGCAGTGCAGCATGACGGTCGAACCAATAGCTACAGTTTTATGTTTGAAGGCGTTAAGATTATTTTAGTTCCAAAGAAGAGACATAGGGAGAGAGCAAGTAAGAAGAGATTGAGGAGCTTAAAAATTTGTTGACTTTGAAGGAATTTGTTGAAGAAGTAGAGGAGAGTCCAGAGGTGTTTTTGTTGATTGGACATGAAGCTACTGAATCCGTTGAAGTTCCAGAGGAAGTAAAACCGATATTGGAAGAATTCAGTGATGTGTTTCCAAAAGAGTTACCAAAGGAGCTACCGCCTTTGAGGGATATTCAACATCAGATTGATCTTGTGCCAGGGTCAATTTTACCTCACAGGCCACATTACAGGATGAGTCCTAAAGAGCATGAAGAACTAAGAAGGCAGGTGGAGGAGTTGTTAGAATAAGGGCGTGTTCAGGAGAGTTTGAGTCCATGTGTTGTGCTAGCCTTATTGGTACCGAAGAAGGATGAGACGTAGAGGATGTGTACGGACAGTCGGGCTTTAAATAAGATCACTGTGAGATACAGGTTTCCTATGCCATGGTTTGACGATTTGATTGATCAGTTGAGTGGAGCAGTTGTGTTTTCGAAGATTGACTTGAAAAGTGGATACCATCAGATTCGTATTAGACCGGGTGATGAGTGGAAGACTGCTTTCAAATCAGGGAAGGTTTATATGAATGGTTGGTTATGCCATTTGGTTTATCAAACGCTCCTAGTACTTTTATGAGAGTGATGAACCAGATTTTCAGACAATTTATTGGGAAGTTCGTGGTTGTTTACTTTGATGATATTTTGATTTATAGTAGGAGTACGGAAGAGCACATCCAACATTTGCGAGAAGTACTGTTGATTCTACGACAGGAGCAGTTCTATGCAGCAATAAAGAAGTGCGTGTTTATGACGGGCAGTGTTTTATTTCTGGGGTATGTTCTGTCAAAGGAGGGTATTCAAGTGGATGAAAATAAAGTGAAAGCTGTCAGGAGTTGGCCACAGCCAAAGACAATTACTGAAGTGCGAAGTTTTCATGGGTTGGTGTCTTTTTATCGAAGATTCATTCCACACTTTAGCAATGTGATGGCACCTGTAACTGATTGCATGAAAGGAAAGAAGTTTGCATGGTCAGAGGAAGCAGGGGTTGCTTTTGAAAAGATCAAATCACTATTGACGACAGCACCAATTCTGGTATTGCCGAATTTTCAGTTGTTGTTTGAGCTGCATACTGATGCTTCGAAGGTTGGAATTGGTGGAGTTTTGAGTCAGAATGGAAGACCGGTTGCTTATTTCAGTGAAAAATTATCTGGAGCCAAGATGAGATATAGTACATATGATGTAGAGTTTTACGCGATTGTTCAAGCTGTGAAGCACTGGCGACATTACTTGTTTCAGATGGAGTTTGTTCTTTACACTGACCATGAGGCGTTGAAACATCTACAAGGGCAGGACAAGATTTCAACGAGACATGCTTCGTGGATAGCATATCTACAACAATTTACTTTCGTTGTGAAACATAAATCAGGGGTGACAAATCGTGTAGCGGATGCTTTGAGCAGGAGGAATCACTTGTTAACAACGTTGAAGGTTGAAGTGACAGGATTCGAATTATTGCCAGAGTTGTTTGAGGAGGATCCTTACTTTGCAAAGTTTGTTGAGAAAGTTAAGGATGAGAGTACTGATGAATTTGTGTTGGTTGATGGATTCTTGTTCAAAGGGAATCGATTGTGCATACCAGACTGTAGCTTGAGAATGAAGATTGTTAAAGAGTTGCATGAAGAAGGACATGTTGGACGGGATCGCACCTTACAGTTAATTTCACAATCTTATTATTGGCCTTCTATGAGGAAAGAAGTTGAAAAGTTTATACGAAGATGTCATGTTTGTCAAGTGTCGAAAGGTACAGCTACAAATGCGGGTTTGTATATGCCTTTGCCTATTCCAACAAAACCGTGGGTTGATGTAAGTATGGATTTTGTGTTGGGTTTGCCTAGAACTCAAAGGGGGTAATGACTCTATATATGTTGTGGTGGATCGTTTCTCGAAGATGGTACATTTTGTTGCTTGTAAGAAGTCGTCGGATGCAGTTCATGTGGCACAGTTATTCTTTAGAGAGATTTATAGACTTCATGGTTTACCTGAATCTATTGTTTCAGATAGAGATACTCGTTTTCTGAGCCATTTTTGGTTGAGTTTGTGGAAGATAGTCGGAACGAAGCTGAATTTTAGTAGCGCTTACCATCCGCAAACTGATGGGCAAACGGAGGTGGTTAACAGGTCGTTGGGGAACTTGTTGAGATGTCTCGTGAAAGATAACTTGAAGAGCTGGAATATGAAGTTATGTCAGGAAGAGTTCGCACACAATCACGCAGTTAACTGGAGTACAGGTTTCAGTCCATTTCAGATTGTATATTCAAACTTGCCAAAGGGGCCGTTGGATTTGACAATAATACCACAACCGAAGGGGACAGTTAAGCGGGCTGCTGATTTTGTTGATGGGTTGACAGAATGCCATAGAAATGTTCAGGAGCGATTGGAGAAGACAAATGAGAAGTATAAACAAATGGCAGATAAGAAACGAAGAAGTGTTGTCTTCAAAGAAGGAGATTTTGTATATGCAGTATTGACCAAGGATCGATTTCCTGTTGGTACTTACAACAAACTAGCTGCTAGAAAGATTGGTCCTTAAGAAATCATAAAGAAGATCAATGATAATGCGTATCAGTTAAGGTTGCCGGAAGAGGTTCATACTTCTGATATTTTCAATATCAAACACTTAATTCTATATTATGGGGAGGAATTTGTCGAAGATGACGAGAGTGTGAATTCGTGGACGAATTCCTTCCAACAAGGGGAGGATGATGAAGTGCGTACCTCAATAGGTCGGCCGCGACCTATCCTAGGTCGCAAGGCCGATGATGAAGCCTCCCAGGTCGCGAGCGACCTACCAAAAGTCGCGACGCCTTGCAATTTCTCTGCCGCAGGTCGTGAGCGACCTACCGCATCCCTAAGTCGCGAGTCTCCTTGCGAATTCCCTGCTCTAAGTCACGCTGCCAAGCTCCACCCTAGGTCGCGAGCGCGCGAGGCTTCTGAAGATCGCGAACGACCTACTTTTCATCGCAAGTTCCAGATCCCTAGGTCGCGGTTTCCCATAGATCGTTCGGCAGGCTCCTATAATTCAAATCCACAACCTAACCCTAAGTCGTGAGAGGAATAAGGTCGCGAATGACCTTCAAGACCACCATATGTCGCCTTTCTTTAGGGTTGCGAGGAACGATCTACTGTATGTTGCGTTTCCTCACCTCCAATCCTATGCCGATTTCCACCATAAGTCGCGAAGGTACATAATTCCTTAAGTCGCGGCAAATTTTTTCTTTAGGTCGCTGATGTTTTGATCGATGAGGTGCGTGACAAGTTAAGTCGCGTACTGTCTTGTGTTGGTCGTTTGTGTGTTTGTAAGTCGTTGTAATATTTATATTTCATTTTTTTTCTTAAGTCGCTGTGTTTGTTGTACCGCTTTGTTAAGTCGTATGTGTTGTAAACTCCTATAAATAGGGGTAAAGTATCATTGTAAAGGGTTGTTGAAATTTGAATAAAATTTGGTTTATACTTTGTGCTTCCATTTTTAAATTGGTAGTCGAGTGTTATCTCCTATCTCCATTTCGGCATTCGAGTGCGCTCGAATCAACGAACGTTGAAGCCAATTTGCGGAATCAAGTGCGCTTGATCAACGCTCAGATTTGCAGATCTTTCTTCATAGCAACGTGCGCGATCAACGTGTTGAAGATTGCTAAAATCCGGTATCTTCGTGATCAACGGATTTGGGCCTTTCAGTATTCTTAAATCCATCGATTTTTCGTCGATTCACCGATTATTTTCGCTAATCGTGTGAGATCCTGGATGGATTCGATTTACATCGTCGAATTCGCTTCCCACGCTGCGTCAAATTGGTAAAACAGAATATTTATGGATTATGTTACAATTTTAATGCTAGTTATTACTAGGCTAGCTGATATATTTTACTACACTTTTTCCATCAACCAAACTTGCAGTATTTTATAGTTTAAGTATCCTTTGTACCTTCTCATTTTTTAGTTGTACCTGAAGTTTCTTTATGGAGGGCATGTAGACGGTAACCAATGTGGCAAATTTTCATGATTCTTAACCATATTAGTTGACATATATGATTTTGAGGCTATGTACTCATTTTTGTAATAATTTCATCATTGCAGACAATCAAGTGGACATGTGTAGCATAAATTTTCTAAGCCAATAATAATGTATGATTTTTTATATTCATTGTAAATTTGTTGTTTATGATTGCGTAGTGTACAAATTCACCTTGACTCTTCCCTGTTCTAACATTACCAATTCAAACATTCAAAATATTTTGTAAATATAGTCATGTGTAGTAGAGTTCATGAATTGTCTAAGCAGCATTCAATATAATTGAATTGTCAAAAAATATATAGAGACAAAACAATCATATCTATTAACTCTGACTATATACATTGCCACACTATTTAGATGTAGTATTACTGTAGATTGTGATTTGCATCTATGATGAGTACAAGTTCCAATGATTATAAATTTATATCCCTGGTAAAGAAAATGGTTAAAAGGTTAAACATAAGGTTCAAAAGGAATGAATTCCTTTTGCACTATTTTTTCAAAATAATTTTTTACTAGGTCTACTTGTATCTAAATGATTATGTTTGTGTTGATTCTATCATGATAAAATTTGTAACCCATCAAATTCTGATCAAATTTAACGTGTTTATAGGAACTAGCTGAAAATTAGGACAAACTATGTTGTTAACCAAATTTCGATCCGCATGAAGGCACTGCTGACGCAGCATGGAAAGCGAATTCGATTATGTAAATCGAATCCGTCCAGGATCTCACACGATTAGCGAAAATAATCGGTGAATTGCTAATAAATCGATGGATTTAAGAATACCGAAAGGCCCAAATCCGTTGATCACGAAGATATCGGACTTTAGAAATCTTCGACACGTTGATCGCGCACGATACCGTGAGAGAAGGTCTTCAATTCTTCGAACGTTGATCAAGCGCACTTGATTCCGTGAATTGGCTTCAACAATCGTTGATTCGAACGCACTCGAATGCCGAAGTGGAGATAGGAGTTAAACACTCGACTACCAATTTAATGGAGGCACAAAGCTTCACAAACAAAATTTTATTCAATTTTCAACCCCTTTACAAATGACACGACTTGCCTATTTATAGGCTTACAACTCAACTCATGACTAAAAAAAAATACAACACAATATGTACACGACTCAAGACTACACGGTACAAACGACTCAACATTCTCCTCTGCAACCTAAAGAAAATGGTTCACGGAACAGAACTTGCCGACTTAACGAATAAGTCGTTCGCGACTTAAGACATCAACAACGACTTAAAACAAAAAAAAACATTCACGACCTAAAACAGAACGGCACCGAGCTTGAAGTCGTTCGCGATTTAGGTTTTAGGTCGGGGAAGGGTTAAGTCGCGGCGGCTATGGGGAAAGGGGGTGGATCGTTGGTCGTGGGATGAATTTGAGTCGTGAGTCGGGGATAGGTGGATCGTAGGTCGCGGAATGGTGGAGTTGTGTCGTGGGTCGGCGATGGAGTTGGGTCGTGGGTCGGCGATGGAGTTGAGTCGTGGGTCGGCGATGGAGTTGAGTCGTTCGCGATCTAAGGCGGAGATAGGTCGGCCGTGACTTAAGGTATAGGGCGGCAGCGAGGTGATAAGTCGGCCGCGACTTAAGGTATAGGGCGGCAACGAGGTGATAAGTCGGCCGCGACTTAAGGTAAACGCTTCATCATCCTCCCCTTGTTGGAAGGAATTCGTCCTTGAATTCACGTTTCCGTCATCTTCGTCAAGTTCCTCCCCATAATACGGAATTAAGTGTTTGACATTGAAAACATCTGAAGTATGAACCTCTTCCGGCAACCTTAATCGATACGCATTATCATTGATCTTCTTCAAGATTTCTACTGGACCAATTTTTCGTGCTTTCAACTTGTTGTAAGTTCCAACTGGAAAATGATCTTTCGTCAAAACGGCATATACAAAATCTCCTTCTTTGAAGACAACTCTTCTTCATTTCTTATTCGTCTTTTGTTTATACTTCTCATTTGATTTAAGTAATCGTTCCTGTACAACCTTGTGACATTCCTGTAACTCATTCACCAAGTCACTAGCCCGCTTAACAACTCCTTTCTGATATGTTATTGTTGTCAAATCCAACGGTCCCTTTGGTAAGCTTGAATATACAATCTGAAATGGACTGAAACCTGTACTTCGGTTATTTGCATGATTGTGAACAAATTCAGCTTGACACAACTTCAAATCCCAACTCTTCAAATTAACTTTCACAAGACATCGTAACAAATTTCCCAACGATCTGCTCATCACCTCTGTTTGCCCATCTGTTTGTGGGTGATAAGCACTACTAAAATTCAGCTTCGTTCCAACCATCTTCCACAAACTCAACAAAAAATGGCTTAAAAATATAGTATCTCGATCAGAAACAATAGATTCCGGTAAACCATGTAATCGATACACCTCTTTAAAGAATAATTGAGCAACTCGGACGGCATCAGCAGTCTTCTTACAGGCTATAAAATGCGCCATCTTCGAAAACCTATCCACTACAACATATATAGAATCATTTCCCCTCTGAGTTCTCGGCAAACCCAACACAAAATCCATGCTAATATCAACCCATGGTTTAGTAGGCACAGGTAACGGCATATATAATCCCGCATTCGTGGCTGTTCCCTTCGAAACTTGACAGATATGACATCTCTCCACAAATCTCCCTACCTATTTTCTCATTGACGGCCAAAAATAAGATTGAGAAATTAACTGCAATGTACGATCTCTGCCTACATGGCCTTCTTCATGTAATTCTTTGATAATCTTCATTCTTAAGCTGCAGTCTGGTATGCATAATCGATTCCCCTTGAACAAGAATCCATCAACCAATACAAATTCATCGGTATTCCCATCCTTAACTTTCTCAACAAACTTTGCAAAGTAAGGATCCTCCTCAAACAACTCTGGCAATAATTCGAATCCTGTTACTTCAACCTTCAACGTTGTCAACAAGTGATTTCTCCTGCTCAGAGCATCTGCTACACGATTTGTTATCCCTGATTTGTGTTTGACCACGAAAGTAAATTGTTGTAGATATGCTATCCACGAAGCATGTCTCGCTGAAATCTTATCCTGTCCTTGTAGATGTTTCAATGCCTCATGATCAGTGTAAAGAACAAACTCCTTCTGAAACAAGTAATGTCGTCAGTGCTTCACAGCTTGAACAATCGCGTAAAATTCTGCATCATAAGTGCTATATCTCAACTTGGCTCCAGACAATTTCTCACTGAAATAAGCAACTGGTTTTCCGTTCTGGCTCAAGACTCCACCAATTCCCACTTTCGAAGCATCAGTATGCAATTCAAACAACAACTGAAAATTCGGCAGTACCAGAATTGGCGCTGTCGTCAAGAGTGTCTTGATCTTCTCAAAGGCAACTCTTGCTTCCTCTGACCATACAAACTTCTTTCCTTTCATGCAATCGGTTACTGGTGCCATCACACTGCTAAAGTGTGGAATGAATCTTCGATAAAAAGACACCAAGCCATGAAAACTTCGCACTTCAGTAATTGTCTTCGGTTGTGGCCAACTCCTGACAGCTTCCACTTTATTTTCATCCACTTGAATACCTTCCTTTGACAGAACATACCCCAGAAATAAAACTCTATCCGTCATAAACACGCACTTCTTTGTTGCTGCATAAAACTGCTCTTGTCGTAGAATCAACAATACTTCTCGCAAATGCTGGATGTGTTCTTCCGTACTTCCACTATAAATCAGAATATCATCAAAGTAAACAACCACGAACTTCCCAACAAATGGTCTAAAAATCTGGTTCATCACTCTCATGAAAGTACTAGGAGCATTTGACAAACCAAATGGCATAACCAACCATTTGTATAAACCCTCCCTGGTTTTAAAAGCAGTCTTCCACTCATCACCCGGTCTAATACGAATTTGATGGTATCCACTCTTCAGGTCAATCTTGGAAAACACAACAGCCCCACTCAATTGATCAATCAAATCATCAAACCTCGGCATAGGAAATCGGTATCTCACAGTGATCTTGTTTAGAGCACGACTGTCCGTACACATCCTCCACGTTCCATCCTTCTTCGGTACCAATAAGGCTGGCACGACACATGCACTCAAACTCTCCTGGACACGCCCTTGTTCTAACAACTCCTCCACTTGCCTTCTCAGTTCTTCATGCTCCTTCGGACTCATCCGGTAATGTGGCCTGTGAGGTAACACTGACCCTGGCACAAGATCAATTTGATGTTGAATATCCCTCAACGGCGGTAACTCCTTTGGTAGTTCTTCTGGAAATACATCACTGAATTCTTCTAATATTGGTTTTACTTCCTTTGGAATTTCAACGGATTCAGTAGCTTCATGTCCAATCAACAAAAACACTTCAGGACTCTCCTCTAATTCTTCAACAAACTCCTTTAAAGTCAATAGAGTTTTCAGCTCCTCAATCTCCTCAGATTTGCCCTCACCTTGCTGTCTCTTCTTTGGGACTAAAATAATTTTAACGCCTTCAAACATAAAACTATAGCTATTGGTACGACCGTCATGTTGCACTGCTCGATCATACTGCCACGGTCTTCCCAGAAGCAAATGACAAACATCCATCTCAACTACATCACACCAAATCTCGTCTTTATATTTCTTTCCAATAGAAAATGGAACTCGAACTCGCCTATCCACCTTCACCTCTCCTCCTTTTCTCAGCCATGCTAGTTTGTAAGGATTAGGGTGTTTCTCCGTCTTCAACTTCAGCTTCCTCACAGCTTCAGTAGAGATAATATTGTCACAACTTCCTGCATCAATCACAAATTTACAAACTTTTCCCAGAATAGTGCATGTAGATTGAAAAATGTTGCTCCTCAACCAACTAGCTTCATCTTCTTGCTTCAGTGTTAAACAAGACCTTCTCATCATTAGATTACACCCTTCATCTCCTGACGCGATATCCTGTTCATTCTCCTCAACTGGACTATCTTCACCTTCAACAGCTTCTTCAGCTATCATCGTTCTCTTCTTTGGCTTTGGACATTCGTTGCTCTTATGACCCACTTCTTGGCAGTTATAACACTTGAAACTGTTAGTAATCTTCGCCTTCGCCACTTCATTCACAACTGGTTTATTGACAGCTTTAGTAACATTAGAATTCCCACTGGCACCCTTCACTTGATTGTTGGAATTTGTAAACACACCACCTCCTCGTCTTCCCTGCTTCTCCCAAGCCAACGCTTTCTGGTGCGCTTCAGTCACAGATCTCGGATCAAACATATTAACCATATCCTGTATCTGCATTCGCAACCCTCCAACAAACCTAGCAGTCAACCGTTCCTTTGTCTCCATAATGTCATTTCGAGCAATCAGTTGATAAAGATCGTCAGCATTATCATTAACAGTCTTCGTCCCTTGCCTCAAGTTTTGCAACCTTTGATACATGAGTGATTGATAGTTGTAAGGTAAAAATGTAGCCTTCATCAATTTCTTCATTTTCTCCCAATCAACAATCTTCGACTTCTCCATCCATTCTCGTGTAAGTTTGGTTTGCTGCCACCACGCCATAGCTCTCCCTCTCAACCTAGTAGCAACCAACTTCACTCGACGATCTTTCGGAACCTCCTTGAACTCAAAGATCTCCTCAACATTAGACAACCAGTCTAAGAATTCTTCTGCAACCATTCCACCTTTAAATTCAGGAATCTCCACTTTCATTCCCGATTCCCATCGACGATCATCATCTACATCTCGATACTGTCGTCGTGTTTGTTCTCTATCTCGGTAATGAACACTTCCCCTATCACCATCAAACTCCTCATCAAAATCTGAAGTATATCGATGTCGATCACGACCTCCAACATCTCTACTACCACTTCTTCGATCAACATTCCTATCACGATTATCAATACTTCTATGATCTTGATCTTCTCTTCTCTCCCGATCTGAATGTAGCGAAGCTCTACTTCCCCCATGGTTCGATTCAGGTGAAACTCTTCTTCGATTTTGATTCATTTCAAGCATCATTCTCTCTAATCGACCAATTCCTTCATTCAACTTTTCAGTGAAACTCTCGTTGATTCGTTGTTCCATTTCATCGGCCCCTTCTCTTCCATACAAAGCATTAATATTGCAATAACGTTGAGCTCTCCTCGGAGGCATGATTCAACTTCAAACAAACTCGAAAAATAAATTTCAAACACTTTCCGAACTTTGATCCAAAGTGAGATGGATCGAAACTCCCAATTTCAAATGATGCAAACTTCTTGCGATCTCGCTCTGATACCAAACTGACGCAGCGTGGAAAGCGAATTCGATGATGTAAATCGAATCCGTCCAGGATCTCACACGATTAGAGAAAATAATCGGTGAATTGTAATAAATCGATGGATTTAAGAATACCGAAAGGCCCAAATCCGTTGATCACGAAGATACCGGAATTTAGAAATCTTTGACACGTTGATCGCGCACGATACCGTGAGAGAAGATCTTCAATTCTTCGAACGTTGATCAAGCGCACTTGATTCCGTGAATTGGCTTCAACAATCGTTGATTCGAGCGCACTCGAATGCCGAAGTGGAGATAGGAGTTAAACACTCGACTACCAATTTAATGGAGGCACAAAGCTTCACAAACAAAAATTTATTCAATTTTCAACTCCTTTACAAATGACACGACTTGCCTATTTATAGGCTTACAACTCAACTCACGACTAAAAAAAATACAACACAATATGTACACGACTCAAGACTACACGGTACAAACGACTCAACATTCTCCTCTGCAACCTAAAGAAAATGGTTCACGGAACAGAACTTGCCGACTTAAGCACTACAAGGAGGAACAGAATTTTCGACGGCCAGAAACCGTGGGCGGCCATCGGAAGCCGTCGCAAAAAGCCGTCGGAAAAGACTGCGTCGAGGAGCAGTACTTCCGACGGCTTCCGACGGACGGCGCTGTATATTATTCCGACGAACTTCGACGGTTTCCGACGGATTCCGACGTTCGTCGGAATCCGTCGGAAATACTGAGTTATAGACCGACTCAAAGCACCGGAGGCCGTCGGAAATTTTGACCGATAAGCCGTCGGAAATCTGCAAATTTTTTTTTGGAATTCGCTGCAAACATAGCCTTCCAACCACATTTCTCTTCCAAATACTCTGATATCAATATTTCACAACCCAATATACAATAATCCAATCAAAGATCCAAACCTAAACTACAACATATTTAACAAACGCACAAATAAATAAAAATACAATCAAAATAAGATAAAAAACATACATATCCATTCCAACATTAACAATAACTGTTCCACCATATTGTTAATACATAAATTTATCAATATTCTCATGCATATGTCCTAATAAAATTAGAAAACCAAGTGTATCATACATAATTATACAAATCAATAATTACCCGCACCGTCTATCAAATCATTCTACACAAACAAAACATACCTGAACGACGAACAAGCAAGCAACGAGTCAATCTCCTCCAGATCCAGAGCCAGCCGAGGAAGGGAAGCGGCCACCAAACTGCTGCATTTACTCTAACAACTGTGCGGTTTGCAAGGCCTCTTGGCGGTTCTGCTCTTCCAATTGGGACACTCTAGTCTGCAATTCTTCTATACTTGCTAAATCGCTCTATGGTCTGCTCCGCCGTCCCCTACTATGACTACTGGACTGCAATAATTGAAAAATAAATAAAATCCAAGTTTATTGTCTTGAAAAAGTAAAAATATCATATTTTAAGTACTTTAATAAAAAGTAAATTATTTACCGCTAAATTGCCAAATCCGTATCGTCGACCATGCTCAGCTGGAGTCATAACGGACTCAAAAATAACGTCCTCCTCATCGGTCGTCAGCTGTTCTCGACCTGTATCAGCAAGGAGTTTCTGCCGCTGCTCCATAAACATCTCCTGCATTAACAAATTAATAATATCATATCTTATTTCATCATAATTTAACAATTAAAACAATTACTAATAGTGAATAAAATGAAATATGCTTACATGGCTTTTGCTGGATTTATCGTCCTGCCATGTGTACGAAACAGTCCCGTCTGGATTAACATGCTCGACAGCATGCGTACGGGTGAACATGTCCATATAGCTGACATGACCCTGTGCCTCGGCTTCCTGAATTTGATTGTTACATACAATTATTATACATTTAGAATCATATAGCATAAACTATTTACATTTATTATTCAGTAAATTTACCAACTCCTGCCGATACTGCTGAAACGACTTCGATCCTCCGCGATGAGTGACGGGATTCTTATTTCTATTTGCAGAGTTTCTATCCGACTCTGCCTGTACATTCAAAATTTGATACATTATTTTTCAATCACGTCAAATTAATAATTCAAAAAAAAAATAGTATACTTGCCTTCGCCTCGTCCGTCTCCCAGTAGCTCAACCAAGCTTGCCACACGCTCTCTCCCATCCACTTTGGTTTCTTACCAGATTTCTTAATCTCAGATATCGTGTCCCTGTAGTTCTTGCGCATCTTCCTCATCCAGTATGCTCGTGCCAGCATCATATCGTCTGTCTGGATGTCTATCTCTGCCTGTTTGAAAAAAATATTACACTTTAAACGATAAACAATAGAAAAACGACAAAAACGAATTAAAAATGGAAAACAGAAAAATTATACATACTAGAACATCCTGCCATATGCACTCTATGATGTGAGGAGGGTTGGAATCCCACTTCGGCCAGCACGCACTCATCCTACTGCGATATGCTGCTCTAGAGACGTCCAGCACAACCTTAGAGGGAAGTAGGTCGAACCCCTTGTTTTTAAGTACGATATAGATAAGTACATACGTATATCATAGAAAAAATAAGATGCTGAATAAAATTTAATTCTAATTACCCTTCTGCTCTAGGACCAAAGATACAACAGCACGCTGTGGCTCTTGCGATGGGCCACTGCCATCGCCTCCTGAAGATCGGGAAGAGCTCCTACCTCTATACGACATACTGATAAACCTGTGACATATACACATCATTGTATAAGAGTATAAAAACATGATAATGAAATATATTTCATATGAAAATGACATCAACGGTACAAATTGCAGCTTAATTAATGACTGAAATGGAAATAGAAATGGAAGTGTGTTATACCTGATTCATAATACATCAAGAATTCAACATGCAATAGTAAACGGATTTGGTTTTATAGTTACATCAATTTAATAATACATCAAGAATTCAACATGCAAACAATAGTAAATGAATTTGGTTTCATAGTTACATCAATTTCATAATACAACAAGAATTTAACACGGTTACATCAATTGCAAAAAAACAGATTCAGATTTGTATCCGTCATCATCGTCTTCTGATTCAGATTCGGTCTCGTTTTCGACGATATTTTCCTCTGCACTGTCAAACGCTTCTACCAAAACATTTGATTCATCGATCAAGGGACCAAAATCTGTATGATCGTCTGTAATTATTATTTCGTTATTTTGCTCAAGATCTGCCTGATAAGCTTGTTCGTTGGGAATATTCTTCCCATCGAATGTGAATCTGGCCTTTGTTTTAAAAACTGCAGACCAATCCGCTTTATCTCTTTTTAGAGATGGATAAGGAGCGTAATAAACTTGCAATGCTTGTTTGGCTAGTACAAAAGGATCATACTTGTGATAGTACGATGTATGCTTTATTTCGATAAGATTATAATCCTTGTGCACATTAATTCCAGAACCTGGAACATTGCTAAACCAATTGCATCTAAATAGAAACACCTCCTCCGCGGGTCGTGAGAAATATGTCAGTTGCAAAATTTGTGTCAGAACGCCATAAAAATCATTTAAATGATTTTCTGGATCGTCACTACCTTTAACAAATACACCAGTATTATTTGTTAATTTTTCTGCACCGTATTCTTTGGTGTTAAATTTATATCCGTTGACGAAATATATTGGATATGTCTTGGCCACTCTTTTTGGTCCCATCGCAAGATGTTTCAACCCTTCGTCAACAACACAATTTCTCGGCTCATAAACGTAATTTGAAAACCAACCGGAAAATTCTTTACTGAGATCTCCGTTCGGATGTTCACGTTCATAAACACTGTTTACATAAACAAATTGTTATTACACGCGCATGCATAAAAGAAAAGAATAATACACAAATTATTATTTCAGATTACCTAACAAATGGTGCAACCTCGGCACAATTTAGAAGAATATAAGTGTGTGCTACATGAAGATCTCTATCGTCTAGCCATATTTCTACACATTTTCCAGAAGGCCGACCATGTTGTCTAAAAATAGATAACATTGCTTGAGTGGACTCTTGTTCGTCGCCTTCGTCATTACAAGGAACACTTTCAAATGAAATATTCACATGGTCACTGAAATAGTGAGAGAAAAAGAACGAAGCTTCTTCTTCGATGTAAGATTTACATATCGAACCTTCAACCCGTGCTTTTTGCCTCACTTTTTTCTTTAGGCGATTCAAATATCTACGCAACATTAATTTATATTAACTTCATCTTTCAAATGCAATTAAATTACGTTATAACATATATATTACATACCTCTCAAATGGATACATCCATCCGTATTGGACAGGACCTCGAAGTCGTGCTTCAGATGGGAGATGAACAGGTAAATGTTCCATCACATTAAAAAAACTAGGCGGAAATATTTTCTCTAATTTGCAAAGCAATATAGGAATGTCCACTTCAAGTTTACGTAAACATTGCACTTTTAAAGTAGTCGAACAAAGCTCTTTGTAAAACATATTAAGCTCCGTTACTACTTCCAAACTTTTAACGGCAGTAGTTCTTTGAACATTATGGGGAATAAATTTTCCATCATTATGTGACAGTCGTGACTTTTCATTCCGCTTAATCTACCATTTTTAAAGTCAACACATCTACGAAGATTTGAAGATATCCCATCAGGAAATCTTAACCCTTCCATCCATTTTAACACAGCTTTAAATTGATTATTATCTAATTCGTAACAAGCTTTGGGTTTTTTATTGTCATTTGGTTTCATATGAAGCTCAGGACGTTTGCATAATTCTTCTATATCACGTCTTGATTTCAAATCATCCTTCGTCTTCCCTTTCACATTCAAAATTATGTTAAAAACATTATCAAATACATTTTTCTCATTGTGCATCACATCTATGTTATGGCGAAGCAGAAGATGTTTCCAATACGGCAACTCCCAAAAAATAGTTTGTTTGCACCAGTTATGAACAACTGATTTGCCTTCAATTTCTATTTGTTCGCCAATTTCATATATCTTTGGATAGTCCTTAACAAGTTCATATATGTCTTCGCTTGACCATATCGTCGGTGGTTGTCTGGTTTCTACTCTATTAGCTAAAAAGTTTTTCTTGTCTCCTCTGAAGGGATGATTTACATGGAGAAAACATCGATGACAGTCAAACCATGAAATTTTCTTACCATGAGGTAAAGAAAACGCTCGTGTTTCATCCATGCAATATGGACATGCTAGACGACCGACAGTACTCCATCCCGAAAGAATTGCATAGGCAGGAAAATCACTTATAGTCCACAGCAAAGAAGCAAATATACGAAAATTTTTCTTCTTGGACACATCGTATGTTTCTACTCCTTCGTTCCACAGTATTTTTAACTCCTCAATCAACAGTTGTAAATATACATCGATTCCTTGTGTCGGATCGTCGGGGACAGGAACGACAACAGTAAGAAACATATATTGCGTTTTCATGCACATCCATGGAGGTAAATTATACGGTGTGACGATAATGGGCCATGATGAATATTTAGAAACAAATTGAGAAAATGGAGAAAAACCGTCCGTACATAATCCTAATCTAACATTTCGACTCTCCGCTGCAAAATTTGGATACGTTTTATTGAAATGCTTCCATGCTTCTCCATCGGCCGGATGTGTCAACGTACCCTCTTCCTCTGTTCTCACGCTATGCCATCTCATATTAGACGCAGTTACAGAAGATGCATATAATCTTTGAAGTCTTGGAGTTATGGGTAAGTAGTGCATACGCTTGTACGGAACTTCCTTCCTCTTCTTTTTTCTTGGTTTGTATCTCTCCTGGTTACAAACTTTACAATTTCTAAGGTTTGCGTCTTCTTTCCAAAACAACATGCATCCTTTTAAACATGTATCTATTTTCTGATACGGTAAACCAAAAGCCGACATAAGTTTTTAACTTCGTAGTGATTTTCACACATTAGATTATCGGGCGGCATATGTCTTTTTGCAGCTTGTACAACAGCCGTAAACCCAGCTTCAGTGATATTGTATTTTGACTTCATCGCAATGTATTCTGCGATTACTGACAGCTGAGTGCCGCTTTTGCAACCATCCCAAATAGGTTTCTTAACTTCATCTAGTAAATCGTAAATTTTTTTAGCTTCAATATTTGGTTCTTCAACATTTCCATCATCGTCGTCAACTTGAACCATAGGAAACATTGATCGTGCTGCATCTTCGACCATATTTTCTATACGGGTCGTTGAAAATATTTCGTTAACGACACTTTCAGACTCTACAGAAGTATTTGCTACAACTTCTCCATGCCGATCCCAAACATAATATTCGGGTACGAAACCGTGTTGGCACAAATGAACTTTCACAATATCTGGTAACAAATACTTCAAATGTCTACACCTACTACACGGACAACGAATTTCTGGATCGTTTCCGTTATTACTTAAAGCGAATTCAACAAACACGTTTATACCATTATAAAAATCTTCTTTTATTGAGCCCCTCAGTCCTTTTCTTTGGTACATCCATCTCCTCCGATCAACAAAATAATCAATCATTTTTCCTATTTGACAAAATGAGAAGTTCAAAAATTAATATTTATTTTGAAGAATACAAATTCAAAAAAGATTATTTTCATGGTCGTATAATATTTTGATATTAAAGAACAACTTCACAAATTTAAAAATATTTTCAAATAGGGCGCATTTTATTTTTTAACGTACGTAACGATTAAAAATATATATAATTTTTTTTTTCATTGGTCAGACATCCTACTTCCCATTACAAACACAGTTAGCATTTACATTTCATATATTACTTCGTCTCAAACGATTCAATAAAATTTCGGCAGCATTTCCTTTTTGTTCCCTGCATTGTACACAAATGCGTGTATGCAGGAAACAAAAAAGAAAAGTTAAGGCAAAATTTTGTGAACCGTTTGAGACGAAATAGTATACAAAATGTAAATTCTTACTGTGTTCATAACTTGTCCAATACAGGGACAAATCCGACAAATATTGTACCAGATGAATATAAATGGTCGTTTTTCGAAAAAAACGACTATTTATACAACGATCATGTACAACACTCGTAAGACGGGGCCAAAAACTCTCTAAGGGACATTTATCGGTTAACATGCACGCATTTTACTCAAAAATACAGTTTTACTCACTGTTCACATTTACAAAAATATATATAAATTTAACACAGTTATTCGACGTATTACGCATCAAAAAGGCTGGTTTAACATTTCTGTCTTTTTTTTAATACACACAATTATAATTTAGAGTAATGCATTTTTTTGTTTCATAATTAAATATGTGCACAATATAATACTCCTACTTCATTCAATCATTTTATCGTATGCCAAATAACGTATACAATCGTTGAATCAGGGCATACACAATTTACATAGGCTGAATCCTGGCTCCCGCTCGAGGAGATTAGTGAGTCTTCTCTCTATTTCTTCTATCCAGTCTACTGTTAGACTAGGCATAGGCTGAATCCTGGCTATCCCGCCTCGCTCCCGACCCCTCTTTTTTTCCTCATGCGGTTGCTAGTTTGCCAGGTACATGTGTCTGTGGGGTCTTCTTCAGCCCGTGGCTCTCGTTGCTAGGCAATGACTGGTTTCTATTGATGTTCTTGGGTTGCCCTGATCTATTCGATTTTGAGTGATCTTCCGATGTTCGTTGGCTTTGGAGCTGTTTGAGTGGTCTTGGTTCTTGCTTCTCTTGGCTCTTCGGCTGCCACTGTTTTGGGTCATGGGATTTCTGCTCCCTTCTGTCCTTGATCCCGTTGTATTTTTAGCTTTTCTACTTTCTCTTTTGTTGTTTCGGCTCTCTGAAGTTATCTGCCAGGCTTGTTAGCAGCTTTTGATGCTTGTTCTATATATTTATTCTTCCGTTCAAAAAAAAAAATTTACATATACATGAACAACCACAAAGTATATGTGTTTTTCACAACTTCACGATAAAAGATGAAATATGTATGTCATGTGATGCTATAAACCATTATTACGCTAATGCAAACAATTGCAATCGCTAATTCGCCATAATTAATCAATTTATGCAAATCTAAAATTAGAGTAAAAACTGAAATTTTCAGAAAAATAAGAGATTATACCCGAGATTGAGAGCAAGAGGTGTTGAATCAGCAGCGTGGAAGGAGAAAAAAATCACGAAATTGACGAATGGAGGTGGAAAATGTGGATTTGGGGGTTTTTGGTGAGATTGGGGGAAGCTGGAAAATGAGGAAGAAAGGCTCGGCCGGCTGCAGGTATTCGCGAATTTCCGACGGCTTCCGACGGCCCGTCGGAAGCCGTCGGAAAATAACCGTCGGAAACCGTCGGCCCGGCCCGTCGCTATTTTGCTTTTTTCTAGTAGTGAAGAAATAAATCGTTCGCGACTTAAGAAATCAACAACGACTTAAAACAAAAAAAAAAAACATTCACGACCTAAAACAGAACGACACCGAGCTTGAAGTCGTTCGCGATTTAGGTTTTAGGTCGGGGAAGGGTTAAGTCGCGGCAGCTATGGGGAAAGGGGGTGGATCGTTGGTCGTGGGATGAATTTGAGTCGTGAGTCGGGGATAGGTGGATCGTAGGTCGCGGAATGGTGGAGTTGTGTCGTGGGTCGACGATGGAGTTGGGTCGTGGGTCGGCGATGGAGTTGGGTCGTTCACGATCTAAGGCGGAGATAGGTCGGCCGCGACTTAAGGTATAGGGCGACAGCGAGGTGATAAGTCGGCCGCGACTTAAGGTATAGGGCGGCAGCGAGGTGATAAGTCGGCCGCGACTTAAGGTAAACGCTTCATCAACTGCGTATGAAGTCCATTGCATAGTTGTTATAGAAAAAGAAAATTTTAGAGATTGGATGCAATCAAGTTTTCAAAGGGCTTCTCCAATATACCATTTTCAAATTCAAGAATATATAAAGCAGCAGTATATTGATGTTAACTTCCTATGATTTCAGTTGAGGTATAGAATAAGCATTCAGTTTATCCAATTAGACACATTTCCAACACACAAGATACACAAAAAGAATTTACATAACTAATTTACCATCAACTACATAATGGATAAAAACATTGGGAGAACATAAGAATCACCTTTCTAACTTATCGATCTAATTTTCTTAAAAAAAATCACTTTATTATTTTTTTCTACACTTATCAGTACGCATTTAACTAATTCAACTGTTTATGTTTTCCTTGGAAACATTATGATTGATATCTCCAATATACTAACGCTGCAATTTACACTTTTATTTCATTTGTTTCCGTTTCATAATCTAATTATGCATTCTTTGAGAGAGAAAATGCCTGGTTATAGCTATAAAAGAGTATCAATTTTTCTTCGTGTAGGAAGTAAATTAGAATTCATTAAATGACAATGTTACTAACAACTTTATTTATAGCTAAGTTATATACAACATTATATGGTTGAATTAAGATTAAAGTTGTTCAATGTTTATAATTTCTGGATTGCAAATTTAAAGGTTAATACTTGGGTTTAAAGGAATTAAAGGTTTGCTTAATTATATTTTGAACTATATTTGCTAACCAGCGACAGTGATGATCGGCTGGCAATTAAATAACTATATTTTTCCTAACAAGTCTCTATGAATAAATTATTTTTTATTTACTCTCTCCTTTTTTCAATGTAGTAAGCTCAACATGAAGTTGCAGAAGATGTTTAACAGACTACGTTTATTGTCAACTTATTCAACACGTATATTTCTCTTACAAAGGCATACCATTAACTATTCCACCACTTACTTTGGGACTGCATTCAAGTTCTTACTATCACTATACTACTTATTCTTCCATGAATATTGCTCATACAAATTGTATTAGGAAGATTGTTCACCCCTAATCATCGACACCTTTTCTATTTTTCCAGGTTGCTCTTAATATTTTGGACAAGCTTTACAAAGATGGACGAAATAAAGCCAATGAGTAGCTTTCACCTGAAATTTAACCAAATGCAATGCATTAAGTATTATGAGTTTTTTACTATTGTTGTTTTTTCGTCAGTCAGAAAAAACCAGTAACACACTGTTTCGGTTCATTGTTTTCTTGCCCTCATGTATTACAACATTAAACTTATTGTTGGAAATGGGAAAAAGTATCCAACTATTATTATACGCTTATGATCCTAATTCATGTCCCGTTTGAGGCCTCATATAGTCAGTACTATTTACTAAATTTAAATTAGGAAGGCTTAATAATTTTGGTTTTTTAAATAATTGTTCATTTTATGACCAAGGGTGGCGCTATGGCTTCAAGAATATTCGATTTCAACTCATATAAATATAAAGAAAGGTGTTGCTTCACCTAGACAGTAAAGAATTTAGTGCCATATGCATTTCCTCTGGCAACTAGGATTGACAGTGCTTGAAATAAAATCTTTACTTGGAGTAAAAGTGATGTGCTATACATGGTAACATATACTGCTTTGACTCCAGTGTTTTTCCAAATAAAATGCACTTCATTAGTCCTTTTGTATTCACTCCTAAATCATGATTGTACATTAAGTGGAACAAATATTATTCAGATATATATCTAATTGATTATCAATAGCTGATAGCTCTTTCATGTGTAAAACTACTCTTGCTGTTAAGTTATAACTGCTACCACATACCCAGCCTCTTTAAATGGATACTACGTCCACACACTGCAGCCTTCTTCTTTTGCTTGCTTGGAAAGTATTGGCTTTGCCCCAAATCTGAAAAGTCATATGAAGAGTTACTAATTTGATTAGTTGAGGAGGTACCAATACTGATTAAATCTGCAGACGCAAAGGACTTAAAACATACATTGCATGTCTTCATGCCTCAAAATCTCTGAACTCTTAGCCCGTATGTCTTCCTCTTCCAAACAATGATCATATGATGAATGTTTCAAAAGCATTACATTAAGTTTATTCTTCATAACGGAACTAAATGTTATAGCTAAAGAAAGAGGTTGCACACCACCTTCATATTCTGTCATGTCATTCCAGTTTTCATATGCATGCTTCACTAATAGATCAATAACATCTGTATTATACAGTTGAAAATAATGAATTAAATTGTTACATAAGAAGGATACATGTTGACCAACTTAGGATTTATTTACTGACCATATGGTCATGAGATATGGATTCAACGGATTTAGCGCCACACCGATTATTTCTATTTGATTCTGACCTGAGTGCATCTGTGTGCGAAGCTTAGGTTCACACAAGTTTAAACATATGGACTTGAATGTAGAGTTGTAAAAAAGAAGGAATTTTGTAAATAATCCTAGAAGTTATAAGTGTAGGTATAGTAATGTAGATCATGGAAAATTTAACGGGCAAGTTTGGATAATTATAAAAATGATTTACTTCTCAAGTATTTGACGACTATTACCTATCATTTTAAATTGAAGTTGAATAACCAGTAGCTCATGTTTACACTCAAAATGATCCAACTGAATCATTAATTAAGCATATGTAACTTATTGCAAAACCATTATTTATGCAATTAAAGTTGCATGTTTCAGCTTGGGGACATGCAGTTTTGCATACAACAAAATTGGTTAAAATTAGACCAATAATTTATCAACAATTTCCAGCATCGCACCTTTTAATCGGATCTCAACCAAATATTTTACATTTTTCAAAATTTAGTTGTGTTGTGCATGTGCCCATTAGTCCCTCATTTTGTACTAAAATGAGTCCTCAGCATAGGTTAGAATTTATGTTGGGTTTGATTCACCCTCGATAATTCGTTGTCTTGAACCATTTACAAGTGTTATTTTCACTGTAAGATTTTCAGACTGTAAATTTGATGTGATAATTTTTCCTCCGTTAGGGGGAGAAGGCCAACCCAGTAAAACAGTGAATTTTTTTGGAATAATCTACCTATGTCTCATTGGATCTGCATTTTAAATAATGCCAATATGAGGTATAAAGAATTTTGCATCTTCAAAATATTGCAATGCAAATGTCAGACGTATTTAGTGATGTTGCAAAAATAACTAAATCTTACATTTCAGAAACAAATGCACCAGCTAGAAACTAAAGTCTTAGAAGGACCAAAGTTGATTATAGCAGCAAATGGATCTAAAGCACGACAAAAACATGGAACACTTATTAGTTCAAAAGGCTTGCATCTAGAAAAATAAAATCTAATGAAAAATCGACAATTGATAAACCTACCGAAGAGGTTATAAATGATCCAGAAGATTACTTAAATGAAGAATCCAATTCTTCTAAAAATATAAAAGAAACTATTATCCCATAAGAAATAATATAAGATTTCAAAGTAAAATGGTACCTAATAATAATGAAATATTAATATTTTATTCGAACCATGGAGAAATGTGGATTCAAAGTAGAATAATAATTGATGATGTATTAACATTCATATTAGCTTATGAAATAATTGAAGGTCATGATTATAATGAAATAACGACACTGAACCAATTAACATAAATGAATATCGAAAAAGACATGACTGGTCAAAATGGAAAGATATTATCCAAGTTGAACTAAATTCATTCGAAAAACATGGTGTGTTTGGATCAATAGATATACCAAAAAATGTTAAACCGGTTAGTTATAAATGGATATTCGTTAGAAAATGAAAAAAATAAAAATAAAATCGTGAGATATAAGGCATGAATTATCGCATAAGGTTTCCTGTAGAGATCGGGTTTTAACTTTAAGGAAACATACTATTCTGTTATGAATGTCATGACATTTCGATATTTGATAAGTCTTCTAGTTTGTTAAAAACTAAATACAAGATTAACTGATATTGTGACAACATATCTTTACATTGAATTAGATATTTACAAGAAATACTAGATGGATATAAGTTGCCTAAAGCAAAATCAAACTCGATGTACTCATTAAAATCGAAACAATCACTATATTGTTTGAAACAATTCAGAAGAATGTGGTATGGCCGTCTTAGTGAATATTTGGTAAAAGCCGGATATAAGAATAATCTCATTCATCCATGCGTTCTTATAAAGAAATCAACATAGGAATTGTTATTTAGCTGTTATGTTGATGATATTAATTTGATTGGGACTTCGGAAGAGATTGATGAAATAATAAATTATTCAAAAAAAAAAAGAATTTGAAATGAAAGATCATGAACAAACTAAATATTATCTCGGTCTACAAATCAAGCATAATACTAATGACATATTGATCCATTAGTCAGACCATATAAAGAAAATCCTTATAACAACCCCTTGTCAACAAACAATAAACTAATAATTAAATATTATTAATTAGTAAATTAAATGTGATATAAATTAATTAATAGGAATTATTTGATGGTTGAGTTATTTTTAAACATTGAAATGTAAATTAGTTATTAGATATAGAAATGTAAAATAAATATTATAAGATAGAAATTTATTTTAATAAAAAGAAAGTGTTTTATTAATGAATTTCGAAGTTAATTAGTAATTGATTTAAATAAAATGATTATTTAAATAAATAAATTATAGGAAAATAAATTTATTAAATAAGTAAAAATAAGATTTGTTAATTAATAATTTAATATGGTGGAGAGGAATTGGGTACTGGGCTTGAACAGGTATATTTAGTTAGTAAATCAGAGAAGAAAAGAAAGAAAGAAGAAACAAAATTAAAGTTCACTATTACTAATCCCAAGTCCAAAACCCTAGTTTCATGATTCTTCCATCTTTAGACTTTTCCTTTTTCTTGATAATTCACCTAAAAGTATAAATAAACCTTAAGTAGAAACATTTCTCACTTTAGAGAATCAACTTCGTGTATGAATTCTATCACTTTAGAAATTGAAATCAAATTAAATTATAAAACTCATGTGAACCAAAATTAAGGGCTTCTTGGCATTCCTACATGAAGATAGTAAATTAGATTCACCAATTTCTAAAGAAGAAACAACTTACGTTGAAGGGAAGGAGAGAAGCAGGTTCGGGTTAACAAGCACTTGGAGATTCTACAACTCAAGGTGAGTAAATCATCTCACTGTTATGTTTGAGTATTGAATTTGAACTTAGATTTTGTAAGTGTGTGCACAATTGTATATTCACCTTGTTATATCATTGTTCATGCTAGTACCAATATGAAACGATGATCTTAGCTAGTGTTAGTATTGTTAGAGATAATGGAGTGATAGTGTGCTCGAGAATGTTGGGATGCACACAAGAGAAGGAGCAGATAGCTGAAATGAGGAAAAGAAGCCTAGTTTTAGGTAAAATAATTAGGAACAATGGTCGTATGATCGGTCGACCTCCTACCGGTCGACCGCTTCGTGGTCGACAAGTGACCGGTGGTTGCAACTTATTAGTGCCAAATTTTGAAAAATAATAATAAAATAAATAAATAATACTAGTACATCAATAATAGTCTAATAGAACATCATTATACATAGATACAAATATAAATTATTATGTCTAATAATTTAATTAAGTTATTTAATATAAACATAATTAAGTTACTATAAGAACTTAGTAAACTCCTATTTTACTAATCACTAAATATTCTTATGATTTGTTAATAACTATCAAAGTTTAATGAAGGGATTTATATGAAATGCTATAGAGTTTGGATATTATTCTATGTAATTTAATAATGCGGATAATTATAGAAAATGTTAATTATGCTTTAATGTTGTATGTGTGTATGTACACACGCACAACTGCTTTTGTTTATGGATGTATATTTCCATTTCTGTGTAGCAAGAAATATGAATAAACGGATTAGTAATACCGTCTAGCATAGGACTTTCTGTAATACTTTCCTAGTTATTCATCGGATTTGTTGCATAGAAATATATATAATGTGGATTGAGTGTACTTTATTAACATTAAGTAAACTTTCGAATAACATGTGGTGGTATAGGACGATGTTATGTTATTTTCTTAGTTATTCATTATAAGTAAATGCCATTCAAATGGGGATTAGATGCATATGATAGCGTTCACTGTCGTCAGTCACGTGTATAGCCATGTATTAGGAATTGGATAGAGCCTTATGTCGGCCAATATATAGATTTAGTCGGGTGTTAAGATACGATTAGATCTATGTATTGTCTATTAAATATAGATAATATGTGTCTATCTATCCTTGTCCAACTTCTTTTATGATTTGAAAGGGGGAACCCAATGACCAGTATCTACCCTGGTGACCTGATTGTGAGGTCACGCCCCGAATCCATGATACCCTTATATATCACTATGTGCATTTGTCTTTGTATCACATAGTCCAACGGTCAGTTACCTATAGGGAATGTGTCGGGTCGTGATCGAGTAGTCCTCCCGTAGACAAGCACATATGTAGATCTTGTCACGATACCGAGAAGAGGTAACCGATGACTATAGAAGTCATGTCAGACAGACACATGTGTGGCTCTTGGAGCATGCAGATGTGTTGTCAGCCTCTCGTCTAGTTCCATTGTATGTGTGGTGGACGGACATATACTATTTATATTCCTTCGGTGATGAATATGACTATGCTAGAGACTTTGAGTCTAAAGTGTAGCCAGTCCCCGTATATCTAAACTCGTTTACAGAATATGATTCTATAGTATAAAGTTTGGTTTGGGATTATACATATATATGGTATTAGAGTTGCTCTCTTATATCAATATGGTTTACATTATGGTTATTATATCACCTTTGAATTGATTCAGGCATAGTCTGGCCCCTGTGTTTTATACTCGGGTTAGTCCGAGACCTTGCAGGTATATGATCCATGTAGATAGATGGATATACTAGAACATTTTGAGAAGGCTTATAGTAGATATAAGATGATACACCCTACACAATTTTGTATCCTCGTTGACGTTAAGTTAGATGTATGTATGATGTATTGTATAGTGGGCTAGTGACTATCATTTTGTAACCCAGACTATGTATTATGTATGTATTATATTTTATCCATTGAGTTGTGACCCTTTGTACTTTGGTATTATCATCTGTTATTATGTACTGTTATGTTTTGGTAGCACACGTGTTTATTGCTTTGTACTAAGACTATGCACATTTATGGTGAGTAATTTATGATATGTACGGGTGTTAGTCCTGTAGAATATAATAGTTTATAATTTTTGTTTGATGCTAATAAACACATATATATATATATATATATATATATTTGATATAGTACTATTGTAATAACATAGAATGAAATAAACAAATCAAATTCATTTTAACAAATATTTTATTTCAATACAATTTTAATAGAACACAATTACAACTGAGCTTCAATGATATTTTACGCTCACATAAATAACAATATTTTACACTTTCATTTTCACTCTCATATACAACATACTTACAAATACATTCACTCACTTGAATTCAATCTTTTCAATGTACTTGCTCCAACTACTTTTCTCCAATCATCTGCTTTGCTTATCGAGTAACAATGCAGTAAAAAACAAAAGGAAAGAAACTCAAATTGCAAAAATCTAAATAGCTTTTGAACTCGACACCGCCTCAATCTATTGGCTTTGTTCTTTTCATATTTTGAAATAGACACAAAAAATAACAATAATGTACACACAACCTACGACATGCATAGGTTATCATTTTACACGCCGTAAGGTCAGGCATATACACAAAACACGTTTGCATCAACTTAATTTCAAGGACAAAAACAAGGTCAAGCCCAGAGGCTCAACATAAGTGGTGCAAGGTCAAGCTAAATGGCTCAACACATGCAAAAGTGATAGCACAAGTGCAGCACAAGGCCAAAATCATGAATAAGGCAGCAAGGAGAAACATAAAAGCACCACGGGCTTGTACATGCAGCAAAACAAAATCAAGCACAAAATGCAACCAGATGCGCAAGCATAAGTGTTGTAATCAAAACAAAACACTAGCAAAAAGGCAGACCAGAAGTGCATAAGAGTGCAGTAGAAAGTACAGCAATACACAAAGGTGCATCACAACACACACACACACACACTAATGACAAGTACATACAAGTCAAGTGCAAAACGTACATGCACATCAGCAAGGAAAAGTGATGCACAAGGTTTTAGACAAGTACATAGGGTCAACACCAGTTATGTAACAGCAAAATGATCGAGTTAACAAGCCAAATAGTGAATGCACGAGACACAAAGATCAGGCTTAAGTGCATATAAACTTCAAGTGCATAAAAAGATGGAAAGCATATATAAATCCATGCAAAAGCAAGGCAAACAGCAAGTACATAGTGAATAAGTGCACAAGTAAACAGTGAAACAGCTAATGCACAAGCAAAGCAAACAGCAGATGCGTGTGCAAAATAGGGTTGCAATAAGCTCAGTTTCAACTCTAATCATCAACATCGATAACAGTAACTCAGATCATCAACAAGCAACACATCTTCATCTCCACACAATGAAGAACACCATCTCAACACAATGGAATAGATATAATGATGAGAAACACAATCAAAATATCACTTCCATATAATATATTTTCAAAGAATATCAGAAAATATACATCTAATCAGACAAGTCAAAAATATTAAGGCAATGGTGCGTAAAAAAATAATAGATACAGGTGAAGACGCACAAAACAGTCACAAAATACCGAAGGAAATATATATATATATATGTTAAAATGTTCAACCAAAATTTTAAAGTATACAAGAGATCAAAATACCATCAACCAGAAAATCGACCGCCAAGATATTAAGTGGAAAAATTCAAACCGAAAAATCAAAGCCAAAAATATGTAAAATACATGGAAACGTATGAAAGCGATCCCTATAAAAACCTAATCATCATCGACAAATAGTATGACGATTTTATAGGAAAAAACCTAAATAGCACAAATCATCCCAAATCAAAACTTCGAAGAACTCAGCCAATGGGAGCGATCAAATTCGTTTGGCAAGGCACTCAATCAATCAAGACAAGAACACATGAATTCGTCGACTAAATTTTTGATTGCCATTTTTCAAAGTTGGAGATAAAACCCTAATTCGAGAATGAATAAAAAAGAGGATCAGCTTGAAATAAAATGGGATATGGGCTAAAAAATTATACTTGTCATTTATTTAATTTGCACCGCTTTTTCTCTGTTGTGCTAAATTGTTAAAAATAGTTGTAGGATTTATTTCATTTTATAATTGTAATTTGTTTTTAAATTTTATAAAAACTCTAGTTTTATTTTGTATACAATTCAGAAAAATCATCAATGGCAGACAATCATGACTCGATGCAATATTTGCATTCGATTTCTCTCACATGATCGTTCTTCCTCAAGTGTATCTTCTCTATTAAATCAAGATTCAAATGGAAGAGATTTTCCACCGATTTCAAAAACTTTTGAATTCCAGTATTTCTAAAGAGAAGTTGTCATCTATCTATGCGCCTTGAAGATTATCCACTGATGATTTTCCACCATTCTCTTTTGTCGATATAAAAGAGCATTCTTAGCCGATGTTTGTTTTGGATTTAGTATTGCTATGAGAGAAGAAGGAGTGGGTTATTCTTCAAAAGATGGGCTACATGCGAATTCTTGGATTGATAAGAAAGATGGAAAAAAATTTATATTATAGATGTGGGGATTCAACACATTTAGCATGCTTGCCAAAGGCAATAAGATGTTTTAACTATGGTTTCTTCGGTCACAAGTGGATTCACTGCAATCGGTTTGCTTCTAAAACATCTAAACTACCTTTCAAGAAATCAGTTATATTCTCTTCTTTGCATAAGATAAATTCTAGTACTGTTATTAAGAAGCATTGTAACAGTAATGATTCAAGTACTAGATTTTTAGATTTTCTTTGTTGGGCAATCTTGAGTTTATTACAGGGATCCATAGGAATCTATGATATTTCTAGAATGTTAGTGGATAATTTTGGCTTATTTAAATGGGTAATTAACAAGTTTAATGATGAATTTATAGTCAAGTTTCCATCTAAACAAGCCTTCACTACTACTCTAAATTCTAAATTTATGTGCAAGGATAAAGTTATCATAGTAATAATTCATGAATGGACTGCCAATGATGAAATCAAACAGTGCGTTTATGATAGAAGTATTTGGGTTAAAATAACGGGTTTGCCGTGTTCTTTATGGAACTTATCTTGTTTAAGGCATTTTCTTAGAGAGATTGGTTTTGTATTGAGATTAGAGGAGCTAAATCTAAAATTTGATTTCTCATTTCTTATGGTGGAAATTCTCATTGGTAAGGAGTTTAGTATACCCAAAGTTAGCAACCTGAGGTTTAATGGAACATTACATGAAATTTCTTTGAAGAGTGCTTTTATCTTTAATAATAGTTGTAATAGATTTGGTGTCACACTTTTTTGGTATCAACATGAACTACCAAAAATGCCTCTCTATGTATTATCAAATCTTAACAACTTAGAAATCGGATCTAATATTAAACTTCTTTTACAAATTCAAACGCCCCTATAAGTAGGATCTAACAATAAAAAAATGCTTTACGAATTCAAAACACTTCTAAAAATAGGATCTAAAATTAAACTTCCTTTATAAATTTAGAATACTTCTTTACAAATACACAAATCTTAACACCACTTGAAATAAAAATTCATTTTTTTTACCGATTTAAGCATATCTTTAATAATAGTTGTAATAGCTTTGGTGTCACACTTTTTTTATCAACGTGAACTATCAAAAATGCCCCTCTATATATTATCCAATTTTAATTACTTAAAAATAGGATATAATACTAAATTTCTTTTACAAATTCAAATTCCATCTAATAACTAAAGATGCTTTGAAATTAAAACACTTCTAAAAATAGGATCTAAAATTAAACCTTCTTTGCAGATTCAAAATAATTCTTTACAAAATATCACTTGAAAATAAAAAATTACTTTTTTAACTGATTTAAACATATATAATTTATAAGAAAAATAATTCACGTGCGAAGAACATACCATTACACTCGTAAGAAATAATGAAATTGAGCTTCTTAATATGCATAACGAACGGTTTAGTCATATAACTTCCCCTATTGAAGCTCTAGATTCATGCAGCCTAAATCATTATGATTTAGCTAACAGAGGGGTATTAGAACAAGGTGTTTTATTTAAAAATAAAACTGATGGTTTGATAGAAGCCCCTGCTGACTTTGCTGATTGGATTTCAGTTGTAGATAAATGAATTCATATTGACTTAATAGATATAACTGAACATGTAAATTCTTTGGTAAATGATGAGGACTGTCCCGTGGATAGTAGTTTTGACAGTGAAAATTTAAATGTAGTAAATGTAGACAAGGGAAGTGATGCTAATTTTATGAAACAACCAAAAAAAAGACAGGGGAAGGCACATAATGATACAATGGATGAATCATTTACTATTAGTATTTATGATGGTAATAATGAAGGTTTGTTTCTGCATAATAGATTCAACATTTTAGCAGTTTGATGGATGAAGTTAACTATTTTTCTTGTATGCATGAAATTGAGAGAAATGCGGATTACAGATCTTAAGGCTAGAATAACACTAGAGGAGGGGTGAATAGTGTTTTGTGAATTATATAAATCTTTTTGAAACTTATGTAATTTAATCACCAACAAATGCAATTCACAGACACAGATATAATCATAGAATCAAACACAGATGCAAATACTAAATAAAAGTAGTAAAGAAACGAAAACACCAGGATTTTATAATGGTTTGGAGTTACCCTATATCCAGTCCCGTACAAAAATAATCTCCCAGATTACGCCCTTGATTTCAAGGCTACGAGGTACACCCTCCTGTATTCGAATCCAGGGCAAACTCTCTTGATTTAACCAGGCTACAAGATCACCTAAATGATTTTCGGGGCTACAATCACACCCAAATGATTTGACAGTTTGATTTACAAAAGATTTTATAACTCTGAATAGCACTGAGATCTTATGGAGAGAGTGGTAGAGAATAAAACAAGAGATAATCAAGTTTGATTCACTTGGTATTTCGGCAGAGTATAGTTTAGGATTCTTTAGAATAAATGTGGAAGATGAAGAGGAGAGAAAACAAATGAAATCTGGTAAAAAATACGTTTAAAACTTACTGGTATTCATAGTAGAGCAACAGCCGTATCTATTCGTGAAAGGATATGACGAATAGATACTTCTTTTGAAAATTTAAATTTGAAAAATAACGGACACCATGTCGGCATAGGGGGTTGAGGGATGTCGCCATGCTCAAGGAATATTGATGTTTGATTTTCTTATTAAAATAGGTTTCTATAATTTGACAAAACAATTTGTAAAATTTTGTAATTATATTTGAATGTAGTATAAACATAAAAAAGAGTTTAGAAAGTAATTTTTAATAAATATAATCTTAATCTATAAAGTGATTTAAAATCTGAATATATAAATATTTTAAAGCTAAATATTTAAAACAAGAGATGGTTTAAAAATAAGGACAAATTTGAAATCAAAATATTAAAAATGATAAAAATAGTTTTGAGGCTAAAATATTTAAAACCAAGAGAGATGTCTTTTTGAAAAGAAAGTTTTGAAAACATTTTTAAAAACAAGGGATATATTTTTGAAAAGCATTTTTTATAAAATTATTGGATATCAAAGTAGGACACTATATGTTCCACTAGATATTGTCGTGGGTTCCATCCCACTAGGGTTCCATCCCTTTAACAGGCTCGTAGTGGATTTCATTCCACGAATAAATTTCGAATAAGGATGTAAGTTCTTTTAAGAAGTTTTAACATAATTATAGACTCAATACTTATCTTGTACCATTGAAATCTTGAACTCTTGATATCTTGATACTAATGGGTCTTCAATCTTGATATCTTCAGTCTTGAATTTCTATACTGTACGGTCCTCATTCTTGGTACCTGCATGTATATATCCTACATATACATATATATCTAAACTATAATGTTAGTATTTATATTTTATAACAAGTCCTAAAGTTGTTGTCATCAAACCATCATCTCAAGGACAAACAATCTCCCCTTTTTTGATGACGACAACCTATGTTTATAAAATATACTTCTCCTTCACAATAACTCCCCCTAAAACTGATAAATCCCCCTTAATATAAGCCTAAATACTCTAACTACTCTATTTTATATTTCTCCCCCTTTGTCATCAACATTTTTTTCTAATCCTAAACTAATATAACTCCCCCTTAGTCTTATATTGGATGGCAAATATGAAAGTTTAAACCCAATAAATATACACTATGTTTCATATAATGTTATACAATCCATTCAAACCAAATCAATTCTAATCAAATCAAAGCAAATCAAATAAAACAATTCAAAATCAAGAAATTCGAACCATAAGGAGATCAAATATTTCTAGGAACTTCAACCCATCCTTCTTCTCTAAAGATAAGATCCTATTTAATAATCTCCCAATCTGCATTTTCTTAAATCAAAGTTCCTTCAGGATTTGTATTTAGATCATCTTTGTTGAGGGAAGAAATCATCCAACGGAGGGCATCCAAATGCTTCTCTTGTTCTTTTATCATATGCATTTGACTTAGTTCTAAGTGCTTTTGATTGCGGAGAATAAAAGTAAGTATATTCTTGAATGAATTGAGAGTTTCTTCAAGATTATCACTTAGAGTTTGAGAAGAGGAAGCCATTTTTGATAAGTAATGGAGAGATGCAAATAGTGATAAGTAGAAACGAAAAGATTACAAATTTCTAGAAGAAATAGGTGTTTAAATAGGCAAAAATTCATTTAAAATGAATAGACACAAGTTAGTTATTTTAATTTCAAAATTCAAAAAATAACCAAAACTGACAGTTATATGTCGACATAGGGGGGTAGAGGCATGTTGACATGGGTCTGTTAATTTATGTGTCTTATATGTTTTGTGAATAAGTATGTATATATATATATATATAAACTTATATACTATACTAACATTTATTCCAAAGACACGACAAGGTAGAAAAACTTAAGATGGATGATTTTTATAAATAGATGAGATGAGACATAAGATACTACATAATATGATAAAAAGAACTATACAAGCTCACATAAAACAAGCTAATACATCACAACCTAGTTCTTAGAATGTGCTAGAGGATGAGGAGGATGATGATAAGCCAAGTTTCCGACCAACTTTAGCAAAGAATTTGTTCATATTAGTGGACATTTTATCCAATTTCTTACTAACGAATCTTTTGAGAATCCGTTGATTTTCCACTATAATCTTTTGTTTTTTGAGGAGAGTTTTGCTGGAAGGATTGTTAGTATTGGTAGGATACTCAATACTTTTAAAGGAGGTTTCTTCATTATCTTCTTCAATTTCCATTTCCTCCCCTTCGTCATCATCATCATCATCATCTTCTTCTTCTTCTTCATCTTCTTCCTCCATATCTTCATGTGCCAATCTTTCATCCTTTTCGGCAAGAAATTCATATTGTTCAAGTATGAAAGGAATTTTCAACAAAGAAATGTTGGCATGATTAAACACTTTTCTTGAAACAAATTCTTCCATTTTGTAATTAATGCCAAAATAATTAAAAATCCGAGTGAGATAGATTCCATGGTATAATGTATTCTCATCCATTTCCAAATTCTTAGGACGAAGTTCATCCATAATCACTTACGTCCAATTAATGTCATAATGACCAAAGATAGCAAAAGAGCTTTACAAACTTTTAAAGTCGGGTTATTGAAATTTCTCGATCTAGGAGTCATAGTATGTTGCAAAAGAAGATTGACAATACGTGCTTTCAGACGAAAGTTACGATTTTTAAATTTAAAGTTATCATCTCCTTCGAAAATGTGATAAAATGTCTCACGATCATGTTCATCTATATTAAAAGTAGAAAGATTTATTCTCGAATTCTTGCAATTGAGAACGTTTTCTAGAATTTCACAATTTAAAACAATTTTAGTGCCTTTAACACTACTCCAAATTTCATCTTCATTTCCTTCATAAAAAGAGCGATTCAAATTCACATAAAATATTTTAACAAGGTTGGGTAACAAACAAAATTATTTTGAGAATTTTCAAAAAGACCAAGGATATGATTCTATTCAAGAAGAGTATTGATTTCATATGTAAAGAAATTTCTAATGATATCAAACTTTCCCGTATGAACTTTTTCGAAATTAGCATAGCTTATATAAGCCTTGATTGCTTCTGGATAATTGTAGAGATACTCTTTAATGGTTTTAGCAACCTCATCGTGGATGGAGTGCTTGAAGAAGCCATTTTTGAAGAGAGTAGAAAGTTTGAAAGAGTGAAAGAGAGTTTGAATTTTAAAATGAAAGTGAAAAGGTATAAGATAATGAAAATAAATAAATATTCAATAGACATGTTCTCTGATCATGAGGTACCTTTCCAGAACATTTGTTTGGTGAAAAGGTGAAGGAAAATTCAAAGATTTGAATTCAAATTTGAATTTCTGACAGGGATTTCGACATCATGGGCAGGGCCATGTCGACATGGGTCAGAGAATTCATGTGACTTATATTTTCCTATATACTTTAATATATATATATATATATATATATATATATATATATATATATATACGTACAATATTTTTTAGTGTCTATATATTTTCTGAAATAATATTAAATATAATACTACTCTTTAATAAAAAATATTATTATATTAAAAATAAAAATAAACATAACAATAAAAAATTTAAAATTCAAATAACATATAATTTCAAAAATAATCAAATAATCAAACAATTTCAACCAATATATTGTAAACGTGTAGGTTTTACTAGATTCGTATCTCCGTGATCATCGGAATCATGAATAGCCATAAAGCACATATTTGAATTTTCCGTCTTCTGATCATCATCGCTTGAGGATGGGCCTACGTCTGAATCGTGTAGTGTAGTGGTATACGCTTTTTTCCTTTTCTTTGTATAATCACTATTTGCAGGAAACTTTTGCTTATCAGGATGCGGACAGTCTCTTTTGAGACGGCCTGGTTCGTCACAGTTGAGTCATTTGATGTGGTTTGATACTTCATTATGATTACCAGAATTCCTGTAATCATTCTTTTTGAAGTTGTTCATCTTTCTGTATTTCAGAAACTTTCGAAAATTCTTTGTCATGAAAGCTATTTCTTCATCATCATTACTTCCCGAGTCTGATCCATCTGTTAATGCATTGAACGCAATTGAATTCTTTTTGAATGCCTTGCTAACTCTTCTCCCTTGCATTTGTACTTCGAACGACATTAGATTTCCAATCAATTCTTCAATCTTTATAGTACTGATATCATTTGTTCCTTGATTGCAATAGTTTTCCGATCCCATTCCGGAGTAAGAGAATTTAGAATTTTTTTGACTTGAACTTCTTTGAAAAAACTTTTTTCCAATGATATTAGAGAATGCACAATTTCCTGAAATCTACTATACATATCTGAAATGGACTCATTAGAATTCATTTTGAATAATTGAAATTGATTTGTGGGTATGGATATTTTGTTCTGTTTGACATTGCTTGTTCCTTCATGAGTAACTTGCAAAGTTTTCCAAATATCATATGCAGACTTATAAATAGATGCTCTATTGAATTCATTCCTATTAAGTGATCAAATTTAAATATTCATGGCTTTGGAATTATTTTGTGCAATAGTCTTTTGCTCGGTTGTCCACTGTGCAAAACTACTTGTGCGTTTAGAATATTCAGTTTGTGTGATATTCCAAGTGTCTTATCCTATTGATTGTAAATATATTTTTATTCTACATGCCCAATATGCATAGTTACTGCCATTAAAAGGTGGTGGTCTGGCAGTACACTGACCCTCTACAAATGAATTGGTGATAGTGTTAACAGAAACAACGTTGGTAGCCATTTTTAAAACTTCTCAAAATTCAGATTATGAAAACTTTGAAAACCAGTTCTCTGATACCAAATATGAGAAATGCGGATTACAGATCTTAAGGCTGGAATAAAACTAGAGGAGAGGTGAATAGTGTTTTGTGAAATTTCTAAATCTTTTTGAAACTTATGTAATTTAAACACCAACAAATGCAATTCATAGACACAGATATAATCACAGAATCAGACACAGATGCAAATACTAAATAAAAGCGGTAAAGGAAAGAATATACCAGGATTTTATACTGGTTCGGAGTTATCATACATCTAGTCCCGTATAATCGTACGGATTTCATATCAAAATAATCTCCTAAATTACATCCTCAATTTCAAGGCTATGAGGTAAACCCTCCTGTAGCCGAGTTCAGGGCAAACTCTCTTGATTTAGCCAGGCTACAAGATCGCTAATTGATTTCCGGGGCTACAATCGCACCGAATTGGTTTCAAGACTCAACCGCACCTTTTACTTAACTGTTTGATTTACAAAAGGTTCTATAACTCTGAATAGCACTGAGATCTTATGGAGAGAGTTGCAGAGAATCAAACAAGAGATAACCAAGTTTGATTCACTTGGTATTTCGGTAGATTATAGTTTAGGATTCCTTAGAATAAATGTGGAAGATGAAGAGGAGAGAAAATAAATGAAATCTGGTAAAAAAAATTGGTATAGAACTTGCTAGTATTTATATTAAAGCAACAGCCATATCTATTCGTGAAAGGATACGACAAATAGACATTTCTTTTGAAAATTAAAATTTGAAAATAATAGACACCATGTCGACATGGGGGGTTGAGGGATGTCGACATGCTCAAGGCAAAACTGATATTTTGATTTTCTTATTAAAATTGTTTCTATAATTTATCAAAACAATTTCTAAACTTTGTAAATATATTTGAATGAAGTTTAAACATATAAAAGAGTTTAGAAAGTAATTTTAATATATACAATCTTAATCTATAAAGTGATTTAAAATCTGAGTATATTAATATTTTAAAGCTAAATATTTAAAACAACAGATAGTTTAAAAATAAGGACAATTTTAAAATCAAAATTTTAAAAATGATAAAAATAGTTTTGAGGCTAAAATATTTAAGACCAAGAGAGATGTCTTTTTGGAAAGAAAGTTTTGAAAACATTTTTTTAAAAACAAGAGATATATTTTTGAAAAGAATTTTTGTAAAATTAGTGGATATCAAAATAGGACCACTATATGTTCCACTAGATATTGTCATGGGTTCTATTCCTTTAACAGGCTCGAAGTGGATTCCATTTCATGAATAAATTTTAAATAAAGATGTAAGTGCTTTCAAGAAGTTTTAACATAATTCTAGACTCAATAATTATCTTGTACTATTGAAATCTTAAACTCTTGATATCCTGATACTCATGAGTCTTCAATCTTGATATCTTCGGTTTTGAACCTCTATACAGTACAGTCTTCATTCTTGGTACCTACATGTTTATATCCTTCATATACATATATATATCTAAACTATAATGTTAGTATTTATATTTTATAACAAGTCTTAAGGTTGTTGTCATCAAAACCATCATCTCAAGGACCAACAGAAGTCACTATTTCGGACATGGATATTAGCAGAGTAAAGGTTGTAAAAGATAAAGGATTTAACCCAATTCTTGAAGTTAAAAACTAAAGTATAATTGCAGTGAATGATGGAACGAAGTTTCGCATATCCATCCTTATGAATATTGATTACAAAGTGCACAAAAGAGTAAATTTAAAATTTGGTATTCGTTATGATCCTGATCTAAATATTGGTGATGGCATGGATAACTCTGTGATGAGCAATGTTGTAGGTGCTATTATAAAGGGTTCAAATAACATTTTAACAGTAGCCGAAATTGAGCATAATAATGATAACAGAGTAAACTGTTTTTTATTATGCATGAAACCACTGCTTTTGGCATGGGTATCAATAGAGTTAAGGTTGTAATAGATAATGGATTTAACTTCTTTCTTAATGTTAATAACTCATGAATAATTGCTCTGAATGTTGGAGTTAATTTGCCAAGGATGTATGATAATGTTTTAGTTGTTAGAGGCTTTGTAAATTCTTTTTATAAAGACATGGTAATGACTGCAATGGTGGGCAAGGAGGTTCAGATTGATAAAGTGGAGAAATATGATATTCTTTATGTGTCTAATGGTCAAATAAATAAGTATATCTTCCTAGATTGAATAGAGGATGCAGTGGGGGATGTTGTGAGTAATGGTTACTCTGCGAATGATGGTTTTGAAGAGCACAAAAATACAAGCTCAAATTCTGATGATGGCGACATTTCTGCTCTTGATACGAGTGATGGCATGGGTATCTCAGTAGGGGATACAGTGGTTGTAGGGGATACGGTAGGGGATGAAGTGAGGGATGCAGTGGGTAATGATTGCTCTTTGAATAATGTTTATAATGGGCATAAAAATATAATCCCAAAATCTAATATTGGTGATGTTCCTGCTCTTAATACGAGTGATGGCCTGGGTAACTCAATGGGGGATAAATTGGCAGTGGGTAATGCAGTGGGTAATGGTTGCTTTGTGAATGATGTTTATAAAGAGCACAGAAATATATGCCCAAAATTTGATATTGGTGATGTTCTTTCTCTTAATGTTAGTGGTGGAATGGGTATCTCAGTGTGGGATATAGTGGTAGGCAAGGAGGTTCAAATTGGTAAAGGTACGTGACTAATGGTTAGAAAATTAAGCATAACTTCTTGGATGCAGTGGTGGTTGACAGTGTTGTAGAGGCTGTTATAAGGGGCAAAACAAACACTTTTTCCGTTACTGATTTTGAGTGTAATAATGATAGCAAAGTTAAAAATTTATCTTCATCGATGGGCAGAAGAAGGAAATCAGTTGCAGCCAGTGATGTTGTTCGTCGTAGTGCCAGGGTCTGTAGTAGTTATTCTACGACTTTGGATGAGTTACCTTATTCGAGTGTTATAAGTGGCACTACGAATTCAGGCTCAGGTATGGCTTCTATTTCAGGTAGTACTTATTCTTCCTATGTTTTGGGTAGTTTATCGACAAATGAGTTGTCGGAGTTAACTAGTGATACCGCTTTTGTTTTTGCTAATGTTGTGTTAGATATTGCTTACATTAGGAGTAGGGAAATAGAGAGGTAGATCGTCTCGATTATGAAGATTATTATCTAGAATATTAGGGATCTTATGATTTAAATAAATGTGACAAAATTATAGCATTTTTTAAAGATGACTTTATTGATATCGCCCTATTACAAGAGACGAAAATAGATTGTTCCGATCTTCGTTTTTACAGAAGATTAGGTGGTTTTCATTATCGGCATTGGGCTTGTTTAGCTTCAAGTGGAGCTTCTGGGGTTTACTTATAGCATGGCGTGAAAATTCTTTTAAACTTCTTCAAACTATTACTAACCAACACTCTTTACATACTATTCTCATTAACCTTAGCGACAACTTTTTATTAAATAATTAATGTTTATGGACCAAACATGAAAATTAGTCATCAAGTTCTATGGAGCGAATATCTAGTGTTTAGACCATTTGCTTATGAATCTTGGATTATGGGTGGTGACTTCAATGTTACACGTTTTTTAGAAGAATGATCACCCCAGGAAGGTGATTTCCTTTATTGGAAGAATTTGATCAATATATTCTTAGTGGTATTTTGATATAATTTCCACAAACTAATAGGGAATCCCCTTCAATGGCTCTATTAGATAGATTTTTCATTAGTGATGAACTCGAAGAAATTTTTTCGATTTGTAGAGTCACTAGTTTACCCTATACGTATTATGATCATTAAACAATCATACTTACGTATGATCATCATAAAATTGTTAATAAAACTTTTAAATTTGAAAAATTGTGGTTTTTAGAATCTAACTTCTCTAATCTAATTACAAATAAATGGATATCAATGAATTTTCGTAATATAAAAATACGAGTAACTCAGCAAAAAAAATTATTTTAAAACTTAAATTTCTTAGGAATTTTCTTAAAAATTGGAATAAGTATATATTTGGCAATATAGAAATTAAAAAAGGTTATTTACTTTCTTAAATGCTTAAAATTAATAAGATAGAAGAAACTGGACAACTAAATTCTGGAGAGCGTAATGTACTTGCTAATTTAAAGATGAACTTAATTCAATTTTAGGAAAAGAAGAGGCTATGTGGAAAGAGAGATCTAGAATTCAATGGATTAATGAAGGAGATAACAATACAATTTTTTTCCATAATATGGCTAACGGTAAAAAACGTAGCAACACAGTAAATTATACTTTTGTGAGTAATATTGAATTGGTTGATCAAAGAGATCTTAATAAGGTATTTACTGATTATAATATATAGGGATATTTTTAGCAATAAAAACAAGCATAGAATAAACGTTACATGGAATGAACTATATCTTATCGAGTCTGGAAGTAATCTTAATGACATGATAAAACTTTTTCGAAAGTGGAGATCTTGAAGGCTATTAACAATATGCCTAGTGATAAAGCACCTGGACCCGATGGTTTTCCTATTTTATTTTACAAACTATTTTGGAACGTATCAAAATATGACTTAATTAACATGTTTAACGAATTTTATAATGGGCAACTACAATTAGGAAGATCTAATTTTGCAAATGTCATTCTATTACCTAAAAAAATCGGTGCAAATTATTTGAAAGTTTTTGACCAATTTTTTAAATTAGTTGTTCAATTAAAATTATTTCAAAAGTTTTAGCGAATAGACTTAGTATAAAAATGAACGATTTAATCGATTGTTCACAAACCGCTTTCATTAAGGGTAGAAATATCATAGATGGAGTGGTTGTTGGTCAAAAGTTCATTAATCACTAATGTAAGCATAATATTACATGTGCGCTTCTAAAACTTGATTTTGCAAAAGCTTTTAACTTAGTTGATTAGGATTTTCTAATTGATATGTTACTGGCTAGAGGTTTTAATCATAAATGGGTTGGTTGGATTATGTTGCTTAAAACTGGTAATTCTAGTATAATGGTTAGTAAGGTTCTGGGGAATAAAATATAGTCAAAACATGGTTTACGGCAGGATGATCCTTTATCGCCTCTTTTGTTTAATTTAGCTGCCAATGTTTTTTCTATGATAATTAAAAAAGCCGTTAGAAATGGATCTTTAGGGAGCGTAGGTAGCAAAATTTCACGCAATGGACTCTCCATTATTCAATTTGTGGACGATACCTTATTATTTACTTCTTGTTTACCTAATCATGTCATTGCTCTAAAAAAATTTATATAGTTTTGAACTACTTTTAGGACTTAAAATTAATTTTGATAAAAGTTCAGTTTAGTTTTAAATGATGTTGATAAGGTTGAAGGTTTAGTAACTAATACGTTAAATTGTAAAACCATGAATTTTCCTTTTGATTATCTTGGATTTTTAGAATCTGTAATAGAAATGGAAGGTTTTTATCGAGAGCGGGTAGATTAGTTCTTATCAATTCTATTTATCTACACTTATGATTTATTGAATGTCTACGCACCTTTTTCTAAAATGGGTATCAATAAAATTGATAAAATAAGAAGGGATTTCTTATGGAGAGGTGATAATCCAAACAATAGTCTAAAATGTTTAGTTAACTAGGAAAACATTTGTAAATCGAAAACGGAGGGAGGATTGGGTGTTATTAATTTACGCAACATGAATATATCTTTATTAGGAAAGTGGTCGTGGAAACTTAAGGATATAAATGATAATCCTATTTGGAAATAAATTGTATTTAAACATTATTATAATGGCAGTAATAATTTATACCAAATTACACCTACCGTTAATAATAACTTGTCTATTTTTTGGAAATCAATTTTAAAATGTCATGATATTTACAACCTTGGTATTAATACGATTATTCATTCATGGAATAATACAACCTTTTGGCATGATCGTCGGTTATCTGTCATTCCTATTAGGGTTTAATTTAAAAACTTTTTGAAATTTGTAGCTTTAAAAATGCTTTAATTAAAGATGATTTTTATCAGGATAATGGCCCCTCTTGGCACTTTAGTTTTAATAAAATCTTAGAAGGTACAGCTCTTAGACAATTTATGTTATTATGTGTAAGATTGAATTTATATAATATTGATAAGGAAAATGGTACTATTAATTGGGAATGGGATAAAGGTAAAAAAATCACTTATAGTTCATTATATAAATTTCTCAGTTTTTCGGGCATTACCAATAACAAATTTAATCTTGTTTGGAAAGCAAATGCACCACCAAAAGCTAAGATTCATATGTGGTTAATCATGCATGAAAGCTAAATACCATTAAACTTTAAAAAAGAAAGAATTTTCCAATTGATAATAAATGTACGTTTTGTAACTTGTATTTAGAAAATATTAATCATATATATTACGTCTGTAAGGATGCTTGTTACATTCTTAATAACACTCTTAAAATCTTTAACTTTATTTTTACAACTAAAGTAACTTATGTGATTTCTACTGAAATAACTTAAGATTTAAGTTTAAAAGGGGATACCGATTTTTACTAGACACTTTTTACGATAATTTGTTGGTATATTTGGTTTGAGAGAAAGCAGAGATTATTTAATAATAATAATAATTATATTAATAGATTGGCATCGACAGTCGCATCATTTTGTTTCAATTGGATCTCAAATCCTAAATATAGATTGGTAAAAAATAATCATTTTAAAGAATATCTTAATAAGGTTAAAAAAGAATTGATTTATTTAAACAAAAAACAATATTTTTAATATTAATAACTATAGCATTAGCACTTATTCGAATCCGAATGAAAATTTTATTAATTATCCCAATGTTCTTTTGATTACAGGAGCATAATGTTAATTTTATTTTAGGTTTTTAAATATATAAGTATATAAATACATATTTTGTTAATATCTATGTCTTTTTATTTAATGGTCACTATAACATAAAAGAAAATTAAGATGTTGCTTAATGAGATTGACCTTTTTATTAGTCTAGCTTTTATTATAGTATTTTGTTGTCTTATAGTTTTTACTCTAGTTTTATTACTTCTATTTCGTTAATGCACATATATATGTATACATTTTAAGTATATACTAATATGTGTATTGTTCTTATATTTTTGTTTATTGCTATCCACGGGTATAGGTTTAGGCTGAAAACGGTACAAAAGTGATATTTGTAGGGTTTCGGGGTTGTTGTTTACAGGATTGTAGGATTGCTATTCGCAGGATTGTTGTTAGGAGAGTTTTCATATTTTAGATCTGAATCATCCATGCTAACTATGAGGTGTTCATTCTCTAATGGAGCCGCTAGTTGATCTCATTAGTGCATTTGGATGCACTATGGTTTATTTTGGGTACTTCTAAGACTTCGTTATCGAGCGGTAACCTTGCCGGAGTTCGATACCGAGGTGTAATGGGAGGTGGGTTTGCCGAAGCTCATTTAGGAAGTTACCTAAAGTTATTATCTTATGTTTTACCATTCTATGATTTGTCACCTGCTAGGCATGTTGGAAGCTCCTTTATTATCATTGATATATGTACATGTGTGATCTCCTCTACTTTAGAGGATCGCACATTTCTCTTAAAAAAACTCTAGTTTTAACTTGGATCGAACTATGTGGCGTAGTTTGGAAATTCTCAACTCTGGGATATAGTTGAGATAGGGTTAGAATAATCAGGTAAGCGATAGTCGCAAGTTTACATGGTCAGTAAGAGGTCGATTGTTTGATCTCCGCATAAACTATGAGGGTAGCAGTAGGCAAGTATTGCCGAAGCTGGGTAAATCTGTATGTTATTTTTATTTTTCGCATTTACTCTGTTATTATTTGTGCTGCAATTTTGAAATATTTTATGAATTTATTGTAAACCTTATTCACCCCTTCTCTAGGGTTAATTTGATCCTATAGGTTGTATCAGTGCTAGGTAGTCAAATTCACTTTTTTAAAACTATGGCTAGTTTTAATAATGCTTTTTCTAAGGAACAATGTATTGTTAGTCATCCATGTTCAATGGTACTGATTATTCGTATGAAAAACTAGGGTAATTTTTTTTATAGATGTTATAGATGCACGAGACATAGTGGAAACTGGTTATAGTTTGCCTATGGTGAATATAGATGGTCACGAAGTTCCTAAGCCTAAAGATAAGTTGGATGCAAACGAACTTAATGTATCTTGGGAAAATGCTAAAGCAAATAACTTTATTATTTATGCCTCAGATAAAATTGAATATAATCATTTTCTTGTTGGTGACTGCGTAGGAAATTTGGCATATGCTTGAAATGACTCATGAAGATACATCGCAGGTCAAAGAATCTCATCTAGCCATGTTTAGCGATGAATACGAGAATTTCATGATGACACAAGATGAGAATATAAAGGAAATGTATGGACGATTTTCAAATATTGTATTCAAATCCCAAAAGTTGGGAAAAGCTTACACAAAATTAGAGATGATCCGAAAAATTCCAAGAATCCTCCCAAGAAGTTTCGAAGCAAAAGTGACAGCAATTCAAAATTCAAAGACTTGAACAACTTAAATTGGAGGAACTAATATGAAATCTCATTACTTATGAGATGGAACTGAAAGTCAAAAAAGAACGTGAAAGCGGTGATTCGAAAAAGAAATCTGTTGCTTTAAAAAGTTCAACTGATAATAAGGAAGCCAATGGCGCTATGCCTGAACTAACACTATTGATGAAGCAATTAAAAAAGTGGATCCAAAAGCATGGAAATCTGGCAGTAAACAAACGAATAAAAACAAAAATTGTCAAAGTAATGGATGATTCTGAAGAGAAAGAAATCATATGTCATAGATGTAAGAAGCCAGTCACATCAAACCAAATTATTCGCTAAATCGACTCGACAAATCAAAGAAGAAGAAGAAAATAAGTTTCGTAGGCATTTAGGATGGGAGTGAAGAAGTGGAGGAGGAGAACGCTGACAGTGAGAAAGAAGCAAATTTGTGCATAATGATAGAATCAAGTGACAACGATAATGAACCAAATAAGGTAGCATATTTATCTTGTGATGATTTACTTTTGGTATGTCACTAGTTAAACACAATCATTGATAGTGCCACGACCCGACTTTCTACTCCCAGAAAATCGCATCATGAATTAAGAAAGAAAGGGATAGAAGAAGAAAAGAAAGAAGAGAAAAAAGAAACAACACAAGAATCTCAACAGCGGAACGAATAAATTATATTAATAACATAAATATTACATAGTTTACAATCATTATCAGAGTACACAGATATACAACACATACTAGACAGTTATAAACACCTGTCTAGTTATACAACACAATACAACAACTCAGAGAACACACAGCGGAAAACTCTATAGCTATACGCAGAAGCCTCCTGCTCCATTTTCTCCTCCATAATTCGTCAAAGCTAACCTGAATCCCTTGACTACTCATAAAAATTTGAGTACCCAAGAGTTTATGAAAAACAAAAATAAACTCCGGGTCAGACATGAGTCTGGTGTGAGTAACAGGTTAAAGTTGCTTAACTTTCAAAAATCTTTTGAAAAGAAAGGTATCACGTAAGACTTTCCACACATAAACATGGAAAAGTTTTTACCTTACGCTAACCAAAACATTTGATAGGAAATCCGATGATATTATAATAGTGTCTAAGGTTTTCAAATAAATAAGAAATAGCCGAAATTGTTACATGATTAAATTCCAGCTACTAGCCACAAAAGTGGGTAATACAATCAAAACCGTTGGCACTTATTGGATTTTGGATTCCATACAATGGCAGGGCTACTGGGGTACCGCCCATCACAGTACGTGGCTTAGATCACCGTACCGAGGAGCCACCCTAACTCCCCTGCAACACAAGGCCGGACCCATTCCTTACTAAATAGTTCCGAACAAGACAACCCCGACGGTTAGAGCTCAAAAGACCGTCCACACAGCCGAAATAAAAAAGGACTTCTAGACAGGGATCAATCTTGCTCTTCAGTGGGTGCGACCCACGAAGCCTTGCTGCACCTCCCCTGTTTTAGCCATTCCCGGTTGATGAGGCTTGAGGTTACGATTACCTTTATAGGACATATCATCTTAGAATGCTCATCGTCCGCCTGACGATGTTCTGAAAGCATTCAATCCATACAAGTTCGTTCCGGGTTCGAACGAAACCGAAGGCATTATCTCGTTACACTCGTATTGGAATCACCCTCAGAGTTAACGACGATAACCCTTGCACTCTAAACCACCATCTCGAATCTATAAGTACTATTCCGTCAAACTCATTACGGAATCACCCACAGAGTTATACTAACGTATAGCCTTTACACCTCGAGTCTTCACTCGCTCCACTTGGATTCACGACCTAACGTTATTTGGAATCGATGTGGTTTTCAGATATCCAAATATGGAAACCCGATCCCGGTCTCATCGAAATCCAAAGCGTGTCTTTTAGGGCCAAGTTGTTTTAAAGTTTTAAAACAATTCAATTACAGTATCTATATACACAGATAGATAATTCATAAATCATAACTGATAATCAACATTATCACATAACAGGTAACCCACATTATCACTATCAAATAGATATTCCATATCTCACCATCACAATAGATAACCTATGTTATCATCACAATACAGTCAAACATCCATACCACACAATATCATTTATCTCATTACTGAGATCTCAAAGCATCCAAGTCAAACAATGACATCCATTCATACATAAGCAAAGATTTACTTATCATAATATAATTAATTTAAAAATAAATTAAATTAACTATCTCTATCTCTAATTAATTTAAAATGAATTAAATTAATTACCCCAACTTTTATTAATTTAAAATAAATTAAATTAATTACTTCATCTTTAATTAATTTAAAATGAATTAAATTAATTACTTCACCAAATTATAACTTGCTTACCCATCTATTTAATTGATTACAATCAATCAAAATAGATCATCCTAATTAATCACTCTTGATTAATTACTCTTAATTACATTCATGTAATTGTCCTTGATTAATTTCACAAATTAATTATCCTCAACTAAACAGTAATTAACCTTTAATTTCTTCAATTAATTAATTAATCATAATTAATTACTTTAATCCTTAATTAATTATATTAATTAATTACCTTTAATTACCTATTATTGATTAATTAATCATAATTAATCAACTTTAATTACATCATTAATTAAATAATTAATGATCCTTAATTATTCCTTAAATTAATCACTCTAAGTAATTAACTAACTTAATTACTATATTAAACCAAATTAATTATCCTTAATTAATCTCTTAAATAAATCCCTTGATTAATTAATAAGTAATTTAAACCAAATTACTTCACACTTAAACATCTCCACTTAATTACAACTATGTAATTATTAATTAATTACTTAACGGAGTAAATATCAAAATCATTAATTACGTAAAGTAATTATTTATAAAACCCAAATGTTTAAAATTAATTAACCTTAATTAATTAAAATAAACAATCTCATTAAACTAAATTAATTACATTAAGTAATTAATTCTTAATTACTTTATCAAGTAATTATACTAAAACCATTCACAATTGATTATTATTAAATTAATTAATCTAATTAATTATAAAAATTAACCATATTAATTAATTGTTAAATAATCCTGGTTAATGACCTTCATTAACCCTTCTCTAATTATTTTTATTAAATAATTAACTTAGATTAATTACAAATTTAATTATCTTTAATTATCTATAATTTAAAGTCTAATTAACCTTGATTAAAACTTAATTACTTAATTAATAATTTATTAATCATTAATTAATAATCTAATTAATGATCTAAATTTTCAAATTGATTAACCCCTAAATCAATATGCATTAAACCTTAATAATTAATTAATTAAATTAATTAATTATTTCTTAATTACCCTTTTAATAATTTAATTCCAAAACATTAATTCTTAACTTAATTTTAAAATAAACATTTCTAAATTATGTTTTAAAAAACAAATTTTATTTTAGAACAAGTGCTTTGAACTTGCTTCCAAATTTCATTTTAAATACAAGTTTTTGAAATGAAAATAATTTAAACTTATCAAAGTTTAAACAAATTATAACTTTAGCATTTCAATAACTCAATTTATTTTTAGTTTAAATTTTTCAACTTCAAACTTTCTTTTTAATTTCAAAACTGAATACACATTCTACTTTGATCCCAGATTTAAACTTAAGATTCAAATTAGCTTTGAATTCAGATTTAAATTTAAATTTTAAACTCTGTTTAAACCTTAAACTTCAGATTTTAAACATTTTATAAAATACTTTAACAATTTCAAAGTTGTTAAAAACCTTTCATTTTATTTTATAAAACTTATATATCTTTAAATCTATAATTCAAACTCATTTTGAATTAAGATTTTAAACCTGTTTAAAACTTTGTTTAAAACTTGCTCTACACTCTTTTTAAATTCAGTTAGAATTTTAAAAACTTAAATATTGTTAGGTTTTGTAAAACAGTGTCAGGTTTATTAAAACCTGTAAAAAAAAAACTTTTCCTTTAAACTTTATTTAATTTAAACTGGAATGTTAAATTAACTTGAATTCAAATAAATTCAAACTTGAATTCAAATATGATTTAAATTTTTCTTAATCATTAAAATGATTCAGGCTTTTACAAATTTTTAAACCCATAGATTACAGGTTTTATAAAACCTGTAAAACAAAAACCAGAACCCCCAGCACAAAATCTACTTCGAGTCTGCAACCCCACCTCCCCGAGAAATCCTCCCATTTCTTCGAGACCAACCTATAGTTTACTCGAGTCACTCCAGTACTCCAAACAACATCAACTTATAACTGTGCACTGTGCATGTGCACTGTGCTGATGATCACCTTCGATCATCAACGGTGATCGTCTCCCATCTCAAACATCATCATCCAAACCCCTATCCTGATTCCAGATTCTTAAATTCTCCCTGAAACTTGAATTCGAGTTCAACATGAACCTGGAACAACAAACAGTTCCCCTTCAAAACCTGTCAACGGCGACCATACTCCGCTTCGACCATCCGAGGTCCACTCGCTCCGGCCTCGACCTCCTTCACACACCTACTACATATCCTCCAAGTATCATAGCACTCGGTCCATTGATCAGATCGAAATGACCCAAATCATATAACCCATCAAAACTAGGGTTAAAAAAAATGAATTTTCAAATTGTATCTTCCTCACTGAATTTCATCACCACCTATGATTTTACCTACCCTCTCCTACCTTTCTTCCATCACCGGAAAGAATTCCAAGCTTCAATTATTCATTGATCATCCACAATCCCAAATAAACCTAATCCCAGTCTAAGCCAAACTGCAACCTCTTCCTCATTCTAAAAAATTCTAATCTTTGATTTAAAAATCTAGTTACAGATAGTATTTTTGGTTTTTGATACTGAATAAATAAATAAACATGTTTGGGATTTAATGAATTCAACATACATTGATGTTGCTCTGTGTTTTCAGAAACAACTCCTGGTATTTTAATTTTCTTAAAGCTTTAAAATATTTACCTAAGATAATCATACAATCTTTACTTAATAAATTTCATTATATCAGAAACATAATTAAAAGATAAAGATTTAAGACAGTTTTTGCCTGGGAAAAATCATAACAGAACATGCCACTAAAGAACAGCATGCACACATAAAATACCTACACCAAATTTTTACTTCAAATAACATTCAATGCTTATCCATCTAAACATAAAATTATGCAACCAAAATTTAGATTTTAAATTTTTAAAAGAGTTACTCACCTTACTGAAAAAATGAAGACAGAGCTTTAAATATGAAAAGCCTTGAGTTGAATTTGCAGGTGCTATTGCTAAATCTTGATTGACATACAAATTTGCCTATGTTCCCTTGCATGCAGATGGAAGATGCAGTAGCTAATCCCTTAAGTGCATGCAGATGCCTTTTTCATCCCAGGTGTAAACAGAATGCATGTCTTCAAAAAGAATGCTTTTGAGGCTTAGCTTTTTAAACTTTAGTTTGCTTCTCTTTTTTTTTTCTTTTTAAAGAAAACTTTCATCTGTATTTACTGCAATTGTTTTGCTCTAGTTTTTCATTTGCAGGCTTTTTTAAAAAAAAAATGAATGCAGGCAGAAAAGGTCTGCAGGCCCTTTTGGATGAAGTTGAAAATTTTCTTTTCATGTTTACATGCATTACAGTTTTGAAGAGGGTTTGATTTTGAAGAAGAGTGGAGTATGCAAATGTTTGAAGAAGTGAATCAATGCAGATTTACTTGGTTTAGAATATGCAGATTTGAGATTTGAGGTTGTTCAGATTTGAAAGTGTAGAAAACAAATTTCCAGATTGCATTTGAAATGAATTACAGGAAAATGATTTAGACTTTTCATATTGAGATGAAGATGATTACTGATTTTAAAAGTTTTGAATATTCCTTGATTAAGGAAAAAAAATGGAATGAAATATGAATGAAGATGCAAATTAAACTAATGTATTTTCAGTTTTAATAAAAGTAAAGAAAAAAAATTAAACAAAATTTTAACACTTGTCAAATTGTACAACACTTGTTTAATTAATGCATATAAATCTAACACTTGTTAAAAGAAGGCAACACATGTTTTCTTTTAAAGGTAATTAGTATTTAATACAAATTAATGTATATTAGCTTAAGTTTAAGTTGTTAGTTTATATTAAATATGCATATAAACTTTTAAAAGAACCAAAAACAATTTGCACTAATATATGAAGATTAAACATATGGAAATTAAAATGATTTAAAATTTATACTTTTGAACTCAAATTTAAACTAAATTTAAAATCAAACAATTTCAAATCAATCTAATTTAATTTAAAACATTTAATATTTTTTTTCTTATCAATTTTAATATCATATTTTTATTTATGAAATAGTCTTTGAAAACTCAATACTAGTTAATAATCAAAACTTTCAATTTATAATGTATATGTTAGAATTTTAAAACATGATTTAATTATTAAATTAAACCAAAATCATTTATTAAATTTTGAAAAGATTAAATATTAATTAAAACAAATTTTCCAAAATTACTACAAATAATAAAACTAGAAAATATGCTTTATTTATTAAACTAAAACAATGCCAATCTATTTAAAATATAAACCATATATTTATATTGTAAATAGAAATCAATTTATTATTTTTAAAAAAAAATAACCAATTTAAATATTTATTGAAGAAGATTATCCAATCTATTTGAATAATTATTAACAGAATATCAATATCAATTTAATTTTAACTACAAATTATTAAATTGATATTGTTAAAAATTCCGGGATATTACAGATAGACTTCAATAACAATGTAATAAACTAAAATCTAAGAAAAGTAGTATACTTGGTAAAAATAATGAGTTAGAACCGATGATTGAAAATGTTAAAAAGTTTAATTCAGAATGTGAGATGTGTCGGTCTCTAGAGGTAGAAATTAGTAGGTCTAAGGCTAAAATTAAAATCTTCAAAAATGAATTTTTGACTCTAAAAAATAAAGATGAAACTGAAAAGAAAATTTCATTAAAAGGCGCACCTCATTTTTAAATGAAAACAATGCTCTTAGATCTAATGTTCAACAATTTGAGTCGTTAACTAGAAAATTTTCTAAGGGAGAAAAATCACCGAATATATTGTTAAGAAGTCAGACTATCACCGAAAGCAGAAAGGAACTTGGATATGACAGAGTTGAACAAAATAAGAGAAAAAATTGTGATAATATCAAAATTCAAAAGGAATTTTCAAAATGTTTAATTTATGGAAAAATTGATCATAAACAAAATAAATGTTGGAATATAAACAAAAACAAATCCGTCTAAGAGACTTAGATTTCTAAAGTCACAAATGAAAGTTTTCATAACTCTAAACAAGTTTAGGTTCCCAAGGGTACAATTGTAAATGCTAATAGTTTATTATATAGATGAATTTGGCTACCAAAGGTTACAAATGAAAATAAGAGTGGTTCTACATCCTTTTTTAGACCGCCCGCTTTCTCCCACATTTAGGTACGAAAATAGGCTAAGGAACAACTATGATAGAGGTAATTTCAAGTTGTTCTATATATGGTTGAAGAGCAATAACTCCAATGTTCCTTATCTTGGAAAAATGAGGTGGAGATCAACAATAGAAATATTGAACATGAACATGGCATCGAAGGTAAGCAAATGTATGATCTTCAAACCCTTTTTCTTTACTTGGTGTTAATTCTATTTTTGTTCACATTGATGTAGTACAATTATCATATCTTAAGCTCCTTAACTCCGATTTGCAAATTCAAGATGATCCCAAAAACAGATAGAAAATTCTATAAATTTTATTTTATGTGTTTTTCCAGAATTTGAACTTAAACCAGTGAAAAATTGTAAGACATTTAGTATATCGTTTGAAAATAGTTTCACAACTTTTTAACACAGTTGTAGTAATTCTATCGTAATTTGAGCTTGTTCATTTTGAATTTTGAAATTCTTGAAGTTGTGAAAAGATAACTAATACCACTACAATTTTATCGTTTTGAGTTTTTGCTGTTTCATTTTGTAAAATCTAAAACAGCAATCATTTCAGTACATCACTTGAAAAGTATATCCGATTTCTGCAAAGAAGCTGTAGTATTTTAGATATAACCTTTAAGCAGTTCATCGTCCTGACTTGAAACAAATTTTAGTGAGTAGAAATTTTAAATATTTAAAACTTTTATCTTTTGTTCTAAATCAAACTACGGACTTAAAGCTTTCAAATAGTAGTTTCAAATGAACTGAATTTCAAACAGGAATGGTCGTTGTTTTGGTATAGCGATTAACTTTCATTGTCGTTCCTCATGACTAACAAATCAGTTGCTAGAGAATTTTAAATCGTATGTTTTTTTTTATATATAAATGGTTTGCCTCTATTTTATGTAAATGGCTTTGCTAAAAAATTTGCGAACTATTTCGAGTGATATTGAGAAGTACACGGTCTGCTTGTTTAATATATCATCTTAGGCAACTAGAGTACAAGTGGCATTAGACATCACTTCATTTGAGATCATATTTGCATTTTTAATCAATTTAAAAATTAGCAGACATTCTTTTACAACTCCCTTGTAGAAAATAGATTTTCACAATTTTTTGGATTTAGAAATTTTTTCAAATAAATCATATTTTTGCCTTGATTTCCTTGAACAAAAATATTCCCGCTTACTTTGGTAAAGGATTTACCCTGGAAAAAATGGATGTTGACTGTTTGAACCTTTTGAAATTCATCAAAAATTATTGATAGCGATCGAGAAAGTGATGGGTAGTGATTAATTATACTTCATAGCTATAGAAAGTATAATTTCATAAAAATGAACAAGTTTTAAAATATTTTTAAAATTAGAACATATTCCATGATCATTTCTATCAGTTTCATCCTTCTTACATTCCATACATCAAAACTTAATATAGTGTATAAAAATTCTCACGATTATGCATGGGTGAATAACTTTAATCTTTATATGTGTGCTTCCATTCTTATCTAAAAGTCCTCACAGTTATGCATGGACGGAACACCTATATAAGAGAGGATAAATATTCAAGTAATTTCTAAACTCATTTACTTCATTTATAAGTCCTAACGATTATGCATGGTTAGAAAATGCTTAACATTTTTTGTATAATATTTAAAAGAGCAATTTACAAGTTTTTCCTTTGTTAAAAATATCACACTGTTGTCACTGTATAAAACCATAATACAATCATCACTCTAAAGTGAAATTTGTGTCTAATAACTAAAATATTATGATTTTTGATTAATTGGAATTTTCCAATATATATTTCACTCTATATGATTTATGGCTTTAATCAAAATGCATCACTATTTCAATTATTATTATTATTATTTCGATGATGGTAATAAAAAGGGGAGAGAAGTTGAAATTTTGGTTGTTGAGTAATAACCTTACTAATATTCAAGAATTGTTTTTTATTTTTTATTTTTCGACAGCTGTTTTTGCAATTAGTTTGACAACCAATATTTTCATTTTTTAATTGCATGCATCTATGTAGGGGGAGTCTAGTTGTAGAGGAAGTATGCAAATAGGGAAAGCTTGATCATAACACATCAAACACATATGGTTGACACAAAATCTTAATATATGTTTGTTATTATCAAAAGAGGGAGACTGTAAAATATAAAAGTTTATGATTTTTGTTTGATGGTTATAAACACATTTATACATACATACACATATACATATAAATGTGTTTGATAGAGTAATATTGTAATAACACAGAATTAAATAAACAAATCAAAATTTCATTTCAACAAATATTATACAATTTCAATAGTACATGATTACAATAGAACTTCCATAATATTTTACACTCACATATACAACAATATTTTACACTTTCATTTTCACTCTAATATATAACACATTCGCAAATACACTCACCCACTCACTCAAATTCAATCTTTTCTATCTACTTGTTTCAACTCTCTTTTCTCTAGTCAACTGCTTTGCATGTCAAATAACGATGCAGTGAAAGAAAAAAGAAACAAATTCAAACTGCAAAAATGTAAATAGTCTTTGAACTCAACATTGCCTTGGTCTATTAGTTTTGTTCTTTTCATACTTTAAAATAGACACTAAAAATAACAATAATATATATGAGCAACCTACGACACACACTAAGTATCACTATACATGTCATAAGGTCAAGAATATACACAAAACACATTTGTATCAACTCAAATTGAGGGACGAAAACAAGGTCAAACCTAATGGCTCAACACAAGCGATGCAAGGTCAAGCTAAATAGCACAACACAAGCAAAAGTGATAGCACAAGTGTTGCATAAGGCCAAAATCATGAATACTGCAGCAAGAAGTAACACAAAAGCAACACAGGCTTCTACATGCAGCAAAACAAAATCAAGCACAAAGTGAACCAAGTGCACATGCAAAAGTGTAGCAATCAAAACAAAATGGTAGCAAAGAGGTAGACCAGAAGTGCACAACGACACAGTAGAAAGTACAACAACACACAATGGTGCAACAACACACACACTAACCACAAGCATATACAAGTCAGGTGCAAAATAAACATGCACAATAGCAAGGCAAAGTGATGCACAAGGTTGAACAAGTATGCAGGGTCAATATCAGTATTACAACGACAAAATGGTCGAGCTAACAAGCCAAACAGCAAATGCACAAGACACAAATCAGGCTTAAGTGCACATAAACTTTAAGTGCATAACAAAACAAGAAGGAAAGCAATAAAGTCATGAAAAATCAAGGAAAATAGCAAGTACACAGTGAATAAGTCACAAGTAAATAGTGAACATCAAGTGCACAAGCAAGGCAAACAGTAGAAGCATATGCAAAGCACGATGCCCAAAGGTTCGCAACAAGCTCAATTACAACTCTGATCATCAACACCGTCAACAATAACTCAGATGATCAATAACATCACACTTCATCTCCATATAGTGAACATCTCCATCTCAGCACAGTGCAATAGCCATAATGATCGGATGCACAACCAAAATATCACTTCCGTAAAATATATTTTCAGAAAAAATCAAAATGTATACATCCCATCAGAAATATCAAGGCAATGGTGCATAATAGACAAGTGAAGGCACACAAAACGGTTCATAAAACAACGAAGAAAAATATATATAAATGTGTTGAAATATTCAACCGAAAATTTAAAGTATATAAGAGATCAAAATACCATCAATCAGAAAATCGATGACCAAGATATCAAGTGGAAAAATTCAAACTGAAAAATCAAACCCAGAAATATACAAAATATATGGAATAATACAAAATTGATCCCTATAAAAACCCAATCATCATCAGCAAACATTGTGTCAAGTTCAAAGTAGCATAAAAACCCAAATTGGAAAAATCATACCAAATCATCCCAATCAAAACTTCAAAGCACTTGGCCAAAGGGAGCGGTTGAATTCATCTGGCAATGCACTTAACAAATCGAGATAAGAAGGCATAAATTCATCAATTAAATTTTCGATCGCCATTTTTCGAAGCTGGAGATAAAACCTTAATTTGAGAACGAAGAGAAAAAGAGCATTGACTTGGATTGGAAATAAAATAAGATGTAGGCTAAAAAATTATACTTGTCATTTATTTAATTTGGGTCGTTTTTCTCTCTTGTGCTAAATTGTTAAAAATAGTTGTAGGGTTTTTTTTGTTTTTTTTCTATATTGTAAGTTTTTTCTAAAAATTCTATAAAACTTTGGTTGTTTAATCGTAGTACAAACCTTGACGGCAACAACAGGGAAGTAATGTTGTAATACTCACCTCTATACCCATACTATTCAAGAGTATTACAGAGTAATTCAGTAAAATAATATAGAGAATAAGGCTACATAAGGTACACACGTGAATATTCTCTTGGACTAACACTGGTGCGTATTAGACATCGAATATTAAATTCATCCGTACGTACAAAGTGTCGGTACAAAACAATAAACACGCGTGCCTCCAAGACAGAACAATATACAATACATAGTAAATCAAAAAGAACATAGAGTCAATTGTAGTGATAACATATAATATATATAATACAATAAAGTTATAAGAATACAATACGATTCAATGTTAGTTATAAATATATGTATATACAACGAATCAATATCATACAAATATCATGTAATCATCCAAATGTAGTGCTCCTCTAAGCCCAATGAAACATGCTGGTCAAGTCGTCCGTGTACTTGAATGTCTCAGACTGACCCGAGCATTATAAAATAATACATGGGTCATACTATGTTTAACAAGGGTACATAATAATTATGAAAGCATAATATAATCATTGAATAATAATATATACATAACCACAAATAGTCATCAAGACATCACACTACCCAAATAACTAAAATCTATATGAAATAGTCAATTTCGACTTCAAAGATGTCATCACCCATAAATAAATACATCGAATCATAAAATCATAGAATCAATATAAATTGATGAATCATACATATCTAGAAGCCATTATCAAATCCAAAATAATTATTAATGTAACATCCTCAAGTAAAGTCATGCAGTAATGAAGCATTGCCCAACATCTCTCTAAATCTCATAAATGTCAATAACAAACAATAAAATCAATGAGAAAGGCTTAAGCCTGCTAATAACAATGATACAATATACAAAATAGTATATCTTAACCCACAACCCTTAAAGAGCCAAAACTCTCGACTGGAAGGTCCTAAAGATAGAAACAACAAATAATAATATGTAGACTGTCTGCCTGAGGGGTTGATCATTCTCTGGACACGGTCTTAGGTATATTCTCAACCATACATAATATATGTCTACCTAGTACCCACATTCATACACATACATCCACATATACTGGAACCAAACGAAAGACTAACAACATGTCTATTTGCCTTAGGAGCCACACGTGGCCTATATGACATGACTCCTACAGTCATTAGTTACCATTACCTCTCCCTTCTTAGTATTGTGACAATGATCCACCATAGGCTCGACAACACGTAACCTCTTCGGTCATGACTACCAACATGTACCCATATGGTATTTGACTATTGGCCTATGCAATATACTACTAGAAGCACGGTAAACAGAGAGGCTGTTTCTGACGGCCGCCGACGGCGCGTCGCCCAATTAGCGATAGCTATCGATGGCAAGCAATCTCCGTGGCATAATTGAAATTAAAATAACCTAGCCGTTAGAAGCCATTGGTAGCCGTCGCAAATGATGCCATTGGCGGCCGTCAGTAGCCATCGAAAAATCGTGAATAGCCGAAGCTCAGGCTGACAATTCGTTCATTCTTTTTCTTCCACAAATTTTACCTCCAATCCTCCAAACCCTCCTCCAGCCCCTGCTCCACACCGTCGACAGCCTTCCAAGCCTCCAGCATAGTGAAATCTTCGATTTTCAACTAGCTCTATCACCTATTTCTTGGTAAGAATGTTAAATTCCTAAATCTTATATTTAAGTATGATTTGTTAAATTACGTTCAATTTGTTGTTATAGTTATATAACACCCCATTGATTATTTGGTATACTCCATTGAACGCTAATTAGGTTGTTATTACAATTGTTAATTATTGAAATGTTGAGAATTTTTTGTTTTGTGTATTTGTGCGTTATTTCATATATATGCGTTGATTAATTACTGCATATGCACGTTAGGGCAACTTTGGATTAAGTAGACTCGGTGCTCAAAATTTGATGTATTCGTTTTCAAAATGACAAAAATGACGATTTAATGTATGCGTTTTTTTAGAATGTAAATAAATTATTGTATAATACACTCTACTTTTTGTAAATTCCAAAGAGAGTTTTTGACTCCTCTGACAAATATTGTATATGATCGTTGTATGGATATTCATTTTTATCACGGGATGGACATTTATATTCATCCGAGACAGTATTTGTCGAATTTGTCCCTGTATTGGACAACTTACAAACATAGTAGTAATTATATTTCGCAAATCATTTTATTTTAAACGGTTCATAAAATTTTGACAACACTTTCTTTTTATTCCCTGTGTACACACATAAGTGTACGATACAGAAAACAAAGGGAAAGTGCTGTCGAAATTTTGTTGAATCGTTTAATATAAAATGATTTGCAAAATATAATTACTATTGTATTTGTAAGTAGGATGATCAACTATCAAAGTGTAAAACAATAACTTAAGATTATATTCGTATAATAATTTGTGTAAATCAGTTTGAGAATAAAATTAAATAGAATAATATTATATATTTGCAAAAAAAATTAAATATATGATTTATTTGAGAGAGAAATGTCAAGAAGTAAATTATTAATGCGCACTTATGTTTTAAAGTAGGAAAAAATGGTCGATTATTTTATCGATCGGAGCTGGATGTACCAACAAAAAAGAGAAATTAGAGGCTCCATAAGTGAACATTTTCAAAATGGTGGAAACGACGAAGAAATTTATTGTCCATGTAGTAGGCGTAAACTATTGAAGCATTGGATACCAGATATGGTAAACGTTCATTTGCGCTAATTTGGTTTCGTGCCAAATTATTTGATATGAGATCATCATAGAGAACTTATAGCACCTAATCCCGTACATTTGGAGGACGAGTTGGATAATTAACTTGTTTCGACCAATCTCATAGAAGGTATGGTTGAAGGTGCAGCACAATCAACATTCCCTACTGTTGAGGTTGATGATAACGATGTTAATGTTGAAGAAGAACCAAGTATTGGAGCAAATTTTTTTATGATTTATTGGATGCTGCTAAGAAACCCCTTTGGGATGGTTGTGTAAGCGATACTCAACTATTAGTACAATGCGATGAAATCAAAATACAACTTCACAGAAGCCGGGTTTATAGCTATAGTACAAGCTGCAAACGACATATGCCACCCAATAATTTAATGTGCGAAAATCATTATGAAGTGAAAAAACTTATGTATGCTTTTGGTTTGCCGTATCAAAAAATAGATATATGTTTAAATGGCTGCATGTTGTTTTGGAAAGAAGAAGGGAAATGAAGTTCCGTACAAGCGTATGCATTACTTACCCATCATTCCTAAGCTTCAAAGGTTATATGCATCTTCTACAACCGTTCATCATATGAGATGAAACTGTGTCAGAACATAGGAAGAAGGCACGTTAACACACCCGGCTGATGGAGAAGCATGGAAGCATTTTGATAAGGCATACCCAGCTTTCGCAGTGGAGAGTCGTAATGTTAGACTTGGTTTATGTATGAATGAATTTTCACCGTTCTTTCAATTTGGTTCAAAATATTCATCTTGACCTATAATCGTTACATCTTACAATTTACCTCACTGGATGTGTATGAAAACTCTGTATATGTTTCTCACTATTGTCATCCCTGATCCTAATGATCCGACACAAGTAATCAATGTATTTACAACTGTTGATTGAAGAGTTGAAAACACTATGATATGAAGGTGTAGAAACATATGGCATTTCAAAAAAAAATTGTATGTTCGCTTCTCTACTAGGGACTATAAGCGATTTTCTTACTTATGTAATGCTATCGGGTTGGAGTACGGTTGGTCGTCTAACCTGCCCTTATTACATGGAAGAAACACAAGCATTTCTTTACCACATGGGAGGAAAATTTTATGGTTTGATTTTCATATGTGTTTTCTTCATATTAACCATCCTTTTAGAAAAGATTAAAAAACTTTACAAGTAATACAGTTGAGACCTTGTGACTACCAACGATTTGATCAAGCAAAGATATTTATGAGCTTGTAAAGGATTATCCAAAGATACATGAATCCGGCAAATGAATTGAAATACAAAGTAAATCAACGATTCATAATTGTGCATACAAAGTATATTTTGGGAGTTACCTTATTGGAAAAATCTCCTAATTCATCATAATATTGATGTGTTGCACAATGAGAAAAACATTTTTGATAATGTATTTAACACAGTTCTGAATGTGAATGGAAAAACTAAATACGATTTGAAATCAAGACGTAATATAGAAGCAATATGCAATCGTCCTGAGCTTCATATGAAGCCAAATGACACAAAAAACCAAAGCATGCTACAAGCTAGACATTAACCAAGTTAAAGTACTCTTAAAGTGGATGGAAGGATTAAGATTTCCTGATGGGATTTCCTCTAATCTCGTATATGTGTCGACTATAAGAATGGTAAACTGAGTGGGATGAAAAGTCACGATTGTCATATAATGATGGAACATTTGTTACCCATTACATTCAAAGAACTATTGCCCACAAAAGTTTGGACGGTTTTAACAGAACTTATTTTTTTTATAAAAAGCTTTGTTCAGCTACCTTAAAAGTTATTCATCTACGTAAACTTGAGGAAGAAATTCCTACACTTCTCTGCAACTGGAGAAAATATGTAACGACCAGCTATTTCAAACCATTCAAATCAACAATCATCCACTCATTTTAGAATTGAATTTCTCAAAATAATTGTATGTTAATTTATATTTGGCAAAACTTAGCATATACTGTAAATAAATCAATCACAAAATCGTGGATATAGAGTTTTACAATAATAAGCAGTGGAAATAGATAAATAATAGTTCATGGAGCTACCACAGAACATCAGAGTTTAAATCAAATAAAATAGAAATCTCAAACATTGATGTCTCAAATACAAAAAGCAAATGACAATGTCTGAACATAAACCACTAGAAATAGCTGAGATAACTAAAAGCTGAATAGATAACAAATAGATCTCCAAGCAAATCTCCAAGCTCCAAAGGTAAGTTTCAAATACTGTGACACTTAGTTTGACCTGAGCATAAAGAAAACACAAAACACTCGAGTCAGGATTAACATTCTTATGCAAGTAAATCAACTCAAGTGAAATGTCCATGTGAAATGCATTAAAACTTAAAGGATGTTTGGGATTCCCATCATTTAAGGATCCATTAAACTATCAACATACATAGTACGATATGCTACATAGATAATGTCTATAGTAAAGTAAAATATTAAAATAGCGTTAATGCGTTACACATATCCCCATTAATACATTTTTATATATATTCTCATAGTCTACGCAGTACCGTAATTCCTCCATAGACTGAAGGGCTACTAGAGGCACTCCATAGATGCGGTACAAACCAAACTTGCAGTGGGCATGATAAAGTATTAGACAAGGAACGCAAGACAATGCCCAAGGTATGATACTACCATTTTGCACTCCCGAATTGGTGGTAACGCATAGTAGCTACTACTTCCCACCTCGAGACATACTCCCAAATCAAAGGTGCACTCAATCAAATCACAAAATAATAGAATGGTATCGAAGAAATATGCCCAATAGGGGGAGCGACTCCACTTGGCCTGGTATAGCTCCTATTTTAGCCACATCAAGCCGACTTGAGGGAGTCAGGGCTGCGTTCATATCTCATACAGATGTTCGTCAACCATCCTACTTCGTTCTGGAATCTCCGTCACATGCACAGTTGTTAAAGTGGTTTTCGGTATTGGCAGAAAGTATGACAAATTCCGATCTTGGTCTCTTTAACAACCAAACTCTTATTTCACACTATGGTCATTTTCATTTCAAATAGTTCATACTTCATATCAAAATACCTTATTCATTTCAAAATCATATCACTTTTGAAATCATATTCACTTTCGAAATGTATCACCTTCGAATTCATCATTCACTTTAAATCATAACTTAAACAGTTTGAATATTGAAAGTAATTTATATATTGGAATAGCTATACATTAAAAATAGTTTATATTTAAAAATAGCTTATGGATTAAAATAGTTTATATATATTAAAAATATGTAAAAATATTAAAATATATTATTTAAAATTGTTTATAAATTTAAAATAATATATAAAAATAGTTTATATATTTAAAAGAGTTTATATTGAAAATAGTTTCAAATTAGAACTGTTTCTTCCTATTTCACAAATCAATTCAAATCAACCTTAGTACCAAAATTCACTTTAAATCGATCTCAGTTAAAAAATGTCAATTAAAAAGATTAAAGGTTCAATTCAAATTCCCATTAAAACAAATTTTAATTTATATCAATTTCAAATCCAGGTTTTGAACCACAAATTTGAACCACTTTCAATTCAATAGGTTTCAAAAATTAAATATCTAATCATTTACAATAACTCAATTTGATAAATTCATTTATATTTCAAAATTCAACTTTAATTTTATTTAAATTTGAAAATATTCATTTAATCACTTTTTATAAGCATTTAAATAAAATATCAAATTACAAATTTAAATCAATATTAAATATTCAGTTCCAATTTTATTTAAATTTGAAAATATTCATTTAATCACCTTTAATCAAAACCAGTTATCAAGTTAAAAAAATCATATCTTTAAAATCTCAAATCAATAAGTTTAAATCAATTTTAGTTAAATTCAATTATTAAATGGATTAAATTACAAATAAACTTTAATTTATCTTTCCCACTTTTGTTTATTAAAGTTATTACAGAAATCTATCTACAAATATTAAAATAAATACTTTAAAACATATTATATATATCTAAGTTATTACAAAAAATATATTTTAAAATATCAACATAACTCTAAATAAATATTTTAAACATATTATATATATATTAGTTGAATTAAATTTTTATTAACTTAAATTAAATTAAATCATATTATTAAATCTATTTTAAATCTTATTATGTATATATGAAAATAATATAAATATAAGTAAAATCTTAAAAATTACCTTTTTAAAACTTAACTTGTAAATTTTAAAATATCAAAACATATAATTTAAAAATATAAATTTTACACATATATTAAAAATAAAATCTCTATATTGTATTTTAAACTCTAGACACATATATTTTTCTTTCTTAAATTTTTGGAAATCATTTAAAAATAGACCAACGGTGTTCATATATATTTTCTATCCTATGGTCAAGTGATATAGATATTTATCATTTCAATATGCAATAATTTAATATTTACGGATATATATCATTTCAACACGCAATCCCAAAATGCAAAATCAATAAAATCGCTTGGGTTTATCATTTAAACCCATAACAATTTTCCCTATTCTGTAATATCATTCGGTATGTATCACTTTAACCCATAGGGATTTCCAAAACTAACATGGAACTTGTAGAGTGAGAACAAATAAAATAATAGCATAGCATATCAATGGCGAATATAATCGTAATTAACAATTTTAAATATAATATATATACTAATAGGTTATTGTTGTTAATATTATCAATTAGCATAGGTTAACAAATGCAAATAATAACATCATATTTAACAATTTAATTACTAACCAATCTAAATTCAACACCATATTTCAATTGTCATTTCATGTGAATTAAATTTACTAAATATAAGAATGTTAATCGTGAGTGATCGCTTACCTTTTGAAGCTAGAGAAACAACGAGAATGACAAGCAACTGCCACGGATACGCGGCTATGGACACGCATGTAGATACGCAAAAACGGGACAACAACAAGCCAATGAACTGCTAGGATAAATTCCGGACCGCGGCAAACAAAACTCGACGGCGACAAGGTAGATAACTGATGCTATAATCTCCGGACAGGGCAAAACACAACAAACGTACTTGAATTCAAAATCGACGTATCAAATATATATATATATATATATATGTATATGTATATATATTTCTGAGATTTTAAAGCTTGCACTGCATGAAGGTAAAAAAAATTTCCTTTTTTTTATAAAAGAAGAGAATGATGCAAGTTGATCGGCCAAGGGCAGGTGCTGCAGTTCGGGTTGGATGAGCTAGGCAGAGAGGCTGCTATGCTTTGGATCAGGGAAGGAAGGCATCAGTTATGTGCAATGCTGTGTGTAAACGGCAGGCCGAGCCGGTTGTAGTGGATCATGGAGAGTGTCACGTGGGTTGTCGTGTGGCAAGGCTATGAGCGATGGTTACCTTGGAAGTGGGGATGGCGCTGATTGTTAGGGCGGTGGTTGGAAGCTTCGACTATGGGTTGTCCAAGGCTGCTTGAGTGCGAGATCTTGGCTGGAGGGAGAGATGCTAGGTGCTCGGCCAGTCGGGGGAGAGGGGTTGGAAGGGTGAGAAGGCGAGTTTGGTGAAGTGACTGCATGTGTGGGTTGGAGGCCGAGGGGTTGTGGTCGTTCGGTGTGGAGGGATGAACGACAATGGGCACAAAGGAAAGGCGGAGAAAAATAAAAGGACGTGGAGAGGCGACGGATGGTGGAAGGAAAGGTGATGGAGCAGGTTTGCAAAGTAGGTGACGTGCAAATCTCTAAATAAAAGCTTCAATTGAATAAAAAGATGGAGCAAGTTCTCAAAATTAAATATACGAACTTGCTTCTCTTTATTTTTTAATTTTTTTTAGAGAACGAGCATAATGCAAAATGAAAGGGAAGAGAAGAAATGGAATTGAACCAGCATATTATATTGCAACCATAGGAATATGGAAAGTCCAGTATTGATTTCTGAAAATAATTAATGCTAGTGGCTATTTATTCTCACGGGAAAAATGAATGGTCACAGAATCCAAAAGCTCAAACGGGTACCGATACAACTAACCTTTCGCAGCTTCACCACGTATCGGATTCCAAAATGCACAAATGAATATGCTATGGAGATCAGCACAATGAAACAAGCAGAATGGTACACATATATAAGGGATACGACCAACCTATCCAAACTCGATTTTCGCTGCCAAACTACTGTTAAATTGCCGAAATAAGATAAACGGATCTAGAGCAGTCCAAATTCAGCGAAACAAATTATGACGTCTCACAGAAAAATGATTTACATTTTACTATATAAAAAATTTAAGATTTCAAAAATTTTATTTCCATTAATATTAACTGATTTTAAATTTAAAATTGAAATTTCATAACCAAACAAGTTTTCACATTTTTCAATGTAAATCTGACACTTGCTACGTTTAAATAGACGTATTCCAAATATCAAATTTTCATTTCAAAATTTAATTGTTTATTTTCAAGAAAATTAATTAATTAAGTTATTTAAACATTGTTAAAATTTCTGAGTCATCACACTCGCCCTCACTCAAAACTTTTCGTCCCCGAAAAGGAACGAGATCGGAAAATAGAAACAATAGAAGAATAAAATAGATTCAAAATATATTGTACCAGATACAACAATTATTTTAAAACCATATAAATTTAATTTTTGGACATCTTATTACTTATATTTTATGTTGTATATTATTCAATTACATTCAAACTTTTTACAGGTAAGTTTTATTAATGTAATTGAGCACTATACAAAATTTCTTTTATTTACAACATTTCCATTAAGCAAAGTTTATTTTGAACATTTTATTACTTTAGTTTATCTTGTATAACCTTCAATTACATATTCACATTAACATTTTAACTTTTTGAATAAAAGTAAGTTATATATATTTTAGAATGCAACTGAGTATTATATAAATAAATTTTATCCTATTTCAACTGTTTCAAGTTATTTCAATTTCATTTCTCATTTAAACGTTCCAATTATTCAAAAAATTCCTTTATTTCAATAATTGAAAACCATCACATAACATAAAAATTAAGTCAAATTTTCTATTTCACTTCAAACCATTTTAAAGTATATATATATATATATATATATATATATATTTTGTACATCAAATCATACTCAATAAATTCAAATTCAAATCCATTTTCCAAAACGAAAGTGTAGCAAAGCTACTAAGTGGTCTCTCCACTTGAGACTCAAAAATGAATGTCGATGATGCTGCAATCATCATCGAAATTATTTTGCAGCGATAATAAGAGGAGAGTACGGACTTATTGCTTTTAAAATTTCTTTGGAAACAATTTCCATTCGATAATAATCTCAAATAATAATATATATTTTTTCAAAAATTTGATAACCAAATTTTAAATAGCACCGAAATTAAATTCTCAAATTCTTAGTCTAAATTCATTTCATTTGCAAATCAGATTTATAAACCATGCTCATAAAATTCATCCCCTTATAATATGCAACAATAGTGAATGGTTTAGGAATGTTGACAAATTAATAAATGATAATCTAGTATTATTATTTCTAACAACCAATTCATTTAACTAACCAATTTCAGAAAATTGTTCCTTTAAATATAAAATATAATCATACATACAATTATTTCATTTCCTAATTTTGAAAATTTTACTGTGTCAGTTTGCTTTGTTCAAGTGTTTTGGAATTCCTATCGATAGCATTGGCCAGATGAATCGATCGAAACCCTAAAATTCCAACTTAACAACTCAAACAACACAATATAAAACATTTTTATATCAATTACAAATACGTTCTCTCATAGAATGATTCAAGAATGGATTTTAGAACAAGGATAGAGATTCTAATGTAGAAGGACCCAAATCAAAGAGAATTTTAACTACGAAGATAGGCTCGAAAAAAAGTAAGATAATTAAATTAAAAAAGAGGAAAGATGGATAGACCGACATTAATCGTGGCAACCTTAATCGGGTCAACCGAGACTCCATTTTTAGAAATAATGTGCCCGAGGAATCGGACTTCATCCCTCTAGAAATGGGATTTAACAAATTTTGGCTTTCAATTGATGACCCCTAAGAGTTTGGAGAACATAGCTCAAATGAGATTCATGATATTTCTCATACTTAGAAAAGACGAGAATATCATCAACGAGACCAGAAAAAACTTGTTGAGAACATTACAGAATACACGATTCATGAGATCAACGAAGAAGGCAGGAGCATCGGTTAATCCAAAAGCATGACTAACCTCTTTCTGCGGGTGCCATTCGTCAGGGAGAAAGGACAACAGGTCAAGCTCTGGGAATAAGATAGATGTGGAATCCAGTTTCTCGCTTGGGGGAAAGAGAAGTGGCTTCACCAAAAACATCCAAAAACATTTGAACAACAAGGGTGGAGTCAAGATTACTAGGTTAAGCATCTAGCAAAAAGGTAAACTGCCTGCATAATTCAGAGGCATTCGACATTCGATCACAAGAAATTTACCATGGTCGCCTACTAGAGAAACGGTTCGACCTTTGTAAGAAATAACAACTCCAAAACTATGGACATAGAAATCTCCAGTGAATCGATGCCTATTGTAAAGGAGTTTCACCCCTTTACAAATCATACTAAGGTTGGCGGGACCAGCGATGGGATTAGTCACAGATAAGTACGAATTTTCCAATTGAGGTTGTAAGATGTGTTCAAATGTATTATAGTGATCAATAGAAATAGAGCTATCGGATGCTCTAGTATCAAAAGATCACGAATAGGATGGACAAGAGTGGATTTTAGAACAAAGGTAAAGTTTCAAAATTCAAAAGAAATCCAAATCAAAGAGAATTCTAACAAAGAATTTCAAGATTGAACGAAGATGATTCTGTAATTAATTCTACTCATTCCAGCGTATTACTACTCTATCTCTAATGATTTTTTACTCCATATGCTAAGTTTTTCCTAAATTAGAGCTCTGATACCACTTGTAACGATGCATTTCGAATCGACAATCATCAACTCATGTCAGACTTGATTTGCTCAAAACAACTGATTGTTAATTTATATTTGGCAAAACTTAGCATATACTATAAATAAATCAATCATAGAATCACAGACACATGGTTTTATAATAATAAGCAGCAGAAATAGATAAATAGTAGTCCATGAAGCTGTTATAAAACATTATATTCTAAATCAAATACAATAGAAATCTCAAATACATAGATGTCTCAAATACATAAAGCAAATGAAAATGTCTGAACATAAACCACTAGAAATAACTGAGATAACTGAAAGATGAATAGATAAGAGATAGATCTCTAAGAAAAGCTCCAAAGGTGAGTTTCAAATGCTGTGACACTCAGTCTAACCTGAGCATAAAGCAAACACAAAACACTCGAGTTAGGATTAACATTCTTATGCAAGTAAATCAACTCAAGTGAAATGTCCAAGTGAAATGCAATATAACTTAAAGGATGGTTGGGATTCCCATCCTTTAAGGATCCGTTAAATTATATACATACATAGTACAATACACTACATAAATAATGTCTATAGTAAAGTAAAATATTAAAATAGGGTTAAGGAGTTACCTTTATCCCTCTTAACATATTTTTATATATATTCCCGTATTCTATACATTACCCTGATTCCTCCGTAAATTAGAGGGCTATCAGAGGCCGCTCCATAGGTACGGTACAAACCAAACTCGTAGTGGGCGCGATAAGGTATTTGACAAGGCACACGAGGCAATGCACAGGGTAGGATACTATCGTTTTGCGCTCCCGAACTGGTGGTAACGCATAGCAGCTACTACCACCCACCTCGAGATGCACTCCAAAAATAAAAGGTCCACCCAATCAAATCACAAAGTAATAAAATGGTATCGAAGAAATATGCCCGATACGGAGAGCGACCCCACTTGGCCCGGTATGGTTCTTGTTTTAGCCACATCAAGCTGACTCAAGGGTGTCAGGGCTGCATACATACCTCATACATATGTTCGCCAACCATCCTACATTGTTCTAGAATCTTCACCACGTGCACACATGTTAAAGTGGTTTTCGGTATTGGCAGAGAGTATGACAATATCTGCTCCCGGTCTCTTTAACAACCAAGTGCTTATTTCACACCGTGGTCATTTTCATTTCAAATAGTTCATACTTCATACTTCATATCAAAATCTCTTATTCACTTCAAAATCATATCACTTTTGAAATCATACTCACTTTCAAAATCATATCACTTTCGGATTCATCATTCACTTCAAATCATAATAGTTCCAACTTAAACAGATTGAAAATTGAAAGTAATTTATATATTGGAATAGTTGTACATTAAAAATAATTTATATTTAAAAATAGGTTATAACTTAAGATAGTTTATATATAATAAAATAATTTATATATTAAAAAATATATATTTTAAATTATTTATAAATTTAAAATAATATTATTAAAATATTTTATATACTTAAAAGAGTTTATATCGAAAATCGTTTCAAATTAGAATTGTTTCTTCCAATTTCACAAATCAATTCAAATCAACTTTAGTTTCAAAATTCAATTTAAATCGATCTCATTTCAACAATTTCAATTAAAAGAGGTTAAAGGTTCAATTCAAATTCTCATTAAAACCATTTTTAATTTATATCGATTTCAAATCTAGGTTTTGAACTACAAATTTAAACCACTTCCAATCAATATTTTTTAATTAAATATTCAAACATTTACCATAACTCAATTTGATAAATTCATTTATATTTCAAAATTCAAATTTAATTTTATTTAAATTTGAAAATATTACTTAATCACTTTTTATAGGCATGTAAATAAAATTTCAAATTACAAATTTAAATCAATATTAAATAGCCAATTTAAATTTTATTTAAATTTGAAAATATTAATTTAATCACCTTTAATCAAAATCCAGTTATCTAGTTAAAAAGAATCACATCTTTAAAATCTCAAATCAATATGTTTCAAATCAAAATTATTTAAATTCAATTATTAAATACATTAAATTACAAATCAACTTTAATTTAACTTTCCAATTTGTATTTATTAATGTTAATACAAAAATCTATTTAAAAATACTTAAATAAATACTTTAAAACATATTTATATATTTAAGTTATTACAAAAAATCTATTTTAAAATATCAACATAAACCTAAATAAATATATTAAACCTATTTTATATGTATATTAGTTAAATTAAATTTTTATTAACTTAAATTAAACCTTATTATTAAATCTATTTTAAATCTTATTATATATATTTAAAAATAATAAAAATATAACTAAAATCTTAAAAATGACCATTTTAAAAATTAACTTATAAATTTTAAAATTTTCAAACATATAATTTAAAAATCTAAATTTTACACATATATTAAAATAAAAACTCTATATTTATTTTAAACTCCAAACACATATATTTTTCTTTTCTCAAAATTTTTGGAAATCATTTAAAAATAGAACAACAGTGTCCGTATATAATTTTCTATCCAACGGTCAAGTGATACATATATTTATCATTTCAATCCGCTATAATTTTATATTTATGGGTATATATCATTTCAACCCGCAATCCCAAAATGCAGAATCAATAAAATCGCTTGGGTTTAACATTTCAACCCATAACGATTTTCCCTAGGTCATGTATCATTTTCACCCATAGGGATTTCCTAAAATAACTGGGAACTTGTAGAATGAGAACAAATAAAATAATAACATAGCATATTAATGGCGAATATGATCATAATTAATGGTTACTAGTGTCAATATTGTGAATTAGCATAGGTTGACAAATGCAGATAATAACATATCATACTTAACAATTTAATTACTAACCAATTTAAATTCAAAAACATATTTCAATCGTTATTTCATGTGAATTAAATTTAGTAAATATAATAATGTTAATTGTGAGTGATTGCTCACCTTTGAGGCAAGAGAAACAATGAGAATGACAAGCAATTGGCATGGATACGTGGCTATGGACATGCATGCGGATACGCAACAAACTGTACAACGACAAGCCAACAAACTGCTATGATAAATTTCGGACAACAGCAAGCAAAACTGGAAAGCGACAAGGTAGATAACTGATGTTGTAATCTCTGGATAGTGGCAAAACACGGCAAACGAATTTGAATTCGAAATCGACGAATCAAATGTATACATACATTTGAGATTTTAAAGCTTCTTACACTGAAGGTATTTTTTCCTTTTTTTATAGTAGAAGAGAATGCTGCAAGTTGATCGGCTAGGGGCAAGCGCTGCAGTTCGGGTCAGATGAGCTAGGCGGAGAGGCTTCTATGCTTTGGATCAGGGAAGGAAGGCAGCAGTTCTGTGCAAAGCTGTGTGCAGGCGGCGGGCTGGGCGTGTTATAGTGGAGCATGGAGATTGTCATGTGGGTTGTCGTGTAGCAAGGCTGTAAGTGGTGGTTGCCATGGAAATGGGGCTGGTTTTCAGGGCGGTGGCTGTAAGCTTCGGCTGTGGGTTGTCCAAGGCTACTTGGGTGCGAGATCTTGGCTGTAGGAAGAGATGCTAGGTGCTCGGCCAGTCAGGGAAGAGGGGCTGGAAGGGTGGGAAGGCGAGTCTGGTGAAGTGACTGCAGGCACAGGTTGGAGGCCGAGGGGTTATGGTCATTCGGTGTGGGAGGGATGAACGGCAATGGGGACAAAGGAAAGTTGGAGAAAAATAAAAGGGCATGGGCTGCATGCTTAGAGGGCTGCGAAGGCAATTGATGATGTGGAGAAGGGGTGTATGGTGGAACGGAAGGTAATGGAGCAGGTTTGCAAAGAAGGTGACATGCAAATCTTCAAATAAAAGCTTCAGGTGAATAAAAAGAAGGAGAAGATTCTCAAAATTATATATACGAACTTGCTTCTCTGTTTTTTTGAGAACGAGCAGAATGTAAAATGAAAGGGAAGAAAAGAAATGGAATTAAACTCGCATATTACATTGCAACCATAGGAAAAGGGAAAGTCCAGTATTGGTTTCTGGAAATAATAAATGCTATTTATTCTCATGGGAAAACTGAATGGTCAAAGAACCCAAAAGGATCAAACTGGTACCGATATGACTAATCATTTCGTAGATTTCGCCACGTACCATTCACCGTAATGCACGAATGAATATACTGCGGAGATCATCACAACGATACAAATAGAATGGTACGCAGATATGAGGGACACGACCAACCTATTTAAACTCAATTTTCACTGCCGAACTGCTGCTAAATTGTCGAAATAAGATAAACGGATCTAGAGCAGTCCGAATTCAACGAAACAAATTATGACGTCTCACTCAGAAAATGATATACATTTAATTATATAAAAATTTTCAGATTTCAAATATATTTTACTTCCGCCAATATTAACTGATTTTAAATTTAAAAATGAAATTTCACAAGTAAGCGAACTTTCATATTTTTCAATGAAAATCTGACACTTGCTACACTGAAATAGACGTATTCCAAATATCAAATTTCATTTGAAAATTTAATTGTTTATTTTCAAGAAAATTGGTTACTTACGTTATTTAAATATTGTTAAAATTTTCAGGTCATTACAAAGTATTTCGTCCTGGTTTCTTTAGTGTAATGGAGCATTTACCTGTTCATCTTCTGTTTGAAGCATGTCTTCGAGGTCCAATGCAATATGGATTATGTATCCGTTTGAAAGGTATTAAAATTGAGTTTTTTAATTCTAGTTTAACCACATGTAAAATTTAATTATAATTATTCTTAACAAGTACTTGAATCATCTAAAAAAAAGTGAGACAAAATGCACGAGTTAAAGGTTCGATATGAAAATCATATATCGAAGAAGAAGCTTCATTCTTTTTCTATCATTATTTCAGTGACCATGTGAACTTATCTTTTGAAAGTGCTATGCGAAATGATGAGGGCATTGAACAAGATTCTTCTGAATCAATGCTATCTATTTTTAGACAGCAGGGATGCACTACTGGATTATGTGTGGAAGTATGGTTAGATGACAGAGATTACCATGTAGCCCACATATATGTTCTTCTTAGCTGTGCATAAGTTGCGCCATTTGTTAGGTACTAATGAATAACACATCTAAAATTATTTACTCGAGTAATACATGTGTGTATTAATTATAACGCAATATATTATCTGGATATGCGGTATTTATGAATCACATCATCTAAGCGTGGATATCAGCAAAAATTTGCTACTTGGTTTTCGAACCACATATATGATCCGGTAAATTGTGTGGTTGTGAAGGGTTGAAACATCTTGCGATGGGACCAAAAAGAAAATTTAAGACATATCCAATATTTTCTGTTAATGGATACAAATTCAACACCGAAGAATACGGGGCTGAAAAATTAACTAACAGTGCCAGTGTATATGTTAAAGGGAGTGATGATCCAAATGATCACATAAATGATTTTTCCAGCATGTTAACTCAGATTTTGCAATAAACATATTTAACCAGACCTACGGAAGAATTTTATTTATTTAGATGTAACTGGTTCAGTAAAGTTCCAAGTTTTGGAATCAACGTGCATCAAAAATATAATGTTATTGAAATAAAGCATACACCATGTTATCATAAGTACGATCCGTTTATACTAGCAAAACAGGTCCTACAAGTTTATTATGCTCCCTATCCATCTCTAAAAAGAGATAAAGCAGATTGGTCGGCGGTTTTAAAACGAAGGCAATTTACGTTTGATGGAGAGAATATTCCGGACGAACAAATGTACCAAGAGGATATCGAGAAAAATGGCGAATTTGCAATAACAGATGATCAAACCGATGTAGGACTTCTAAATGATGAATCAAATGTATTGGTAGAAGCATTTGAGACCACATAGGAAAAAAATATAGAGTACGAGACAGAGTTTGAATTAGAAAATGCCGAGGACTAATTTAGTAGTATACACGTTGAAAAAGTTAATTTATGAGAGTATTGATGTTTACATTTTTTTTATGTTACATGCATTATTGCTATTAAATCGTGATATGTCTACTCATAATTGAATGATATATTCTACCATAATAAAATAATATGTATGTCACAAGTATTGCAGATGTCATTTTTTAGACGTCGGAGTTCTTCACACACTAGTTCTCCCTCTAGATCTCAGAGAGGGACAGGTTGTGGCGGTGGCGGTGGCGGCGGACCTTCACAGGAGATGCCAGGTATGGTAGTTAGATTACTACCGAAAGCCGACGGCTCATAAGTATTAAATTTACTTCAACATTGTAAATATTTTGTATGATATATCAGTCATGATTTGTCTGTATCGTATTTATTGCAGGGGTTTTGAGCTTGAGCCCTCTAACATTATGCTCAACATATCTAAGCAAGCGTACATAAGTCACATGTTTGCATGCTGGCCGAAGTGGAGCAGGATCCCGGGCCATGTACACGAGAGTATATGGCAGGACTTCCTAGTAAGTGTAAAATCATATACCATTATATATAACCACTTTACAATTTGCTGACTAAGTATAAATGTATAACTTATATTTTATCAACATATATAAAAGGTGCCGTAGACTAGCAAGAGGAGGACGTGTCCCTTTGCCAGCGCCACTGGAACTTAAAGTGGTAAAGAATTACAAGGATACGATGTCTAGAATAAGAAAAACTGGAAAGAAGCCACAGTGGACTAGCGCCAGCGTCTGGAATGCTTGGGTCGCATGGTAGGGTAGCGACGAATTCAAGGTAAGAGCAATAAGATATCACCTTAATTTATTCGGTACTGAATACATAACTTATACCTGTAAAATATATCTTAATTTTTAATTTATAGACGGAGTCGGACATGAACATTGCGAACATGTAGAAAAATCCTGTCATACACCATGATGGCTCAAAATCACTCCAACACCATTGTGAGGACCTAGTAAATTAGTTAATTGGAATTACGAATAGTTATTACATTTTTATTATAAATTTATATAAACAACAATAACATACACCAATTATTACAGGAAAGAGCGCGGGGGGAGGGGGATGTCTAATCTTGTATACGGACGTGTTTGAGCATACACATGCCGTTGGACAGACAAACGATGAGGGAACAGTGTCGTATGCCTCGCATGAGGATGATCGAGCCTACGTCGCACATGTAAGTACATTTTAAGTTTTAAGTTATTAATAACGATCATTTTAATTAGTTAATTATAAAATATTATAATAATGTCATGTAATATTTATTTGTATTTAATTTTGTGTTGTAGGAAAAATTTACACAGGCACGTGCGTAGATGCTTGAGCATTCCGGATGGGAGCAGTTGACCACTGACGAGGAGGACGTGATCTTTAAATCTATTATGAATCCGACCTAGAGAAACAGGCGCTACGGCTACGACAACTCATCGGTAATTTATAAAAATTAACTACGTCGTAAAAATTTGCTTAATTTTTATAAAAGTTATGTAATAACTTAAACATATTTCTACTTGTTCTGTAGGCTCGTACATCACAAAGGGCTGGCCAAAAGGCTTAGGACAACGTGAAGATTAATAAGCTTAGACAGCAGATTGCACAGCTTCAGTAGTAGGACCACCTTCGAGCAGTGCAAATGGAGCATCTCAACCAGCGTTTGGCCGAGTATGTGGAGTGTCATGGTGCGTTCCCTTCATCTGGTAGTTTCGGAGCTGATGATGAGTCTTGAGGTACGATTTGCAGTTTTTTTAATGGACATGCGGTGTTGGATGTAGTTTTATGTATATTAACATTGAGTGATGGTGATGTTAATTTATGGACAGGGGGTGTTTGATATTGATTTGGTGGTTGATTTGCGGAGTTAATATGCAGAGTTTGAAGTTGGATGTAAATATTGAATATAAATATTGAAGTTGGATGGGTGAAAGTGATGATGGGAGGTTTGTTTTGTAAATATTGGAGTTTGACATTGGATGTAAATTTGTTTATGTTTGATATTATGATGGTTGAGTCCATTTATTCAGTGTTCACGCATCACACTCGCCCTTCTTTATTCTATATAATGAGTCCAAAGAATAACCGAAAAAGTGTTACCGAAAGTCTCATACCAGTTGGTATCACTAAACCGTTCATTCTAATTTCTCGTCGCACAGAATAAATAAAATTAATAAATCAAATAGGAAGGATGTCATTCCCATATAATATTAAAATAATCAACTAAATAAATATCAGCGGTGAATCATTCGCATAATCTATACAGTATGAAAGAGAAATCAGAAAAGTAATATAAAATGGATTAATCATATACATACATACATTCATATATATAGAACAATTAAATCAATAAATTATTCATAACATATAATTTCATATAACAAAACTAATACTTAAAATTATATAAATAATGAATGTATGTTTTGAAATTATTGAAATAATCAACTAAATACAAATATAAGAAATTCAATGAAAATAAATAACTCATTTCACAATCTTTTATAAGATTAATAAATAATAAATTAGAATTCACAAACATTAGAAATTCTCTTTTTACCATTTGAACTTAGAATAGGTTTATAAACCAAATCATACATTTATCAATTATATATGTATTTAAATGAAATTTGTACTTATATACAGTTACGGTTGTTTTAGTTCATCAAACGAGGATAAAAGTTTATATATACAACAGTAACCACAGGCCACACACATCCTATGTCTGAATGTGTGTCTATATATATATATATATATATATATATATATATATAAGCTCATAATACACGCAGACTAAGATATCTTTATTCTTACAAAATTTTCTAAATACGTATACAAGAGCTTAAGCACATAAATTTAGTTTGTAAAAATATATAAATAAACACATTTATTTCCTATGTTGGGACGAACTTGCCAATTTCATAACATAAAACTGCTCCTATTTATATATACATGGGCATGCATGGCAAGATAAAGGTAGTAAGAAATTTTTTGGCCAAAATAAAACAAGCAATAGAAAACATAAAAGTAGGTAATTTATTCACAAATTTACACCTCTTATATATTGGTTTGGTGGTTGATTTGCGGAGTTGATATGTGGAGTATGAAGTTGGATGTAAATATTGGATATAAATATTGTAGTTGGATGGGTGAAATTGATGAGGGAGGTTTATTTTGTAAATATTGGAGTTTGATGATGGATGTAAATATGTTTGTGTTTGATATTATGATGGTTGAGTTTTATTTTATATTGATATTAATTTCAGTTTATATATGAGGCTTATAAATTGATTTTGCTGAGTTATATATTGATTGTGGTACGAAAGCGAAGCAGACAACAAGGAAAAAAATGCCCAGATTACCGACGGCCACTTACAGTCGCCGATGGCCTTTGGGACATCAATTCCGACGGCAAACGATGGTATTCGGTGGCTTATTGGCCGCAATTTCCGACGGCAGGCGAAGGTTTCCGATGGCGTCATTCAAACGGCTCGCGTTGGCTTCCAACGGCTTAATGGAAAAATAACACGCCATGTGTACGTCGAGGCCACCAGAATTTTCGTCGAAAAAGCTGTCGGAATGGCCGTCGGAAGTTGCCGCTATAATGCCGTTGAATCCGTCGGAAACGGACGCAAGTCGTGGTCCATATTCCGATGGCATTTTCGATGGCTAGCGACAGCCGCCGACGGCTGCAAGCCGTCCGAAAATGTCATGTTCCATGTAATGAATACAAAGGGCAAACTATCTATCATGTGATGTGCATCGAATATCATAAACAACAATGGTGTCGTGGATCTGGGGTGCGACCCCACTATTCGGCAGCCGGGGTGGATACTGTCCAATGTGGTTCACTCCCGAAGGGATTCGGTCTAAGGTAGACAGATATATAATGTACACAATCTATGTGGCTAACAAGTAGCCTCCATACGTGCTCACCGCGCCAACTCATGCACAACATACAAAACATACACAACACAACCCCGAATGAGTGTCATCTATGAGTAAAGAATAACTGAATAAATAACATAACAATGTTCCATACCACCGTGTGTTACTAGTCCATTCATTCAGTGTTCACCCATCACACTCGCCCTTCTTTATTCTATATAATGATGAAGTGCTCACCTCCTTAAGTCGCGGCCAAAACCCTAGGTCGCGAGCGAGCATTGATTCCAGTAAGTCGCAAAAGCCTCCAACGCGCCCAAGCCCTAGGTCGCGTAACTTCCATATGTCGCGAGCGACTTATTCCCCTCCTCCACATGTCGCGCGCGAGATACTCCAGAAGGCGAACGACATATGCAATTCCACCATAAGTCGCGTGCAACCAATTCCATTAAGTCGCTCTTTCTCATTTCTTAAGTCGCGAAGATGAGGAAGGACTTCCACCATAAGTCGCTGCCGAGTTTTGTTAAATCGCGAACGAACTTTCTTGAGTCGCCGTTGATTTTAGGTCGCGAATGAAGCTTCAGTTAGGTCGCTGATGAATAGCGCATTTCTTAAGTCGCTGCCGAGTTTGTTTTAAGTCGTTGCTTGTATTTCCTTATGTCGTTTGTTTGTAAACCGCTTGTGTTGTAATTTTCTTAAGTCGTGTGTTGAGTTGTAAGCCTATAAATAGGCAAGTCGTGTCATTTGTAACGTTGTTGAAATTTGAATAAAATTTGGTTTATGCTTTGTGCCTCCATTTTTAAATCGGTAATCAAGTGTTAACTCCTATCTCCACTTTCGCCATTCGAATGCGCTCGAATCAACGAACGTTGAAGCCAATTCGCGGAATCAAGTGCGCTTGATCAACGCTCCAAGAATTGAAGATCTTTCTTCATGGTATCGTGCGCGATCAATGTGTCGAAGATTGCTAAAATCCGATATCTTCGTGATCAATGGATTTGGGCCTTACGGTATTCATAAATCCATCGATTCTTCGTCGATTCACTGATTATTTCCGCTAATCATGTGAGATCCTGGACGGATTCGATTTACATCGTCGAATTCGCTTCCCACGCTGCGTCAGTTTGGTATCAAAGCTAGATTGCAAGAAGTTTGCATTATTTGGAGACTTGGGTTTCGAGAATTTGAAGTTTGGAGGTCGGATTTGCAAATTGTTGAGAAGTTTGGTGTTCATCGTGTTCATCGTGAAGTTGCAACAAGTTTGGAGTTTAAATCCATATAATTTTGGATCAAAGTTCGAAGGGTGTTTGAATTTTTGCTTGTGGGAAGTTTGCGCGCCAAGGTGTTAAACTTGAGCCGTGCCTTGTTTGTTGAAGTGTGTATGAGCCGTGCTTTGTTTGAAACCGAGCCGACCTAAGCCTTAGGTCGTTCATCTTGTTCGAGCTAGTTGAGCCGTGGCTTTGTTTTGTTGAAGTTTTTGAAGTTTGAAGTTGTCTTGTTGAAATTTTGTGAAGTTCAATCATGCCTCCGAGACGAGCTCAACGTCATCGCAATATTAATGCTTTGTATGGAAGAGAAGAGGCCGATGAAATGGAGCAACGAATCAATGAGAGTTTCACTGAGAAGTTGAATGAAGGGATTGGTCGATTAGAGGGAATGATGCTTGAAATGAATCAAAGTAGAAGAAGGGTTTCACCTGAATCAAGTCATGGGGAAAATAGAGTTTCACCACATTCAGATAGGGAGAGAAGAGAAGATCATGATCGTAGAAATGTGGACGACCGTGATAGAAATGTTGATGAACAAAATCGGAGAGATGTGGATTATCGTGATCGGAGGAATGTAGATCGAAGAAATGTTGGTGGTAGAAATGGTGGTAGAGATATTGGTGGTCATGAACGATATCGATATGCATCAGATTTTGATGAGGAGTTTGATGGAGGAAGTGTACATAGTCGAAATCGAAGCCAAGGAAGAATTCATTCAGAGTATGATCACAAATGGGAGTCCAAAATGAAAATTGAAATTCCAGAGTTTAAGGGTGGTATGCAGGCTGAAGAATTTCTAGATTGGTTATCTAATGTTGAAGAGATATTTGATTTCAAGGAGGTTCCGAAAGACTGTCGAGTGAAGTTGGTTGCTACTAGGCTGAGAGGGAGAGCTATGGCGTGGTGGCAGCAAACCAAACTTACACGAGAACGGATGGGGAAGTCGAAGATTGTTGATTGGGAGAAAATGAAGAAATTGATGAGAGCTACATTTTTACCTTACAATTATCAATCTCTTATGTATCAACGGTTACAGAACTTGAGACAGGGAACAAGGTCAGTGAATGATTATGCAGATGAATTTTATCAACTGATTGCCAGGAATGACATCATTGAGACAGAGGAACAGTTGACTGCTAGGTTTGTTGGAGGGTTGAGAATGCAGATTCAAGATATGGTGAATATGTTTGATCCCAGATCTGTTGCAGAAGCACACCAGAAGGCGTTAGCTTGGGAGAAGCAAGGCAGAAGAGGTGGGGGTGTGTTTACAAATTCCAATAATCAAGTGAAGGGAACTAGTGGCAATACTACTATTTCAAAAGCTGTTACTAAACCGGTTGTCAATGAGGTTGTAAAGACCAAGGTCAACAATAGTATCAAGTGTTTTAATTGTCAAGAATTTGGTCACAAGAGCAATGAATGTTTAAAGCCAAAGAAGAGAACGATGATAGCTGAAGTTGAAAGTGAGGATGCTGTTGAAGGTGAAGATAGTCCAGTTGAGGAGAATGAACAGGATATCGCATCAGGAGATGAAGGGTGTAATCTAATGATGAGAAGATCTTGTTTAACACCGAAACAAGAGGATGAGGCTAGTTGGTTGAGGAGTAACATCTTTTAGTCGACATGCACTATATTGGGGAAAGTTTGTAAGTTTGTGACTGATGCAGGAAGTTGTGACAATATTATCTCTACTGAAGCTGTGAGAAAGTTGAAGTTGAAAACGGAGAAACATCCTAATCCTTACAAGTTAGCGTGGTTAAGAAAAGGAGGAGAGGTGAAGGTGGAAAGGCGAGTTCGAGTTCCATTTTCTATTGGGAAGAAATATAAAGACGAGATCTGGTGTGATATGGTTGAGATGGATGTTTTTCATTTTCTTTTGGGAAGACCGTGGCAGTATGATCGAGCAGTGCAACATGATGGCCGGACCAATAGCTACAGTTTTATGTTTGAAGGCGTTAAGATTATTTTAGTTCCAAAGAAGAGACCACAGGGAGAGAGCAAGTCAGAAGAGATCGAGGAGCTTAAAACTTTGCTGACTTTGAAGGAATTTGTTGAAGAAGTGGAGGAGAGTCCTGAAGTATTTTTGTTGATTGGATATGAAGCTACTGAATCTGTTGAAGTCCCAGAGGAAGTGAAGCCGATATTGGAAGAATTCAGTGATGTGTTTCTCGAAGAGTTACCAAAGGAGCTACCGCCTTTGAGGGATATTCAACATCAGATTGATCTTGTACCAGGATCAGTATTACCTCACAGGTCCCATTACAGGATGAGTCCTAAAGAGCATGAAGAACTAAGAAGGCAGGTGGAGGAGTTGTTAGAACAAGGGCGTGTTCAGGAGAGTTTGAGTCCATGTGCTGTGCCAGCCTTGTTGGTACCGAAGAAGGATGGGACGTGGAGGATGTGTACGGACAGTAGGGCTCTTAATAAAATCATTATGAGATATAGATTTCCTATGCCGAGGTTTGATGATTTGATAGATCAGTTGAGTGGGGCAGTGGTGTTTTCAAAGATTGACTTGAAAAGTGGATACCATCAAATTCGTATTAGACCGGGTGATGAGTGGAAGACTGCTTTCAAAACTAGGGAAGGTCTATATGAATGGTTGGTTATGCCATTTGGTTTATCAAATGCTCCTAGTACTTTCATGAGAGTGATGAACCATATTTTTAGACCATTTGTTGGGAAGTTCGTGGTTGTTTACTTTGATGATATTTTGATTTATAGTGGGAGTACGGAAGAACACATCAGCACTTGCGAGAAGTATTGTTGATTCTACGACAAGAGCAGTTTTATGCAGCAACAAAGAAGTGTGTGTTTATGACGGATAGTGTTTTATTTCTAGGGTATGTTCTGTCAAAGGAAGGTATTCAAGTAGATGAAAATAAAGTGGAAGCTGTCAGGAGTTGGCCACAGCCAAAGACAATTACTGAAGTGAGGAGTTTTCATGGATTGGTATCTTTCTATCGAAGATTCATTCCACATTTTAGCAGTGTGATGGCACCTGTAACTGATTGCATGAAAGGAAAGAAGTTTGCATGGTCAGAGGAAGCAGGGGTTGCTTTTGAGAAGGTCAAGACACTTTTGACGACAACACCAATTCTGGTACTGCCGAATTTTCAGTTGTTGTTTGAATTGCATACTGATGCTTCGAAGGTTGGAATTGGTGGAGTATTGAGTCAGAATGGAAGACCAGTTGCTTATTTCAGTGGAAAATTGTCTGGAGCCAAGATAAGATATAGTACTTATGCGGTAGAGTTTTACGCGATTGTTCAAGCCGTGAAACATTGGCGACATTACTTGTTTTAGAAGGAGTTTGTTCTTTACACTGATCATGAGGCATTAAATCATCTACAAGGACAGGACAAGATTTCAACGAGACATGCTTCGTGGATAGCATATCTACAACAATTTACTTTCGTTGTGAAACACAAATCAGGGGTGACAAATCGTGTAGCGGATGCTTTGAGCAGGAGGAATCACTTGTTGACAACGTTGAAGGTTGAAGTGACAGGATTCGAATTATTGCCAGAATTGTTTGAGGAGGATCCTTACTTTGCAAAGTTTGTTGAGAAAGTTAAGGATGGGAGTACTGATGAATTTGTGTTGGTTGATGGATTCTTGTTCAAGGGGAAACGATTATGCATACCAGACTGTAGCTTGAGAAAGAAGATTGTTAAAGAGTTGCATGAAGAAGGACATGTGGGATGGGATCGCACCTTACAGTTAATTTCACAATCTTATTTTTGGTCGTCAATGAGGAAAGTGGTAGAGAGATTTGTGGAGAGGTGTCATATCTGTCAGGTTTCGAAGGGAACAACTACGAATGCGGGATTATAAATGCCGTTACCTGTGCCTACCAGACCATGAGTTGATATCAGCATGGATTTCGTTTTGGGTTTGCCTAGAACTCAAAGGGGGAATGATTCTATATTTGTTGTGGTGGACCGGTTTTCGAAGATGGCCCATTTTATAGCCTGTAAGAAGACAGCGAATGCAGTTCGAGTGGCTCAATTATTCTTTAAAGAGGTATATCGATTGCATGGTTTACCAGAATCTATTGTTTCTGATCAAGATACTAGATTTTTAAGCCATTTTTGGTTGAGTTTATGGAAGATGGTCGGAACGAAGCTAAATTTTAGTAGCGTTTACCATCCGCAAACTGATGGACAAACGGAGGTGGTTAACCGATCATTGGGAAATTTACTGAGATGTCTCGTGAAAGATAATTTGAAAAGCTGGGATATGAAGTTATGTCAAGCAGATTTTGCTCATAATCATGCAGTCAATCGAAGTACTGGATTCGGTCCGTTTCAAGTTGTATATTCAGCCATTCCAAAGGGACCGTTGGATTTGACAACTGTGCCGTATCAGAAAGGGGTAGTTAAACGAGCTAATGATTTGGTGAATGAGTTACAGGAATGCCACAAAGTTGTACAGCGACGATTGCTTCAGTCGTATGGAAAGTATAAACAAATGGCGGCTAAGAAACGAAGGAGTGTTGTCTTCAAAGAGGGAGATTTTGTATATGCCGTTTTGACGAAAGATCGTTTTCCTGTTGGAACTTACAACAAGTTGAAAGCTCGGAAGATTGGTCCAGTGGAAATCTTAAAGAAGATAAATGATAATGCGTACCGGTTAAGGTTGCCGGAAGAGGTTCATACTTCTGATGTTTTCAATGTTAAACATTTGATTCCGTATTATGAAGAGGAACTTTTCGAAAGTGACGAGGGTGTGAATTCGAGGACGAATTCCTTCCAACAAGGGGAGGATGATGAAGCGCTCACCTCCATAAGTCGCGGCCAAAACCCTTGGTCGTGAGCGAGCATCAATTCCAGTAAGTCGCAAAAGCCTCCAACGCGCCCTAGCCCTAGGTCGCGAAACTTCCATATGTCGCGAGCGACTTACTCCCCTCCTCCATATGTCGCGCGCGAGATACTCCAGAAGGCGAACGACATATGCAATTCCACCATAAGTCGCGTGCAGCCAATTCCATTAAGTCGCTCTTTCTCATTTCTTAAGCCGCGAAGATGAGGAAGGACTTCCACCATAAGTCGCTGCGAGTTTTGTTAAATCGCGAATGAACGAACTTTCTTGAGTCGCCGTTGATTTTAGGTCGCGAATGAAGCTTCAGTTAGGTCGCTGATGAATACTGCATTTCTTAAGTCGCTGCCGAGTTTGTTTTAAGTCGTTGCTTGTATTTCTTTATGTCGTTTGTTTGTAAACCGCTTGTGTTGTAATTTTCTTAAATCGTGTGTTGAGTTGTAAGCCTATAAATAGGCAAGTCGTGTCATTTGTAACGTTGTTGAAATTTGAATAAAATTTGGTTTGTGCTTTGTGCCTCCATTTTTAAATCGGTAGTCGAGTGTTAACTCCTATCTCCACTTTCAGGATTCGAGTGCGCTCGAATCAACGAACGTTGAAGCCAATTCGCGGAATCAAGTGCGCTTGGTCAACGCTCCAAGAATTGAAGATCTTTCTTCACGGTATCGTGCGCGATCAACGTGTCGAAGATTGCTAAAATCCGGTATCTTCGTGATCAACGGATTTGGGCCTTACGGTATTCATAAATCCATCGATTCTTCGTCGATTCACCTATTATTTCCGCTAATCGTGTGAGATCCTGGACGGATTTGATTTACATCATCGAATTCGCTTCCCACGCTGCGTCATATAATGAGTTCAAAGAATAACCGAAAAAGTGTTACCGAAAGTCTCATATCAGTTGGTATCACTAAATTGTTTATTCTAGTTTCTCGTTATACAGAATAAATAAAAAAAATAAATCAAATAGGAAGGATGTCATTACCATATAATATTAAAATAATCAACTAATCAATATTAATGGGGAATCATTCGCGTAATCTATACAATATAAAAGAGAAATCAGAAAAGTAACATGAAGTAGATTAACCACACACACATATATAGAACAATTAAATCTATAAATTATTCATAACAAATAATTTCATATAACAAAATTAATAATAAATGTATGTTTTGAAATTATTAATATAATCAACTAAATACAAATATAAGAAATTCAATGAAAATGATTAACTCGTTTCACAATCTTTTATAAGATTAAATAAATAATAAATTAGAATTCACAAACATTGAAAATTCTCTTTTTACCATTTGAAACTTAAATAGGTTAATAAAACCAAATCATACATTTATCAATTATATATATATATATATATATATATATATATATATATATGTTTAAATGGAATTTGTATTTATATACAGTTATGACTATTTTAGTTCATCAAACAAAGATAAAAGTTTATATATACAACAGTAACCACAGCCACACACACCCATGTATGAATTCATGAACATGTCTAGTACTTCAACAATCAAATGAAACAAGAATCTAAAAAGTGATTCAAAACCATTTCAACTACAGGTTGCATACGGAACGTGAAACTGCATGCATACATACATACATACATATATGTGTGTGTGTATATGTGTATATACATATATGTGTCTATATACACACACACATATAAACACACACACGTATATATAAGCTCATAATACACGCATAACTAGATATCTTTATTCTTATAAAATTTTCTGAATACATACACAAGAGCTTAAGCACATAAATTTAGTTTGTAAAAAATATATAAATAAACACATTCATTTCCTATGTTGGGACGAACTCGCCAATTTCATAACATAAAACTGCTCCTATTTGTGTATACATAGGCACGCATGGCAAGATAGAGCTAGTAAGAAATATTTTGGCCAAAATAAAACAGCCACTGGAAAACATAAAAGCAGGTAATTTATTCACAAATTTACACCTCTCATATATTTTTGTACGCGCACACTGTCACTCTCCACACAGACATTACACACGCACTGTCACTCATCGCACATACATATTACACATGCATTGTCACTAGTTCATATACCCCTAAATACACAGTAGCACCTTGTTAAACCCAACACACACACTTATTACACACTGCCTAGCCGCTCACTCTCACCAGGATACACTCATGTTTTCTTAAACATATACAGAGATGCATGGGTACACAACTCCACCATACACACATATATAGGAATGCACGTATACATGTATCTTTAAAAAAATAATATTGCATATCAATGATTATCAATATCAACTCGACAAAAGTTAATTATATAGTGATGTAATATTATTCTTGCAACAGCAAACTAGACACTTTAACCTATTCAAAGAAAAACATAGGAGAGCAGAGTATTCTAAGTTGCAAAATACAATAAAAATACACTCTTTTACTATACTTGTTTTCCATAAATAAATATATGAATATGTTGTAAGAATAAAATTCACTTTATAGTGTGATTATAGCCTGCTCACACACCTGTCAATCATTAAACACACATATATGCAAATTCAATAGTCACAAAACATGCAAATAGATTAATTTATTTCAAACAAAACTTAGCAAACCTCAGCAATACAAAGTTAAACATTAATGTATGAATTGTAGCAAGTCAAAAACATAATACGAAACTCTCTCACGCACGTACCCCAACAATTCACACACACCACACATACGCAATTCATACATATTAACTCACATGCCCTGCTATTTATATATACTCATGCACCACATGCAACCCAGACACAAAACACTTGCATGTATACAGAAAGATACATATACACACACTAACAGATCGACACATATAAACACATATATACACATGCGTATGGACTCACAGAATTGTTCAAATGAATATATAACACACACTCCCTCAATTATATACTGATGCGGCGCCCATGTCAAGAAATCGCAAAGCCAAGAAAGGAATCGCGAACGAACGACATACCTTAAGACGAGGCGAGATCCAAAGTCGCTGCAGATTTCAGCTTAGGTCGCTCCTCCTCCGTAAGTCACGGCAAAACCCTAAATCGCTCCAGATAAGTCGCAAGCGACTCTTCCTTAAGTCGCGGCGATCCTTATGTTGCGAAATTATGCCGCTTCAATTTGAGTCACCTCCAGTAAGTCGCGAAGCTTGTTAGGTCGCTCAGATTTCTTATGTCGCTGCCAAATCACGATCGAGCATCCAATTAGGTCGCTGAATTTCCCTAGGTCGCCGATCGATATGTCGCGAGCACTTCGTTAAGTTGATGAAATTTCTTTAGGTCGCTTTTGATTTTAGGTCGCTCCAGTTAGGTCGTGTACAACATTTCCTTATGTCGCGAAGCTTTACGTCACTGCCGTGCTGAACCTTTTAAGTCACAGTGTTTGTCAAGTCGTTTGTATTCTTTTTCTTACGTCGTTTGTTGTATTTTCTTAAGTCGTTTGTGTGCTTTGTAAAGTCGTTGAACTGTTTGTGTTGTAAATTTTCTTAAGTCGTGTAAAGTTATGTAACAAGTGTTGAGTTGTAACTTTCCCCAACAAATAGGGGTGTGTGATCACTTGTAAAGGGTTATTGAATTTTGAATAAAATTTAGTTTGTGCTTTGTGCCTCCATTTAAATTGGTAGTTGAGTGTTATCTCCTATCTCCACCTTCGGCATTCGAGTGTGCTCGAATCAACGATTGTTGAAGCCAATTCATGGTATCAAGTGCGCTTGATCAACATTCGAAGAATTGTAGATCTTCTCTCACGGTATCGTGGGCGATCAACGTGTCGAAGATAGCTAGAATTCGGTATCTTTTGGAGATCAATGAATTTGGGCATTCGGTATCTTTCAATCCATCGATTCATATTGTTTCATCTAATCGTTTCATCAATTAGTTTGACACGAAATCTTCATTTCGTCGTTAATTCCGTATTATCCGCTGCGTCAGTTTGGTATCAGAGCCAGGTTGCAAGGAGTTTGCGTCATTTGAAGTTCGGAGATCGGATTTGCAATTGTTGAGATGTTTGGTGTTCATCGTGTTCATCGTTAAGTTGCAACAAGTTGGGAGTTTCGATCCATATCATTTTGGGTCAAAGTTCGGAAAGTGTTTGAATTTTTTGAATTTGTTTGAAGTCCAATCATGCCACCGAGATGAGCTCAACGTCATCGCAATATTAATGCTCTGTATGGAAGAGAAGAGGCCAATGAAATGGAGCAACGAATCAACGAGAGTTTCAATGAGAAGTTGAATGAAGGGATTGGTCGATTAGAGAGAATGATGCTTGAAATGAATCAAAGTAGAAGAAGGGTTTCACCTGAATCTAGTCATGGGGGAAACAGAGTTTCACCACAGTCAGATCAGGAGAGAAGAGGAGATCATAATCGTAGGAATGTTGACGCTCGTGAAAGGAATGTTGATGAATGAAATCGGTGAGATGTGGATTATCGTGATCAAAGGAATGTAGATCGAAGAAATGGTGGTGGTAGAGATATTGGTGGTCACGATCGACAACGATATGCGTCAGATTTCGATGAGGAGTTTGATGGTGATAGAGGAATTGTTCATTACCGAGATCGAGGTCAAATGTGGAGTCGAGCTAGAGAATATGAAGATGACCGTAGATGGGAATCCGGGATGAAAATGGAGCTTTCGAAATTCAAGGGTGGTATGGTTGCGGAGGAATTTTAGGATTGGGTTTCAAATGTTGAGGAAACTTTTGACTTCAAAAAAGTTCCCGAGAATCGCAGAGTTAAGTTGGTTGCTACGAGATTGAGAGGGAGAGCTATGGCGTGGTGGCAGCTGATGCAGTGCATACCTCGCAAGCGACATTGATAAGTCGCGAAACCCTAGGTCGCAAGGTCGATGCCCCTCAGGTTGCGAGTGACCTACCAAATTCCTAAGTCGCGCTCCACCGCCTAGGTCGCTTTGCCACTCCAGATCGCGAGCATCCCTAGATCGCGAATTGCTTATATCGTTGACATCACTGCTTGGTCGTTACTGTGAATTTTAACTCGCGTATTTTAAGTCGTGGGTAATTTTTTTAAGTTGCGTGTGTATTTTTAAGTCGCGTGTTGTTTCGCGTATAGTTTTTTTAAAGTCGTTTGTCTTGTTCTATGTAACGGTCGTGTGTGTGGTGTTGTAAACTCCTATAAATAGGGGTAAAGTGTCATTGTAAAAGTTTGTTGATTTTTGAATAAATTTTTGTTTGTGAAGCTTTGTGCCTCCATTAAATTGGTAGTTGAGTGTAATCTCCTATCTCCACTTTCGGATATTCGAGTGCGCTCGAATCAACGATTGTTGAAGCCAATTCACGAAATCAAGTGCGCTTGATCAACGTTCGAAGAATTGAAGATCTTCTCTCACGGTATCGTACGCGATCAATGTGTCGAAGATTGCTAAAGTTCGGTATCTTCGTGATCAACGGATTTGGGCCTTACGGTATTCTAAAATTCATCGATTTATCATCGATTCACCGATTATTTTCGCTAATCGTGTGAGATCCTGGAAAGATTTGATTTACATCATCGAATTCGCTTCCTACGCTGCATCAGTTTGGTATCAGAGCTAGATCGTAAGGAGTTTGCGTCATTTGAAGTTTGGAGATCGGATTTGCAATTTTTGAGAAGTTGGTGTTCGTCGTGTTCATCGTGAAGTTGCAACAAGTTGGGAGTTTCGATCCATTCATTTTGGGTCAAAGTCCGGAAAGTGTTTGAATTTTTTTGAATTTGTTTGAAGTTCAATCATGCCACCGAGACGAGCTCAACGTCATCGCAATATTAATGCTTTGTGTGGAAGAGAAGAGGCCGATGAAATGGAGCAATGAATCAACGAGAGTTTCACTGAGAAGTTGAATGAAGGGATTGGTCGATTGGAGAGAATGATGCTTGGAATGAATCAAAGTAGAAGAAGGGTTTCACCTGAATCGAGTCATGGGGGGAACAGAGTTTCACCACAGTCGGATCAGGAGAGAAGAGGAGATCATGATCGTAGGAACATTGACGATCGTGAAAGGAATGTTGATGAACGAAATTGGAGAGATGTGGATTATCATGATCAGAGGAATGTCGATCGAAAAATGGTGGTGGTAGAGATGTTGGTGGTCATGATCGACAACGATATGCGTCAGATTTTGATGAGGAGTTTGATGGTGATAGAGGAAATGTTCATTACCGAGATCGAGGTCAAGTGTGGGGTCGAGCTAGAGAATATGAAGATGACCATAGATGGGAATCGGGAATGAAAATGGAAATTCCAGAATTCAAGGGTGGTATGGTTGCGGAAGAATTTTTGGATTGGGTTTCAAATGTTGAGGAAATTTTTTACTTCAAAGAAGTTTCCGAGAATCGCAGAGTTAAGTTGGTTGCTACGAGATTGAGAGGGAGAGCTATGGCATGGTGGCAGCAGACTAAACTTACACGAGAGAGAATGGGGAAGTCAAAGATTATTTCATGGGAGAAGATGAAGAAGTTAACGAAAGCTACTTTCTTACCTTATAATTATCAATCTCTTATGTATCAACGCTTACAAAATCTAAGGCAGGGGACAAAGTCAGTTAATGATTATGCGGATGAATTTTACCAACTCATTGCTAGGAATGATATCATGGAGATGGAAGAACAGTTGACTGCTAGATTTGTTGGAGGGTTGAGGATCTAGATCCAGGACATGGTAAATATGTTTAACCCTAGATCTGTGGCTGAAGTGCACCAGAAAGCATTGGCTTGGGAGAAGCAGGGAAGACGAGGAGGTGGTGTGTTTACAAATTCCAACAATCAAGTGTAGGGAGCTAGTAGCAATACTACTATTTCAAAGGCTGTTACTAAACCGGTTGTCAATGAGGTAGCAAAGACCAAGGTCAACAATAGTATCAAGTGCTTTAATTGTCAAGAGTTTGGCCACAAGAGCAATGAATGTCTAAAGCCAAAGAAGCGGACAATGATTGCTGAGATTGAAGATGAGGACGTTGAGGAAGGTCATTCTAGACCAGTTGAAGAGGATGAACATGATATCGCATCAGGAGATGAAGGATGTAATCTAATGTTGAGGAGATCATGTTTGACACCGAAACAGGAAGAAGAGGCTAGTTGGTTGAGGAGTAATGTCTTTCAATCGACATGCACTATACTGGGGAAGGTGTGTAAATTTGTGATTGACGCGGGAAGTTGTGACAATATCATTTCTACTGAAGCTGTGAGAAAATTGAAGTTGAAGACGGAGAAGCATCCAAATCCTTACAAGTTAGCGTGGTTAAGGAAAGGAGGAGAGGTGAAGGTGGATAGGCAAGTTCATGTTCCATTTTATATTAGGAAGAAGTATAAAGATGAGATCTGGTGTGATGTGGTGGAGATGGATGTTTGTCACTTGCTGTTGGGAAGACCATGGCAGTATGACCGAGCAGTACAACATGATGGTCGAACCAATAGCTACAGCTTTATGTTTGAAGGTGTTAAGATCATTTTAGTTCCGAAGAAGAGATAGCAAGGAGAGAGCAAGTCGGAAGAGATTGAGGAGCTGAAGACTTTGTTAACTTTGAAGGAGTTTGTTGGAGAAGTAGAGGAGAGTCCATAGGTTTTTTTGTTGATTGGACGTGAAGCTACTGAATCTGTTGTAGTTCCAGAGGAAGTCAAACCAGTGTTGGAAGAATTCGAGGATGTGTTTCCTGAAGAGCTGCCCAAAGAATTACCACCGTTGAGGGATATACAGCATCAGATTGTTCTTGTGCCAGGAGCAGTATTACCTCACAGGCCACATTACCGGATGAGTCCTAAGGAGCATGAGGAACTGAGAAGGCAGGTGGAGGAGTTGTTAGAACATGGGCGTGTTCAGGAGAGCTTGAGTCCATGTGCAGTGCCAGCTTTATTGGTGCCAAAGAAGGATGGTTCGTGGAGGATGTGTACGGACAGTCGGGCTCTAAACAAGATCACTGTGAGATACAGATTTCCTATGGCGAGGTTCGATGATTTGATTTATCAGTTGAGTGGGGCCGTTGTGTTTTCGAAGATCGACTTGAAGAGTGGATACTATCAGATTCGTATTAGACCTGGTGATGAGTGGAAGACTGCTTTTAAAACAAGGGAGGGTCAATACGAATGGTTGGTTATGCCGTTTGGCTTGTCTAATGCTCCTAGTACTTTCATGTGAGTGATGAACCAGATTTTCAGACCATTCATTGGGAAATTCGTGGTAGTTTACTTTGATGATATTTTGATCTATAGTGGGAGTATGGAAGAGCATGTCCAACATTTGCGAGAAGTGCTATTAATTCTACGACAGGAGCAATTCTATGCAGCAACGAAGAAGTGTGTGTTTATGAAGCACAATGTTTTCTTTTTGGGATATGTTCTGTCGAAGGAGGGTATTCACATGGATGAAAGTAAAGTGGAATCTGTCAGGAGTTGGCCACAACCCAGGACAATTACTGAAGTAAGGAGCTTTCGTGGATTGATACCTTTTTATCGAAGATTCATTCCACATTTTAGCAGTGTGATGGCACCTGTAACCGATTGCATGAAAGGAAAGAAGTTTGAGTGGTCAAAGGAAGCAGGAGTTGCTTTTCAGAAGATCAAGACACTGTGGACGACAGCACCAATTCTATATTGCCGGATTTTCAGATATTGTTCGAGTTACACACTGATTTTTCGAAGGTTGGAATTGGTGGAGTATTGAGTCAGAATGGAAGGACAGTTGCTTATTTCAGTGAGAAATTTTCTGGAGCCAAATTGAGATATAGCACTTATGACATGGAATTTTACGCAATTGTTCAAGCTGTGAAGCAATGTAGACATTATCTGTTTCAGAAGGAGTTTGTTCTTTATACGGTCATGAAGCTTTGAAATATTTGCAAGGGCATGACAAAATTTCAGCTTGACACGCTTCATGGGTCGCGTATCTACAGCAGTTTACTTTTGTTGTAAAGCACAAATCAGGGGTGATGAATAGTGTAGCTGATGCCTTGAGTAGGAGGAATCATTTGTTGACGACGATGAAAGTTGAAGTGATCGGGTTTGATGTGTTGCCAGAATTATTTGTTGATGATCCTTACTTTGCCAAGTTTGTAGATGAAGTCAAGGAGAGAAGGACGAATGAATATGTGATGATAGATGGGTTTCTATTCAAGGGGAATCGATTGTGAATACCAGAAGGTAGTTTGCGATTGAAGATTATCAAAGAGTTGCATGAGGAAGGACATGTGGGCCGTGATCGTACTATGCAGTTGATTGCAAAATCTTACGTTTGGCCGTCAATGAGAAAAGAAGTTGAGAGATTTGTGGAGAGATGCCATATCTGTCAAGTCTCAAAGGGAACAGCTACGAATGCGGGATTATACATGCCATTACCTGTGCCTACTAGACCGTGGGTTGATATAAGCATGGATTTTGTTTTGGGTTTGCCTAGAACTCAAAGGGGGAATGATTCTATATTTGTTGTGGTGGATAGGTTTTCAAAAATGGCAAATTTCATAGCTTGTAAGAAGACAGCTGATGCCGTCCGAGTTGCTCAATTATTCTTTAAAGAAGTGTATCGATTACGTGGGCTACCTGAATCTATTGTTTCTGATCGGGATACTAGATTTCTAAGCCATTTTTGGTTGAGTTTATGGAAGATGGTCGGAACGAAGCTGAATTTCAGTAGCGCTTACCATCCGTAAACTGATGGGCAAACGGAGGTGCTTAACCGATCATTGGAAAACTTATTGGGATGTCTTGTGAAAGACAATTTGAAGAGCTGGGATATGAAGTTATGTCAAGCGGAGTTTGCATATAATCATGCAGTCAATCGAAGTACTGGATTCAGTCTGTTTCAAGTTGTATATTCAGTCATTCCAAAGGGACCGTTGGATTTAACGACAGTGCCATATCAGAAGAGAGTTGTTAAGTGGGCTAATGATTTTGTAAACGAGTTGCAGGAGTTCCACAGAACTATTCATGAACGATTGTTTGTATCAAATGAGAAGTATAAACAACTGGCGGATAAGAAGCGGAGGAGTGTGAACTTCAGAGAAGGTGATTTGGTTTATGCTGCGTTGACAAAAGATCGTTGTCCAGTAGGAATGTACAATAAATTGAAGGCACGAAAGATTGGTCCAGTAGAAATTTTGAAGAAGATCAATGATAATGCCTATCGATTGAAGTTACTAGGTCATATTCACACTGCAGACGTTTTCAACGTTAAGCATTTGAGCCCGTACCATAGGGATAAGCATGTCGAAGAAGAGGAAAATGTGAATTCGGGGTCGAATTCTTTTCAACCTGGGGAGGATGATGCAGTGCATACCTCGCAAGCGACATTGATAAATCGCGAAACCCTAGGTCGCAAGGTCGAAGCCCCTCAGGTCGCGAGCGACCTACCAAATTCCTAAGTCGCGCTCCACCGCCTAGGTCGCTCCGCCACTCCAGATCGCGAGCATCCCTAGATCGCGAATTGCTTATGTCGTTGACATCACTGCTTGGTGGTTACTGTGAATTTTAACTCGTGTATTTTAAGTCGTGGGTAATTTTTTTAAGTCACGTGTGTATTTTTAAGTCGCGTATAGTTTTTTTTAAAGTCGTTTGTCTTGTTCTATGTAACGGTCGTGTGAGTGGTGTTGTAAACTCCTATAAATAAGGGTAAAGTGTCATTGTAAAAGGTTGTTGATTTTTGAATAAATTATTGTTTGTGAAGCTTTGTGCCTCCATTAAATTGGTAGTTGAGTGTAATCTCATATCTCCACTCTCGGATATTCGAGTGCGCTCGAATCAACGATTGTTGAAGCCAATTCACGGAATCAAGTGTGCTTGATCAACGTTGGAAGAATTGAAGATCTTCTCTCACGGTATCGTGTGCGATCAACGTGTCGAAGATTGCTAAAGTCTGGTATCTTCGTGATCAACGGATTTGGGCCTTACGGTATTCTTAAATTCATCGATTTATCATCGATTCACCGATTATTTCCGCTAATCGTGTGAGATCCTTGACGGATTCGATTTACATCATCGAATTCGCTTCCTACGCTGCGTTAGCAGTAGACTAAACTTACACGAGATAGAATGGGGAAGTCAAAGATTGTTTCATGGGAGAAGATGAAGAAGTTACTGAAAGCTACTTTCTTACCTTACAATTATTAATCTCTAATGTACCAACGTTTGCAGAACCTGTGGCAGGGGACAAAGACTGTTAATGATTATGTTGATGAGTTTTATCAACTGATTGCTTGAATGGCATCATGGAGACAGAAGAACAGTTGACCGCTAGATTTGTTGGGGGGTTGTGTAACAACCCGCATATTTATCGATTTTATATTTAAATATTTTATTTGAATATTTTATCATTAATCGGATTTTGGTCCGAAAAGCTACTTTTTGCAAACGGACAAATTAGGACTCGAGACCACTTCCATTGAGTTCGAAATGCTGTTTACAATATTTTTAAGTATAAACATTGATATTATTGGAGATAGTGGAATTTCACTACTTTTTCACTTGAGACTTTGGGTTGGGCTTTTAGCCTATTAGACCCAACCTTCACCCCTCCTCTTCATAACTTCATTTCTATTTGCCTAATCCTTCAAGCTTCTTCAAAAATGGTGGAGGGAATGAGAAATTAAAATTCCAAAACTCAAATTCAATTGCAATCCATCTTTCTACTCCAAATTCAAGAAGAAGACATTGGATTCAAGCTCCTTGTGCTTAGATAGAAGAGGGATTGATTCTTGCTTGCTTAAAACTTCATTTTCATTGATATTTGGTGCAAAGGTGAGATTTTTATCTCAGAATTCTAGCCTATAACTATATTGGACTGTTGGGAATGATTCCCTATCACTTTTGCATGTATATTTGCATTTGGTTTGGATTGGATTGACGAAAAACTCCAATTTTTAGCGTTTTGGTGAATTTTCTGCATTTAGGTCGCACTTCCTCGGAGTTAGGTCGCAAGGTCGTAAGTCGTAGGTTGCTGACCTTTAGGTCGTGCCCCTTTAGGTCGCTCGGCCTTGCCTATCTCGTTAGGTCGCGTGACCTTAGGTCGTTCCCTTTTAGGTCGTATGACCTTAAGTCGCTCGCATGGGTTAGGTCGTTGGACCTTAGGTCGTCTACCCATTAGGTCGTTCGCATGGGTTAGGTCGTTGGACCTTAGGTCTTTTACCCACTAAGTTGCTCGGCAGATAACTCATCCCCACTTAACTCGCTCGACCTAGTTAGGTCGTTAGGTCGCATGCCTCTTTGGGTCGTTCCCACGTTAGGTCGCGCCTCTTTTAGGTCGCGTCTATTTTAGGTCGCGTGTTTCACTAGGCCGTTAGGCCTTTACCTCGTTAAGTCGTAGGTCGCTCGACCTTATTACCTTGTTAGGTCGCGAGTCCCTTAACTCGCTCGTCTCTGTTAGGTCGCATGAACCATAAGGTCATTGGCGCGCACAGGTCGCTAGGTCGCTCGGCCTTCATTCGTTAGGTCGTTCAACGATGCAGCTTGGCCTTCATCCCTTAAGTCGCTACCTTTAGCTCGTTACACCTTAGGTCGTTAGGTCGTGTGACCTTAGGCCGTTAGGTCGTGTGACCTTAGGTCGCGAGCCGTTAAGACCTTAAGTCGCTCACCTATTCTAACCCGCGAGTCCCTTAAGTCGCTCACCTCTTCTAACCCGCGAGTCCCTTAAGTCGCTCGCCTCCCTTAGCTCGCTCGATCGTATCCTCCCTTTGGTCTTCACTAGGTCGTACCGTTTTGGACGGGGCGCTGCCCCCGGGACCCCCGCGACCTGACCGGGCAGGTCGAACCCCGTAGCAGGGGCGTTGTCCCCGCACCCCCACCTTGGGGGGGTTGCCACCCCCCTGGACCCCCCCTCCGTAGGGGATCTTATCTGAAAATATTCAAAAGAACTTGTTGAGCTGATTTCCTTGGATTTTTATCACATCTTCGAATGTGATCTTTGTGATCGATTGTTTCTACAATCGCTTCTGTGATTTGTCACTTTAAAATATAAAGGTTTCAATACTAGTAATAAATATCAAAACTCTTTCAACAAAATGATTTCAACTCTATTTTTAATAACAAAGCTCTTTTCTTAACCCGTTTTCCAATCTATTAGTATATACAAACCTTTACTTCACTCGGATGAGAAATCTAATTAAACGGCTTAGTAAAACAAGTGGTATGAAACGCTTGCGTTTGCTTCGTTGGTTAATTCTTGGACTTGTTCGATTGAACCTCTAGTGACAATTTTATTAGTGAAGATTTACAGTATGTTCGTAAATATTTAAGTTAAGCTAGTGGTTATGGGTTATGGGACTCAGTTGAGCGGAGCTGTTATATTTTCTAAGATTGATCTGAAGAGCGGGTATCATCAAATTCGAATTCGACCAGGGGATGAATGGAAAACAGCGTTCTAGGCATGGGAGGGGTTGTATGAATGGCTGGTTATGCCGTTTGGACTTTCGAATGCACCTAGTACGTTTATGCGGGTGATGAATCAGATCTTTAGACCATTTATTAGGAAGTTCGTGGTGGTGTATTTTGATGATATACTGATATACAGTGGAAGCCCAGAAGAACACTTGCATCATCTGAGAGAAGTGTTGATGATACTGCGACAGGAACAATTTATGCTGCAACGAAGAAATGCGTGTTCATGACGCACAGCGTTTTATTTTTGGAATATGTTGTATCAGAAGGAGGTATACAGGTGGATCAGAATAAAGTTGAAGCAATCAGAAATTGGCCAAAACCAAGGACGATAACAGAAGTTAGAAGTTTTCATGGCTTAGCATCATTCTACCGAAGATTTATTCCACATTTCAGTAGCGTGATGGCACCAGTTACTGATTGTATAAAGGGGAAGCAATTCTCATGGTCAGAGGAAGCAAGATTTGCTTTTGAGCGGATCAAGGAACTTTTGACGTCAGCGCCCATTCTAGTATTACCAGATTTTCAGTTGTTGTTTGAGCTACATACTGATGCATCTAAGGTTGGAATTGGGGGGGGGGGGTGTTAAGTCAGAGGGGCCGTCCTATTGCTTATTTTAATGAGAAGCTTTCAGGAGCCAAGATGAGATACAATACTTATGATGTAGAATTTTATGATGTTGTGCAAGCCGTGAAGCATTGGAGACACTATTTGTTCCATAACGAATTTGTTCTGTATACTGATCATGAAGCATTGAAACATTTACAGGGACAGGACAAGATTGCAGCCAGACATGCTTCGTGGATCACATACTTGCAACAATTTACATTTGTTGTGAAACACAAATCGGGAGTTACAAACCGTGTGGCAGATGCATTGAGTAGAAGGAATCATTTATTGACTACAATGAAGGTTGAAGTGACCGGGTTTGAAGTACTTCCAGAATTGTGTGTTGAAGATCCTTACTTTGCGAAATTTGTAGATGAAGTCAAGGAGGGAAAGATGGATGAGTTTGTGTTGGTGGATGGTTTTCTATTTAAAGGAAATCGATTGTGTGTACCAGATTGCAGTTTACGGATGAAAATTGTGAAGGAGTTACATGAAGAAAACCATGTGGGTAGAGATCGTACATTGCAGTTGATTTCTCAATCTTATTTTTGGCCGTCAATGAGAAAAGAAGTCGAGAGATTTGTGGAGAGATGTCATATCTGTCAAGTTTCGAAGGGATCCGCTACAAATGCAAGATTATATATGCCGTTACCTTTGCCTACTAGACCATGGGTTGATGTGAGAATGGATTTTGTTTTTGGTTTGCCAAGAACTCAGCGAGGAAATGATTCTATATTTGTTGTGGTGGATAGGTTTTCGAAGAAGGCACATTTCATAGCTTGTAAAAAGACAGCGGATGCCGTCCGTGTTGCTCAGTTATTCTTTAAAGAGATTTATCGATTACATGGGCTACCTGAATCCATTGTTTCTGACCGGGATACGCGATTTTTAAGTCATTTTTGGTTGAGTCTATGGAAGATGGTTGGAACGAAGCTGAGTTTTAGTAGCGCTTATCATCCGCAAACAGATGGACAAACAGAGGTGGTGAACAGATCATTGGGAAACTTGCTGAGATGTCTTGTGAAAGATAATTTGAAGAGCTGTGATATAAAGTTATGTCAGGCGGAATTCGCACATAATCATGCTGTTAATCGAAGTACTGGTTTCAGTCCGTTTCAAGTTGTTTATTCAGCAATTCCAAAGGGACCATTGGAATTGTCAACAGTGCCAATTCAGAAAGGAGTTGTTAAACGAGCTTGTGATTTTGTTAATAAGTTGCAAGAGTGCCATAGAACTGTTCATGAACGATTGCTTGCATCAAATGAGAAGTATAAACAACTGGTAGATAAAAAGCGAAGGAGTGTGAACTTCAGAGAAGGTGATTTTGTTTACGCAGTATTGACGAAATATCGTTTTCCAGTTGGAACTTACAACAAGTTGAAAGCTCGAAAGATCGGTCCAGTAGAAATCTTGAAGAAGATCAACGATAATTCGTATCAGTTAAGGTTGCCAAAAAATGTTCATACTTCCGATGTTTTCAATGTCAAATACTTAATTCCGTAGTATGAGGAGAAACTTTTCGAAGAAGAGGAGAGCATGAATTCGAGGACGAATTCTTTTCAACCAGGGGAGGATGATGCAGCGCCCATGTCAAGAAATCGCAAAGCCAAGAAAGGAATCGCGAACGAACGGCATACCTTAAGACGAGGCGAGATCAAAAGTCACTCCAGATTTCAACTTAGGTCGCTCCTCCTCCGTAAGTCACGACAAAACCCTAAATCGCTCCAGATTAGTCGCAAGCGACTCTTCCTTAAGTCGCGGCGATCCTTATGTCGCGAAATTATGCCGCTTAAATTTGAGTCGCCTCCAGTAAGTCGCGAAGCTTGTTAGGTCGCTCAGATTTCTTATGTCGCTGCCAAATCACGATCGAGCATCCAGTTAGGTCGCTGAATTTCCCTAGGTCGATAATCATTATGTCGCGAGCACTTCGTTAAGTCGCTGAAGTTTCTTTAGGTCGCTGTTGATTTTAGGTCGCTCCAGTTAGGTCGTGTACAACATTTCCTTATGTCGCGAAGCTTTATGTCACTGCCGTGCTGAACCTGTTAAGTCGCAGTGTTTGTCAAGTTGTTTGTATTCTTTTTCTTATGTCGTTTGTTGTATTTTCTTAAGTCGTTTGTGTGCTTTGTAAAGTCATTGAACTGTTTGTGTTGTAAATTTTCTTAAGTCGTGTAAAGTGATGTAACAAGTGTTGAGTTGTAACTTTCCCTTATAAATAGGGATGTGTGATCACTTGTAAAGGGTTGTTGAATTTTGGATAAAATTTGGTTTGTGCTTTGTGCCTCCATTGAAATTGGTAGTTGAGTGTTATGTCCTATCTCCACCTTCGGCATTCGAGTGCGCTCGAATCAACGATTGTTGAAGCCAATTCACGGTATCAAGTGCGCTTGACCAACGTTCGAAGAATTGTAGATCTTCTCTCATGGTATCGTGCGCGATCAACGTGTTGAAGATAGCTATAATTCGGTATCTTTTTGAGATCAACGAATTTGGGCATTCGGTATCTTTCAATCCATCGATTCATATTGTTACATCTAATCGTTTCATCGATTAGTTTGACACGAAATCTTCATTTCGTTGTTAATTCCGTATTATCCACTGCGTCATATACACACCAATGCACGCCTACAAACACCAAACTTAATACAGGTAAAAATAGAAATACACAAGAAAATAACAGAGACTAGTCGAACAATAAGATGAATTATACAGCAGTACAAAGAAAACAGCAGTAAAAGATGGAAAAAAGGATAGATATTGACACATGTCAGTGTTACATTGAAATTCTACTCACCTGCACCTACATCTTAGGTAACTTGTATTTAAATTGGAGGAAATTTAGGTAATCTATTTGATTTATAGTTAATTATCAAAGGACGAGGAACTTGTCTTCTTACTTCCAGGGGAAGCTATTTTTAAAGATGATTTATTATGCCTACTATTATGTCAATGAGGAAAATTCTAGAGCAAATTACATTAGATTTGAACAAAGAGCTTGGGCTATAGATCTTAGGCCTTTAAATTAGTACAAGTAAACATACTGATCTTTACTTCCTTTTATTCGTAATCTAAACCCTATTTAATTTACATAACACTACTAAAAAAAGGCTAATATTTCAACAGCACATAGCGACGGCTTCCGACGGACCGTCGGCGGCCGTCGAAAGCCGTCGGAAATTCGCGAATTACATGCCCAACCGAGCCTTCTTCTTCCTCAATTTGCAGCATAATTTTTTTATCAAAAACACCCAAATCTCTCCTACAAGCTTTCAATCTTCAATTTCAAGCTTTCGGATCCTCCAGGCTGCCCAAGCAAACTCGCTTGTTCTCAATCTCAGGTATAATATCGTAATTTGGGAAAAAAAATCTAATTCTTGCCCTAAATCTAGATTTGCATAAGATGATAAATCAGAGCTAATTAGTGATTACAATTTTTTTCGATTGCGTAATAATTGTTTATAGTATCCCATGGTATACTAATTTCATATGCTATCGTGAAATTTTAAAGATTATGTATAATTTGTGATTGTGTGTGTATATAGTTAGTAAAACTGTATTTTTTCGTAAAATACGCACATTTAGTTAATTAATGTCCCTCAGAGATTTTTGACTCCGTTTGACGAGTGTTGTACATGATCGTTATATAAATAGTTGTTTTTCAAAAAACGACCATTTATATTCATCTGGTACAATGTTTGTTGGATTTGTACCTGTATTGGACAAGTTATGAATGCAGTAAGCATTTACATTTTGTATACTACTTCATCTCAAACGGTTCATAAAATTTCAGCCTAACTTTTCTTTTTGGTTTCCTATGTACACGCATTTGTGTACTATGCAGGGAATAAAAGGGAAATACTGTCGAAATTTTGTTGAATCATTTGAGACGAAGTAATATATGAAATGTAAATGCTTACTGTGTTTGTAATGGGAAGTAGGATGCCTGATCATGGAAAAAAAATGTCTTTTTGTACAAAATCTTGTATCGATATGTTAAAAAATAAAATGTATCATATTTGAAAATATTTTTTAATTTGTAAAATAGTTCTTTAAATTCAAATATTATACGACCATGAAAATAATCTTTTTCAAATTTATATTCTTGAAAATAAATATTAAATTTTGAACTTGTGACTCATTTTCTCAAATAGGAAAAATGATTGATTATTTTATTTATCGGAGGAGATGAATGTACAAAAGAAAAGGACTGAGAGGCTCAATAAAAGAAGATTTTTATAATGGTATAAACATATTTGTTGAATTCACTCTTCCCCATCCTATATAAATTTACCTAAGGTATGGAGGCTTGGATCAGTGGACGACTTTACCGTACAATCCTCAGGAGATTACCGGCCTGCCGGATTCTCCTGGGTATTCAAAAAAAAGTATTTATTGAATTCGCTTTAAGTAATAACGAAAACGATCTAGAAATTCGTTGTCCGTGTAGTAGGTGTAGACATTTGAAGTATTTGTTACTAGATATTATAAAAGTTCATTTGTGTCAAAATGATTTCGTACTTGAGTATTATGTTTGGGATCGACATGGAGAAGCTGTAGCAAATACTTCTGTAGAGTCTGAAAGTGTTGTTAATGAAGTAGTTACGACGACCCGTATAGAAAATATGGTCGAAGATGCAGCATGATCAATATTTTCAGAAAATCATATAAATGATTTTTATGGCGTTCTAACACAAATTTTACAACAGACATATTTCTCACGACCCGTGGAGGAGGTGTTTCTATTTATATGCAATTGGTTTAGCAATGTTCCAGGTTTTGGAATTAATGTATACAAGGATTATAATCTTATCGAAATAAAGAATACATCGCACTATCACAAATACGATCCTTTTGTACTAGCCAAATAAGCATTGCAAGCTTATTACGCTCCTTATCTGTCTCTAAATAGAGATAAAGCAAATTTGTTTGCAGTTTTTAAAACAAATGCCAGATTTACATTCGACGGGAAGAATATTCCAGACGAACAAGCTTATCAGACAGATCTTGAGGAAAATAACGAAATAATAATTACAGATGATCATATAGATTTTGGTCCTTTAATCGTTGAATCAAATTTTTTGGTAGAAGCGTTGACAGTGTAGAGGTAAACATCGTAGAAAACGAGACCAAACCTGAATCAGAAGACGATGATGATTGATAAAAATCCAAATCCAATTTTTTTGTAATTGATGTAACCATGTTGAATTCTGATGTATTATGAAATTGATGTAATTATGAAATCAAATTTGTACGTTTACCATTGTTTACATGTTTTATGTCATTTCCATTTGTCATTTATTTAGCAATTTTTATTAAAAATGCAATGTAATCTGCTTATCGTCGGAACATGAGACCCATTATGAATCAGGTATAACACATTTTCATTTCTATTTTCATTTCAATCATTAATTTAGCACTTTATACCGTTGATGTCATTTACGTATGAAATATATTTCATTATCATGTTATTATTCTATTTTGAAATGATGTGTATATATGTCACAGGTTTATCGTAATGTCATCTAGAGGTAGGAGCTCATCCCGATCTTCAAGAGGCAATGACAGTGGTCCATCGCAAGCATCACATCATCCTGTAGTTTCTTTAGTACCTAGAGCAGAGTGGTAAAAATTGAATTTTATTCAGCATCTTATGTTTTCTGATATACGTACGTACTTATCTGTATCATATTTAAAAACAGGGGGCTCGACCTACTTCCTATAACAACCCCTGTATTTTCTGATTATTTTAACTGTATATTTTAATTATTTTAATTGAATTTTTGATTTAAAAACTTTATATTTATTTATTATATTAAATAATTTTGTTATTTTAAAAATAAATTTTGATTTTGATGTAAATTAGAATTCTATACTTGACTAAATAGAACATTTTCCAGAAATGTGAATTTTGGTCAATATGGTCAACTTTGACTTTTAAATTTAAAAATTTAAAATTTTGAATTTTATCTTTTTTATGAAAGTAAATAAAATTTTAAGAATGCTGCTTTTCGTTTCATTGAAATCTGACTTATATTGTGAAAGTTATGCCTTTTTAAATATTGTGTGTAATTTGTTTTATTTAACGAAATTGTTTATTTTAAATTATATAAATAATATTTCATTTGGTCATGTAATGTTATAATTTATATTTATATGGGTAAAATAACATGTTATGTATATATTCTGGTTTTAAAACATTTTTAAAAACGTAATTGACATTTTCGAGTGTCAGTTGTATTTTTGTTTACAATTTCTAATTTCCAGTTTCAATTAATTAAAGAAATTCTTTATTTATTTTTCTATTTTCTTAAGATCTTATTTTATTCTCATTCCCACTTTATTTTGTTCCCCATTTATTTTATTTATATGACTTTTTATTTGTTTTAAAGTGAAATAGAAATTTTCTAAAGCTAGAGATGTTTTATTTGTAATTTTTAAGCCTTGTTTTAAATTAGTGAACTATTTCTTTATTTCTTTTTCTATTTTCCCAAAAATTATTTATTTATTTTCACTTTATTTTAATTTCTTTTCATTTTCACTTTATTTTTATCTCAAAGATTTATTTTAAACCATTTTAAGTGAAGTAGAAATTTTTCTAAAGCTTATGGTATTTTATTTGTAATTTGTAAACCCTGTTTCCAAATTTTAAGCAATTTTCTTAATTCTCTTTATATTTTCTTTAAATTTAATTATTTGTTTTATTTTATTTTACTTTTTTTTTAGTTTTAAAATTTATTTACTTATTTTTATTTAGTTTTATTTAATTCAAAAAGAGTGGAAATGTGAAGAGGCAAAAAGCTTTTAAAACCTAAGTCTTTTCATCAGCCAACCTCTTCATTTCCATAACTCTTCATTTACACTTCTTTTGGCCGTGCATTTTTTTCATTAGCCATGTATTCCATTCCAATTATCACGCAAGAAACTCCACCATCATTTTCATTCACGGCTAGCACAAGTTTTGGTAATGGCCTCTGTTTTTTTTTCTACTTTCCTTCTTATTTTTCCTATATTTTGCCTTGTCTTCTGTAGCTCGTTGCTCGGCCTCCTCTTCATGCATAGTCATGGCCACCACCTCCACCATCTCTTCCTTGTCACCACCACCACCTAATTCTCCAACCATGGTCAGGCCGCACCACCCCATGAAGAGAAATCCACAAAAAAATGCAACTATGCCTTGAAATACACCATAGCCGACCACTTTTGCCTCCACACCTCCATTATTCACCACCACCACCACCATAGGCCGCCACCACCTCATTGTCCGGACCTCCTCTCACCACTCCAGCCACTGAAAAGAGCCACACCCTACTGGCCGAGTCGAAACCCTACATGGCCGAGCCTTCATTTTGACCAAAATCATCCTATGTGCCTAAACCTCTTCACATTCTCAAGTGTGTAACTTCCTCTCCATGTTCATGCTTTATGCCATGCATTTCTTGGTCCATTCCCAAGCCATGCTATGTCCAAACCCGACCTAAATCAAGCCCAAGGCCGTGCAAACAAATGTAGAAAATAAGGCAAAAGACATTGTGTTCAAATTGCTTTTCATTTCAAAGTTAATCCAATTCAATGTTGTGTTGAATTTATAAATGCATTTTGTTTTGTTTTGGGTTGTAACACAAGATCTATAGCTTGGATCTCGCTCTCCACTCGAGTCTGTAGTCTTGTCATTATGATCTGGAATCCGTTGTGTCAGTTGAATTGATATCTCCAGCACAAAGATGTGAGTAAATCTCATACGACATTTTATACTTATGCAATTGTGAAGCGACGACAATTGAATGTGTAGAATTATATATGATGTTATAACTGCCTGTGAATATTAATTATATGGTGTTAACCTGTTAATTTACCTGTCTTTTCATCTGTTATTGATATATATTGTTAAACTGTTCATTTATATCTGTTCATCACTGTAAGTTGCTTAATAGTTTAGAAATCACTATGGGTTGAAATGATACATACCCAAACGGACTTTAGAATAGGGAAAAAATCGTTATAGGCTGAAATGGTAGGTCTGAACGGTTTTTATTTATTTTATTTTACTTAGGACAGCGGGTTTGAAATGATGGAACCCGGATTTTTCTTTTTAAACTGCGGATTGAAATGATATATATCCGTATCACTTGACCTAGGTTAGAAAACTATATACAGGCCCGTGGTTATTTTTATAAGGTTTTTCTGAAATTTATAAGTATTTTTAAAAGTATAAAATTATGAAAATTTGATTTGAATTGGATTTTTAATGTTTAAATAAAGAAATTTTGATTTTTCTAGAAGTTAAAAATGTAATTTAAATGAATGGTAAAAGTGAATTTTTGAAATATAACTTAAGTTTAGAAATTTAGAATTTTGGTTTTAAAATGATACTTAAGTTATGTAGATAATATGGAAATTTAATTATATTTAGAAAATGGTAAATATTATAATTTGATTTAAATTTGAATTTGAATGATTTAATAAAGTGTTATTGATTTTTCTATGAATTAAAATGGTTAAATAAATGAATGCTTAAAGGTGAAATTTTAAAATATAACTTGACTTGGAAATGTGAATTTGGTTTTAATTAAAAGTTTAAGTTAATTAAATAAATTGAAAATTTAGTTAATTTGTGAAATGGTAATCTAAATTTTAAGTGTTAAGTTTATTTGTTGATAGGTGAAGAAAAGAAAATTTTACACTTGAATTAATAAGTGGAATTATTGAAAATTGGTTTTATTTATAAGAAAAATTATTTATAAAATCATAAATTGAAGGTAAGTTAAATGAAGATTTTTGAATGTTAAAAATGTGATTTTATTTGTTTAAAGGGTTTAAATTGAAGTTTATTATTTACTGGAAATACACTAAAATCTGAAAAATACTTTTAATAGCATTCAGAAATGCTATGGTTTCTGAAATGAACTAAAACATGAAGTAAATGATACTACAGCAGTTCTGAAATGCTGTAGTTGATGCATATGAACTAAAAGGCTAAACTTAATAAATGGGCTCTTACAGCAGTTCTGTAAATGTTGTAGTTGTCTGCTGTCTCTGCTGAAATAAATGAAACTTTTAATTTGAAACTTGAACTATTACAGCATTTCTGGAAATGCTGTCTTTACTGAATTTAACTAAATTTCAACTAAAAATGAGATATAACAATAGTTTTTAAATGCTGTCTTTACTGAGTTAAAATGTTTTCAAGTATAACTTACAACGGTTTTTTTAAATGCCGTGAAAAGCTGAAATTTTCTATGTTTATGATTTTTGACTTAGTAAATGAGTTCAGAATGGTTTAAAACCTTGAAATTTGAATACTTGATTTGAAAGAATAATAACTTCACTTTTTAAATGGTTTAAATGAATTAATTTAATTGGAATATAAACTATTTAAAAGGTGGTTTAAAATGATAATAAATGAATGATATCTTTGAATTTAAAAGGTATTTAAAGTTGGATATTTGGATTTGCATTCAAATGATGATTTGATAATAATGTTTTGAAAAGATATGATATTTTGATATATTAAAATGATTTGAAAATGAAATTTGAAAAGACATGATATTTTGATATATTAAAATGATTTGATAATGAAGTTTGGAAAAGATATGATATTTGATATATTAAAATGGTTTGGAAATGACTTGATCTTTATTTTGGATAAAGATTTGAATTTGAAAGGATATGATAATTTGATATATTGAAATGGTTTGGAAATGATTTAATCTTTATTTTGATAAAGATTTGGATTTGAAATGATATTTTATTTTCAAGTACAAAATATTATTTTTAAAGTATAACCATGGGTTATAATAACGATTGGTTGGCAAAGAGATCATGATCGGATGTGGGCATACTCTCTATCGATACCGAAAGCCACTTTGACAACCGCGTACGCGGTGGAAATTTCAGAATGAAGTAGGATGGTGGCGACGTTCTTGAGGTATGTTACGTGGACCAAACTCCCGTGAGTTGGCATAAGGTGGCAGAAAAAGGAGCAGTCTCGGGCCAAAGGGGGTAGCTCATCTGGTCGGACGCATTTCTTCGATACCATTCTATTGCTTTTGTACTTGTTTGGGCGCCCCTCCGATTTTGGGAATGTGTTCCGAGATGGGCGTATGTGGATGCTGCGTTACCACCAGCCCGGGTATCGTAATTGGTATATCTACCGTGGTATTGCCTTGTGTGCCGTATCACCTACCATATCGAGCTTTTACTACGAGTTTCTATTTGTGTCGTACCTATGAAGTATCTTCTCATAGTCTCCCGATCAGGAGATATGCAGGTACTGTATAGACTATTGGCATTATTTGTGTTAAGGGGAATATGTGTCACTCCTTAACTCTATTTTAAAGTAAGTTTATTTTACTGATAGACATTATTATAATAGCGCAATATTACTACATAGTAAATAGTTTAACGGATGCTTAGAGGATGGGCGGTCCCAAGCATCTTCTAAGTTACTTGTACCTTTACTACAGTTTACTTGAGTTGGTTTACATTGTATAAGTATGTACGTCCCGACTCGAGTGTTTGTATTTTTATTTACGCTCGGGTCAGCCTGAGTATTCACAGATTTGGATTTCCACTCTTTGGAGATTTGAGATCGCTGGAGATTATCTACTTGTCTTGTTCTATCTATTTCAGTTCCGTTGTTCTATTCAGCTTGTACTTGGTTATTGTATTAAGACTTCTGTTGTACTCTATTTCTTCTGTTGTATCTTATGTAACTCTGATATATATAGTAGCTTCAGAACTACTATCTCTTTACTTCCGCTGCATTATTTTACTCTGTGTTGGTGATCTATGATTATTTATTTACTATATATTCTGAGATTTGCCAAATTTTATTTACAACGCGGTATTTTGAATAATTCAAGTCTGACATGTGCGGATACGAATGGTTGAAAATATCGGATCGTTACATTTCCCTTGAAGGTTGTGTTGGAATGTTCTAGAGCTTCTTACCGGAGTAGGATGAGTGCGTGTTGGCTGAAGTGGGATAACATCCCTCCCCACATAGTAGAGTGTATTTGGCAAGATGTCCTAGTAAGTATATTTTTCTGTTTTTCATTTTTAATTCGCTTTCGTCATTTTTTTTACTATTTATCATTTACAGTTTAATATTCTTTTTGCTTTTTATCGTAAAATACAAGCTGAGATAGACATTCAGATAGACGATATGTAGTTGGCACGAGAATATTGGATGAAGAAGATGCGTTAAAAACTATTGGGACTTGATATCCGAAATCAAGAAATCAGGTAAGAAACCACGTTGGATGGGGGAGAGCGTATGGAAAGCATGGTTGGGATACTGGAAAACTTACGAGGCGAAGGCAAGTATACTAATTTGTTATAAATTATTTGACTGGTAGTAAATATCAAAAAATACATGATCGATAAATAATGTATCAAATTTTGAATGTACAGGCAGAGTTGGAGAGAAACTCTGCAAACAAGAAATAAAAATCCCGTCACTCATCGTGGAGGGTTGAAGTCATTCAGTAGTATCGGCAGGAGTTGGTAAATTTACTGAATGCAAATTGTAAATAGTTTGTGCTATATAATTTTAAATGTACAATAATTGTATGTAAAAATCAATTTCATGAAGCTGAGGCGCATGGTCCCATGGGCTATATGGATGTGTTTACTCGTACGCATGCTGTCAAGCATGTAAATCCAGACGGGACAGTTTCGTATACATGACACGACTATAAATCCAATAAGAGCAATGTAAGCATATTTCATTTTATACAGCATCAGTAATTGTTCTACTTGTTAAAATATAATGAAATAAGATATGATGATATTAATTTGTTAATGCAGGAAAAGTTTATGGAGCAGCGTCAGAAACTCCTTGCTGATTTGGGTCGAGATCAGCTGACAACGGATGAGGAAAATGCTATTTTTGAGTCAGTTATAGATTCATCGGAGCATGACAGACGATACGGATTTGGCAATCAATGGTAAGTAAATAACATATTGGGTATCATATAATTTTTAAAATTCAGTACATTGGTTTTGAGTCACTTCGTTATAAAACCATTATGTATTACCATAATATATTAATTCGTTACTTGAATGTTATTTCAAAAAAAATAAAATAACAATGGTATCTCGTAATGTAACGTACTATTATTTTCGTTAATAAATGGTTGAATCATTGAAAACGGCTAAAAGAACATATTTTCAAATAAGTAATGGCTAGAACTTCATTAACGAGTAGATTATTGTAGCTTTGATTTTATTGCATTAAATAACAGGAAGAAATTCAATGCGGCAAAATGGTAATGGATAGAGTTTTGAAATTGAGTGACTTTGCCATAAAAGCCTTAGGTACTTCTGACGACATATTTATATCTATTTATTAGCGACTAATGTAACATGTGGATTCATTTTTGAAAATACTCCTGTAACATATGATTTTTGAATGGAAATATATAAACTGAACGAGTAGTTGTACATTTGTTCTAAAATAAAATGATACAAGGATAAAAGTATTTTGCACCGGCATAAATTATTTTATTGCTAATTTTTTCTTCATTTTAGGACTAATATCTTGATTAACAAGTATAAATGAACGTACAAATATGAAGTACAAATACTTTACTAGAGTAGATTACACATGGCTGCAATAATTTGTAAATAAAGCCCTTTAGTGTTTCAGTTATCAAAATGGTGGTTTATGCTGTGGGAACTACATCAACTAATATTTTTTCCCATCATCTAATATGTGTAAATTCTAAGTTCAAATGATGAGTAATTTCTTAAAATACAAAATAATGTTTTATAATGGTTGATATTTGTTCAATACATTGTCAGCCTCATTCAGTCTATAGTTTCATGGTTTAGTCGCATGGCCCTCCTTAACCAATTTACATACTATTTTTTGAAATTAATCATTTCCTTTCAAAATAGTTATCCCTTTGTTGGGTGACACAACTGTTCATATCTATAAATTGGCCAACCTCCCTCTCATTTGAGAGATAGAAAACAGAGTAATCTCAAATTTATTGCTCTCATCCTTCCCTCTAGTTACTTTACTTATGCTAAAAATTTCCAAATTTATAGTATTTCAAAATATAAATCAATAATCTTGTCACTATAGTTATTTGGTGTTACCACAATCTAAGATCTTATCAACATGCACATACATTTACATAAACATGCATAAACTAAATTAAATAACATTATCACACTGCTAATCATTCATATACCTGCACATACACTTACAGATATCACACAGCAAAATTAAATATTTATTACAGATCAGCAGTCAGAGACGGGATAGGCAGACTAGAGCCCAGATCGATCTAGCAGAGATCGAAGATTTACGGGCTAGAGTGGCGCAGCTGGAGGAGCAGAACCATCGGTAGGCCATAGAGACAACGCAGTTGCTATACCAGCGTATCGCCGAGTACATGCAGCAGTATGGTGGCCGCTTCCCTTCCTCTGTTGGCTCTGGTTTTGGAGGAGATTGATTGATTGCTTTGGTTTGGTATGTTTTTTTGTTTTATATGATTTGGTAGATGGTGGAGGTAGTTGTTGATTTATGTACTATGTTACGATACACTTAGCTGTTTTGTTGTAAAATTATGCGTTTTGACTTAATTTTATGTATTTTTTTGTTTGGTGAATTGTATATAGTTTGACTTTTGATATTTGGTTGGAATATTACATATTGGATTCTGCAGTATTGGTGGAATAGTGTTTTTTATGGGAAATGTGGATAGAAGGCTATATTGCAGCAGAAATATAAAAAAAATTGCAGCAGATTTCCGACGGCTTTCGACAGCTTTCAGGTTATATTTTTCCAACGGCTTCCGATCGCATTCAGATAAATTTTTCCAACGGGGTCCGACTGCTTTCGACAAGTATCAGAATCCATCGAAATCTGTCGAAAATACGAATGACAACATGTGTCGGAAGCCGTCGGAAACACTGCACCCCGACGTCTTATTTTCCTACGGCATTTTCCGACGGCATCCGATGGTTTTCGGCCGTCGGATAATGCCTTTTTCCTTGTAGTGTAAGTATATATTTTAATTTAAATTATCTAATTACAAGAATCAACATTGTATTCCAAAACATCATTTTATGAAATATTATTTCTCACATTTTTACTTATTTCAATTTGATTATCTTATTTTCTCAATTTAAATCTTTTTATTAAACTATTCTATAACCAATTTTCTAGGAGAATCTCCAAATTCTTATTTATTTAATTAAACTACTATAATTAACTTAAATTAATTACTTTTTAAAACCGGGTTGTTACAGACTCTCATCCTTAAAAAAAAATCCTCGCAATTCCTATAAGGAGAAATCTATAACAATTTAATTATACTAGATTTACTCCTATTATTTCCATTTTTTTCATTTTAAGTACCTAAACACTTTATTCAAGGGAAAATGGCTTTATAAAATATCAAAACCCTTTATTCAGTTAACTTTCTTTTCAAATATCATATATATTACATATATTTTTCCTAAATTCTTCTTATTCTAATTTAAAGATAATTTAAATTCAAATTTTCTGTTTAAATAACTTTAAATTATTATAATAAAATTTTAAAATTTTACCGTAAAATTTCAGCTAAAATTCCTTTTTCTATTTAATAAAATATTTCCAACATATTTCTTAATTTCAAAGCATTCTATTATAATCAGAATTATTTATATATACTATTTTATAAACTCTTTTTTCAAATTCCATATAGATATAACATTTTCCATAAATTATTTATATATTTCCTAAATATTGTGTCCAAATGCCTTGTATTAGTGTTTAGGAATCCCTATCGATAACACTTTTTTTCAAATATCATAGATATAACATTTTCCATAAATTTAACTATAAATATTGTGTTTAAGAAATGCCTTGTATCGTTCTCCCCCTCCCTTTTTTTCTCTTATTTCGTTGCTATTGGTTTCAGGTCCTGGATGTTCTTGTTTGGCCGGAGCTGGTTTTCCACTCTTACTGGTTTTGAGCGATGGATTGCTCGGATCGCTTTCTTTCAAATCTCTGTTCCTCTGTCGTTACTGGGGTTCGACCGGTTTTTGCATTTCTCTTTGCCTGTCGTCTTCTAATGTTCCCCCGGTTTTGTGGTTTTCGGTTTTATTTTTATACTGTTAGTTCTGGTTTGTTGGTTTTCTTCTCTTGGTTACCTGTCAGGCATGTTGACGGCTTTTGGGGTTTATTAATAAAATTCTTTTCTGAAAAAAAAATCCCTATCGATAACACTGATCAGGCGCCATATCAACCAGAATTTTTAAACCACTATACGGACATATTTACACAATTTTAGTTCCAAATGATTTCTAATTAAACATCTTCTTGCTTTCCCGTTTAAAATATTCAATTCTACTCCGAAATATTTTAATTTTTCCCCAAAATCAATTATATCTTTCTAAATAATCGTGTCCAAATGTCTTGTTCGAGCGTTTAATAATTTGTATCGAATACGTGTGTACCCGCATCGACCAAAATTTTAACACACTCAACGGACAGATTGACACAATTTTACTTTCAAAATATCTACACATACTACTTTCACAAATCTATTTAATGTGCTAGTTTCAAAATATCAAATAAACATAAGAAACAATATAAAAATACTCAACGAAAACAAATAATTCCGTAGCGCACTCCGCTAAAAAAAATCAAAAATCAACTTTAATATTGAATCAAACATTACAATGCAAATATCAAACCATCCTAAAATACAATTACTATTAGTTGGACTAACTCATTTCGTCCTTAATACTCCAACCATTTTATAAGCTCAATGGAATCAACTGAAAAGTAATTATAATTTCAAAATAACAAATACGTCCCTTAATGATTACTCTCCAGTAATCATACACACACATATTATCACTTATTATAGAAAATTTCCTAACTCACCCAAGGGGCAGGGACTCCTAAATCTCAACTTGGCTAACAACTCATGTCTTTTGTATATAACTATTGTTCTAAACCTTGCTCGAATACCCTTTTGTAACACACCACCTCTATACCCATACCATCCAAGAGTATTATAGAGTAACATTGTGAAATGATATGGAGAATAAGGCTATATGATGTACACACATGAATATTCTCTAAAAATTGAATATAAAATTCATCAGTACGTACAAGATATCGGTACAGAATAATAAACACGTGTGCCTCCATGACAGAACAATACACAATATATAGTAAATCACAAAGAACGCGGAGTCAATCACAACGATAACATATAATATATGTAATACTATAAAGTTATAAGCATACAATACAATTCAATGTCAGTTATAAATATGTGTATATACAGTGAATTAATATCATACAAATATCAGGTAATCATCCAAATGTAATAATCCTCTAAGTCCAATAAAATACATGTTGGTCAAGTCGTCCATGTAACTGCAATGTCTTGGATTGACCCGAGCATTCACTACAAAAGAGTTCTGCATTCCCTACGCTGACGTAGGGAATCAAATTTTCTTACGCCATCTCTACGCTAAAAAAGAAGTCGGAAGACAGTGCGTTGCAAAAATTCTCTACGGCTTCCCTACGTCGTTTCCCTACGCATTCCCTATGCCACATTCCATACGCATTCTCTACATCAAATTCCATACGTATTCCCTAGGCCAGATTCCATACGTATTCCCCAGGCCAGATTCCATACGTATTACCTACGCCAGATTTCATACGCATTACCTACGCCTCGTTCTATATGCATTCCATACGTCAGATATCATACGCGTTACCTACGCCTTAATCCATATGCATTACTTACGCCTAGCCTTCTTCTTTTTACAAATGCAAAAAATTGAATATTTCTTACGATTTCCATATGCCTTTCCTGTGCCACCGTACACCAAAATTCAATATGATCCTATTGTATCCACATCCATCTACCTCACATATCACAACAAAATTTAATAAAACCAAACATCAACAACAGAAAACATTAAATATATTACATAACCCCATGCAAAAATCATAACTATATATCTCATGAAATGTATATCATTAAAAACATTAATTTAGAATGTATATCATGGTCAAATTAGCATAAAATTGTTACAGAATGTGTTTAAAACACATATGTCCATAGGCAATAAAATAAAGTTGCTACATAACTCCAACATAGTTGTTTCATCTAATTCAAACAACCTATAATGTACGTTATACAAATAGAACATCAAAACCACAATGAAAATAGGAATAACACATGAAGTTGGTCATATGTCTAGTCCTTGCTTCCGCCTCAACCCCGTTTAAACTCCTGCACAGAACTCATCTCCTCCTGCATGGAACATAATTCCCCTTGTAGTTTGTTAATCATGGCATTCATTTCTTAATTTTTACTCCTTAGCTCTTCTACTTCCTCCTCAATTTCTCTATATCATATGAAACTTCAAACCTCGTAGTATATGTATTGTCTCTATATATCTGCATATAAATTATTTAATAGAATTAGCAAAATGTATAACTATTCGACTGTTCGTTGCCTAAAAACAAATTTGCGTATTTCCGTTACAAATTAAGCCTAAAAAGCACAATTACAGTTTCAATTGCTTACAAATTTTCCGTGCACTACCTAAGGGACGGCGGTTTGCAAAGGCTGTGCACTGCTTTTTTTCAGAGGCCAAAGGTATTTTATCTTTTCTAATATATTATTGCATGTAGGTGACTACATTTTGGAATTGACACTTTGATAAAGTCTTTTAACAAAGGAACTACTATTAAAATGAATTCAAGGACAACGGTAGTAGCTATATACAGCAAGAAGAGTTGAACATGAGCTCCTTTCAGTAGGCCAAAGTGATTGCGAGAAACTCACACATTTATTACATTTGGTAAGTTTATATTCATAGCAATCAACGTAACACATACAATAGAAATTGCATTGCGCATATCTGATAATCTTATCTAAACTGCATTGGAGCAGTCATTTGGGATCGACTGAAAGCTTAAAATAGTGCAAATAAACAGAGCTTTAATTGTGGGGACCTCTTGCTATTTGACAATTGTGCCTATGAAAAAGAACAGTATTTATTATGTAGACAAATAAATTAGGAGGAATTTGATCCTACACTCTTTTCCTCTGTGTTCTCTATACTTGATACGGTATAGAAACAGCAAAGAAAATGGAGGAATAAATCATCTTTCTCATGAATTAGTATGAAAAAAATGCAGTAGTTTATCTGTAACTTTTACTATATTTTTTTAGTCTTTTTACTGTTGCGAAAGAGAAGAGTGGAGGGCCTTATGTCACTGTGTAAAGCTGATAATTTTATTTGGACGTATGTTCATACATATATTTATGCTCCCTTTTCTCATTCAGTGTAATTGGAGATATGAGAATTATCGTGACTTCTCTTTTACAATGTAACATGTTAAAGTAAAGGGCTTCATCATCTCAACCATCAATGCCACATCTAACGGTTGACAGGAGGCCTCTGCTTTTCTGTATTATTTAGCATCTTGGGCTGTCTCTTCTCAAGGCCCAATTACACTTATATATATTACAACAGTATCGTGTACATTTTATTATTTGAGAATCAAAAGAAACAATTGTATAAAACATTACAATATTTGTAATACAATTAGCAGTAAAGCTATTCTTCTTCATTCAGATATTCTCTGTAATCTCAAATTTCATTTTGGTATCAGAGCTTATCAAGGCCTAACAGCCAATCATAGTTTGAATTTAAGTCATCAGAGAAAATTCATCATCTGAGTTTAATCGCTCATCAGTAGACAGAGTCTCATCATCTGAACGAAGGTATTCATCTGAGTAAATCAAGTGCCACGCCATCAAGAACTGGACTGCATCAGGATTATCTCATCATACCCATACAAAAATCAAATCAAGAAAAGCTTCAGAAAACAGCAAAGAAATCAAGAATCATCACAAGAGAGAAAGTGCCATACAACAAGACTTATCAGAACTGAAAAGCAAAACAAAGGGAAGGCTTACTCATCATTTAAGTCTTGTCGATGCATTTAATCTGGTTGTGAGCAATTCTTGGTTCTTAATTCTTGATTTCTGTCTCTGTTTAATTTGTTGATCTCTAGTTTTACCATCATTCTGTCTGTATATAATTTGAAATCATCATGACTGATGATACCGCCTCTGCCACATCTGTAAGTGTGAGCAATAATCATCAACCCAACACTACAGTTGAAAAACTTGTGAATACTGTAGTAAGTCCTCAAACTAATCTTGTGACAGCACACTTGAGCGAAGATAATTATCTTCTCTGGAAACTGCAGATTGAAACTGCAGTTCAAGGGTATGGACTAGAAGGTCATCTTCTTGGAACAATTCCAATTCCACCCAAATATGTAACTGTTGAAGAAAACAAAACAATTAATAATGAGGAGTATACTAAATATCACAGACAAGACAGACTCATCTGTTTTTGGCTACTATCTTCGATAAATACAAATTTATTGTCACATGTTATTGGATGCAAGACAGCAAATGACATATGGTCAACAATTTAAAAGGTGTTAAACACACAATCAGCTGCCAAAGTTATGTACTACAAGAAGCAATTGCACAACATGAGGAAGGATAACAGTACAATGAGGGAATATCTTTTCAAAATCAAAACAACTTGTGATCATTTAAGTGCTGCAAATCATAAAGTATCAGAATCTGAGCAAATCTTGACCATTCTAAATGGATTGAGTGATGAATATGAATCAGTGGTGGCTGTTATTGCATCACAGAAAGAGTTACCATCTATAGATGATGTCCACTCCATACTGCTTGCTCATGAAGGCAGAATTGACAACAAGAAACCACAAGATACTGACTTCAACATCAACTATACCACTCATTACAAGAACAAAGGTCAAAACAATAATAAGTCAGAACAGAACATACAAAGAGGAGGAAGTTCCAACAGATCAAGAGGTAGGGGGAGATGGAACAACACTAATAGACCCAGATGTCAGATATGTGAAAAAGTGGGTCATACTGCAGTAAAGTGCTACTTCAGATACTCAAATCAAGCCAATGGTCAAAGAAATAATAATCCCAGTGCCAATGTTGCTCAGGTCAATACAGAAACACAGACAAACTGTGATAAAAATCATAATTCTAATGACACTGCAAGGCCAGAAAGTGTATAGGAAGACTGTTGGTACCCAGATTCTGGTCCAACAAATCATATCACGAATAATCTTGATAATTTGAATCTTGGCAACAGGGAGTACAGAGGTAAACAGTCAATTTGTATGGGAAATGGTAAGTGTATCAACATCACTCATATTGGCAATGCTTGTATTAAGGGCAAAAAGCAACTGTTCTTATATAATTTATTAAGAGTTCCCAAAATTAAGAAAAATCTTATAAGTGTCTCAATTTGCCAGTGACAATAAAGTTTATTTTGAATTTTATCCAAAATACTGTTTGGTTAGAGACATATTAACTAAAGATATTTTATTGCAGGGTAATGCAGAAAAAGGATTATATAAATTCAAATCTGCCAATAGCAATGTGTACTTTGGCAACCAGAAGTATTGTAATATGTGTGTTGAAAAAGATTCCAAAGTGTATTTGATGTATGGCACTACAAGCTTGGCCATCCTAGTGTAAAAGTTGTGCAACAGGTTCTTAATGAAAATAGAATACCTTTTAATAATGCTTCATTACCCTATGTCTGTACATATTGTCAATTAGGCAAGAGTCACAAGTTGCCATTCAATGACTCTTCATCTATTTACCCAAAACCATTAAACTTGATTGCAGCAGACTTATGGGGACCTGCACCTATAAGCTCAGATTTTGGGTATAAGTACTATATTTCTTTTGTTGATGCACACACTAGACACACTTGGATCTATTTTTTAAAAGCCAAAACTGAAACCTATAATGCTGTTATAAATTTTATTGTCATGGCTGAAAAGCAAACTGGAAATCAAGTTAAGATATTTCAATCAGATGGAGGAACTGAGTTCAAAACTTTGAGTAACTACTTTAAGGAAAAAGGCATAGTACATAGAATAACATGCCCATATACTTCTGAACAAAATAGGTTAGTAGAGAGGAAACATAGGCATATAGTTGAGACTGGACTTACTTTACTAGCTCATGCATCATTACCATTAAAATTTTGGCATGAGGCCTTTAATACTGCTGTATATCTCATCAACAGGTTACCAACAAAAACAATTAATGGAATAAGTCCATTAGAGAAACTATGTGGGGTAAAACCTGATTATTATGGTTTGAGAATCTTTGGTTGCTTGTGTTTTCCTTATCTACGACCTTACAATGCAAATAAACTGAATTTTAGATCTAAACCCTGTACATTTATAGGATATGGTATTAATCAGAAGGGTTACAAATGTTTGGATGAAAATGGAAGAATTTTGATCAGTAGGCATGTGGTATTTAATGAAAATATTTTTTCCTATAGTAATTCAGAAATAAAAACAACAAATAAAGTGTACAACCCAAAATTTTCAATACCTGACTTACCAATTTACTCTGGAAATGAGAGTCAGAATGAAGGAGTGAGGTCTACTAAGGATCACTACACTCAACCCACTTTGTCCAGTCAAGATAATTCTGAATGGGCAAGTGATCCCAGTCATGCCAGTCACTTCCCTACACAAACAGAACATGGGAAAAATCAGGCAGAGGAAGATAGTCAATCAAGCAACACAAGAGATATGGCAAATCAAGTAAATGAGGAAAGCTCACCTCACACTGAAACTCATACAAGACCCAGTCACCCAATGATTACCAGGGCTAAAAGTGGCATCTTCAAACCAAAGATATATAATGCCAGCATTATTCCACAAGAACCAGAAACATATGAGCAAGCTGCAAAAGACAAAAACTGGACAGCAGCTATGGATAAAGAATACAAGGCACTCATAAACAACAATACATGGACTCTTGTAGACCCTCCAGACAACAAAAACATAATTGGGTGCAAATGGACATACAAGATTAAGAAGAACCCTGATGGCACAATTAACAGATACAAAGCAAGACTAGTTGCCAAAGGATATACTCAGGAATATGGGTTTGATTTCAAGGAAACATTCTCCCCAGTAATCAAACCATCCACTATAAGACTTATTCTTACAATTGCTTTGCACAAAGGATGGTGTATAAAGCAATTAGATGTCAATAATGCATTTCTCAATGGCATCTTACAGGAAGATGTATATATGCATCAACCACCAGGATATATCAAGCAGCCAGATTATGTGTGCAAGCTAAATAAAACAATATATGGAATCAAATAAGCACCAAAAGTCTGGTTTGACAGACTAAAAGCAGCATTAACAATTATGAAATATCAGTCTATCAAATCAGACAATTCACTGTTTGTTAAAATTAATGATTCATTAACAGTTTACATACTTATATATGTTGATGACTTGATTGTTACAGGGAGTAGCAATGATGAAATCAACAATGTCATCAATTATTTACACAAAGAATTCTCAATTAAAGATCTGGGTGACATCAACTACTTTCTGGGAATAGAAGTTCTGAGAAAAGAAAATTCAGAACTAATGTTATGTCAGAAAAAATATATTCGGTATCTACTTGTTAGAACAAAAATGGACAATGCAAATCCACAACCAACTCCTATGGTCAGCAATCATCAATTATCTAAAAACAGGGGAGAAGCCATACATAATGTCAAACAATATAGACGTGTTATAGGAGCATTACAGTATGCAACTATAACACGACCAGACATAGCTTACAGTGTTAACAAAGTGTCTCAATTTATGCAGGATCCTAAAGATGAGCACTGGAAGGCAGTCAAAAGGTCAAATGGACAATTAACTATGGACTATCATTTAAAGCATGCAGCAATCTAAACATAACTGGATTTTCAGATGCAGATTGGGCTGCTGACCCAGATGACAGAAAGTCAGTTAGTGGATATTGTATATACATTGGTGACAATCTAATATCATGGTGTTCCAAAAAGCAAACTACAATATCTAGGTCAAGCAGTGAAGCAGAGTACATAAGTATAGCTAATGCTACAGCGGAAGTGATGTGGTTACAGTCAATACTCAAGGAATTAAGAATAGAGAATAAAGCAAAACCAGTGTTATGGTGTGATAATCAGAGTACGATGTATATGACTGCCAACCCAATACTGCATTCAAGAACCAAGCACATAGAAATCGACATATTTTTTGTTCGTGATCAAGTTCAAAAAGAAAATTTGCAAATCAATCGTATACCTGCTGCTTTCCAGAGGGCAGACACATTCACTAAAGCTCTAAGCATGAAGAACTTCGTGAAGTTTAGATCTGATCTTCAAGTGAAGTCCATCGAAGACAAAACACTCAACAAGCAGCTGAACTCAAATAACTCTTCAAAGATCTCCAAGATCTGAGTTGAGTTCAGCCTCATTCAAGCTGATGCTCAATTCCTACTGCACGATTCATCTTTAAGGCTCAAACTTGCAGTGAATCATAGAATCAATACATCGAATAGAGCTGCGCAAAGCTAATCTTGCCAATTTCTTTCTTTTCGAATCAAATCTGGTACAGATCTCTCCGATCGCCTTTAAACCCTAACCCTAGATGCTTTGGGTTTGAGGGGGACAATTAGAGATATGAGAATTATCGTGACTTCTCTTTTACAATGTAACCTGTTAAAGTAAAGGGCTCCATCATCTCAACCATCAATGCCACATCTAACAGTTGACAGGAGGCCTCTGCTTTTCCGTATTATTTAGCATCTTGGGCTGTCTCTTCTCAAGGCCCAATTACACTTATATATATTACAACAGTATCGTGTACATTTTATTATTTGAGAATCAAAAGAAACAATTGTATAAAACATTACAATATTTGTAATACAATTAGCAGTAAAGCTATTCTTCTTCATTCAGATATTCTCTATAATCTCAAATTTCATTTAGTGTGTTTCTGAATTTCTTTTTTTGTTTTTACTGTTTTGGCATTTGCTACTGTAATTTTCTATTGGGCAGCTTTATGTACAAACCTCTATGTACACTGAGAACAAAGCTGCATTGGACCAATAGTACTTTGGCATTTTCTTGTTACGATTCATTTTACATTTTGTATACGTTAAACATGTCGTTAACAGATAACAAATTGACTTCACAATTGTTATTATAGCAGGTAACTTCGAATTTAACAATTATATATAAACAAAAGTCTAAAATCTTTAGAGATTTGCTTTTGCTTTTCAATAAATACTTACACTTTTGGAACTGTGTAGCGTGTATAGTTTTTGCGATTGTTTATGTTACATTCGTATTTTTTGTATGCAAATGAGCGAGCACGTATAAGAAGTTAAAATATAAGTTATCGTTTCACTAAGGACAACTTTAAGATACAAATGATGGGATTTAATTTGGAATTATTTGGAAACTTATAGCATGAACATCGGACAACTTTGAGATAATATAACAATAATGATAAGATCGAGTAACTATTGATACATGTCATACTATATCATACATAATAATAGACCTGTTGCTTTCTCAAATTTACTTTGTAAAATTTTCCCATTCTAAAGTATCAATCAGGTTTTAAATTATTACATACATACATAAGCTGACCACTACAAAGAACTGAGCTACATCGTTGATTCTATTTTTTAAAAGCAATATAGCCCAAAATTGTATTTTTCTTTATCTTCTAAACTTACTTTCATTTTGAATCTATAATCACTACCAGATATATAATATATCCTCTACAAGTCACTCGTCTTGAGTAAGACTTCTACCATTGAGTTTAAAACCTGTTAGGACGTTAATACAAAAAATAGTTAATATAGAATCAGAATTCTACCACTAAGTTTAATACGTTAATACAAAAAATAATTGTTTGCATCAGACTTCCACCAATAACCATGTCGCCGCATCTTTCTTCTTTTATAAGATGGTAATATGGATTTGATATGTTACGCTGACTTACATAAATTGCAGTTATTTTATAGATTATTTTTATGTAAAGAAGAAAAATAATGTATTCAAAATAATTGCATTTTTTTTTCCTTTTTTTAAATTGTACATCATGCATGCATTCCATTCCATTCCATTCAAAATAATGTACTTTCATTTTTATGTAAAGTCGTGTTTTTAGACGGGGTAGTTGGAGAAGAGGTAAAAAATACAGAATTGGACTTAGGGTAGGATATTATTAACATCTAGTTAGTATATAGACTATATTTCTAATAATGAAAGTGTTTATTATGACTAAAACTTTGAAACTTCTTACGACATTATGATTAAAAATTATTCTCTCTTAATTATTTGTGTCTATTACAAGAAAGAAATGTTGAGAAATTTGTGGTTCGAGTTGAATCCGACGACTATAATGCCGTACTTCTGACTTCAAGGATCTATAAAATAGATTATTTCATATAATAGTTCAACCCAGCATGTATAAACGGGCTATCGAACTATCGACTTTCAAGATTCAATAAAGAATCTATACAGTTTTGATTTGGTCAAGAACACTTTATTCTGATCTGAAATGATACAAGATACGGAGGCACAAAAAAGCGAAGAAAGGAAATGCAGTCTCCAATGTCGCAGAAGCGTGACAAATTTTACTGGATTTGCAACACCTTGTAGACGTTACAAATCGGTTCATATGAGTGTTCTGTAACACTCTAATGGCGTTGCAGATTTGCGTCCGTTCATTCGGCCACGCCCATTCATCTCCACGATTGCATCTGTTCGGTTCAGAACCGTTAACAACGGTCGCGTCCGTCCGTTTTGTTTAAATTTTGGGTCCATAGCGGACTAAAAACTGGTCCATTTCTGTTTTCAAAATATTATTATCATTTGATCCGTATCCGTTCCAGTCGGGCGGTGGCGCACGCGTGTGTGGTGGTTATGCATAACTTCTCTCCTCTCGACAAAACACATATTTGGAAGCCCTAATGTCACAACAACTCATGAAAACCAATAATTGAACAAGTATGGTTTTCAATATCTCAAGATGTAGGACTTTTGTTCTTGTTTCTTTTCTCTTCCTTTCTTTTCTCTTCATAAAAAAAAAACGAGAGAAAACTTGAAAAATAACCTACAAGAAATGGTTAACAAATACAAAAACTGAAAAAGATTTACATTTAATATATCAAATTCTAGTATGCTGTTTAGAAGTTCTCAAGCAATAGATTTTTGCTTCATGCATTCCAAATCTAGCCTCTTAATAATTGATATGCACATTTAGTTAATTTTGTATTCATCGATCCCACAAGTAAATGATAAGACTGCATACACTGATGATATCATATATCAGTCATTAGAGAAACCCAGTGGTGTTGCAAATGGTAATATAAAAAGATACACAAATCTGCATTTAATGTTGAATAATAATCTATCCATCTAACACGAGTTATTTCCATCAACATTTACCTTTTAGAGAAAGGTTTCCTTTTCTAGTTAAAATAATATATTAATATAAAAGGTTTCAAGCAAAGCGAGAGAGACAAAATATATCGTATTAATTCCTTGGACCATTTTCACCACTTTTCACTATCTAAACCGAATAAGTCCAATCCTACACCCAACACATAAATCAGTCACTAGTCTGGTTTTTGTGCCAATTATCATTCAAATAAAATGGTAAACAATTTACATTTTTGAGTTTGCATTAAAAATGTAAACTATTTTTTGTTATAATATAAACAATTTTCTGTTTTAATGCAATTGCAATATGTAACACTATCGAATGAAGATATGAAGCCGCAGCTATCAACATAAAATGACTCAAAGTAATTGAAGCGGGTTATGTTGTATTGGGCCACTATGAAGCCCATTTGTCTTTTATAAATACGAAAGTGTAATCAGTACAAACATTATTATTCAGTTGCACAAACACATTCAGCAATGTCAACAGCAATGTCAACAACTTATTTTCATACTTTCTGTTTCTCAAATATTATCAACAAAATCAAGATTCAAATTCTTTCTTGGTATCAGAGCCTTGACATTGCTTAACAGCAAAACAGAAGATCATCAAAAAAAATCATCAGAGGAGAAGAGGACAGAAAATTGACCACCAGAAAATCAAAACATAGAGGGGAAAACACCAATCGTGCTGTGCCATTAATCTCTCAGAGAAGATCTCATCACAGAGCTTAGGCTGCACTTAAAATCATCAGAAAATCAGCATTTTCATCATCTGATTTTCTGAATCATCAGAGAATTAAACATTCTCATCATCTGACTGTTTATGTATTAATCTAACCTGGTTGTGTCAAGCCCTCTCCTCTTCATTCAAAATTTCTGATTTCATCACCTTAGTGCCTCGCCAAGAAAGCAATTGTCAAAATCATCTTCATCATCCAACTGATTTCTGGCTGCACCTAAGAGTATTCTCTTTCGACAAAGTTTCAGTAAAATCTTCTTGATCTCACAAAGTTCTTGCGTATGGCTAAAGGGGATATTGACAACTCAGCATCCACTGAAACAAGAACAACCAACGCAGCATCTCAAACTGCCAATACCCAAGATCTCATCAAAGCCATTATAAAGCCACAAAGTCAACTAGTCAGTGTTCAACTAGATGAAAGCAATTATTTGCTCTGGAAATTCCAGATAGAGACTACAGTGAGAGGCTATGTCCATGAAGATCATGTTCTTGGAACATTAATTACACCATCAAAGTACACTGCAGATAAAGATGGAAAACTGGTGAGCAATCAAGATTACGTTACACACCAAAGACAAGATAGTCTAATTAGTGCATGGTTGCTGTCCTCTATAAGTGCAAACATTCTACCACAACTAATTGGGTGTAAGAATGCACACGAAATATGGTCAACAGTGGAGCAAATCTTCAACACACAATCTGCTGCAAAGATCATGTATTACAAAAGACAACTGCAAAGCATAAGGAAAGAAAACATGCCAATGAGAGAGTACCTGACTAAGATCAAGACACTCTGTGATCAACTTGCATCAGTGGGTCACAAAATCTTAGACACTAAGCAAGTTTTATGCATTCTAGGTGGTTTAAGTGAAGAATATGAGGTAGTGGTAGCAGTCATTTCTTCAAAAGAAACAACACCCAATATACAGTATGTGCACTCTACATTACTAGCTCATGAAGGAAGAATAGAACAAAGAAGATCAACAATTTCAGATATTACTGTAAACTTCACCAGTAACAACAGGTTCAAGAATCAAGAAAGAAGTAACAACAATAAAAATCAGACTAACTTCCAAAGAGGTGGTCAATCCTCTAAATCCAGAGGAAGAAATGGAAGATACAGCAAAAGTAATAATAGACTAAGGTGCCAAATTTGTGAAAAATTTGGTCATGCAGCTAACAAATGCTATTTCAGATTTGATGCCAACTACATCCCATCTCAACAAAGCAACAACAGTTCAAGAAATCATAATCTCAGTGCAAACATGGTGAATACTCATCGAGATCCTAAAGAACAAGCAGATATCAAAAGTACAAAGACTGCAAAAATTGATGATATTCAGGATGAAAGCTGGTATCCAGATTCTGGAGCTACCAATCATGTAACTAATAATCTCAACAATCTAAACTTGGGAAGCAGGGAGTACATAGGTAAGCAAATAATTCATATGGGTAATGGTGAATTAGTGAAAATTACACACACTGGAAATGCAAGTTTTACTGGCAGAAAAGAACTCTTTCTAAAAAATTTACTAAGAGTTCCATCCATTAGAAAAAACTTATTGAGTGTCTCATAGTTTGCCCAAGACAACAATATGTATTTTGAATTTTATCCCAAACACTGTTTAATTAGAGACATTCTAACTAAGGAAATAATTTTGCAGGGTAAGGAATTTAAGGGATTGTACAAATTTGATGTTGCAAAATCAGGAAACTCTGAATTCCATGGAAAATGGTGTAACGACCCGCCTTTTTGGACAGTTTAAATCGACGATCAAATACACATGTCGATTCCAAACCATTCAAAAGGGCTGATAGTTATTGGGGTAAATAAGAAAAGAAAAGGAAGAGAAATAAAGGAAATGAAACAACACAGAATCTCGCAGCGGAACGATAAAATATAATAGTCAAATAAACAGTTCATGAAGCTGCTTACTATACTTTGACAATTATTTATACAACATTTATCAGAGTTATACATATACAACAGAACAATTAAAATAATGCAGCAGATAGCATGATGCAAGGGTAATAATAGTAATAGTATACCAAATCTTCGTCTTCATCCTCCAGAATAGATCTTCAAAAATCTGAAAAACTCAGGACTGACCCGAGCGTAATGAAAAGACAAAACACTCGAGTCAGGACTAAAATATCCTTATGATAGTGAAATCAATCGTAAATAAATATGAGTGTAACGGCGTCAGAGATGTTTACGGGGTTTGACATCTCCTATCCAGTGTCAACGTGCGTGCAACAACTCAAGAGATGTTACGGGATTTTCCATCTCTCAAGGATCCGTGAAACTATCTACTATGTAGTAATATACGCTAAGTAGATAATGCCTATCAGTAATATAAAGTATCAAAATAGCGTTAAGGCGTTACCATAATCCCCCTTAACACATTTTATATTCCCAAAAGCATATACAAGACCGTAGTTTCCCCAAAACCGGAAGTCACAAGAGGGCAATCCATATACTCAAGGTACAAATCAAAACGTAGTGGTCGCGAATAGGATAATCAGTATGACAAGGTACATGAGGCGATACCAACTAGGATACTAGTAGTTGCGTGATCCGGATTGATGTTGGGCATAGCCAGCAGCCACCCCAACACCGTGAAACAACACTCCCAAATCAAGGGGTGCACCCAAATCGAATCACAAATGTAATAGAAATGGTATCGAAGAAGCGTGTCCGATAGAGGTGGCGAACCTCAATGGCCCGGCGCGGCTCTTGTTTTAGTCATGTCAGGGGTCATCTAATATCGTTCTCTTTCTTCAGTCAACGCGTTCACCAAACCATCCACTTCATTCTGGATCAACACTCCGCGTACAATAGTTATTAAAGTGGTGTTCGGTATTGACAGAGAGTATGTCCATATCCGAACCCGGTCTCTTTAATAGCTACGTATTATTACACCGTTGGCTCTTTTATATTTCAAATCGATTCATAATTGATATCAAAATATCATATTCGCTTCAAAATCAAATCCATTTCAAATATCATCGTATCTATTCAAATGTAAGATTCCGTTTCAAAAATCATTTTTCGCATCGATATCTCATTTCGATTTCAAAATCATTTCGAATTTCAATTTAGGTTGCAACTTCATTTAACTCAATTCGTATTTAAATTCAAGATTTAAACACAAACATTTCACCTTATTAACCAGTTTGGAATTTCAGAAAAATAGTTTTAAGTAGTTTAAAAGTAGCTTAAATAATTAAAATACTTAAAATCTTTAAAATGGATTTTAAAATAGATTAAAATAGTTTAAGTATTCAAAATGGTTTATATAATAGAGTAATTTGGAAAACAAAATAAAACAGCTTCAAAACCAATCCATTTCAATTTATAACTTCCCAATTCAAATCAATTTCCATTTTACCGATTCAATTTCGATTTCAATTCAAAACAACGTCGACTTTAACTTCAAATCCATTCAATTCTACATTCACCTCCAATTTATTCAATTTCAATTTTTATCGATTTGGAGCTTGATTTTTTCAAAATATCAATTTTTAACACTTAACAAAATTTTCCTTCAATATTCAAATTTAAATCCCACTTACAAATATGATTCAATTTCAAGCTCAATTTCAAATATCATTTTATGTCGCTTTTACCTAGTAATATTCAAAGCTCGAATTAAGGTTCAATCTTTTAAACGAATACATTTTCGAAATTCAATCATAACCCAATTTTAAATTTCAAGTCTCAACTTAAATCATTTAACAACTTCTTTTAACCAAAATCTATTTCAACATTCCAAACTCAATTTTCGATAAATTCGATTTCTATAAATTGATTTCTATTTATAACTTTTAAATCAAAACATTTAACTAAATTTCAAATCGACGATTTAAAAAAAAAATCATAATTTAGCCAATTCGGTGTCCGTATATAATTTTCTATCCTGTGGCCAAGTGATTATTTATTTCAATTAAATGTCAGGGATGAATATATATCACTTAAATCAAATCACAGTTTCATATGTATGCATAACAGGTTATATGTAAGCAATAAACATCCAAACATTTAAATATCAACCAATAGCATCCATCGAAATAAATCATCCAATAGACAACACAATTCATAGCAATTTCATAGTTATCAATGTCAGGTAATTTTATCGCAATTCAATTTCAATTTTTAACGGTCAATTAAATTTTCAACGGTTAATTCAATGACAATATGTATGACAATTAAATTTATCAAGCAACGACAAATAAAATCATAACACTTCATAATGTCGAATTTAACTAGCATGAAGATATTTAGTACGTTGTGAGCGTTATAAAACACTCACTTTGATTTCAATGTAGTTCCAGCGCTTTATTTCGAATAAAATTAAACGAGCGTTTAATTTTACCCGAAATTTTCTTTAGCTCCAAACGACTCCAATCCAATTGCATCGCGTAGTGCTCGTCCATACGATTCCAACGCAATTTGTTTCGCACGTTTTCGACCTTGTATGAAAAAGATACGAATTTTAGAAGTTACACGAATTTTTAATTATAAAATTACAACATATTTTCTAACCCTAAACAATCATAGCCCTTCGTTTTGTTTCCAACGCATCTGGGCCGCACTCCATCATCTCCTCACGCACGCGTATCATCTTCCAGGTAGTAAATCACGCAACTTGAACCCATTCATACGCCACTAGGGTTTGATTTTGCGACCTCCACGACGAACATGAACACGATCAGGTTACACCACTTCGAAGCCACCGCCTTACTCCACCTTCACCCCAAATAGCTCCAAGCTCGGCCTCCCCTATCACCTCGATTTGCGTGAAAAACGCAGCCCCTTATTGCTCGATTTCCCATTGATTCGAAGCTCCGTTTTCGATCATCTCCATATGGATTTGAAGCTTTCATCGTCCTCTACAACTTTGTAGTTGAGAGCTTTTGCTAATTGTTGATGGATTGAGAGGAAAATGAGGAAGAAGTTTCGAATTTTCGTGGCCATTGATTCAGTAAATGGCGGCTAGGGCTGAAGTCAATTAGGGTTTGCAAAGTGAAAGGGTGAAGGTCCTTTTATAGAAAATTTCCCAATTTACTATTCATCGAAATTATCCGAACTCCAAACGAAGCGTGCCGGCTGGCGTTTCTAGGGTTTACCCCACGTTTCGAACGCAACGGAATGTGTTTCGTAAGCTAATTCGATCGTATGTGTGAGTTACGGCAATAAACGATCAATTTTAAATTAAACCGATTAAACGATTTTCTAGGCGTTTTGGCTTACCCCGGACAAAGGGTAAATCCGATTGACGTGAAATTTGAAACCATACAATAATATCACATTACGGATCCGATGAAACTGGTTTCGTCGAAATCCGAGATAGTTTGAAAAATGACTATTTTAACTCGCCAAATTAATATTAAAACAATTTCAACGCGTTTCGAGCTGCCACGGTCAAACGAAAACTCCGATTGCTATGAAAATTGAAATACGGTAATAACAAACTATTACGGATCTAATGGAACTAGCTTCGTCCAATTCTGAGACTGTTCGAGAATTGGCTATTTTTCAGTCGATAATTAAATATTAAAATATTCAATTTTCACAAATTTACTTTTAATTCAATTTTAAAAGTTCTACAACATCGTTCTTACTTTAATATGATACAATAAAATTTTACAAGTCATTTTTAATCATATTAATCCATTATTCAATTATTCAATAATTTCAAATTTTAAAATCTTATTAACTCTATTATAATCACAATATAACTTATATTCACTTTGAAAACCAATCTGAATCATATTAAATCAATTTCAATTATTCGCTCTATTTTCATATATTAAATTTCAATATCAAATTGATCATATCAAATTCGGAATTTAATTATTCAACATTTGTAATATTAAATTTAAACAAATTTGATTATTCTTAAATCACTATCTTTTGAAATATTCAAAACGAACTTACAAAATTTAACTAATTCAAATTATAGAACAACCATTTTCATTAAACAGTTATTTAATTAATTCAATAAATTCCAAATATTAAATCTAAACTATTTAATTGTTCAATATTGGATTTTTAAATAAAAGTTTCATTATCAGTCGATTTACTATATTACATCAAATGAACTCTACATTATTATTTAACTACAGTTAGAGATAATTCACTCAACTAATATATAAACTTCCATTTCAATTGCAATTGGTTCACAAATTTAATTCGACTAACTAAATGAATTTGTAACATATATAATTATCACCGTTAACTTTTAATTACTTATAAGTTTATTATTCACAAACAAGTGTCACAATTACCTATACAATACAAATTCATTCAATTACCTTTGACTACATATTATTTCAATTGATCTGGGATTTCATTCAGTTCATAAATAATTAACTTAGATAAAATTTGTTGCATTTCATTCTAGTTATTATTATTCCAAATGACTTACAATTTTTTTCTAACACCTAATCATGAAATCTTATTAAATTAGCTATTTTAATTATCGAAAATTTACGGGTCGTTACACTCTCCCCCACTCAAAGCTTTTCGTCCCCGAAAAGGAAAAAGAAGAGAAAAGGAACTAAGTAAAGAATTCAACATTTGATATATTTTATTCAAAATTATCCACTTATAAAACAATGAAATTCCATTTATAAAGTGATAACTACGCTTCCACTAAGTTACTACAAACGGCTTCCTAACTTTAAAAGTTAGTAATCAAAACAAGTTATAAAAAATTTTAAAACTTGAAAAATTTTCTAACACCCGGATTTTACGGAAAATTTCGACAGAGTCTCCTTTGCGCGGCTCGATCGGGAAAAAAATGACAGTATATATATCACAAATATACATCTCATCAAGTGATGAGGCATCCCACAGGGAAAAATGTAAAAGTACGGTATGTAATCCAAGATATGTACCTTACATATTGTTAACGAGCATATACGGCTAATATAGCGCGAAAGCGAGCTCCAAATGCGAAGCAAGCGCAATCCGCACCTACTAAACACTCAATAACTAAGTTAGAACCATGCATATAAAGATAGATCGATATACTTAGCCTACACAACATATATATAACATATTTAGCTTCAAAACTGAGATTCAAATTTCAGGACAGCAAACAAATCTTAATTTTAGGACACCTAAACGATAAAATTTGGCAACAAAATATAAACAAAAGTTGTTGTATTCATTTCAGGCTTTCCGGAATGTCCAAAATCATCGAACTCGGACAATACGTTCAAAAATTATGGCTGTTTTACTTAGAGGATACGCCTCAGCCTGGGCAATGGATTGCGCAGGTCAGCGACGTTCACCCACATTTTCGACCTTCTAAACGATATCAAAACACAAAACACTTAAAACAAAAGTTTTAGCTTAAGTTCTTAGATTTTCAGAAAGTGTAAGACCATCAAAATCCGATAAACCGGTCAAAAGATATGGCGAAAATACTAAGGATGTGTACTACTGATTTTACTTATTTTTACACAGGACAGCGAATAACATTAAAGTTTTTAACCTAGTAGACGAAGGAATTTTCTCAAGTTATCTAAACAAAAGTTGTGCTATACTTTCTAAGCTTTCCGAAAAGTCCAAGATCGTCGAATTCCGTTCAGCCATTTAAAAGTTATGGTTGTTTTTGTTTCAGCATATATTGGACAATTTTGGATTTTTCCCAAAATTTGCTTTTATTATTTCAAAGTACAAACCATCAAAACTTCAAATTTTCTAAAGAACAATCATAAACACAAAGTCATTTTTTTCTTATTCATCCATGCAATAGGTTTACATTCAATTTTGTTTCCGATTTATTCAAGTTTGTTTCATTCACATTTTAACTTCAAGTCAATTTGCTTCAATTTAAATTGAATTCAATTATATTTAATTTCACTTTGCTTCAAATTTGAATTTAATTATTTTAAAATTTTATTCCGTTTATTCAATTCCCTTAACACTAATGAATTCTACTTAATCAATTTTCATCCATCTAACAACCAATGCATATCAAACATTAACAACCATCCAAAATCTACACTAAATCAATTATACATTTCTAAGTCAATTTTAATTTCATACACCTCCAAGTTTATTGACATTTAGTTATCTTCAAATTTAATTAGTTTCCATTTACCAATTTTATTTTTCATTAATTTTAAATTTTATTCATTCACTTATATATATCATTCATTTTACAGCTTAAATTTCTTTTATATTTACAACTATCAATAGATCTTTACATTTTATTATTCATTCTCATGCTGGTATATTATTTCTCTACTTATCCTTATTAGCATTTTAAACCTTTTAAGTATTTGGTAAGTTATAGTTATGCAAATAGAATGTAGTTAAACAACATACAACTTCTTTTCATTTAAAGTTGAATTTTCAATTAATTAATTCTTAAGTCATTACTTAAATTTCATTATAATTTAATTTCACATTTACATTCCCATATAGTATTTCCATTTTATATTAACAAGATTGTGAATCACCTTTAAATGTTAACTTAAATTCCAATTATTTACTACCAATTTTATTTATATTTGCAAACCATTAATTGAATGCATATTTCATTATTCAAACCTATACTTGTATATTATCCAATTAACAATTCATATAACATTTTTGAACTTCTTAAATATTTTGGTATGTTATATCTATGCTATAGAATGAAATTTAATACTATGCGAGTTTTACAGTTTCAATTTTATTTTAAGTTCATAATTTCCTAATTCTAATGATTTCTACTTCAATTGATATTTTCACTTAGCTCTTAGGTTCATTTCTCATTTCACAATTCAGAAGTTCCTTAATGATTCAAGTCTAAATTCATTTCAATCATAAAAAAAAATCATTAATTATTAAAGGACTTAAGAATTCCAATCCCGGTTTCATTTCAAATCAAGTTTTGAAAAAATATATACTTATATAATTTATATATCAAATCACATTATAGAGAATACAAAATAAAATAAAATTTGAATCAAAACAAGGTTTAGACAAGCTATTAAGTGGTCTCCCCCACTCGGACTCTCGAAAATAAACGCCGATGATGCGTGCACTCATCACCGAAATCATTTTCTAGCGTCAAGAGAAGGGAATATAACACTTATCATTAAAAAAATCCTTCGAAAACAATTTCAACTCAATTATACTATCATATAATACTCATATTATATTTTTCAAATTCTTGTAAGTCAATTTCAAACACCGGAATTTAAATTCCCAAATCCAAGTTAAAATTCATTTATATTCATTATCAATTGTGTTTACAAGATTTCATTTTCCTAAATCCATTGTTATTTAATCAATTGTTGTAAATATTGACTGATCAAACAATAATGATAATAATCTAATATTATCATCTCCTAACAATCAATTCAATCAAAATGAATAAATATCCAAATAATTCCTTTATATAAAATATATTCCAAAACAATATTTTGTTGGTTTGTCCTATTCGAGTGTTTAGAAATTTCTATCGACGCCTTGGCGTCCCAAGTATCGACCAGAATTCATAAATACTCAACGGAACAAAGTTAACACAATATAAAACCATTTTATATCAAACAACAAATACGTTCTCTCATATACACTCAACTCATTCATATAGTTTACCTCTATTTCAATGAGTTATTCTCCACTAGAGCCAAGGTTTATCGCTAAACCAAAGCTCTGATACCAACTGTAACGACCTGCCTTTTTGGACAGTTTAAATCGACGATCAAATACACATGTCGATTCCAAACCATTCAAAAGGGCAGATAGTTATTGGGGTAAATAAGAAAAGAAAAGGAAGAGAAATAAAGGAAATGAAACAACACAGAATCTCGCAGCGGAACGATAAAATATAATAGTCAAATAAACAGTTCATGAAGCTGCTTACTATACTTTGACAATTATTTATACAACATTTATCAGAGTTATACATATACAATAGAACAATTAAAATAATGCAGCAGATAGCATGATGCAAGGGTAATAATAGTAATAGTATACCAAATCTTCGTCTTCGTCCTCCAGAATAGATCTTCAAAAATCTGAAAAACTCAGGACTGACCCGAGCGTAATGAAAAGACAAAACACTCGAGTCAGGACTAAAATATCCTTATGAAAGTGAAATCAATCGTAAATAAATATGAGTGTAACGGCGTCAGAGATGTTTACGGGGTTTGACATCTCCTATCCAGTGTCAACGTGCGTGCAATAACTCAAGAGATGTTACGGGATTTTCCATCTCTCAAGGATCCATGAAACTATCAACTATGTAGTAATATACGCTAAGTAGATAATGCCTATCAGTAATATAAAGTATCAAAATAGCGTTAAGGCGTTACCATAATCCTCCTTAACACATTTTATATTCCCAAAAGCATATACAAGACCGTAGTTTCCCCAAAACCGGAAGTCACCAGAGGGCAATCCATATACTCAAGGTACAAATCAAAACGTAGTGGTCGCGAATAGGATAATCAGTATGACAAGGTACATGAGGCGATACCAACTAGGATACTAGTAGTTGCGTGATCCGGACTGATGTTGGGCATAGGCAGCAGCCAACCCAACACCGCGAAACAACACTCCCAAATCAAGGGGTGCACCCAAATCGAATCGCAAATGTAATAGAAATGGTATCGAAGAAGCGTGTCCGCTAGAGGTGGCGAACCTCAATGGCCCGGCGCGGCTCCTGTTTTAGTCATGTCAGGGGTCATCCAATATCGTTCTCTTTCTTCAGTCAACGCGTTCACCAAACCATCCACTTCATTCTGGATCAACACTCCGCGTATAATAGTTATTAAAGTGGTGTTCGGTATCGACAGAGAGTATGTCCATATCTGATCCCGGTCTCTTTAATAACTACGTATTATTACACCGTTGGCTCTTTTATATTTCAAATCGATTCATAATTGATATCAAAATATCATATTCGCTTCAAAATCAAATCCATTTCAAATATCATCGTATCTATTCAAATGTAAGATTCGGTTTCAAAAATCATTTTTCGCATCAATATCTCATTTCGATTTCAAAATCATTTCGAATTTCAATTTAGGTTGCAACTTCATTTAACTCAATTCGTATTTAAATTCAAGATTTAAACATAAACATTTCACCTTATTAACCAGTTTGGAATTTCAGAAAAATAGTTTTAAGTAGTTTAAAAGTAGTTTAAATAATGAAAATACTTAAAATCTTTAAAATGGATTTTAAAATAGATTAAAATAGTTTAAGTATTCAAAATGGTTTATATAATAGAGTAATTTGGAAAACAAAATAAAACAGCTTCAAAACCAATCCATTTCAATTTATAACTTCCCAATTCAAATCAATTTCAATTTCCATTCTACCGATTCAATTTCGATTTCAATTCAAAACAATGTCGACTTTAACTTCAAATCAATTCAATTATACATTCACCTTCAATTTATTCAATTTCAATTTTTATCGATTTGGAGCTTGATTTTTTCAAAATATCAATTTTTAACACTTAACAAAATTTTCCTTCAATATTCAAATTTAAATCCCACTTACAAATATGATTCAATTTCAAGCTCAATTTCAAATATCATTTTATGTCGCTTTTACCTAGTAATATTCAAAGCTCGAATTAAGGTTCAATCTTTTAAACGAATACGTTTTCAAAATTCAACCATAACCCAATTTTAAATTTCAAGTCTCAACTTAAATCATTTAACAACTTCTTTTAACCAAAATCTATTTCAATATTCCAAACTCAATTTTCGATAAATTCGATTTCTATAAATTGATTTCTATTTATAACTTTTAAATCAAAACATTTAACTAAATTTCAAATTGACGATTTTAAAAAAAATCATAATTTAGCCAATTCGGTGTCTGTATATAATTTTCTATCCTATGCCCAAGTGATTATTTATTTCAATTAAATGTCAGGGATGAATATATATCACTTAAATCAAATCACAGTTTCATACGTATGCATAGCAGGTTATATGTAAGCAATAAACATCCAAACATTTAAATATCAACCAATAGCATCCATCGAAATAAATCATCCAATAGACAACACAATTCATAGCAATTTCATAGTTATCAATGTCAGGTAATTTTATCGCAATTCAATTTCAATTTTTAACGGTCAATTAAATTTTCAACGGTTAATTCAATGACAATATATATGACAATTAAATTTATCAAGCAACGACAAATAAAATCATAACACTTCATAATGTCGAATTTAACTAGCATAAAGATATTTAGTACGTTGTGAGCGTTATAAAACACTCACTTTGATTTCAATGTAGTTCCAGCGCTTTATTTCGAATAAAATTAAACGAGCGTTTAATTTTACCCGAAATTTTCTTTAGCTCCAAATGACTCCATTCCAATTGCATCGCGTAGTGCTCGTCCATACGATTCCAACGCAACTGGTTTCGCACGTTTTCGACCTTGTATGAAAAAGATACGAATTTTAGAAGTTACAAGAATTTTTAATTATAAAATTACAACATATTTTCTAACCCTAAACAATCATAGCCCTTCGTTTTGTTTCCAACGCATCTGGGCCGCACTCCATCATCTCCTCACGCACGTGTATCATCTTTCAGGTAGTAAATCACGCAACTTGAACCCATTCATACGCCACTAGGGTTTGATTTTGCGACCTCCACGACGAACATGAACACAATCAGGTTACACCACTTCGAAGCCACCGCCTTACTTCACCTTCAGCCCAAATAGCTCCAAGCTCAGCCTCCCCTATCACCTCGATTTGCGCGAAAAACGCAGCCCCTTCTTGCTCGATTACCCATTGATTCGAAGCTCCGTTTTCGATCATCTCCGTACGGATTTGAAGCTTTCATCGTCCTCTACAACTTTGTAGTTGAGAGCTTTTGCTAATTGTTGATGGATTGAGAGGAAAATGAGGAAGAAGTTTCGAATTTTCGTGGCCATTGATTCAGTAAATGGCGGCTAGGGCTGAAGTCAATTAGGGTTTGCAAAGTGAAAGGGTGAAGGTCCTTTTATTGAAAATTTCCCAATTTACTATTCATCGAAATTTTCCGAACTCCAAACGAAGCGTGCCGGCTGGCGTTTCTACGGTTTACCCCGCGTTCCGAACGCAATGCAACGTGTTTCGGAAGCTAATTCGATCGTATGTGTGAGTTACGGCAATAAACGATCAATTTTAAATTAAACCGATTACACGATTTTCTAGGCATTTTGGCTTGCCCCGGACAAACGGTGAATCCGATTGACGTGAAATTTGAAATCATACAATAATATCACATTACGGATCCGATGAAACTGGTTTCGTCGAAATCCGAGACAGTTTGAAAAATGACTATTTTAACTCGCCAAATTAATATTAAAACAATTTCAACGCGTTTCGAGCTGCCACGGTCAAACGAAAACTCTGATTGCTACGAAAATTGAAATCCGGTAATAACAAACTATTACGGATCTAATGGAACTAGTTTCGTCCAATTCTGAGACTGTTCGAGAATTGGCTATTTTTCAGTCGATAATTAAATATTAAAATATTCAATTTTCACAAATTTACTTTTAATTCAATTTTAAAAGTTCTACAACATCATTCTTACATTAATATGATACAATAAAATTTTACAAGTCATTTTTATCATATTAACCCATTATTCAATTATTCAATAATTTCAAATTTTAAAATTTTATTAACTCTATTATAATCACAATATAACTTATATTCACTTTGGAAACCAATCTGAATCATATTAAATCAATTTCAATTATTCGCTCTATTTTCATATATTAAATTTCAATATCAAATTGATCATATCAAATTCGGAATTTAATTATTCAACATTTGTAATATTAAATTTAAACAAATTTGATTATTCTTAAATCACTATCTTTTGAAATATTCAAAACGAACTTACAAAATTTAACTAATTCAAATTATAGAACAACCATTTTCATTAAACAGTTATTTAATTAATTCAATAAATTCCAAATATTAAATCTAAACTATTTAATTGTTCAATATTTGACGGATTTCAATATTGGATTTTTAAATAAAAATTTCATTATCAGTCGATTTACTATATTACATCAAATGAACTCTACATTATTATTTAACTACAGTTAGAGATAATTCACTCAACTAATATATAAACTTCCATTTCAATTGCAATTGGTTCACAAATTTAATTCGACTAACTAAATGAATATGTAACTTATATAATTATCACTGTTAACTTTTAATTACTTATAAGTTTATTATTCACAAACAAGTGTCACAATTACCTATACAATACAAATTCATTCAATTATCTTTGACTACATATTATTTCAATTGATCTGGGATTTCATTCAATTCATAAATAATTAACTTAGATAAAATTTGTTGCATTTCATTCTAGTTATTATTATTCCAAACGACTTACAATTCTTTTCTAACACCTGATCACGAAATCTTATTAAATTAGCTATTTTAATTATCGAAAATTTACGGGTCGTTACACTCTTCCCCACTCAAAGCTTTTCGTCCCCGAAAAGGTAAAAGAAGAGAAAAGGAACTAAGTAAAGAATTCAACATTTGATATATTTTATTCAAAATTATCCACTTATAAAACAATGAAATTCCATTTATAAAGTCATGACTACGCTTCCACTAAGTTACTACAAACGGCTTCCTAACTTTAAAAGTTAGTAATCAAAACAAGTTATAAAAAATTTTAAAACTTGAAAAATTTTCTAACACCCGGATTTTACGGAAAATTTCGGCAGAGTCTCCTTTGCGCGGCTCGATCGAAAAAAAAATGACAGTATATATATCACAAATATACATCTCATCAAGTGATGAGGCATCCCACAGGGAAAAATGTAAAAGTACGGTATGTAATCCGAGATATGTACCTTACATATTGTTAGCGAGCATATACGGCTAATATAGCGCGAAAGCGAGCTCCAAATGCGAAGCAAGCGCAATCCGCACCTACTAAACACTCAATAACTAAGTTAGAACCATGCATATAAAGATAGATCGATATACTTAGCCTACACAACATATATATAACATATTTAGCTTCAAAACTGAGATTCCAATTTCACGACAGCAAACAAATCTTAATTTTAGGACATCTAAACGATAAAATTTGGCAACAGAATCTAAACAAAAGTTGTTGTACTCATTTCAGGCTTTCCGTAATGTCCAAAATCATCGAACTCGGACAATACGTTCAAAAATTATGGCTGTTTTACTTAGAGGATACGCCTCAGCCTGGGCAATGGATTGCGCAGGTCAGCGACGTTCACCCACATTTTCGACCTTCTAAACGACATCAAAACACAAAACACTTAAAACAAAAGTTTTAGCTTAAGTTCTTAGATTTTCAGAAAGTGTAAGACCATCAAAATCCGATAAACCTGTCAAAAAATATGGCGAAAATACTAAGGATGTGTACTACTGATTTTACTTATTTTTACACAGGACAGCGAATAACATTCAAGTTTTTAACCTAGTAGATGAAGGAATTTTCTCAAGTTATCTAAACAAAAGTTGTGCTATACTTTCTAAGCTTTCCGAAAAGTTCAAGATCGTCGAATTCCGTTCAGCCATTTAAAAGTTATGGTTGTTTTTATTTCAGCATATATTGGACAATTTTGGATCTTTCCCAAAATTTGCTTTTATTATTTCAAAGTACAAACCATCAAAACTTCAAATTTTCTAAAGAACAATCATAAACACAAAGTCATTTTTTTCTTATTCGTCCATGCAATAGGTTTACATTCAATTTTGTTTCCGATTTCTTCAAGTTTGTTTCATTCACATTTTAACTTCAAGTCAATTTACTTCAATTTAAATTGAATTCAATTATATTTAATTTCACTTTGCTTCAAATTTGAATTTAATTATTTTAAAATTTTATTCCGTTTATTCAATTCCATTAACACTAATGAATTCTACTTAATCAATTTTCATCCATCTAACAACCAATGCATATCAAACATTAACAACCATCCAAATTCTACACTAAATCAATTATACATTTCCAAGTCAATTTTAATTTCATACACCTCCAAGTTTATTGACATTTAGTTATATTCAAATTTAATTAGTTTCCATTTACCAATTTTATTTTTCATTCATTTTAAATTTTATTCATTCACTTATATATATCATTCATTTTACAGCTTAAATTTCTTTTATATTTACAACTATCAATAGATCTTCACATTTTATTATTCATTTTCACACTGGTATATTATTTCTCTACTTATCCTTAGTAGCATTTTAAACCTTTTAAGTATTTGGTAAGTTATAGTTATGCAAATAGAATGTAGTTAAACAACATACAACTTCTTTTCATTTAAAGTTGAATTTTCAATTAATTAATTCTTAAGTCATTACTTAAATTTCACTATAATTTAATTTCACATTTACATTCCCATATAGTATTTCCATTTTATATTAACATGATTGTGAATCACCTTTAAATGTTAATTTAAATTCTAATTATTTACTAACAATTTTATTTATATTTGCAAACCATTAATTGAATGCATATTTCATTATTCAAACCTATACTTGTATATTATCCAATTAACAATTCATATAACATTTTTGAACTTCTTAAATATTTTGGTAAGTTATATCTATGCTATAGAATGAAATTTAATACTATGCGAGTTTTACAGTTTCAATTTTGTTTTAAGTTCATAATTTCCTAATTCTAATGATTTCTACTTCAATTGATATTTTCACTTAGCTCTTAGGTTCATTTCTCATTTCACAATTCAGAAGTTCCTTAATGATTCAAGTCTAAATTCATTTCAATCATAAAAAAAAAATCATTAATTATTAAAGGACTTAAGAATTCCAATCACGGTTTCATTTCAAATCAAGTTTTGAAAAAATATATACTTATATAATTTATATATCGAATCACATTATTGAGAATACAAAATAAAATAAAATTTGAATCAAAACAAGGTTTAGACAAGCTATTAAGTGGTCTCCCCCACTCGGACTCTCGAAAATAAACGCCGATGATGCGTGCACTCATCACCGAAATCATTTTCTAGCGTCAAGAGAAGGGAATATAACACTTATCATAAAAAAAATCCTTCGAAAACAATTCCAACTCAATTATACCATCATATAATACTCATATTATATTTTTCAAATTCTTGTAAGTCAATTTCAAACACCGGAATTTAAATTCCCAAATCCAAGTTAAAATTCATTTATATTCATTATCAATTGTGTTTACAAGATTTCATTTTCCTAAATCCATTGTTATTTAATCAATTGTTGTAAATATTAACTGATCAAACAATAATGATAATAATCTAATATTATCATCTACTAACAATCAATTCAATCAAAATACACTACACCAGAAAAGACTTTTGGTAGCGTTGAAAAAACGCTACCATAACTTATGGTAGCATTTTAGAGAACGCTGCTATACGACATGCAACTAAAAGTCTAAAACTTTTTGTTGCGTTGTAGTAAACGCTACCAAAAGTCACCTTTATATGCAACTATAGGTATTTTCTGTAGGATTTAAAAAACGCTACCAAAAGTCACTTTTAAATGCAGCTATAGGTTTTTTCTGCAGGGTTAAAAAACGCTACCATAAATCTTCATTTTTTGGTTGCATTTTTTGTTTATATGCTTTTTTTGATTTTCAGTAGCGTTTTTAAAATGCAACTGTATAATTTTTATGCTAGTTTACATTTGCTTCTGTAGCATTTCTGAAACGCTACTAAAAGTTATTGGGTGTTTGGTAGCATATTTTAAATGCTACTATTTACGGTTGATGGTTTATACCATTTCCAGCAATCGTTTATATACTATTCACATTAAAACGAACGATCAATCGCATAATTTTCATATATTCAAACAAACAATTAAATCACATAATTAGCATATACAAACAATCAATCATATGATCATCATATTCAAATAATTGCAAAAACATGCTAATCTCACAATCAAATATAATATCCATAATCAATTCGATAGTAGTTTTTCAACAAAATAAGTCACATACTACAAGCATTCACAGACTAGTTTCCACAAATGGTACTAACAAAATACGACAACATATATAACAATTAAATTCATGTTCGTTGCTTGATTACCAATAGTTCTTTGTTGTCGACAGTCTGCGCTTCGAAATAGCTAATTACCTGCAAACGAGTTTAACAATCAACAATATATATATATATGTATGTATATGTATGTATATGTATGTATATATATATATATATGTGTATATATATGTATGTATGTATATATATATATATGTATATATGAAAATCATGTAATCTATAACTCGATATTCTATATTAACACATATTAACAAAAGTTGTTCTATTTTTTTATGCATCCTATATAGTTCCCCAACGAATACACAATTTTCAATTTACACAGATATTCAGATCAAAACTGGGTTAGAAGTCTGACTGGATTTCATTCTATGTGCAGATTGTGTATTCAGTACTATGGGAAGATTGTGTATTCAGTACTATGGTCAAGTTAAATCTTATAAAATATGACATGACATTTAAAAATACGACCGTGAGACATGTTACAAAATTTTAAAGTGAAATTGGGATTTAAAATGTGAACATAAAAGAAAAGACAAAGGAACAATATAATGAAGACCACATATAAAGTAGGATTTCAGATGTATATAAATGATTGAATGCTTTAACCAAGTAATGTAAAAGAAGAATCGGATTTCACATGTAGTCGTGTGCTTTAGGATTCAGTTCCATTAGACTAAGAAGCAGGTCATAAACTAACCACATGTACAAACACATGTGCTTTGATCATTACAAAATCACTCGCTAACTAACCACAGGCACATGACTTTTGGATTGAAGGTTCTCAATTGTAGCTATCATATTATTATTTTTATTGTCAATTTACCAAACCATCACAAAATTCCCACGACCAGAAACAACATCTCCTTCCCTTCAACCTCTAGCATCCCACTACACCCCGCAACTGCCACAAACCACCCACCAATCCACCCTTCAACAACTCTGTAAAATTCACCAAACAACCACACATATTCAACCACAAACTTTCCATCCATATCCACCCTCCATGGCATCAGAAGCTAACCTAACCTCATCAACTTCATTTGCAACATTCATTGTGCATCCCTGTGCACTTCAGTATAAACTCCTGCAACCCACTGTTTCTAATTTCACTTCACAACTACCCCATCTTCAAAAGTTTTCCTCCCCAAAACATCAATCCGAAACCAGCACTGTCGAACCGAACTACCTTGCAACATCATCAACAGCCTGAACCATCCATCAACCTCCTCCATAACCACTGTCTCTCTGCAATACCAAACACTCACCAAAAATCACTCTCAACACAACCAGCCTTTGCCATATACCCAAACTTGCTTGCAACAGAGCAACTTCCACTGTCCAGACATTAAAAACATCTCCATTCAACATTACAACAAAAACATCTCAAGCCAACCACATAATTACTGCATAGAAAATCAATTTCCAACCACTTCCACTACCAACGCACCTCCTACAACTCACTATCACAACATCAATACTACTTCCACCTTAACATTTCCATACTGTTGTACAAACTTCACCACTGTGCTTACTGTCAACATCACAGCACACCATTTCAAACTATTGCATTCACTTCTCCATCCACCGATACTCTATTGCAACTACTACCAAACTACCGTGCCATATCACTCTTGCTCCTCACATCACAAAATCCTCCTGACCACCTTACTGCCTTCAGAAAATTCAAACTGACAAGAAAACTGCACACCCACCACAAAATATCATACCACCCTTCAACATTCCAACCACAAACTTCAACTCTCACCATTTCTTCTTTCAACTTGACTGCACAATACTTCATCCACTTCAAATCACTGCAACGTCCATTTCTGTCAAGCAAAGCACATCCACAAACATCAACAATTTGCCACACTGATACCACTTCAGTCACCACTAGTCCCTCATCTCACTAACAATCAACCACTGCCTACCCCCTTCTCCACTTACAATTGCAATCACTTCACAACAACCACAAGCAGTGACCAACTTCAAGCAACAGCTATACTTCAAGCAACAGCTTTAAACAACCCACAACAACCATACAATTTCAAGCAGTGACTAATTTTCATCATACAAACTGTCCATAGAATCCCCTTGTTACGTACATTTTTAAAACATTTAAGATCTACTTGTCTCATAAAACCATGTTTAAAAAGAAAAGCATCAAAGTATTCCATGGGTTATTTTACTTGGCTTAAGAGCAAGTCAAGTCAATAAAGCAGCATACCAATATGTTCTATTGGTCGCAAGTTTGAGTTCAAGTTTTGGCCTCTTGAGATCTTTATTGTTTCAAGTATATAGTAGCCCTCAAGATGATTTCTTCCAAACCCTTGCATATTGTACAGGTTCAACCCTACATGCACCGTGCTTATTATGTGGAAATTATGGGTTTTCATTTACAGTAATCAATTTTCAGATTGTAATTGACCATTAAATTTTGCTAAATTACATATGAATGCCTCCTCATTATTGCAAATGAAATACTAAAAGTTACCCGGCCACTTGGAATTCTTGTGTTTTGTCTTACAAGAGACCCAGCTGCAACCATGCCATGCTTTTTCACAACAGCACCATCAAGCAGAGTTGTACCCATTCCAACAAATGCTTCATCCTCAATAGTGCACCCATGTATTACTGCACTATGACCTGTGGTATATCATAAGCTTCATAAAAATATTATAGCATAAGATTGGTATCAAAATTCTTCCTACTATATAGTTACAATTCATCAACACTACAATAGTCACAAATGTTAGAAAGTAAAATTTCTTGAGACAGTGTTCCTCCAATGATTCTCAGTCTATAACTGGAAACAAATATCAAATTGTTTCAAAAACAGTAGCAAGGCACTAAAATAATTTAAGTATTGGCAATTAGCTATAGAAGTATAGAGAGTAGAGAATTTTACATGATTGTTGACAGAAATAGTAAATAAGTTCAAGAAACAGTAGTTCTGCAGTAGACAAATCATACCATTATATTTGTAATATTTTAACTGAACGGTAGCAGAAGCACTTTTCAATTTAAAACTGTAGTATGTGAATGGGTAAGGATCTATACAATGGAGATTTTGTTGAATTTGGGATGATCTGAGGTAATGTGGTCTAGGTAGATATGGTTGAATGGTGGGAAGTACAAAAGCACTTTTCAATTTAATTGCACACTATCAAATATGCATTTAAAAAGATTCATACTGAGGTTTTCTCATTCATTAAATTCAAGATCACATTACAGTGGAGCTTATGGAAAAGTTGTTCAAAATAATTATACAATGTAAATGATTATTATGAATGAATATTGAATACCTATCGATAGAATTGCCAGTGGTGATTTGACATTCTGGCGAACAATAGACTCTTTCTTTTTCCCGAGCATCTGAATTACAAAAAGTAAAAGATATGGCTTTATTGTGCTGAACTCCTTAGCTTTATGAAGGTAGCTTGATGATATACAATACATGTAATCAGCAATGTGAATGGGTTAAAATAACTTACATTGCTCAATGCATGTCAAACTAAAGTGTGGAAACCAAGAAAGGTTTTTGAATGGACTTATCCAATGGTTTGCTTTACATAAATCATCCATATAATGCATGAAATTAGTTTCAGCTGTCTTCATCACCTCAGAGTTTTCTTTATTTGCACTATTATTGTGAACTGTAAGTTTTGAATAGGTTGCGCTTTCCGATCCTGCAATTTTCAAGATAGCATGGTATATCAGTAATGTGAATATTAAATTACTAAGAAAAATGATCATTTATGATTAGTTAATATTTTTTAACAAAAGGCCCGATATACTAAGGTTAAACGGGGATAAAATCTATGAGGTTGCATGATCATAACATTGGATTAGGTATTTAGTTATTTGAATAAGTTAGTTATTTAAGTACAGTGACTATGCCTACCCTCCCAATTTAGAATGTGAGGTTAAACTCATATCAGCATTTTCCTGGTAGCAATAGCTTCTAAAGACTAATGGGTATAACTTTGCTAGAACCACTTAAAAGTTTTTTTAATTTATAACTTAAAGTAGCTCTCAATAAATAGAAAAAATAAAGTAAATAACCCTTTTTATTTATTTATCTTAGATGGAAGCTCTACCATAAAGAGTCTCAACAGGAGCAGTTTTTCCATAAATTATTAAAAAATAATGTTAAGCTGCAATTTTTTATTAGTATTAAGTCAGCACTCAAGTGTTTTGATAATTTAAGTTGAAACTTTGGTTAAATTTTGTCGTTGAGTACTCAAGTGTATCGATAATTTTAGACGAAACTTTGTTAAATTTTGTCGTTGAAGGTGCAAAACAACACACGTAACGGTTTATTCATATCACAAACAATCATTCAAGAAACAAATACCAGTATCATCAGCTGCATCCATTGAATCACTATATGGTATATGATATACTCAATCAAGTGTTATTTGGAAGAGTAGTGATACAAACAACAAAAAGAACGATACAGAGAAAGTACAACCTTATATTCATATTTGGAAAAACAATATTTCTGGGTGAAAAACCAATAGAAATGGTTTTTAAACCAATATTATTTTAGAGTGAATCCTTGTAAAACAAAACTGTAAGTTTTGAATATTATGTTATCATCCTTTGAAACATTTAACTTTTAGTGGACAACAAAAACTTCCCTAAAACTGCTGTAGCAACAAATTTTTTATGTCATAACCAAAATTTGTAGTTGTCTGTAACTAATAGATAAGCAAATCTTAAGAAATACTTTGGTTACATAAAATAGTTACTTTAAACAGTATTTACGCTGGGTTCTCTTTATGCAATTCATCACTACTCAACAAGGCTTTTAGATGCATCACTCTCTTCAGAGTCAAGTATCCAGTTGTACAATAAGTGGATATGCCCACGTCAAAGATGCGGGTAAAATTTAAGAAGAGTCCCCATTAAAATCAAGTAAATCAATGTTCAATGAATGCAAGACAAAGAAACAATCCATTCCCAACTACAGCAGACAGCTCTGTGTTGGTTCATAAAATAGTTATAATGTACTCTAAAAATCTCCAATTCATGCATCATTTGTGGAATTGCAAACTACACTCGGCCAACTTTTTGAGTAGCACATAATAAGTGACTGAATACAATACGGAAAATATGGTCAAGTGACTGAATCCAACAGCTAGGAAAGCATATGATTCTTTATTCCAATGCATTCTCTCCTATAATTATACATAGAATCAATAGTTGTGTGCTGAATAAAACTAATGTTTGTACTTGAAAAATAGTAAATTGAGTACTTTAAAGAACAATAATTAAATTAATAAATAAATGGCACTATAATTTTTTTACCATTCCCTTTAATAAACCCATTCATGTTAAGTGAGTTTCTATAACTCGAATATTATTTAATATAAACTCATAATAGTCCAATATATATGGAACTGAGCCAAACATATGTGGGTAAGACTAAGTACTTGGTCCAATCCGATACAACTTGATCTTGGTGCAGCCCTAGGACTCCTTGAGTCTTTCATCAATATGTCACAAAAAACTTGGGTTATCTGTACCAAAGTCGAGTATTTCATGTTTCAATTATATCTATGCTACTCATTTTTTAATTTTAATTATGAATTAACTAGGAGCATGATGTCATAAATTAACTAGGCACTGTCATCATACACAAAACACCTGACACTTCCCACACAGCAAGGCTTGACACATGCATGGTATACGCTGCTGAGTAAACAGAAGCACTACGCACTGCTAAATGATACAGCAGTACAACACTGATGTTTGCACAACAGTGCTAGGCACTGCTGTGTAAAAAAACTGGTACCATGTCCAATTGGAAAGGCTCAGGCCTCCACTAGTCTTTGCCCCAATCACTAACTAGCGTATTCACTTGAAATTTAAAATCTGAAGAGGATGGCTATTGATGTAAAGATGACTTCTGAACCCAAAAGTGCTTTGGGTTTCCCTGCATTTGGTGGTTTCTTCTTTGCTCAATATGGTTCATTTATTTTGGGTTCATGTTTGATGAATGTTTGTGTGTGTGTGTGTATATTGTTCATGTGAACTTTGTGTAAATTAATTATGTATTTTGTAGAGTCAAATGTTACATCTAATTTTGATTCAATGTACTTCGATATCTTCTTAATTGTGCAAAATGTGGCAATTAATGTTTCCATTCAAATCATATATGTACAACTTTTCATCAACTTAATTAAAAGGGAGATGACTGGAGATCATGAATTTTTTTATAAAACTTAGTTAATTATTCATCATCATCATCATTTATAAAACTATGTTAAATTTGTAAAACTATGCTAAAAATCAAAATTTGGCAATGAATGTTTCCATTCAAATCATATATGTACAAGTTACCTTCATCATTTATAAAACTATATTATTGTTAAGTGGTGATTGACTGTGAAATCCTTACTCTTGAAATTTCACTCATTAATTACACTAAAAAATTGTTTTTCCAATTGTTATTATGGCAAGCACTCATAACTAAGATCGATTTCACCACAATTATTAGTATTGCTCTAGAAAATTAGTGATCATTACAGCAAGTACTCATCAAATTCACTTCATATGAAATTAAAACAAAATGATATAATTACTAAAATTGATTTCCATACTCACGGTAAATTACAAAGAGGTTATACTCACCATCATCGCTGTTAAAACTTGCTATTGACATTCAAACTCCGCATCAGCTACCCACGGTTGTGCAGCCTTCTCCTTACATCACATACTTCCGTTTTTGCCCAAATTGGTCGTGCACTTCTTTAAGATTTGTGTTTCTTTATTTCATAATCGCGTGCCTCCTTCAGATTTGCGTATCTCCTTGCATAATCGTTGCACCATTGTCTCTCCCTTCTTTTATCTGCGTTTCTTTTTTTTAATTTGTGACTATGATTTTAATGTAGGCTTGGTTAGTGATTTAGGGAAAAAAAGTTTAAGTGTTACGAGGGAGAAAGAAAAAAGAGCGGTCGAAATAAAATTTTACCAAAATTTCATGAAATGGCTGGCGGGATAGTTGGTTGCGTTTATTTATTTGTTTTTATTTGTAGTAAATAACTAGCAGTTGCATTTAGCATTAAACGCTACTAATTAATGCAAGCAATAACAATTTTTCTTGTAGTGTTAATGAATAAATATTCAAATAATTCTTTTATATAAAATATATTCCAAAACGATATTGTATTGGTTTGTCATATTCGAGTGTTTAGAAATTCCTATCGACGGCTTGGCGTCCCAAGTATCGACCAGAATTCATAAATACTCAACGGAACAAAGTTAACACAATATAAAACCATTTTATATCAAACAACAAGTACGTTCTCTCATATACACTCAACTCATTCATATAGTTTACCTCTATTTCAATGAGTTATTCCCCACTAGAGCCAAGGTTTATCGCTAAACCAAAGCTCTGATACCAACTGTAACGACCCGCCTTTTTGGACAGTTTAAATCGACGATCAAATACACATGTCGATTCCAAACCATTCAAAAGGGCAGATAGTTATTGGGGTAAATAAGAAAAGAAAAGGAAGAGAAATAAAGGAAATGAAACAACAAAGAATCTCGCAGCGGAACGATAAAATATAATAGTCAAATAAACAGTTCATGAAGCTGCTTACTATACTTTGACAATTATTTATACAACATTTATCAGAGTTATACATATACAATAGAACAATTAAAATAATGCAGCAGATAGCATGATGCAAGGGTAATAATAGTAATAGTATACCAAATCTTCGTCTTCATCCTCCAGAATAGATCTTCAAAAATCTGAAAAACTCAGGACTGACCCGAGCGTAATGAAAAGACAAAACACTCGAGTCAGGACTAAAATATCCTTATGAAAGTGAAATCAATCGTAAATAAATATGTGTGTAACGGCGTCAGAGATGTTTACGGGGTTTGACATCTCCTATCCAGTGTCAACGTGCGTGCAATAACTCAAGAGATGTTACGGGATTTTCCATCTCTCAAGGATCCATGAAACTATCTACTATGTAGTAATATACGCTAAGTAGATAATGCCTATCAGTAATATAAAGTATCAAAATAGAGTTAAGGCGTTACCATAATCCCCCTTAGCACATTTTATATTCCCAAAAGCATATACAAGACCGTAGTTTCCTCAAAACCGGAAGTCACCAGAGGGCAATCCATATACTCAAGGTACAAATCAAAACGTAGTGGTCGCGAATAGGATAATCAGTATGACAAGGTACATGAGGCGATACCAACTAGATACTAGTAGTTGCGTGATCTGGACTGATGTTGGGCATAGCCAGCAGCCACTCCAACACCGCGAAACAACACTCCCAAATCAAGGGGTGCACCCATATCGAATCGCAAATGTACTAGAAATGGTATCGAAGAAGCGTGTCCGCTAGAGGTGGCGAACCTCAATAGCCCGGCGCGGCTCCTGTTTTAGTCATGTCAGGAGTCAAACAATATCGTTCTCTTTCTTCAGTCAACGCGTTCACCAAACCATCCACTTCATTCTGGATCAACACTCCGCATATAATAGTTATTAAAGTGGGGTTCGGTATCGACAGAGAGTATGTCCATATCCGATCCCGGTCTCTTTAATAACTACGTATTATTACACCGTTGGCTCTTTTATATTTCAAATCGATTCATAATTGATATCAAAATATCATATTCGCTTCAAAATCAAATCCATTTCAAATATCATCGTATCTATTCAAATGTAAGATTCCGTTTCAAAAATCATTTTTCGCATCACTATCTCATTTCGATTTCAAAATCATTTCGAATTTCAATTTAGGTTGCAACTTCATTTAACTCAATTCGTATTTAAATTCAAGATTTAAACATAAACATTTCGCCTTATTAACCAGTTTGGAATTTCAGAAAAATAGTTTTAAGTAGTTTAAAAGTAGTTTAAATAATTAAAATACTTAAAATCTTTAAAATGGATTTTAAAATAGATTAAAATAGTTTAAGTATTCAAAATGGTTTATATAATAGAGTAATTTGGAAAACAAAATAAAACAGCTTCAAAACCAATCCATTTCAATTTATAACTTCCCAATTCAAATCAATTTCAATTTCCATTCTACCGATTCAATTTCGATTTCAATTCAAAACAACGTCGACTTTAACTTCAAATCAATTCAATTCTACATTCACCTTCAATTTATTCAATTTCAATTTTTATCGATTTGGAGCTTGATTTTTTCAAAATATGAATTTTTAACACTTAACAAAATTTTCCTTCAATATTCAAATTTAAATCCCACTTACAAATATGATTCAATTTCAAGCTCAATTTCAAATATCATTTTATGTCGCTTTTACCTAGTAATATTCAAAGCTCTAAACGAATACATTTTCGAAATTCAATCATAACCCAATTTTAAATTTCAAGTCTGAACTTAAATCATTTAACAACTTCTTTTAACCAAAATCTATTTCAACATTCCAAACTCAATTTTCGATAAATTCGATTTCTATAAATTGATTTCTATTTATAACTTTTAAATCAAAACATTTAACTAAATTTCAAATCGACGATTTTAAAAAAAATCATAATTTAGCCAATTCGGTGTCAGTATATAATTTTCTATCCTATGGCCAAGTGATTATTTATTTCAATTAAATGTCAGGGATGAATATATATCACTTAAATCAAATCACAGTTTCATATGTATGCATAGCAGGTTATATGTAAGCAATAAACATCCAAACATTTAAATATCAACCAATAGCATCCATCGAAATAAATCATCCAATAGACAACACAATTCATAGCAATTTCATAGTTATCAATGTCAGGTAATTTTATCGCAATTCAATTTCAATTTTTAACGGTCAATTAAATTTTCAACGGTTAATTCAATGACAATATATATGACAATTAAATTTATCAAGCAACGACAAATAAAATCATAACACTTCATAATGTCGAATTTAACTAGCATAAAGATATTTAGTACGTTGTGAGCGTTATAAAACACTCACTTTGATTTCAATGTAGTTCCAGCGCTTTATTTCGAATAAAATTAAACGAGCGTTTAATTTTACCCGAAATTTTCTTTAGCTCCAAACGACTCCAATCCAATTGCATCGCGTAGTGCTCGTCCATACGATTCCAACGCAATTGGTTTCGCACGTTTTCGACCTTGTATGAAAAAGATACGAATTTTAGAAGTTACACGAATTTTTAATTATAAAATTACAACATATTTTCTAACCCTAAACAATCATAGCCCTTCGTTTTGTTTCCAACGCATCTGGGCCGCACTCCATCATCTCCTCACGCACGCGTATCATCTTCCAGGTAGTAAATCACGCAACACTAGGGTTTGATTTTGCGACCTCCACGACGAACATGAACACGATCAGGTTACACCACTTCGAAGCCACCGCCTTACTCCACCTTCACCCCAAATAGCTCCAAGCTCGGCCTCCCCTATCACCTCGATTTGCGTGAAAAACGCAGCCCCTTCTTGCTCGATTTCCCGTTGATTCGAAGCTCCGTTTTCGATCATCTCCGTACGGATTTGAAGCTTTCATCGTCCTCTACAACTTTGTAGTTGAGAGCTTTTGCTAATTGTTGATGGATTGAGAGGAAAATGAGGAAGAAGTTTCGAATTTTCGTGGCCATTGATTCAGTAAATGGCGGCTAGGGCTGAAGTCAATTAGGGTTTGCAAAGTGAAAGGGTGAAGGTCCTTTTATTGAAAATTTCCCAATTTACTATTCATCGAAATTTTCCGAACTCCAAACGAAGCGTGCCGGCTGGCGTTTCTAGGATTTACCCCGCGTTCCGAACGCAATGGAATGTGTTTCGGAAGCTAATTCGATCGTATGTGTGAGTTACGGCAATAAACGATCAATTTTAAATTAAACGATTAAACGATTTTCTAGGCGTTTTGGCTTGCCCCGGACAAACGGTAAATCCGATTGACGTGAAATTTGAAACAATAAAATAATATCACATTACGGATCCGATGAAACTGGTTTCGTCGAAATCCGAGACAGTTTGAAAAATGACTATTTTAACTCGCCAAATTAATATTAAAACAATTTCAACGCGTTTCGAGCTGCCACGGTCAAACAAAAACTCCGATTACTACGAAAATGGAAATCCGGTAATAACAAAGTATAACAGATCTAATGGAACTAGTTTTGCTCAATTCTGAGACTGTTCGAGAATTGGCTATTTTTCAGTCGATAATTAAATATTAAAATATTCAATTTTCACAAATTTACTTTTAATTCAATTTTAAAAGTTCTACAACATCATTCTTACTTTAATATGATACAATAAAATTTTACAAGTCATTTTTATCATATTAACCCATTATTCAATTATTCAATAATTTCAAATTTTAAAATTTTATTAACTCTATTATAATCACAATATAACTTATATTCACTTTGGAAACCAATCTGAATCATATTAAATCAATTTCAATTATTCGCTCTATTTTCATATATTAAATTTCAATATCAAATTGATCATATCAAATTCGGAATTTAATTATTCAACATTTGTAATATTAAATTTAAACAAATTTGATTATTCTTAAATCACTATCTTTTGAAATATTCAAAACGAACTTACAAAATTTAACTAATTCAAATTATAGAACAACCATTTTCATAAAGAAAGTTATTTAATTAATTCAATAAATTCCAAATATTAAATCTAAACTATTTAATTGTTCAATATTTGACGGATTTCAATATTGGATTTTTAAATAAAAATTTCATTATCAGTCGATTTACTATATTACATCAAATGAAATCTACATTATTATTTAACTACGGTTAGAGATAATTCACTCAACTAATATATAAACTTCCATTTCAATTGCAATTGGTTCACAAATTTAATTCGACTAACTAAATGAATATGTAACTTATATAATTATCACCGTTAACTTTTAATTACTTATAAGTTTATTATTCACAAACAAGTGTCACAATTACCTATACAATACAAATTCATTCAATTACCTTTGACTACATATTATTTCAATTGATCTGGGATTTCATTCAATTCATAAATAATTAACTTAGATAAAATTTGTTGCATTTCATTCTAGTTATTATTATTCCAAACAACTTACAATTTTTTTCTAACACCTAATCACGAAATCTTATTAAATTAGCTATTTTAATTATCGAAAATTTACGGGTCGTTACACTCTCCCCCACTCAAAGCTTTTCGTCCCCGAAAAGGAAAAAGAAGAGAAAATGAACTAGGTAAAGAATTCAACATTTGATATATTTTATTCAAATTATCCACTTATAAAACAATGAAATTCCATTTATAAAGTCATAACTATGCTTCCACTAAGTTACTACAAACAGCTTCCTAACTTTAAAAGTTAGTAATCAAAACAAGTTATAAAAATTTTTAAAACTTGAAAATTTTTCTAACACCCGGATTTTACGGAAAATTTCGGCAGAGTCTCCTTTGCGCGGCTCGATCGAAAAAAAAAATGACAGTATATATATCACAAATATACATCTCATCAAGTGATGAGGCATCCCGCAGGGAAAAAATGTAAAAGTACGGTATGTAATCCGAGATATGTACCTTATATATTGTTAGCGAGCATATACGGCTAATATAGCGCGAAAGCGAGCCCCAAATACGAAGCAAGCGCAATCCGCACCTACTAAACACTCAATAACTAAGTTAGAACCATGCATATAAAGATAGATCGATATACTTAGCCTACACAACATATATATAACATATTTAGCTTCAAAACTGAGATTCCAATTTCAGGACAGCAAACAAATCTTAATTTTAGGACACCTAAACGATAAAATTTGGCAACAGAATCTAAACAAAAGTTGTTGTATTCATTTCAGGCTTTCCGGAATGTCCAAAATCATCGAACTTGGACAATACGTTCAAAAATTATGGCTGTTTTACTTAGAGGATACGCCTCAGCCTGGGCAATGGATTGTGCAGGTCAACGACGTTCACCCACGTTTTCGACCTTCTAAACGACATCAAAACACAAAACACTTAATACAAAAGTTTTAGCTTAAGTTCTTAGATTTTCAGAAAGTGTAAGACCATCAAAATCCGATAAACCAGTCAAAAGATATGGCGAAAATACTAAGGATGTGTACTACTGATTTTACTTATTTTTACACAGGACAGCGAATAACATTCAAGTTTTTAACCTAGTAGCCGAAGGAATTTTATCAAGTTATCTAAACAAAAGTTGTGCTATACTTTCTAAGCTTTCCGAAAAGTCCAAGATCGTCGAATTCCGTTTAGCCATTTAAAAGTTGTGGTTGTTTTTGTTTCAGCATATATTGGACAATTTTGGATTTTTCCCAAAATTTGCTTTTATTATTTCAAAGTACAAACCATCAAAACTTCAAATTTTCTAAAGAACAATCATATACACAAAGTCATTTTTTTTCTTATTCATCCATGCAATAGGTTTACATTCAATTTTGTTTCCGATTTATTCAAGTTTGTTTCATTCACATTTTAACTTCAAGTCAATTTGCTTCAATTTAAATTGAATTCAATTATATTTAATTTCACTTTGCTTCAAATTTGAATTTAATTATTTTAAAATTTTATTCCGTTTATTCAATTCCATTAACACTAATGAATTCTACTTAATCAATTTTCATCCATCTAACAACCAATGCATATCAAACATTAACAACCATCCAAATTCTACACTAAATCAATTATACATTTCCAAGTCAATTTTAATTTCATACACCTCCAAGTTTATTGACATTTAGTTATATTCAAATTTAATTAGTTTTCATTTACCAATTTTATTTTTCATTAATTTTAAATTTTATTCATTCACTTATATATATCATTCATTTTACAGCTTAAATTTCTTTTATATTTACAACTACAAATAGATCTTCACATTTTATTATTCATTCTCACACTGGTATATTATTTCTCTACTTATCCTTATTAGCATTTTAAACCTTTTAAGTATTTGGTAAGTTACAGTTATGCAAATAGAATGTAGTTAAACAACATACAACTTCTTTTCATTTAAAGTTGAATTTTCAATTAATTAATTCTTAAGTCATTACTTAAATTTCACTATAATTTAATTTCACATTTACATTCCCATATAGTATTTCCATTTTATATTAACATGATTGTGAATCACCTTTAAATGTTAATTTAAATTCCAATTATTTACTAACAATTTTATTTATATTTGCAAACCATTAATTGAATGCATATTTCATTATTCAAACCTATACTTGTATATTATCCAATTAACAATTCATATAACATTTTTGAACTTCTTAAATATTTTGGTAAGTTATATCTATGCTATAGAATGAAATTTAATACTATGCGAGTTTTACAGTTTCAATTTTATTTTAAGTTCATAATTTCCTAATTCTAATGATTTCTACTTCAATTGATATTTTCACTTAGCTCTTAGGTTGATTTCTCATTTCGCAATTCAGAAGTTCCTTAATGATTCAAGTCTAAATTCATTTCAATCATAAAAAAAATCATTAATTATTAAAGGACTTAAGAATTCCAATCCCGGTTTCATTTCAAATCAAGTTTCGAAAAAATATATACTTATATAATTTATATATCAAATCATACTATAGAGAATACAAAATAAAATAAAATTTAAATCAAAACAAGGTTTAGACAAGCTATTAAGTGGTCTCCCCCACTCGGACTCTCGAAAATAAACGCCGATGATGCGTGCACTCATCACCGAAATCATTTTCTAGCGTCAAGAGAAGGGAATATAAAACTTATCATAAAAAAAAATCCTTCGAAAACAATTTCAACTCAATTATACTATCATATAATACTCATATTATATTTTTCAAATTCTTGTAAGTCAATTTCAAACACCGGAATTTAAATTCCCAAATCCAAGTTAAAATTCATTTATATTCATTATCAATTGTGTTTACAAGATTTCATTTTCCTAAATCCATTGTTATTTAATCAATTGTTGTAAATATTGACTGATCAAACAATAATGATAATAATCTAATATTATCATCTCCTAACAATCAATTCAATCAAAATGAATAAATATTCAAATAATTCTTTTATATAAAATATATTCCAAAACGATATTGTGTTGGTTTGTCCTATTCAAGTGTTTAGAAATTCCTATCGACGGCTTGGCATCCCAAGTATCGACCAGAATTTATAAATACTCAACGGAACAAAGTTAACACAATATAAAACCATTTTATATCAAACAACAAGTACGTTCTCTCATATACACTCAACTCATTCATATAGTTTACCTCTATTTCAATGAGTTATTCCCCACTAGAGCCAAGGTTTATCGCTAAACCAAAGCTCTGATACCAACTGTAACGACCCGCCTTTTTGGACAGTTTAAATCGACGATCAAATACACATGTCGATTCCAAACCATTCAAAAGGGCAGATAGTTATTGGGGTAAATAAGAAAAGAAAAGGAAGAGAAATAAAGGAAATGAAACAACACAGAATCTCGCAGCGGAACGATAAAATATAATAGTCAAATAAACAGTTCATGAAGCTGCTTACTATACTTTGACAATTATTTATACAACATTTATCAGAGTTATACATATACAATAGAACAATTAAAATAATGCAGCAGATAGCATGATGCAAGGGTAATAATAGTAATAGTATACCAAATCTTCGTCTTCGTCCTCCAGAATAGATCTTCAAAAATCTGAAAAACTCAGGACTGACCCGAGCGTAATGAAAAGACAAAACACTCGAGTCAGGACTAAAATATCCTTATGAAAGTGAAATCAATCGTAAATAAATATGTGTGTAACGGCGTCAGAGATGTTTACGGGGTTTGACATCTCCTATCCAGTGTCAACGTGCGTGCAATAACTCAAGAGATGTTACGGGATTTTCCATCTCTCAAGGATCCATGAAACTATCTACTATGTAGTAATATACGCTAAGTAGATAATGCCTATCAGTAATATAAAGTATCAAAATAGCGTTAAGGCGTTACCATAATCCCCCTTAACACATTTTATATTCCCAAAAGCATATACAAGACCGTAGTTTCCCCAAAACCGGAAGTCACCAGAGGGCAATCCATATACTCAAGGTACAAATCAAAACGTAGTGGTCGCGAATAGGATAATCAGTATGACAAGGTACATGAGGCGATACCAACTAGGATACTAGTAGTTGCGTGATCCGGACTGATGTTGGGCATAGCCAGCAGCCACCCCAACACCGCGAAACAACACTCCCAAATCAAGGGGTGCACCCAAATCGAATCACAATGTAATAGAAATGGTATCGAAAAAGCGTGTCCGCTAGAGGTGGCGAACCTTAATGGCCCGGTGCGGCTCCTGTTTTAGTCATTTCAGGGGTCATCCAATATCGTTCTCTTTCTTCAGTCAACGCGTTCACCAAACCATCCACTTCATTCTGGATCAACACTCCGCGTATAATAGTTATTAAAGTGGTGTTCGGTATCGACAGAGAGTATGTCCATATCCGATCCCGGTCTCTTTAATAACTACGTATTATTATACCGTTGGATCTTTTATATGTCAAATCGATTCATAATTGATATCAAAATATCATATTCGCTTCAAAATCAAATCCATTTCAAATATCATCGTATCTATTCAAATGTAAGATTCCGTTTCAAAAATCATTTTTCGCATCAATATCTCATTTCGATTTCAAAATCATTTCGAATTTCAATTTAGGTTGCAACTTCATTTAACTCAATTCGTATTTAAATTCAAGATTTAAACATAAACATTTCACCTTATTAACCAGTTTGGAATTTCAGAAAAAATAGTTTTAAGTAGTTTAAAAGTAGTTTAAATAATTAAGATACTTAAAATCTTTAAAATGGATTTTAAAATAGATTAAAATAGTTTAAGTATTCAAAATGGTTTATATAATAGAGTAATTTGGAAAACAAAATAAAACAGCTTCAAAACCAATCCATTTCAATTTATAACTTCCCAATTCAAATCAATTTCAATTTCCATTCTACCGATTCAATTTCGATTTCAATTCAAAACAACATCGACTTTAACTTCAAATCAATTCAATTCTACATTCACCTTCAATTTATTCAATTTCAATTTTTATCGATTTGGAGCTTGATTTTTTCAAAATATCAATTTTTAACAGTTAACAAAATTTTCCTTCAATATTCAAATTTAAATCCCACTTACAAATATGGTTCAATTTCAAGCTCAATTTCAAATATCATTTTATGTCGCTTTTACCTAGTAATATTCAAAGCTCGAATTAAGGTTCAATCTTTTAAACGAATACATTTTCGAAATTCAATCATAACCCAATTTTAAATTTCAAGTCTCAACTTAAATCATTTAACAACTTCTTTTAACCAAAATCTATTTCAACATTCCAAACTCAATTTTCGATAAATTCGATTTCTATAAATTGATTTCTATTTATAACTTTTAAATCAAAACATTTAACTAAATTTCAAATCGACGATTTTAAAAAAAATCATAATTTAGCCAATTCGACGTCCGTATATAATTTTCTATCATATGGCCAAGTGATTATTTATTTCAATTAAATGTCAGGGATGAATATATATCACTTAAATCAAATCACAGTTTCATATGTATGCATAACAGGTTATATGTAAGCAATAAACATCCAAACATTTAAATATCAACCAATAACATCCATCGAAATAAATCATCCAATAGACAACACAATTCATAGCAATTTCATAGTTATCAATGTCAGGTAATTTTATCGCAATTCAATTTCAATTTTTAACGGTCAATTAAATTTTCAACGGTTAATTCAATGACAATATATATGACATTTAAATTTATCAAGAAACGACAAATAAAATCATAACACTTCATAATGTCGAATTTAACTAGCATAAAGATATTTAGTACGTTGTGAGCGTTATAAAACACTCACTTTGATTTCAATGTAGTTCCAGCGCTTTATTTCGAATAAAATTAAACGAGCGTTTAATTTTACCCGAAATTTTCTTTAGCTCCAAACGACTCCAATCCAATTGCATCGCGTAGTGCTCGTCCATACGATTGCAACTCAACTGGTTTCGCACGTTTTCGACCTTGTATGAAAAAGATACGAATTTTAGAAGTTACACGAATTTTTAATTACAAAATTACAACATATTTTCTAACCCTAAACAATCATAGCCCTTCGTTTTGTTTCCAACGCATCTGGGCCGCACTCCATCATCTCCTCACGCACGCGTATCATCTTCCAGGTAGTAAATCACGCAACTTGAACCCATTCATACGCCACTAGGGTTTGATTTTGCGACCTCCACGACGAACATGAACACGATCAGGTTACACCACTTCGAAGCCACCGCCTTACTCCACCTTCACCCCAAGTAGCTCCAAGCTCGGCCTCCCCTATCACGTCGATTTGCGTGAAAAATGCAGCCCCTTCTTGCTCGATTTCCCGTTGATTCGAAGCTCCGTTTTCGATCATCTCCGTATGGATTTGAAGCTTTCATCGTCTTCTACAACTTTGTAGTTGAGAGCTTTTGCTAATTGTTGATGGATTGAGAGGAAAATGAGGAAGAAGTTTCGAATTTTCGTGGCCATTGATTCAGTAAATGGCGGCTAGGGCTGAAGTCAATTAGGGTTTGCAAAGTGAAAGGGTGAAGGTCCTTTTATAGAAAATTTTCCAATTTACTATTCATCGAAATTTTCCAAACTCCAAACGAAGCGTGCCGGATGGCGTTTCTAGGGTTTACCCCGCGTTCCGAACGCAGTGGAACATGTTTCGGAAGCTAATTCGATCGTATGTGTGAGTTACGGTAATAAACGATCAATTTTAAATTAAACCGATTAAACGATTTTCTAGGCGTTTTGGCTTGCTCCGGACAAACGGTAAATCCGATTGACGAGAAATTTGAAACCATACAATAATATCACATTACGGATCCGATGAAACTAGTTTCGTCGAAATCCGAGACAGTTTGGAAAATGACTATTTTAACTCGCCAAATTAATACTAAAACAATTTCAACGCGTTTCGAGCTGCCACGGTCAAACGAGAACTCCGATTGCTACGAAAATTGAAATCCGGTAATAACAAACTATTACGGATCTAATGGAATTAGTTTCGTCCAATTCTGAGACTGTTCGAGAATTGGCTATTTTTCAGTCGATAATTAAATATTAAAATATTCAATTTTCACAAATTTACTTTTAATTCAATTTTAAAAGTTATACAACATCATTCTTACTTTAATATGATACAATAAAATTTTACAAGTCATTTTTAATCATATTAACCCATTATTCAATTATTCAATAATTTAAATTTTAAAATCTTATTAACTCTATTATAATCACAATATAACTTATATTCACTTTGGAAACCAATCTGAATCATATTAAATCAATTTCAATTATTCGCTCTATTTTCATATATTAAATTTCAATATCAAATTGATCATATCAAATTCGAAATTTAATTATTCAACATTTGTAATATTAAATTTAAACAAATTTGATTATTCTTAAATCACTATCTTTTGAAATATTCAAAACGAACTTACAAAATTTAACTAATTCAAATTATAGAACAACCATTTTCATTAAAACAGTTATTTAATTAATTCAATAAATTCCAAATATTAAATCTAAACTATTTAATTGTTCAATATTTGACGGATTTCAATATTGGATTTTTAAATAAAAATTTCATTATCAGTCGATTTACTATATTACATCAAATGAACTCTACATTATTATTTAACTACGGTTAGAGATAATTCACTCAACTAATATATAAACTTCCATTTCAATTGCAATTGGTTCACAAATTTAATTCGACTAACTAAATGAATATGTAACTTATATAATTATCACCGTTAACTTTTAATTACTTATAAGTTTATTATTCACAAACAAGTGTCACAATTACCTATACAATACAAATTCATTCAATTACCTTTGACTACATATTATTTCAATTGATCTGGGATTTCATTCAATTCATAAATAATTAACTTAGATAAAATTTGTTGCATTTCATTCTAGTTATTATTATTCCAAACGACTTACAATTTTTTTCTAACACCTGATCACGAAATCTTATTAAATTAGCTATTTTCATTATCGAAAATTTACGGGTCGTTACAAATGGTGTAATGTTACTGAAATTGAACATGAAGATAACTGTAAAGATTTTGATATTTGGCATTCCAAACTTGGACATCCAAGTGTAAGCATCGTAAAAAAGGTGTTAAGTAATGATAATATTACTGTTAAAGATATTGCAATGCCTTATGTATGTACATATTGTCAAATGGGCAAAAGTCATAAACTTGCATTTCCAGTCTAAAAAAAAACTACAAAAAACCCTTAGAATTATTTGCTTGTGATTTATGGGGTCCATCTCCTATTAATATAGATTATGGCTACAAATACTACATATCATTCGTTGATGCATATTCTAGATATTCATGGATTTACTTTTTGAAAACAAAATCTAAAACTTATGATGTAGTATTACAGTTTATAACTCAAGCTGAAAGGCAAACAAATTGCCAATTAAAAGTCATGCAGACTGATGGTGGAACTGAGTTCCAACCACTTAAGGAATACCTTCAAAAGAAAGGTATAATACATGGAACAACCTGTCCATATACATCAGAACAAAATGGACTGGTTGAAAGAAAACACAGACATATTGTTGAGACTGATCTTACTTTGTTAGCCCAAGCATCTCTTCCCTTAAAATTTTGGCCAGATGCATTTGCTACTACTGTGTTTTTAATAAATAGATTACCCACTAAAGTTTTACAGTTTAAAAGTCCAGTGGAAATTAAGCCAGAATATCATAGTTTGAAAGTATTTGGATGTTTATGCTTTCCCTATTTAAGACCATATAATACACACAAGCTAAGTTTTAGGTCATCATCATGTACCTTTTTAGGCTATGCAGCCAATAAGAAGGGATACAAATGTTTGGATAGCAATGGAATTTTTTTTATTTCTAGACATGTGGTGTTCAATTAAAAAATATTTCCCTTTAGTCAATCAAATATAAAAACATCACAGAAAGTGTATAACTCAAAATTTTCTATACCACCAATACCTGAGCAACTTGATGTCATGACTCAAGTTAAGGAAAGAAGAATGCAGGGTAACACAAATTTAGAATCCTCTGTCAAGTCCACTTCACAACACACTGTGCTCAGACCTGAGCCAGGTCATGAAGAAGATGAACAAGCTGGAAGCACAAGTCAGACATCACATATGAGTCCTATTAATCAGTCAGACTGCAGTCAGCCATTAGATGGTTTGCAAACATCTAATGATCAACAAGAAATCACAGCTGAAGTGTCACACCAACCACCTGCACAAACTAGACATCACATGATAACAAGAGCCAAGAGTGGTATATTTAAGTCAAAAATATTCAGTGCTGCTATGAATACTGAAGAGGCAGATACCTATTACCAAGCTATGTAGAATGAAAACTGGAAGACTGCCATGGAAGAAGAATACAATGCATTGATAAAAATAAAACCTGGGAATTAACTCCATTGCCAAACAACAAAAATGTCATAGGATGCAAATGGACATATAGAATAAAGAGAAATGCTGATGGTTCAGTTTCTAAATATAAGGCAAGGCTAGTAGCAAAAGGGTATTCACAGCAAAGTGGCTTTGATTTTACTGAAACTTTTTCACCAATTGTGAAACCCTCAACTATTAGAATTATTCTTGTCATTGCCTTACATAGAAACTGGAACATCAAGCAATTAGATGTAAATAATGCCTTTTTGAATGGTACTTTACAGGAGGAAGTCTATATGGAGCAGCCTCTACGTTTTGAGCAAAAGAAGGCAGACAAACTTGTATGCAAATTGAACAAAGCAATCTATGGACTCAAACAAGCACCAAAAGTATGGTTTGAGAAGCTGAAGTCAACACTAATCAGACTTGGCTACAGCTCAACAAAATCTGACAACTCTCTGTTTACACAATTTAACAATAATGTAATCATGTATGTACTAATATACGTTGATGATTTTATTATTACAGACAGCAGTGAATCAGAGATAAACAAACTCACAGAGCTCTTAAATAAAGATTTTTCAATCAAAGACTTGTGGAACTTGAGTTATTTTCTTGGCACTAAAGTTAAAAGATTGTAACACACAGAAATATTTTTAAGTCAAAGAAAATACATCTCTGAAATTTTACAAAGAGCAAAAATGGATCAAGAAAATGCAATATCTGCACCTATGGCAAGCAATTCACATATGTCCAAGTACAAAGGAGAATCCACATAAAACTACAAGCAGTACAGAAGCATTGTAGGAGCTCTACAATATGTGACAATGACCAGGCCAAAAATTTCATTTAGTGTCAATAAAGTGAGTCAATATATGCAAAATCCACTAGACGAACATTGGAAAGCAGTTAAGAGAATACTGAGATATCTTAAAGGAACTATAGATCATGGATTAAAACTGCAATCAAACAAATCTATCAATATAAAAGGGTATGCAGATGCAGACTGAGCAACAGACATGGATGACAGAAGATCTACCACTGGCTATTGCGTATTTCTAGACAACAATCCAGTTTCATGGTGCTCAAAAAAATAGCCTACAGTATCTCAGTCAAGCACTGAAGCTGAGTACAGAAGCGTTGCCAATGCAACATCTGAAGTAATATGGATAATTTCCATACTCAACGAACTTCATATCGAGATTACAGACAAACCAACAATCTGGTATGACAATCTAAGCACTGTTATGCTCTCGGCAAACCCAGTGCTACATGCTAGAACCAAGCACATAGAACTAGATCTGTATTTTGTCAGAGAACATGTAACAGAGGGAAAGATCAATATAAATCACCTACATCATCTTATCAAATCGCCGACGTTATGACAAAGCCCCTATCAAAAAAGAACTTTGTTCACTTTAAGCAAGAATTGAAGGTCGCTGAGCTCGACAACAACAATCGAAGCTTCACAGCATCATCTACTCCAATCAAAGAGAGATTCCAGGTGGCAATCAACTGAAATCCCCCCTTGATGGAAAAAGATGGCTCAATGTATAGTGATTTAACCAAAATCGGACTCTACAACTTATTCTCATTTCTTCAACTTCCGCAACAAAAAGGTAGAGCTTTTTCATCACCAGAAGGTGGCGAGTGATAGATCTACACACTCATCAACCAAAGCCCTTATCTTTCTTTGTGCGGCCGAAGAAAAATGCAAACCCTAACTCGAAGTTAGGTTTGAGGGGAGGTATCGAATGAAGATATGAAGCCTCAACTATCAACATAAAAGGACTCAAAGTAATTGAAGCGGGTTATGTTGTATTGGGCCACTATGAAGCCCATTTGTCTTTTATAAGTACGGAAGTGTAATCAGTACAAACATTATTATTCAGTTGCACAAATACATTCAGCAATATTAACAACTTATTTTCATACTTTATGTTTCTCAAATATTATCAAGAAAACCAAGATTCAAATTCTTTCTAACACTAAGTTTTGATTAGTGGTAGCTGTTTGATGCCGACACTGAGTTTAAAACTTTTCTCTTTACATATTATATGTTGTAAGTAAATCACAACCTAAGGGTATAAATGCAGAATCTAACAACATGTAATTACGTGCAAATTAATATGTTTTTAAACAAATGATATGTGAAACTTGTTTTGCCTCTTATTTTATGTTTGATTGCTTTTAAGTTTTAATAACTAATACATAAACAGCAGAAAATTTATGTAATATAATTGAGAATTCATACATTTATTTCATGTTTATGTTAGAGAAATTTTTTGAATAAACACAAGATATGCAATATAGATGGTTTTAAGACGGTGGTTTATACCGGTAAAAATGAAAAAATAATCAAGTAAAACAAATGGAGCAATTATGGTTGTTTAAAATTTAATTCAAATGGCTGATGTTCAATGGAGAGAATGTTTGTAAAACATAAAGGTGGCAACAAATAAAGTTCAGAGATAAATGGGCAGGCAGTTGACATATTTGCGCAGGAAAAACACTTTAAAATTTAAATATTAAATATTCCTCTACATGAGTAAACAACGTCAATACGGTATAACATTCATCTCAATATGGTATGGTGTAAAGACAAATAACTAAATGGAGGTAATACTAATTTCCAGTATGGATAAGAATGATAAAGTATGAAAGTCAGAAAAGGTAACGCTGTAGCTTGATAATAGATAAGGTAGTACGAATTACAGCCTGTGGCAATACTACATAGGAGGTTCAAATGTACAGGAAAAAAATGTTATTAATACAAACAGGGCAAGGTACAAATGAACAGCCATAAACAATCTGATATTAAAATCCATCGATAAACTACACGGTAGCTAGAACAAAACATAGCAGAAGCTAGAGAAAACAGCCATAATTTGACATTTTTATTTTTAGATGGAAAAAGTTGGTTTAATGGGTTATTGCAGGAT